>CM040435.1:58192078-59392078 GCA_022702705.1 Papilionanthe hookeriana x Papilionanthe teres | reverse complement strand
ATCGCAATTTGCTCTCTTGCAATTTACTTTCCCGCAATTTACTTTCTTGCAAATGTACTTTATTTTTCTTGCATGATAAAACAACAGCTTGCATGAAAACCCACACCTTTAGGATAGTCCCTAAAACTCGAAACCAAATTAAGTTAAAAGTCATTGCAAGATAAAATTCACCGCCACAACATTTCAAAATATAAAACAACTCAAAATTTAATCACAAACGTAACACAAAACTACAATTACAACTAAATTAAAACGTCCCGTCGGATGATCGGGAATACCTCTGATGATGTAACCTACGTGTTGCTAACGGGATTTCCCACGGTCTAAATGAAAGTGTGGAACTCATTCAGCTGAGTTTAGCAAATTCATCCGGACTAAGTGAATCCGATAAAAATAATGATGCCGAAGGATGGAACCGCGGGATCTTAACCGGTGTCGTTATAATCAACTTTAAGATTTGTTTTAATTAAAACGTAAAAAACACTTGGAAATTAAGATTTTCTCTAAACCAAAACACTTTTCTCATCTCCCGATTTATGATTTCTAAAACTAAACCTCTCGCAACAACAAGGAACTTGGAGCATGGTGGGCAAGACGGCCATCGTCGTCAAGAAAACTCGAACCTACTTCAAGAAAACTTTCCTAGAATTAAATAACCAAGCCATAGGACTTCAAGGTAGCTTGCCTAGTGCAACATAAATCCTCAACTCTTCGTTAGGCATTTGCATTGCAAATTAAGCCCTAACCGGTCTTAGATTCCGAGGTAGTCGTCCGTTACGACAATAAACCCTCACATCTTCTAGTGCTATTTGTTTGATTTTATCATATAAATATAAGCCCTAATTAATTAAAATCGGCAAGATTGAAATACTAAATAAACATTAGGACTTTCCTAAATTCAAGCCAAATGATAGGATAGTCGGAAGTTACCGAAGTTCACTTCGAATCCGTAATTTCTCCTACTTTTCTTCCTTTCGGATTCATAAAACAAAATGTTCCAAACTTCGATCCATTCCCTATTGAAATTCCAAAATTCAATCCTCGAAAACTTAAACTTCAAATTCTTGAGAGCAGAATTATCGATTATTATCGAGAGTTTTCTTAGGTGATTCCCGTCACTTAAGATGTAATTAACTATGTGGCTTGCCCTTATAGTGGAATTTTAAAGAACCTGTGTAATATAAACCTTGTTTGATACTTTCATATTAAGCATGGGAATTTGTCGGCTTATAAAATTGGTTCGCGTACCAAACGGATGTCACAAAAACTTCTAGTTTATTTGATCGAGCCCCACCATCAAGCGCAGTGTCTATCCTTGAGGATAGATACACGGCTCAGTGGTGCGTGCTCGTTTATATAAACTATTCGGGATGTGAGATCGGTTTAATCTCATATTTAAAATTATTTTCAAAATCAAATACTACTTTCTAAATTATATATATATATTTAAATTAAATTTAAAATTTAAATTCGCCGACAACTTCGTTAGAGCGACCCCCTTTTAAAATACAATACAACCTAAAATATGCCGACAACTTCGGCGACTCCGCCTGGGGACAATTCCTCTCTCCATTATAATCAAATAATTCTCGTTTTCAAAAATCGGTAGTGTATCCATGTCCCTAATGGATCAAACTACCCTTCTTTCCGTTGGAATACTATGTTCATTTCTATCTTGAACAAGTATAGCCAACATTCTCTCGGATTTAGGAGCCACCGTTAGCACACCCCTAAACAGCAGAGGTTCCGAGATCCTTTTACCTCATTTCGAGGTGGGGTGGACCCCCGATAGTGTTAGTTTAGGTGTGATCCTTCGAGTCAGAAGTCTTGTTTAAGACTCTCTTTTCCTTTCCAACTCGAACCGGATTCCTTACATTCTCTACACCTTTCGAACATTCCGTTCTAAATAAACAAACCCTCTAATAAGTGATTCTTTTAACAAATGATTCTTTTTTATAAATACATGAACAAAGAATAAGTTCGGACTTTTTTTCAATTCCTTTCTTTTCGTCCTAAAGAAAAGAAGCATAACTCGGGACCGACAACCGAATCTACCTCGCGAAATGGAAGCCCCGAAACCGATTTTCTCCTTCACCAACGGACCGGACTTCGCCGTCTATAAGGATGAGCCGCCCGACAATGGGATCATCCGATTTCGGACAGGGATTTGAAAACACGAACGTCAAGGTCACCGACGTCTCCTCTTCGCACCGACGAACAAGGTATCCGAAGCCGAGGAACCACCGCTCGAGTTCAACCTTAGGTCGACCCAAGAGTTTCCTCCCCGCAAAGGGTCCCGACTAGAGGAGTACCGCCGTCCGCAGAGGACCGCTCTCACTACCCCCATCGGTCTAGTTGTTTCGCACCTACCCCGACTTCGCCAAATCAAAGGGGAAAGGAATCCGTAACTATGATAAACCCGTTACCGTGGAGGGTACGGATCTTCCCGTAAGACCTTCGTCTTCGAAATCGGGTCCGAGCTCGAAGATTCCTTCGCCGACAAAGACCCAAAGAAGAAATAGAAATAGAAGGATCGCCAGTGAAGCCGTAGCCGCCGAGATTGCCTTCCCGGAGGAAATTCCGCAGCTGCCGAATATACACCGTTACCGAATATACACCACCGCCCGACTACATACCACTTTTGGGAGGAAGCAGGTTCCATCCCCTCTCCGCCGCAGAGGATGAGGAGAATGTTCGAAAGATTGCTGCCACATTACCACAGCCCGCATACTTCAACGATAGCCGCAAGAAAAGAACCAGAACTACGTCATTTGCTCGACTGCAAACTTTGGTAGAAAAGCTAGCAAGGAAGGAAAACCGCCCCGTGTCGGAAATTCTACGAAGGATAGGGCGGGTGCCTGGCCAAATCCCGTCTTGGGCCTCGAGTAGAACCCGCCGTCATGATAGAAAAGCCAAGCAAGAGAATGAAGGCTAGCCCGCCCGTCGTAGTATCGTGTTACAGATTAGGGAGGATACCACCTTCCAAGCATTTGGCCGATGCGACCATCCGGTCCCTAGACCTTCCGTCGCTAGAAGGATGGTATGGCGTCCCACTACGGGGCGACTGAGATCGAAACGAAGCAGCCCCGAGAAAGAAAGTCTTGCCGGAGGCCGGAATCGAAGAAAGTGCTACCGCGATGAAGGGGACTCGTGAAAAAAGGACCCGACAACCATCGCATGACAACCACAAAGATACACGTAAAGCTCCGCTAGAAGATGCCATGGAAAAGTTAAGAACCGACATCCGACGGTTGGCAAAAGAAAGAGAAGAAAAGTTCGGAGATGAGATCGACTCATCGGAATTCATGGACAATGAATATGCGTAAATCAACATGGTTGAGACACGAGCTTCATCGCCTTCAAGGTGCTCCCGCAACTGCAGAAAGAGAGGAGCCGTAACCGATGAAGAGACAGCCTTCAGAAAAGGACGACACGATCGCTCAAATGGCGAAGAGGATGGAAGAGATGGCCATAGCTCTAGCCACTCTCCAAAGTCAAGTACAACCACATAGTAGAGACACCCCTGCAGGTCATTCACATCGTAGACGGAGGAAAGGAGATTACATCCGTCAATGGGGATGACCAACTGAAAAGGATACAAGACAAAGTATGATCCCCGAAAAGGATATCAAGAACTTGGTAGAGCAACAGTGCGAGAAGCCCTAGCACAATCGAAGAACGGGACATCCATTCGGACGGGTAGACCTTACCCGAAGAATTCGACGCTGTCCAATACCCGAAAGGCTTCGTACCACCTCTCGTTTAAGACCTTCGACGGAACCGGAACCCCCGACAAGATGTTGCACACTTTCGTGCCGCCTGTTGCAATGCCGGCGGAGCGATGCGCTACTCTTCCGACAGCTCGCTAGCGTCCGTCGAGAATCGCCTTCGACCGGTATGCGAATTACCCAACGGTTCTCGTGAAGACATTCTCGCAGCTAGAGAGTCTCTTCATTAAGCGATTTGCCGGAGTTTCCGCACCACATCACTATAGGTGATTTAGTGGTAGAGAAACAAAGGCCGAATGAAACTTTGGTGGATTACATACTTCGATGGAGAAACTTAAGCATGAAGTGTGAACCACAACTCGCAAGAACAACATGCGGTCGACATCTTGCTTAAAAGCATTCACGGCCCGATAAGCACTTCTCCTCAAGGGATTCACTATTAAGACTTTTGAGAAGTTGTTAAGCAAGGCCGGAAGCTTGCAAGAAGAGGTGAAGCAATTAAGTTTCGCCGACAAGACGGACAAGCGTAAGCCGGTGAAGACTTTCGAAAAGAAATCTGGGTCGTTGCAGCTAGCTGACAAAGGCAAACAACCGATGCAAATACCACCGTAACGGCCGCAAAGAACCACAACAAAATTACCAAGAACCCCGGTCCAACATCACTCGTCTCCGCAAGATGAACAACCGTCTCGTCCGCAACGTACATCGAGGGAGCTTCGAGCAGCAGAATATCCGTTCAAAAATGAAGCAAGCATCGAAGATGTTCCGTAGCTTAATGAAAACTCCAGATTTCCACTCGCCGTAGCCCAAAAGACCGCGAGGAAGTCAACAAGAAAGGTGATCCCAACTTTTGCTCCTACCATCGGATGCTCGGGCACAAGATAGAAGACTCGCATTACCTTCAAAAGTTGGCTCAACGACAACCTTCGGAAAGGAAATATAACAATCCCGAAGGAGTACATGAAGGAACCCCGTAAAGGAGGTTCCGTCAATGTTATCTCAACCGATCCCGTCATCCCGATAGATCCCTATGCAATCGACGATGGATGGACTACCGCCTCGGACGAGATCTTCGAAGAAGATTTTAGACAACATCCGAACCGCTTCTGCGAGCTTCAATTCGTAGTTCGAGACCCGTTAAGCCGGTACTATCACTCGTGATAGAAGAACCACCTCGACAGAGAAAATCGAAGAGAAGAAGAAAATTGACGAAGAAGAGGGGACCGAGACTCCTAAGGCTGCGACTAGGGGCCGCTTATCCTAGGATAGTTGTTTCCGATTCGGGGAGAAATCCCTCGAACCTCTCGATTTTGTATGATTATCTCGCTCACTTTGGTGGGATCATATAATGATAAGGGTGATGGCGTTGGCTACGTTTTGACCGTTTCTAACGATTACGTAACTAGCGACAATCCGGGCGTCGATTTCGATACCAACAACAATTCTCAAATCATACATGATCTCGACGATCACAATGACGAAGAAGGCATCCATCAAGGAGGCTACGAGAGTTCAACAAGCAACGGATCTATCTGTGAGTTTCGAGGAGCTCCAGCTACGATAGAGTTAGAGCCTTCAGCATTTTGAAGATAATCCGAAGAGCCCGTCATTCCGATTCAGGAGGAGACACCAACAAACTCAACACTAGATTCGAAGAAATTACGAAGTCAACTCGAGAAGTGGAAGAGTTCTACCTCCGAGAATGGGTCCAAAAGACAAAGGAAAGCAGTGGTCGTTCAAGAAGAACCAACCCCAGCAGAAGAAATACCCATTCGAGAAGAAGCCGAGACGCAGGAGAACAAAGTGGACTACAACGTGCTAGCCCATCTTAGGAAACTACCGCCAAACCGAGCATCTACGATGCTCTCATCTTATCAAAGGAGATGAGAGAAGCTCCGATCAAGGCCTTACTTCGATCCGGAAATTCTGCTTAGCTCAAATGGCCGAAGATTCCTTAGATGAGGTTTGCTCGTTAAAGGAACAACGAGGTGTTACCTTCACGTACAATGACCTACTACTTGGGACAGCAGCATCACAACCGACCGTTGTACATTTCGACTATAATCGGGAAGTTTACGCTCTCCGCAGTTTTGGTGGATCCAGGAGCATCAATCAATATAATGAGTCTTCGAACACTAGCATACTTGGAAATTGATGCTCGTGAGCTCGAGGGCGACAAAATGTTATTAAGAGGATTCAACCGTAAAGGAGAAAGAGCCCTCGGGTCAATAACGCTACCGA
The DNA here is from genome assembly GCA_022702705.1 of Papilionanthe hookeriana x Papilionanthe teres. Lineage (NCBI taxonomy): Eukaryota > Viridiplantae > Streptophyta > Magnoliopsida > Asparagales > Orchidaceae > Papilionanthe > Papilionanthe hookeriana x Papilionanthe teres. The sequence goes on along the minus strand of CM040435.1, from coordinate 59,386,109 downwards.
TGAAGACCGGTGATTTAGCAAAGACAACCGCAAAATTTCATATAATCGATTCGAAACGTCGTTCAACGCTCTACTCGGGCCGACCATGGATACATGAAAACAGGATGGTACCATCATCTCTACACCAAGGCATCAAGTACTACGATGGAGGGGAACAAGGCATCAAAGGTGACTTGCAACCATTCTCCGTACATGAAATTGGAATCCATGAAGATGCGGCTTATTATGCACCGCCAAAGAAAATAATCTTCTCCGGAGATACCATAACAAATGAAGCAAAGAAAGTTCGAGACAACGAAGAATCTGAAGTTCTAGTCCAACAGCTCACTCACCACTCCCTTCCGGCGAGATGGTGAAGGTTTCTCCACAACTCGCATCCGAGGTCGAGGCCGGGGACGAGGCCGTGGTAGAGACACTAGGACAATCGGACGTAAGAAACCAGCCATCAATGTTGATCGGGAAGATAGTTCCGAAGAGGAAAAAGAAATCAAGCAAGAAGCAAGCAACAATAAGTCGAAAGAAGCCGCAATACAAGATCTCCTCGAAGATGAAAAGAACGAAGAATACAAATCAATGTACGAGAAGATTAACCACTACGTACATACTATGACCCTAACTCCGATCCATTCTAATAAGATCGAGGGTATGGAGGTCAAAGAGGTACGTAGTGACGGTGCAAAGCCGATCAAATTCTACCGTGGTGCTTCTTCCTCCAAAACCGAAAATAATGTACAATTCGAAGATGTCACTTCATCGAATTAATGGAATTACCTTTTGAGTGGTACTCTCCCCGTGTTCAAAATTTAATTCAACGTTGTTTCTTACCTCGACAATGGACAAAAGGCCAATCACAACATTTTGAAAAGTTATGGAATAACTCCGCCGTCCTCCCAATTCAAAGTATGGACTCGGATTCGGCACGCAGGGTCAGCCGACGATACCGAATTTTGCTTGGTTGTCACTTGCAAGTCCAATGAAAACTCGCATGGAAACTACGTACGAACTCGAAGATTTACAAATTGGAGACGCTCCACCGTAATTCGAAGAAGAAATTAAATCCACAATAGATGAGTTAACTGAAGTTAACTTAGGTACTAGCAAAGAGCCTAGACCTACCTTTGTTAGCTCCTTACTCAATAAAGAAGACTCCGAAGAAATAATCAAGTTATTAATGGAATTTAAAGACTGTTTTGCTTGGAGCTACGATGAAATGCCAGGATTAGCCCCGCAGGTTGCAGTCCATAAGCTAGAGTGGATCCTACTTCGTTCCACGTACAAGGTCCCGTAAGAATGCGTCCGGAAATCGAACAACAAGTCATACCGAAGTTAAAAAGCTAATAGACGCTAAATTTGTCCGCGAAGAACAATACCCGACCCGGTTAGCCAATGTGGTGCCGCCGTAAAGAAGAATGGTCGATCGAATTTGTGTGGACTTCGCAGATTTAAACAAGGCATGTCCAAAAGATGAATTCCCTCTACCAATTCCAGAACCGATGATCGATATTGCTTCGACACATGAAATATTCTCATTCATGGATGGATCTTCGTGATACAACCAGTATAAAAATGGCTCCGAAGATGAAAAGCTTACAAAGCATTCGTAACGCCGATCGGAGTATTTTACTACACTGTGATGCCATTCGGATCGAAGAACGCAGGAGCAACTTACCAAAGAGCAATGACAAGAATTTTTGATGATCTCATCCACAATCAAGTCGAGTGCTACGTGGACGATGTCGTCATCAAAAGCAAAGTAAAGGAAAACCACTCGTATGATTCGAGAATTGTTTTCGAACGATTAAGACAATTTAACCTTAAGATGAATCCCTTAAAATGCGCCTTCGGCGTCACCTCCGAAAAATTCTTAGGATTCGTTGTCCGACATCGTGGAATTGAAATCGACCCGGAGAAGACTAAAGCCATCTTAGAAATGCCGCCTCCCAAAACCTTAAAACAACTACTATCTTTTCAAGGGAAGCCGGCATATCTTCGACGCTTTATCTCAAACATGTCGTAGGTGTCAGCCTTTCTCGGCACTAGTTAAAAAGGACGCCAAATTTATTTGGGAAGAGAAATGCCGTAAGGCCTTCGAAGACATTAAACAATATTTAATGACACCTCCCGTCTTAGCAGCCCTCAGCCTCGTGTAGACCGCCGATACTTTACACCGCGGCTCTGGACGACTCCTCGAGCCCCGTTAGCTCTGTGTCAATGATGAGGGTAAAGAAAATGCTCTTTACTACTTAAGCCGTCGTTTACTTCCGACGGAAGTAAGGTATCCCGCAATTGAAAAGCATTGTTTGGCCCCGATCTTCGCCGCTCAAAAGCTCGAGCACTACATACTTTCTCATAAGATCAACCTAATCTCGAAGTTTAATCCATTGCAATACTCGATGACTCGTCCAACACTTTCCTGCAGACTTGCCGATGGTCAATGATATTATTGCAATTCGATATAACTTTCGTGCCTCTCGCGTGTTGTAAAGGGACAAGTCTTAGCAGACTTCCTCGCAAAGACATCCTTTGCCGGCCGAATCTCCTCTCAATGACGATTTGCCGATGAACAAATAATGAGCCTAGAAGACCCCGATGATCGACGTTGGGAATTGTATTTCGACGGAGCATCTTCAAGACACAAAGACGAAGAATCGCAAGTGATAAGTGCCCGTAAGTTAGGAATCGGGCTAATCTTTATAACACCGGAGCGGGGATGTTAAGATACTCCTACCACTCGACGTAACCGTGTACAAACAACGGCGGAATACGAAGCCCTCATAACGGGATTGGAATTAACCATTCAAATGGGAATAACAGACATCAACATCTCAGGGGATTCGCAGCTAATCATTCAACAGATCGCCGGACAATACAGAAGTTTTAAAGCCAAGACTCGAACAATACTTCCAAGATGCTATACAATGCCGTTGAACAGATTCCAAATGTGACAATCTACAAAATTCCTAGAAAAGAGAATGCTTTAGCGAGATGCTTTAGCCCGTCTCGCAAAAGAATTTGCCTCGTTTGCAAGATGAATCGCTGGAAGTGTCGGCTCACGGACGTCGAGTCCTATCACGACTCGACATAGACATGATACACAAATCGAAGAAGGAAAAGAATCAACTGTAAGAAGGACGTGAAAACACGAAGATCTGGCGACAGCCATCGATGACTACCCGCAAACAGAAAGCTACCGGACGATAGGTCGCCGGCCCATCGTATCAAGAAAAGAACTCGTCCTACGCATTAATAAACAACACATCAGTACGAAGGTCTTTTCGATCAAATGTGGCTAAGGTGCTTAAGCGGGTCCGAGGCCCGTGAAATCGTTAAAGAGGTGCATTCAGACTCCGTGGCGCTCACTCGACGGGTCCAAAATGAAGATGAAAATTAAAAGACTAGTGGTACTACCGGCCCTCGATGATGACCGACCGCATGAAAATCGCCAAGAGCCGTCATCAATGCCAAGTGCACGGAGTGGTTCTACACCAACCTCCAAATGTGCTACACCCGACAATTGCGTCGTGGCCGTTTCGAATGTTGGGGCACGGATATAGTGGGTCCAATGAACCACCATCTTCGAAAGGACATCGTTTCATTCTTGCGCTACAGCATTACTTTTCCAAGTGCGTGCAGAGCTCCACTTAGAGAAGTGAAAGCACACCACGTGCTCGCAGCTTTTCAAGAACCAAGTTGTCTACCGTTTCGGAGTGCCGCGCAGATCATCTCGTATAATGGGTCGCATTCGAAGCACACAAATCAACAATTTTGTCGTGAGACACGGAATCGACCGGCGATACTCGACAATTTACTACCCAAGAGCAAACGGTCTCGCCGAGGCTTTTAATAAAACTCTCGTTCAAATCTTAAAGAAAACCCCGGACGATAATAAGAGAAATTGGCACGAGAAATTGTTAGAAGCCTTATGGGCCTACCGGACAACCTTCGTAACTCCTACTCAAGCTACACCTTACGCTCCGGTGTATGGGTCCGAGGCAGTTGTTACCTTTAGAGGTTCAACTTCCTTCACTCGTACTGTCAGCTTGCAAACAAGATCACGACGAAGAAAACGCTAGACTACGACTCGAAGAATTAGAAAGCTTGAAGGGAAAAGACTTGCAACGCAACGAACTTAGAACTATACCAAGCTAAAATGGTTCAAGCCCATGACAAACCGGTCCGCCCAAGAACCTTCAAAGTCGGTGATTTAGTTCTCGTTCTCAAGAGACCTATTCTCGCACACCGCAAGATAGGAGGAAAATTTGAACCCACTGGGAAGGACCGTTTGTGGTTGAAGCAAGATACTCGGGAGGTTCCTACCGCCTAGTGAATCGCCGTGGAGAACGACATATGCTTCCGATCAACGGACGATACTTGAAAAAATATTACGCTACCCGATGTTTCGAAGGAATGAATTCTTCATCCCTAAGAAACACGGGTGAAGTAATTACTTATGATCGGGTCCGAACTCAAAAATAATAAAATGTGCTAAAATAAATAAAATCATGATAATAAAGTTTTCCTCGTTTTCTTCTCCAAATCAAAATCTCTTCCCTCATCTTATCCTACTTCATTCCCGTTAAATTTCAAAATATAAGAATAATAAAAAAATGTATCTTTAATAAACATTTTCTTAATGTTCTTGTTCTTAGGATGTACTCTCGATCCTTTTCCTTGTCTTTTCGCAGGAAATGTCGAACGGGCGGTTGGTCTTGAACTTTAAGAATGGCGTAAGCCTTCGCACTCGATGAAAAGAGGGTGAAAGATGGAGCGATAATCGAGATCGACTCGCATTTCGCACCAGCAGGCCTACAAGACGAGGAAAGTGACCGGGTCCCGCGCATCCGAGAAGAACCGCCCGGACGGACGTTGATGAAAGTGGGTGGCCCAAGCTACCAATCCAACAACAAGAAAAGAAAAGCAAACACCGAAGAAGATAAGAAAATGAAGTCCGTAGTCACTACGACGGAGGGCAGTGCTTGTCGCCGCCGCGCCCACGGAGATTCAAGAAGTTCGGAGAGCTACTCTCACAGCCCACGCAACGAAGAAATATGAATCGCCGTATCCGTAAAATGTTAACAAAACTAGCCGCGGACCGCCGCGACGAGACACCTGCCGATGCCAAGACATACACTTCAAGGACACCGGCTCACCAGAACTCCGAAGAAAGGAGGCCAGCCTCCTAGAATGACGAAAGAACCAGTGGAAATCCCTGTAAGATCGAAGAAAGAAGGCTACCACGCCACCGGATAAAACCACCACAGAGGCATGACCTTGTTGCAGAGCAACCCCGGGGATGTCCCGACGGCATCATCCCCGAGGAGCCGAGGTATGCGGTGGGAACGTGAAGGGATTGAACCATATATCCCACAATATGTCACAAGGCCTCGCCATCTCAGCATCATTCCGGAATACGAGCCGGAGAGAATGCGAATGTTGAAAAGAAAACTTTCGAATACTTCGAGAGAATTAAAGGAAGAAGAATCAACATACTAGAAGGCCTCGAGCTACACACCGACGTATTCTCGCAGTATGAACAACAAAGAAATCGTGGACCGTATCCAGGATCCGAAAAGAATGGGCCGAGCAGGCCGCCCGAGGGAAAACACATACTCGGAACCCCGGAGATGGATTCCGTGGAAAGGAAGAATCACAATACAATGCGGATGTCGCTACAACTTTGCTCGAAGACGTAAAGGGAAACCCACCGGGATACTCCGTCATGGGCAAGTGGATCCGATGCCATTAGTTATCAAGAGAATGGTAAAAAGATTGATAACATGGAGGGTACCGCCAGCAGATTGCATACCCAATAGCCGCATTATCAACATCTACAAACAGGGTGACCGCATACCCCCACATATCGATCACCACGACTTCGTCGACCTTTCGCACGGCCTCTTTCTTGAATGAGTGCAACATCATGTTCGGATCCGACCTCCGGATAGCGAGTCCCGGTGAGTTCCGAGGGCCGCAAAGATACCTTTACCGGTGGGTTCCGTCATGATACCGCAAAGTAACGGAGCGTATATCGCAAAGCATCGCATACTGTGGGTGCCAAGAGAGCGAATCTCGCTTACTTTCAGGAGGATGGACGACAAGCAAAATACCTTACCATTTCCAACCGTACCCGTAGCTAGAGAACCTCCGCCTTACGAGTCGTTAGTTACATGGGAAATATCACACCTCCAATGTACATCCAACTCGCATCCTCGCCAAGGATGGCTTGAAGGTGATGTTATTAACCATGTACCCCACTATTCGTACATGGATTTTCGATGATGCTTCTTTTGATGGATCAACAAAGATCATACACAACCGTTTTGAGTCTACATGGATTGTATGAAATATATTCCGTATCGAGTTGTACGACGTATTTTCAACATGATTGGAATGAAAGTGACCATGTCACGTTTTTGGCCTTCACCTCTTTTGTGCAAATTGATTGGGAAACGCCATTAAAGTTAAATGAACTTCGAACAAAGAACAGAGAAGAAATAAAACAAAAAAGAGAATAAAAGAAAACTTTCTAAAAAAAATCTGAAAAATGACAAATACCAAATTCACATGAACGTTAAATAAACGATAAAATAAAATAAATCATTAAAAGATAAACGAAATCAACACAAATCTCAAATTCCATCCTTCCAAACTTCAAAATCAAATTCCATCCTTCCAAACTTCAAAATCAAATTCCATCCTTCCAAACTTCAAAATCAAATTCCATCCTTACAAATTTCAAATCAAATCCTCAATCAAATTCCAAATTCAATCTCGATCAAGTTTCAAACTTGATCTTCCAAATTTCAAATCAAATCTTAAATCGAATTTCAATCGAGTTCAAACTCATCCTTCCAAATTTCCAAATTTCCGAATTCAATCTTTCCAGGCTTCAAGTCTCAATCAAATTTAAATTCAATTTCTTCCAGATCTCGAATCAAATATCAATCACATTAAAATCAAACCTTTTGGGTCGAGGATTTTACATCCAAGACCGCACCGCTTTAGGATTCTTTTCCTACCGCACCGAAATACATCAAATTCAAACCTTTTGGGTCGAGGATTTTACATCCAAGACCGCACCGCTTTAGGATTCTTTTCCTATCGCACCGAAATACATCAAATTCAAACCTTTTGGGTCGAGGATTTTACATCCAAGATCGCACTCGCTTTAGGATTCTTTCCTACCGCACCGAAATACATCAAATTCAAACCTTTTGGGTCGAGGATTTTACATCCAAGACCGCATCGCTTTAGGATTCTTTTCCTATCGCACCGAAATACATCAAATTCAAACCTTTTGGGTCGAGGATTTTACATCCAAGGCTGCACCGCTTTAGGATTCTTTTCCTATCGCACCGAAATACATCAAATTCAAACCTTTTGGGTCGAGGATTTTACATCCAAGACCGCATCGCTTTAGGATTCTTTTCCTATCGCACCGAAATACATCAAATTCAAACCTTTTGGGTCGAGGATTTTACATCCAAGACCGCACTCGCTTTAGGATTCTTTTCCTACCGCACCGAAATACATCAAATTCAAACCTTTTGGGTCGAGGATTTTACATCCAAGACCGCACCGCTTTAGGATTCTTTTCCTATCGCACCGAAATACATCAAATTCAAACCTTTTGGGTCGAGGATTTTACATCCAAGATCGCATCGCTTTAGGATTCTTTTCCTACCGCACCGAAATACATCAAATTCAAACCTTTTGGGTCGAGGATTTTACATCCAAGACCGCACTCGCTTTAGGATTCTTTTCCTATCGCACCGAAATACATCAAATCAAACTCTTTTCGGGTCGAGGATTTTACATCCAAGACTACACTCGCTTTAGGATTCTTTTCCTATCAGCACCGAAATACATCAAATTCAAACCTTTTGGGTCGAGGATTTTACATCCAAGACCGTACCGCTTTAGGATTCTTTTCCTATCGCACCGAAGTACATCAAATCAAACTCTTTTGGGTCGAGGATTTTACATCCAAGACCGCACCGCTTTAGAATCCTTTTCTTATCGCACCGAAATGCATCAAATTCAAACTTTTGGGTCAAGGATTTTACATCCAAGACCGCACCGCTTTAGGATTCTTTCCCTATTGCACCGAAATACATCAAATCGAATTCCCGGGTTAAGGAATTTACATCCGAGACCGCATTGCTTTAGATTCTTTCCCTATTGCGATGAAATACATCAAAATCAAACTCTCGAGGTTAAGGATTTTACATCCAACACCGCATTACTCCGAGATATCTTCTCATTACAACGATTCAATCTAATCAATTCAATTTTCTTTCGAGGTTGGAGATGTTACATCTAAAACCTCAAAATCCCAATTTTCATTTCAAATCAAATCCCTCAAATTAATTTCGACAAAACTTCAATCTAAATCGAAACTCCAAACTAAAATTTAAACTCACACATCAAAACATAAATTGAAACAAAATAAAATCTAAATCGAAATTCCCCGCATCATGTGATTTGGGATTCACCTCCTTTTCCTTTCCCCACGGAGTTCAAGAATCTCCGGCTCTAGAGATATACTCGACACTCCCCAGCAGAAACTCTTCTACTTCGTCCTAAGTTCGTCACTGGACATCCGTGTTGGTTTTGTTGATCGCTTCGGTCAACACCATACGCGCGGTGTGCTCCGTCACCACCACACCTATCGGGGTCCATTTGTCGACCTCATTTTCGATGAGGTCTTCCCTTCTTCTTTTTAGTGCTTAGGATCTAGCCTTGAGGCTTTTCTTTCGACTATCTTAGAGGACTAGAATCGGGACCCGCCTTTTAGAAATTCAAACCACTTCTAAACTCCCCGCAAACTCCACAAATTTGACTATAGACCCCTAATCACCTGCAGGGTTGAAATCAAATGTGGAAGTTTAAAGGATGAGTTCCTATAGGACTCTTCGGCCTTGGACTACCCCCGGGCGGCCCGGTCCAGTGAGGGGGCCGACTTACACTACACTTACACACTACATTTCCACACACTTCCTAAAACCACACCCATACCCAACTTAACCTCCCGACTCATGTGGGTGATTCACATGGATGGTTCTTAACCCCTAAGCCCTCAGCAAGAGGGTTAGGAACAACATAATGAATGCCTCAAATGAGTCCTTTCATGGCTCATATGGGCTTGAAATGGTTTCATGGCTCAACCAAAATGATTTCTTTCCACCTAAATTCACCCAATCTCCAATTTCCCAAATTTTCAATTTTTGACCCCCGAGACCCTACACCTATTAAACCTACTCAAAACCCTTGAAATTACCCAAATTTTTGCAAAATTTCCAAATTACCCAAAATTTTCCAAAATCAATCCCAAACATCTCCAAATCACTCAAATTGATCATCCATACCCAAAAATACCAAAGATTCCAAAAATACCCCCCAATACCCTCCAAATACCCAAAATACCCTTCTTGGCCTAAAAATCCAAAAATTCAGAAAATTCCCAAAAAAATTCCAGAAAATCCTAAATATTCCCAATTTCATTTTGTCCAACTACACCATAGGCCAATTTTGTCAATTTACCCTACTTTTGTCAAAACCCCCAATTCGACCCATTTTAACCCTAAGTGAACCCAATGTCAAACCAAACCTACCCAATCGACCCCAATTTTGGTCCAATTCAATTCTAAACTTCAATTCAACATCCCCAATACCAATCTAGACCAAATTCAAGCCCAATTTGATTGACATTTGGATCCAATCTCACTTTTGGCCTTAAAGCCCAATTTTGACCTAAACCCAAACCTAACCCAAATAGGCCCAAACCTCAAAATCAAAACCCAACCAAAGCCAAAACCTCTTTGAAACACTCCCATAAACATTTCTCAACATTTATTTTACATCAATTTCAACCCTAGCCCAACATTGGCCCAAGTTAGCCCAATTCGACCTACATCGGCCCATTTACCAAATAAACCCAAATTCAACCCAATTCAAACCCAAACCACCTTAAATCTATTTCAAATTATCCATGAAACATCCCTAAACCAAAACCAACAACTATTTGGCCCAAACTTCTACAAAAATTCCCATCCATGAACACATCCTTAAACTTAAAAGCCCACTTCCCTTAAACCTTCTTAAAAGCCCATTTTCATTAAATTTTAAAAGCCCAAATCATCCTAAAGCCCACATGACACTTCCCCTCATCATCCATTTGATCAAAATCACCCCTAAGTTTCAAAATCATCAATTAAACCATTCCAAATCAAGCCACATGTCAAATTACCCCCTAAATGTCAAAAATTTCTAAAACCCTTTTCATGAAACAAATCAACCTTTTCCCAAGCCAAATGAAGCCATGAACAAGCCATTCTCAAGCCACATGAAGCCATGAGGGCTTTGACTTGTCATTAGTCCATTTATGGCAAGAAGAGGGGGTTCTTTCTTAAACCTCCTTTAACCCTTTTTACCTTAATCATGTCACACACTAAACCATGTTTAGCCACCTCATCATGGAAGGAGACTTCACCACTCCTTCTAAGCCGACCTAAATGATTCCCTCAGCTCAAAATCGCAGCTTGGAAGGGTGCACCAAGCCCAAAATGGTGGGTTGACCCAAACCAAGCCAAAGTGAGCCTTCTCCCATTCCATTTAAATCAAACTCCTTTACACATGTCAAACCTCAATCGATCGCACAAGCCTCCAGCCCCGACCCACCCGAGCTTCGAGGGTGACCCGACTCGGCCGGCCGGCCACCCGCCGCCGGAAAACACCATGCCCGAAACCTCGGGAGGAGCCAAATTTTGGAATTCCACCTCGTCGAGCCGCCTCACTCCAAATGGCCATTGCACCGTTCTTCTCCTCACCGCAGCAGACTCGATCCCAACCATTAAACTCCCCTGGAGAGCCTCCAGCCATGCCTATTTAAACCCCTCACCCTCTCGGCCAAAGGAGGTGCCGAACGAAACCTTAAGGAAACTCGCCAAAATCACCTGCATCACTCTCCACACATGGAGCACCCGATCCCCACCGAATTCCAGCCCCAATTCCTCTAGCCGAGCCCAATTTCGAGCTCAAACTTTAGCCCAAAAACCAGGACACTTCTTCACAAAGGAGCCAATTCCCAAATTGATTGGTCCTACACCTTCACCGGACCAAGAGGAGAAGCTCCCCACCGAAAGCCCCATCTCTAGGCCACCCAGCTTGTTCCACGCCTCCAAGCTTTGTGATCGGCCGTGGTCGAAGTCCAACCTAGACAAGTCACCGGATCGAGAGACTTCATCCGGAGCTTACTAGGATCCAATCGAAGGTGTAACAACTCTCGCATCGAAGCTTCACTTCTCTGAGCAAAGGTATGGACTCCCTCTTCTTCCCGAGCTTCCACAGATTCTCATTTTAATTTGAGTCAATTTAAATGCATGTTTACCGTATGGATGTGTTCGTCTCTTCAAGACGAATCCATAGAGCATAAGAACACGAAAATCCGTCGAGAATCGAGTGAGAAATTAGGGTTAGAAGGTTGACGGTCACGGTGCACACCCGGCCGTAGACGATGACCGGGAGCCGTTGGATCGCGCGTGTATCGAACGGACGATTCGGATTGCGCCGGACCAGTGGAATGTTACGTGAACCGCGGGGCCCGGACGGATGACTCGCATGGCGGCGCCCAATCACGCGCGCGACACGTACCCCTTCGGAGCCGCCGATGTTTCGCCGGCGCCGCGTGGATAAGTAGATAAATAGTGGTATTTAATGTATTTATTAAATATCGAAACTTTAAAAAACCATATCTTTGTGTAGAAAAATCACAAAAATAAAATAAAAATACCTCTCGCTCAGCTGAACAGAGGAGAATAATGTGGAAAAGAAATCATTTAATTTCATCAAGTATTTTATTTTTTATAATTTATTTACTCTCTCGCATACATTTAATTCTCCATGCATGTATACAATTCACCATGGCATGAGACCATAGGACTTTTGAAGCCTCCGAACTTGGGAACATTCCCCGAATTTTCCAAGGTCGTAGGCCATCTCTCGTGAAAAGTTATTTATTTTTCAAATGCATGTTGTCTGTTTTGAGTATTTTAATTCCAAAAATTAGCATGTTGTGAAATAAATTCTAGAAAAATTTGGTGATGTTCCTTATGACCAGAGAACTCTAGGAAAAATGGACTCGAGTTAATTCACTCAAAACAACCCTAATCGACTTAAACACCCAAAATAGGTCTTTAATTAATTAGAGTTAACCAGTGCATCAAATTGACTTGAAATCAATTCTCCACTGACCTTTAGGATTGGAGGAATTCACCATAAAAATTTGAGGTCAATTGGACTCGGCTAGCCCCACTAATCGGGTCGATTAAGTCATTTAGCCATTTTAAGCTTTAAAAATTCATAACTTTTAAAATACTTTTAAAAAATTCACCAAATTGGTTTTGGAGCCTCTCTGATATCAGGGGAACCTAAGAAAATTAAAATTTCAATTTTCTAAAAAAGTTGATTTTTAATAATATTTTAATACTTTTAATAATTAAAAAATAAAAAAATAATAAAAATCACAAAAATAATAAAATTCACCAAAATGTCACATTTTGAATTTTAATCACTTAGGAGCAAATCTCACATTTTTCCTAGGTCTATTTAGTGAGATATTGAATTTTAAAGCCCTAGGGTAATTTTAAAATTAAAAAAAAATGTATTTTCTAGCATTTTCACTAAAATAATTATAATAAATCATAAAAAAAATCAGAAAATTGCAAAATTTGTTTCTCTGGTTTCCTTGATATCAGAGAGATTTTTAAAAAATATAAAATCCATTTTTCAACATTTATTTTATTTTTAAATTAATTAACACTCCAAAACTCAAAATAATTATAATAAAAATAATATAATTCAAAAAATCACCAAAATTGGTCCAAGTGCTTCTCTGGTCATTAGGAATGTCCCCTAATTTTCTTAAGGACAGAAACTTTCCCTTGGTCATGTTATTAAATTTTCCTTGAAAATCTCTATTTTCCATCAAAATAATTATATAAATAAATTAAATACAGAAAAATCACATTTTCTCCTCTCATGTCTTTATTGACATGTGAGTGAAGTCACATAAAAATTTCAAGTTCATTTGGGTTCAATTTAGTGAGTTATGAAATTATTAAGCTTAAAGGGTAAAATGGTAATTAAACTTTCAACCCTTAATTAAAACTTTAGGTTTAATAAAAAATCAACAAGTAAAACATTTGATCTTAATCTGATTTGGATGATTGAAATTTAAATAATTAAAGGGTAGAAACCCATTAAATAATTTTAAAATGATTAAACTTTAATTAAATAATAGATTAAATTTGGAGGAATAATAAATTAGAATTATTAAAATAAGGGATATTTATTAGGAAGAGATTTATTCTTTAATTTAAAAATCCCTAAACTAATTATATCATTAATACTCAATTTTTAATTAAAATGATAACTCAAATTTAAAATATTAAAAGACTTAATTAAATTATTAAACTCTTTTGAAATTTCAATTAAAATTAAAAATAAAGTAAATTAAAGATAAATTAAATTAAAATTAAATTAAATTTAATAATTAAATTAAATTAAATTAAAACAAATTAAATTAAATTAAACTAAATTAAAATTAAATTAAATTAAATTAAATAATTAAATTAAATTAAATAATTAAATTAAATTAAATTAAATAATTAAATTAAATTAAACAATTAAATTAAATTAAATTAAATTAAATAATTAAATTAAATTAAATCAAATCAAATTAATTAAACACCAAATCAAATTAAATTGAACTATGTTAAACTAAATTAAAATTCAATTAAATTAAGTTGAATTAAATATAACATCACCTAAGACATAAAAGAAATTAAATATAAAGCAACTTGAACACTATTCCAAATTTAAACCCTTTAACTTAAATCAAATCATTTGAATACTAATTTACCCTTGAAAGCTTTGATTATTATAACTCCTAAATGGAACATCAAATGAAGTGTTACCTCACTCATAGGATATTCAAATGTCCTAGTTCACCGAGCAAGTTAACAAGACTTGAAAACCTCTGACGATCGATTCATTTATATAATTAAATTCATTTGGACTTAAAACAATCCCGAAAATATTGAAAAGATGTTTAAGATTCTTCTTAAGCACTTCCTCAATATGATAGGATATTTATAAGAACAATTGGACTTAATTGTCCTTTGATGAAGAAAATCGTCCTCAAACAAAAAACACAAAGAACCTAGACGTCATAGGAGACGACTAGCTATAGGATTAGGAATTTGGTAGAAAACCATAACCCTTCCCTTAGCTTTACCTAGGAACTTGCTTAAATATTCTAATTGTGTTTTAAGTGCAGCTTGGGATGACGGGAAGACCCTCCGGTACGCTTTTATTTTTTATTGCAATTTGCTCTCTTGCAATTTACTTTCCCGCAATTTACTTTCTTGCAAATGTACTTTATTTTTCTTGCATGATAAAACAACAGTTGCATGAAAACCCACACCTTTAGGATAGTCCCTAAAATTGAAACCAAATTAAGTTAAAAGTCATTGCAAGATAAAATTCACCGCCACAACATTTCAAAATATAAAACAACTCAAAATTTAATCACAAACGTAACACAAAACTACAATTACAACTAAATTAAAACGTCCCGTTGGATGATCGGGAATACCTCGGATGATGTAACCTACGTGTTGCTAACGGGATTTCCCACGGTCTAAATGAAAGTGTGGAACTCATTCAGTTGAGTTTAGCAAATTCATCTGGACTAAGTGAATCCGATAAAAATAATGATGCCGGAAGGATGGAACCGTGGGATCTTAACCGGTGTCGTTATAATCAACTTTAAGATTTGTTTTAATTAAAACGTAAAAAAACACTTGGAAATTAAGATTTTCTCTAAACCAAAACACTTTTCTCATCTCCTGATTTATGATTTCTAAAACTAAACCTCCGCAACAACAAGGAACTTGGAGCATGGTGGGCAAAGACGGCCATCGTCGTCAGCAAAACTTGAACCTACTTCAGCAAAACTTTCCTAGAATTAAATAACCAAGCCATAGGACTTCAAGGTAGCTTGCCTAGTGCAACATAAATCCTCAACTCTTCGTTAGGCATTTGCATTGCAAATTAAGCCCTAACCGGTCTTAGGATTCCGAGGTAGTCGTCCGATACGACAATAAACCCTCACATCTTCTAGGCTATTTGTTTGATTTTATCATATAAATATAAGCCCTAATTAATTAAAATTGGCAAGATTGAAATACTAAATAAACATTAGGACTTTCCTAAATTCAAGCCAAATGATAGGATAGTCGGGAAGTTACCGAAGTTCACTTCGAATCCGTAATTTCTCCTACTTTTCTTCCTTTGGATTCATAAAACAAAATGTTCCAAACTTGATCCATTCCCTATTGAAATTCCAAAATTCAATCCCTCGAAAACTTAAACTTTCAAATTCTTGAGAGCGAATTATCGATTATTATCGAGAGTTTTCTTAGGTGATTCCCGTCACTTAAGATGTAATTAACTATAGGGGCTTGCCCTTATAGGGAATTTTAAAGAACCCAGGTAATATAAACCTTGTTTGATACTTTCATATTAAGCAGGGGAATTTGTCGGCTTATAAAATTGGTTCGCAGTACCAAACGGATATCACAAAAACTTCTAGTTTATTTGATCGAGCCCCACCATCAAGCGATGTGTCTATCCTTAGGGATAGATACACGGTTTGTGGTACGGTGCTCGTTTATATAAACTATTTGGGATGTGAGATCGGTTTAATCTCATATTTAAAATTATTTTCAAAATCAAATACTACTTTCTAAATTATATATATATATTTAAATTAAATTTAAAATTTAAATTCGCCGACAACTTCTGTTAGGCGACCCCCCTTTTAAAATACAATACAACCTAAAATATGCCGACAAGTTGGTTCTATCCGGTGGCGTGGTAGCCTTCTTTCTTCTGATCTTCTGGAGATTTCCCTGATTCTTTCTATTATCCTAGGAACTGGCCTCCTTTCTTCAGGTTCCTGGTGAACCGGTGTCCTCAAAGTGTATGTACTGGCATTAGCAACTGTCTCGTCGTGCTGGTCCGCAGCCTAGTTTTGTTAACATCTTACGGATACGGCGATTTTATTTCTTCGTTGCGTGGCTGTGAGAGTAGCCCTTCGAACTTCATGAATCTCTGTGGGCGCGGCGCTGACAAGCCTGCCCTCCGCTGTAGTGACTACGGACTTCATTTTCTTATCTTCTTCGGTGTTTGCTTTTCTTTTCTTGTTGTTGGATTGGTGGCTTGGGCCACCTACTTTCATCACCGTCTCGCCCGGTAGTTCTTCTCGGTTAACTCGGGACCCGCTCACTTTCCTCGTATCGTAGGCTCCGCCGGTGCGAAATCCGAGTCAATCTCGATTATCGCTCCATCTTTCACTATCTTTTCATTGAGTGCAAGGCTTACGCCATTCTTAAAGTTCAGGACCAACCGCCCGTTCGACATTTCCCTGCGAAAAGACAAGGAAAAAGATCAGGGGCTGTACTAAGAACAAGAACATTAAGAAAATGTTTATTAAAGACACATTTTTTTTTACTTCTTGTATTTTAAAATTTAACGAGAATGAAGCGGGATAAGATCAGGGAAGAGATTTTGATTTGGAAAAGAAAACAAGGAAAACATATTATCATGACTTTATTTATTTTAACACATTTTATTATTTTTGGGTTCGGACCCAATCATAAGTAATTACTTCGCTCGTGTTTCTTAGGGATGAAGAATTCATTCCTTCGAAACATCAGGTAGTGTAATACTTTTTCAAGTATCGTCCGTTGATCGGAAGCATATGTTGTTCTCCCTGGCAATTCACTAGCCGGTAGGAACCTCCCGAGTATACCGTTTCAACCACAAACGGTCCTTCCCAAGTGGGTTCAAATTTTCCTCCTATCTTGCGGTGTGCAAGAATAGGTCTCTTGAGAACGAGAACTAAGTCACCAACTTTCAAGGTTCTTGGGCGGACCCGCTTGTCATGGGCTCGAACCATCTTAGCTCGGTATAGTTCTAAATTCCGTTGCGCCGCAAGTCTTTTCCCTTCCAAGCCTTCTAATTCTTCGAGTCGTAATTTGGCGTTCTCTTCTCGTCGTGATCTTGTTTGCAACCGCAATTCGAGTGAAGGAAGCCGAACCTCTAAAGGTAACACTCGCCTCGGATCCATACACCGCAGCGTAAGGTGTAGCTTCGAGTAGGAGTTCGAAGGTTGTCCGGTAGGCCCATAAGGCTTCTAACAATTTCTCGTGCCAATTTCTCTTATTATCGTCCAAGGTTTTCTTTAAGATTTGAACGAGAGTTTTATTAAAAGCCTCGCCGCGACCGTTTGCTCTTGGGTAGTAAATTGTTGAGTATCGCCGCCGATTCCGTGTCTCCCGACAAAATTGTTGATTTGTGTGCTTCCGAATGCCGACCCATTATCCGAGATGATCCCGCGCGTGACTCCGAAACGGTAGACAACTTGGTTCTTGAAAACCGTAGCACGTGGTGTGCTTTCACTTCTCTAAGTGGAACCGCTCCGCCCACTTGGAAAAGTAATCCGTAGCCGCAAGAATGAAATGATGTCCTTTCGAAGATGGTGGTTCTATCGGACCCACTATATCTGTGCCCCAACATTCAAATGGCCACGACGCAATTGTCGGATGTAGCACATTTGGAGGTTGGTGTAGAACCACTCCGTGCACTTGGCATTGATGACAGCTCTTGGCGATTTTCATGCAATCGGTCATCATCGAGGGCCGTAGTACCCTAATCTTTTAATTTTCATTTTCATCTTCGGACCCGACCGGTGAGCGCCACGAGTCCCGAATGCACCTCCTTAACAATTTCACGGGCCTCGGACCCGCTTAGGCATCTTAGCCACATTCGATCAAAAGACCTTCCGTACAATGTGTTGTTTATTAATGCGTAGGACGAGTTCTTTTCTGATCCGATGGGCTAGCGACCTATCGTCCGGTAGCTTTCCTGTTTGCGGTGTAGTTCATCAATGGCCGTCGCCAATCTTCTCGTGTTTTCCGTCACTCGCCGCAACCGATTCTTTTTCTTTTTCGATTTGTGTATTGTGTCTATGTCGAGCCGTGATAGGACCCGACGTCCGTGAACCGACACTTCCACCGATTCATCTTGCAAACGAGCGAATTCTTTTGCGAGACGGGCTAAAGCATCTCGCTAAACCATTTTCTTTTCGGGAATTTTGTAGATTGTCACATTTGGAATCTGTTCCAACAATCGTATAAAGCATATTGGAAGTATTGTTCGAGTCTTGGCTTTAAAATTCCGTATTGTCCGGCGATCCGTTGAATGATTAACTGCGAATCCCCGTAGATGTTGATGTCTCGTTATCCCCATTCGAATAGCTAATTCCAATCTCGTTATGAGGGCTTCGTATTCTCGCTTCATTGTTTGTACACGGTTCGTCAAGTGGTAGGAGTATCTTAACATCCCCCGCTCCGGTGTTATAAAGATTAGCCCGATTCCTGCCTTACCGGGCACTATCACTTGCGATTCTTCGTCTTTGTGTGCTGAAGATGCTCCGTCAAAATATAATTCCCAACGTCGATCATCAAGGTCTTTTAGGTTCATTATTTGTTCATCTGGCAAATCATCATTGAGAGGAGATTCTGCCGGCAAAGGGTGCGCTGCGAGGAAGTCTGCTAAAACTTGTCCCTTTACGGCACGCAGAGGCACGAAAGTTATATCGAATTGCAATAATATCATTGACCATCCGGCAAGTCCGCCGGAAAGTGTTGGACGAGTCATCAAGTATTGCAATGGATTAAACTTCGAGATCAGGTTGACCTTATGAGAAAGCATGTAGTGCCCGAGCTTTTGGGCGGCGAAGATCGTGGCCAAACAATGCTTTTCAATTGCAGGATACCTTACTTCCGTCGGAAGTAAACGACGGCTTAAGTAGTAAAGAGCATTTTCTTTACCCTCATCATCGACTCCGGCTAACAGGCTCCGAGAGAGTCGTCTAAAGCCGCGGTGTAAAGTATCGCGGTCTACCCGAGACCGGGGTCGCTAAGACAGGAGGTGTCATTAAATATTGTTTAATGTCCTCGAAGGCCTTCTGGCATTTTTCTTCCCAAATAAATTTGGCATCCTTTTTAACTAGTGCCGAGAAAGGCTGACACCTACCTGACAGGTTTGAGATAAAGCGTCGAAGATATGCCAACTTCCCTTGAAAAGATCGTAATTGTTTTAAGGTTTTGGGAGGCGGCATTTCTAAGATAGCTTTAATCTTTTCCGGATCGATTTCAATTCCACGATGTCGGACAACGAATCCTAAGAATTTCCCGGAGGTGACGCCGAAGGCGCATTTTAAGGGATTCATCTTAAGGTTAAATTGTCTTAATCGATCGAAAACAATTCTCAAATCATACAGGTGGTTTTCCTTTACTTTGCTTTTGATGACCACATCGTGCACGTAGCATTCGACTTGATTATGGATGAGATCATCAAAAATTCTTGTCATTGCTCTTTGGTAGGTTGCTCCTGCGTTCTTCAGTCCGAATGGCATCATTGTGTAGCAAAATACTCAGATCGGTGTTCTGAATGCTGTAAGCTTCTCATCTTCTGGAGCCATTTTTATCTGTTTGTATCCTGAAGATCCATCCATGAACGAGAATATTTCATGTGTTGAAGCAATGTCGATCATTAATTATGGGATCGGTAGAGGGAATTCATCCTTTGGACATGCCTTGTTTAAATCTCTCGAAGTCTACACAAATTCCGATTCGACCATTCTTCTTTCGATCGGCACCACATTGGCTAACCAAGTCGGGTATTGTTCTTCACGGACAAATTTAGCGTCTATTAGCTTTTTAACTTTGGCTATGACTTGTTGTTCGATTTCTAGACGCATTCTTCTCGGGACCTTGTCCGATCGGGACGAAGTAGGATCCACTCCTAGCTTATGAACTTCAACCTCCGGAGCCAATCCCGGCATTTCATCGTAGTTCCAAGCAAAACAAGTTCTTAAATTCCATTAATAATTTGATTATTTCTTCGGAGTCTTCTTTGTTGAGTAAGGAGCTAACAAAGGTAGGTCTAGGCTCTTCGCTAGTACCTAAGTTAACTTCCGTTAACTCATCTATTGTAGATTTAATTTCTTCTTCGAATTCTGGTGGAGCGTCTCCAATTTGTAAATCTTCGAGTTCGTCCGTAGTTTCCATGCGGCTTTCATCGGACTCGCAAGTGACAACCAAGCAAAATTCGCATCGTCAACTCGACCCTATCGTGCCGAATCCGAGTCCATACTTTGAATTGGGTGGACGACCGGAGTTATTCCATAATTTTTCAAAATGTTGTGATTGGCCTTTTGTCCATTGTCGAGGTAAGAAACCACGTTGAATTAAATTTTGAACACAGGGAGAGTACCACTCAAAAGGTAATTCCATTAATTCTGATGAAGTGACATCTTCGAATTGTACATTATTTTATGTTTTGGAGGTAGAAGCACCACGGTAGAATTTGATTGGCCTTGCACCATCGTTACGTACCTCTTCGACCACCATACCCTCGATCTTGTTAGAATGGATCGGGGTTAGGGTCATAAGTATGTACATAGTGGTTAATCTTCTCGTACATTGATTTATATTCTTCATTCTTTTCATCTTCGAGAGAGATCTTGAATTGCGGCTTCTTCCGACTTATTGCCGCTGCTTCTTGTTTGATTTCTTTTTCTTCTTCAGAACTATCTTCCCAATCAACATTGATGGTTGGTTTCCTCTGTCCAGCTGTCCTAGCATCTCTACCACGGCCTCGTCCCCGGCCTCGACCTCGGATGCGAGTTGTGGAGAAACCTTCACCATCTCGCCGGAAGGGAGTGGTGAGTGATCGTTGGACTAGAAATTCGAGGTTCTTCGTCATCCCGAACTTTCTTTGCTTCATTTGTTATGGTATCTCCGGAGAAGATTGTTTTCTTTGGCGGTGCATAATAAGCCGCATCTTCATGGATTCCAATCTCATGTACGGAGAATGGTTGTAAGTCACCTTTGATGCACTCGTTCCCCTCCATCGTAGTATTTGATGCACCGATGCGGCAGATGATGGTACCATCCCGTTTTCATGTATCCACGGTCGGCCCAAGTAGAGCGTTGAACGATGTTTCGAATTAATTATGTGAAATTTTGCGGTTGTCTTTGCTAAGTCACCGGTCTTCATCGTAGCGTTATTGACCCGAGGGCTCTTTCTCCTTTCGGTCGAATCCTCTTAATAACATTTTGTCTCGCTTCGAGCTCGCGAGCATCAATTTCAAAGTATGCTAGTGTTCGAAGACTCATTATATTGATTGATGCTCCCGGATCCACCAATACTCCGGAGAGCGTAAACTTCCCAATTGTAATCGAAATGTACAACGGTCGGTTGTGATCTCGTCGTCCCAAGTAGTAGGTCATTGTCCGTGAAGGTAACGCCTCGTCGTTCCTTTAACGAGCAAACCTCATCTAAGGAATCTCCGGCCATTTGAGTTAAGAAAATTTCCGGATCAAGTAAGGCCTCGATCGAGCTTCTCTCATCTCCTTTGATAAGATGAGAGCATCATAGAATGCCCGCTTGGCCGTAGTTTCCTAAGATGTGGCTAGCACGTTGTAGTCCACTTTGTTCTCATGCGTCTCATTTTCCTCGAATGGTACTTTTCCGCCGGGGGTTGGTTCTCTTGAACAACCACCTGCTTTACTTGTTCCTTGGACCCATTCTTGGAGGTAGAACTTTTCCACTTCTCAAGTTGACTTCACTTTCCGAATCTAGTGTTGAACTTATCTAAGTGTCTCCCTCCCGAATCGGAATGACAAAGCCTCTTCCGGATTATCTTCAAAATCTGAAGGCTCTAACTCTATCGTGAATCGGAGCTCCTCAAACTCAATGTGATAGATCCGTTGCTTGTTGAACTCTTGTAGCCTCCTTGATGGATGTCTTCTTCGTTATTTTGCTCGTCGAGATCGTGTATGATTCGAGAATCGTCGTTGGTATCGAAGTCGATGTCCGGGATTGTCGCTTAGTTACGTAATCGTTAGAAACAGTCAAAACGTAGCCAACACCATCACCCTTATCATTATATGATCCCACCGAAGTGAGCAGATAATCATACAAAAATCGAGGTTCGAGGGATTTCTCCCCTCCGAATCGGAAACAACTATCCTAGATAAGCAGCCCCTAAACTTCAGCCTTAGGAGTCTCGGTCCCGTCTTCACAATTTTCTTCTTTCTTCGATCGTCTCCCGTCGAGGTGGTTCTATCGCAAGTGATAGTACCGTCTAATGTCTCGAACTCGAATTGAAGCTCGCACCGAAGCGGTTCGGATGCCGTCTAAAATCTTCTCGAAGACCTCGTCCAAAGGTAGTTCATCCATCGCCGGGCTGTATTGGGATCTATCGGAATGGATCGTTGAGATAACATTGGACGGAACCTCCTTTCTGGGGTTCCTTCATGTAATTTCTTCGGGATTGTTATATTTCCTTTCCGAAGGTTGTCGCTGGTGCCAACTTTAAAGGTAATGCAATCTTCTATCTTCAGGCTCAAGCATCCGATGGTAAAGGGGCCGGATCACCGTTCTTGTTGACTTCCTCTCGGTCTTTAGGTTCTCAAGTAGCCGGAAATCTAGAGTTTTCATTAGGCTACGAACATTTTCGGTACGTCGTTTTTGAATCCTGACATTCTCTCGCTCAGTTTCTCCTTAATGTACGTTGCGGACGAGGCGGGTCACCATACCGAGATGACCGATAGCCGGACCGGTCATTGCAATTGCCAGGTTGCCGCGGCCGTCTTGCGGGTGGTTTGCTTCTCGCGCTGCCTTTTATCAACCGCTCGTAATGATCCCGGATTTCTTTTCGAAGGTCTTCACCGGCTTCTCGCTTTGTCCTTCTTGCTCGCAAACTTAATTGCTTCGCCTCTTCTTGCAAGCTTCCGCCTGCTTAACAACTTCTCGAAAGTCTTAATAAGGAATCCTTTTTAGAGAAGTGCTATCGGCCGTGAATGCTTTTAAGCAAGATGCCGACCGCATGTTGTTCTTGCAAGCCAGGTTCACACTTCATGCTTAAGTTCCTCCATCGAAGTATGTAATCCACCAAAGCTCTATCAGCTCGTTTCTCTGCTCACCAAATCACCTATGCTGATGCGGTGCCGAGCCCAAGAAATCGCTCGATGAAGAGGCTCTTCAGCTCTAAGAATGTCTTCACCGAGCCATTGGGTAATTCTCGCATGCTCGCCGAAGGCGATTCCCGATGCATCGCCGACGAACTGCTGGAAGAGCACGCATTGCCCCGCCGGCATCGTTACCGAACCGGCACGAAAGTTGTGCTACGCTCGTCGGTGTTCCCGGTTCCTGGCGTTCCCGACCAGAGGTGGCACGAAGCCTTCGGCATTGACGTCGTCGAATTCTTCTCCGGGTAAGGTCTACCCGTCCGAATAGATGTCCCGTTCTTCGATCCGTGCTAAGGCTTCTCGCACCTCGCTGTTCTACTAAGTCTCGATATCCTTTTCAGATCATACTTCGCGTTGTATCTCGCCAGTTCGGTCATCCCCATTGACGGATGTAATCTCCTTTCCTCCGTCTACAATGTGAATGACCTCTCGGGGGTGTCTCTGTGCGTGTTGTACTCGACTGAGAGTGGCCGCAGCTACGGCCATCTCTTCCATCCTTTTCACCATTCGAGCGATCGTGCTCGTCCTTTTCCCGAAGCCGCTTCATCGCCCGGCTCCTCTCTTCGCGCCGCAGAGCACTCGTTAAGCCGATGAAGCTCGTGTCTCAACCATATTGATTTCTCGCATATTGTCATCCATGAACTCCGATGAATCGATCTCATCTCCGAACTTTTTCTTCTCTTTCTTTTGCCAACCGCTTCTGATATCGGTTCTCAACTTTTCCATGGCATCTTCCCGCCGGGCTTTCGTGTGTTCGCGGTTGTCATGCGCATGGCCGCCGGGTCCCTTTTTCACGAGTCCCCTTTTATCGCGAGCACTTTTCGGGGAGCCCGGGGCCTTCCCGGCGAGACTTTCTTCGGGCCGCCGTTTCAACTAACCGCCAAGAGGGGACGCCATACCATCCTTCTAAGAAATAGAAGGTCTAGGACCGCATGGTCTGCTTCGCCAAATGCTGGAAGGTGGTATCCTCCTAACTGCAACTCGAGACTACGACAGCGCACTAGCCTTCATTCTCTGTTTCGGCTTTTCGTCATGAAGGCGGGCTCTACTCGGGGCCCAAGACGGGATTTGATCGGTACCCGCCCTATCCATCGTAGAATCTCCTAAGAATGGGCAAGCCTTCCTTGCTAACTTTTCTACCAAAGGTACGAGCAAATGGCGTAGTTCTAGTTCTTTTCGAAGCATTATCGTCGTAGTATGCGGGCCGAGGTAATGCGGCAAGAATCTTGCACGTTCTCCTCATCCTCTCGCGAAGTGAGAGGATGGAACCTCGCTCCTCCCAAAAGTGGTATGTAGTCAGCAAAGGTGTATATTCTCGGTAGCGGTGTATATTCTGACAGCCTGAATCTCCTCCAGAAAGCACCAAAGCAGCTCGCTTCTCTCGGGCGATCCTTCTACTTCCTCGTTTCTTCTTTAGGTCCTCGGCGTTGACTTTAATCTTCGAACTCGACCCGATTTCGGTACCGGTAAGGCCTTGCCAGAAGATCTCGCATTCTCCATGGTAACAGTTTACCATACTCCCGCGATTTCTTCCCTTCGATTCGGGCAAAGCCTGGGTAGGTGCAGAAACAACTAGACCAAATGTAGTAAGATGAAATTCTCCCGCTTACGCGCACTTCTACGGATCCTCATAGAGGAGGGAACTCCGGGTCGAATTCCAAGGCGAACTCGGCGCGGGCTCCTCGGCCTTCGCATACCTTGTTCGTCGCTGCAAAGAGGGAGACGCTATGACTTTGACGTTCGTGTTTTCAAATCCTTTGGCCCAACCTGGATGATCCCATTGCCTGCGCCTCATCCTCTTATGTATTAGCCGAAGTCTATTCCGTTGGTGAAGGAGAAAATCAGGCTTCGGGGCTTCCATTTCTAAGGTAGATTCTCGTGGCCGTCCCAAGTTATGCTTCTTTTTCAGACGACAAGAAAGGAATTGAAAAGAGTCCGAACTCATTCTTGTTCATGTATTTATAAGAAGGAATCATTTGTTAAAAGGGTCACTATTGTAGAGTTTCATATTTAGAACGGAATGTTCAAAGGTGTAGAGAAGGCAAGGAATCCGATCTCGAGTTGGAAGGAAAGAAAGTTCCTACAAGACTTCGACTCGAAGGATCATTCCTAAACTAACACCATCAGTCCACCACCCCCTCAAAAATGAGGTAAAAGGATCTCGCACCTCTTGCTAGTGGTGTCTAAACAAGGCTCCTAAATCCGAGAGAATGCCGGCTATACTCATTCGAAGATAGAAATGAACATAGTATTCCAACGTAAAGAAGGGCAAGTTTTCGATTCACTAAGGACATGGATGCACTACCGATTTTTGAAAGCAAAATTATCTGATTATAATGGAGAGAGGAATTTTCCTCGGAGCTTCCTAAATCTTTGTCGGCATATTTTTAGGTTGTGTTTTATTTAAAAAAGAGGGGGTCGCCCAATCGTGTTGTCGGCGAATTTTTAATTTAATTAAAATAAATAATTTGAAAAGTAGTATTTGATTTTGAAAATAATTTTAAATTCGATATTTAAAATATGAGATTAAACCGATCTCATATCCTGGGCCGTTTATACGAACGAGCACCACAAACCGTGTATCTATCCCTAAGGATAGACAATAATCGCTGATCATGTGGGCTCGATTAAATAAACTAGAAGATTTGTGACATCCGTTTGGTCTCGCGAACCAATTTTATAAGCCGACAAAATTCTCTATTAATATGAAAACATTAAATGTGGTTTATATTACCTGGTTCTTTAAATTTCCTATAAGGGCAAGCCCCTATAACTTAATTACATCTTAAGTGATGGAATCACCTAAGAAAACTCTCGATAATAATCAATAATTCTGCTCTCAAGAATTTTAAAGTTTAAGATTTTCAAGGGATTAAAATTTGGAATTTCAATGCAGAATGGATCAAATTTGGAACATTTTGTTTTGGGAATCCAAAGGAAGAAAGTAGGAAAAATCGCTGCATTCGAAGCGTAACTTGGTAATTTCCCCACTATCCTATTGTTTGGCTTGGATTTAGGAAGTCCTAATATTTATTTAAATGTTTTGGTCTTGCCAATTTTAATTGTATTAGGGCTTATATTTGCATGATAAAATCACACAAATAAATTTCGAAGAGCGTGAGTGTTTATGTCGTATCGAACGACTACCTCGGAATCCTAAAACGGTTAGGGCTTAATTACATGACCCGATCATGCAAATGCCTAACAAAAGGCTTCGAGGGTTTATGTTGACTCAGGAAAAACTACCTCAAAGTCCTATGGCTTTGCTGTTTAGTTCTAGGAAAGTTTTGCCGATGTAGATCTGTGCTCTTGGCCGATGACGATGGCCGCGCCGCCCACCATGCTCCGAGCTTCTTGTTGTTGCGTAGGTTTTAGTTTTAGAAATTATAACCGTGGGATGAGAAAAGTGTTTTGGTTTAGAGAAGATCTTAATTTCCAAGTGTTTTTTACGTTTTAATTAAACAAATCTAAAGCTTCGATTATAACGACACCGGTTAAGATCCCACGTTCCATCCTTCCGCATCATTATTTTTATCGGATTCACTTAGTCCAAGATGAATTTGCTAAACTCAAATCGAACGAGTTCCACACTTTCATTTAGACCGCGGGAACCTGCTAGCAACACGTAGGTTACATCATCCGAGGTATTCCCGATCATCCAACAGACGTTTTAATTTAGTCAGACCGTAGTTTTGTGTTCTCGTTTGCGATTAAATTTCGAGTCGTTTTTTTATATTTTGAAATGTTGTACAGAATTTATCTTTGCAATGACTTTTAACTTAGTTTTGGTTTCAAGCTTTAGGGACTATCCTAAGTGGGTTTTCATGCAATGTATTGTTTATCATGCAAGAAAAAGTAAGTGCAATGCAGTTAAATAAATTACAATAATGTACCGTAAGAAAGCAAATCGTAATAAAATAAAAGCGTACCCTGAGGGGTCTTCCCGTCATCCCAAGCCGCACTTAAAACGACAATTGAATATTTAAGCAAGTTCCTAAGTAAAGCTAAGGGTAAGGGTTATGGTTTTCTACCAAATTAATCCTATGTCAGCCATTTCCTACGACGTTTCAGTTCAGGAGCTTGCTCGAGGACGATTTTCTTCATCAAAGAATAATTAAGTCCAATTGTTCTTATAAATGTCCTATCATATTTGAGGAAGTGCTTAAGAACAATCTTAAACACTCAATATTTCTAGGATTGTTTTAAGTCCAAATGGGTTTAATTATACAAATGAATTAATCGTCCGAGAATTCAAGTTTTATTGTTATCTTGCTTAGTGAACTAGGACATTTGAATATCTATGGTGAAGTAACATTTCATTTAATGTTCCCGTTTGTGAGTTATGATAACTAAAACTTTCTATCCCGTAAATTGGTATTCAAATGATTCGATTTAAGTTAAAGGGTTTAAATTGAATAAAGGTTCGCTGTTTTATATTTAATTTCTTTTTGTTTTAGGTGTTGTTATATTTAATTTAATTTAATTTAATTTATCTAGTTTTAATTTAATTTTAATTCAATTTAATTCAATTTAATTTGATTAATGTTATATTAATTTAATTACTACTTAATTTTAATTAATTTTATTTTTAATTTAATTTAATTTGATTTAATTTAATTTAATTTAATTTAATTATTTAATTTTAATTCAAGAATTTGATTTACATCTTAATCAATTTACCTTAATTATTTAATTTAATTTAATTTAATTTAATTTAATTTAATTAATTTAATTTAATTTAATTTTTAATCTTAATTATACTTTAATTTAATTTATTTAATTTAATTTAATTTAAATTTAATTTTATTTTTAATTTTAATTGAAAAATTTTTTAAAAAGAGTTTCATTAATTTAATTTTAGTTTAATGATTAAGTCTTTTAATATTTTAAATTTGAGTTATCATTTTAATTAAGAATTGAATATTAATGAGATAATTAATTTAGGGATTTTTAAATTAAAGAATAAATCTTCCTAATAATATCCCTATTTTTAATAATTCGAATTTTATTATTCTTCCAAATTTAATCCACGCTTTCAATTAAAGTTTAATCATTTTAAAATTCACAATGGGTTTCTACCCTTTAATCATTTAAATTTCAATCATCCAAATCAGATTAGGATCAAATATTTTACTTGTTAATTTTTTTATTAAACCTAAAAGTTTAATTAAGAATTAAAAATTTAATTACCACTTTACCCTTAAGCTTAATAATTTCATAACCTTACCAAATTAAACTCAAATGAACTTGAAATTTTTATGTGACTTCACTCATATGTCAATAAAGACATGAATGGAGAAAATGTGATTTTTCCGTATTTAATTTATTTATATAATTATTTTTGGTAGAAAATAAAGATTTTCAAGGAAAATTTAATAACATGACCAAGGGAAAGTTTCTGTCCTTAAGAAAAATTATGGGACATTCCTAATGACCGCAGGATCACTGACCAATTTTCGGGGATTTTTTAATTATATTATTTTTATTATAATTATTTTAAGTTTTGGAGTGTTAATTAATTTAAAAATAAAATAAATGTTGAAAAATAAATTTTATATTTTTCAAAAATCTCTCTGATATCAAGGAAAACCAGAGAAGCAAATTTTGCAATTTTCTGATTTTTCTATGATTTATTATAATTATTTGGTTGAAAATGCTAGAAAATACATTTTTTTAATTTTAAAAATTACCTTAAAGCTTTAAAATTTAATATCTCACTAAATAGACCTAAGAAAAATGTGGATTTTGTTCATATGTATTAAATTCAAAATGTGACATTTTGGTGAATTTTATTATTTTTGTGATTTTTATTATTTTTTAATTATTAAAATATTAAAATATTATTAAAAATCAATTTTTTAAAATCTGGAATTTTAATTTTCTTAGATTCCCCTGATATCAGAGAGGCTCTAAAATAAATTTGGTGAATTTTTGAAAGGTATTTTAAAAGTTACTAATTTTTTAAAAGAAATTCGCTGCTCGCTTAATCAACCCAATTAATGGGGACAATCCAAGTCCAATCGACCTCAAACTTTTATGGATTCCTCTGATCCTAAAGGTCAGTGGAGAATTGATTTCAAGTCAATTTGATGCATGGTTAACTCTAATTAATTAGAGACTCATTTTGGGTGTTTAAGCCACCAGGTTGTTTTAAATGAACTAAGTCAAAACCTATTTTCCTAAAGGTTCTCCGTCATAAGAAACATCACCAAATTTTCCTAGAATTTATTTCACAACATGCTATTTATTGGAATTAAAATACTCAAAATAAGAACATGAATTTAAAAATCAATAACTTTTTATAGGATGGCTCTCGACTTTGGAAAATTCAAGGAATGTTCCCAAATTCGCAGGCTTCAAAAGCCCTATGGTCTCATGCCATTATGAATTGTATACATGCATGGAGAATTAAAAGTATGCAGAGAGTAAATAAATTATAAAAAATAAATACTTTGCAAATTAAATGATTTCTTCACATTATTCTCCTCTCGTTCACCGAGCAAGAGGGTATTTTTATTTAATTTTTTCCTTTACTTTTTCTACACAGAGTTATGAATTTTCAAGCTTATGGAATTAAATAAATCAAAAAATACCCTAATTTTCTATTTATCCATGCCATTACTAACTCATCCTCGCATCTCCGAAACGCCGCGTGTCGCGCTCCCATTCGACTCTTCGCCACCCGAGTCGCGCAGCCCGTCCCGCGGTTCTCGACCGTCTCGGGCCCGCCGCCATCCCCCGAGCCGTTCTCGGCCGCGCGTGTATTGAATGGACGCATCCTGCTCATCATCCCCGAACGTCCTCACCCGAGAGCCGTCCACACTAAATCCCTAAGATCTCACTCGATACTCAATGGATTTTCATGTTCTTATACGATGATTCGGCTCTCAAGAGACGAACACATCTATACGCTATCATGCATTGAAATTAAAGCATTCGAAACGGAGAATCTCTAGAAGCTCTCGGATGAAAAATTAGCTCATACTCGTCGTAGAAGTGTGGCTTCAATCCGAGAGCGTTGCACCTTCGATCGGGTCCCCAACAAGCTCTAAGAAGCCCTGTCTCAAGGACTGGCTCAGCAGGATTTCACCAAGCCCGATCACAAAGCTTGGAGGCCGGGAGCAACTGGTGGCCCGGAGATGGCCATTTTCGTGGACACCTTCCTCGGGTCTCATGGAGGTGTAGAACCAACTACTGTGGACGTTCACCGTGTAGAGGTGTCCTGGTTTTGGGTGGAATTTCAGTTGGGAAATTAGATTTTATCGCGTGTGATTAGGTACCGACACTCTGGGCTCAACCGGCCGAAGGGTGGAGAAGGGTTCGGGAACAATTTTGGCAAGAGTTTCTAAAGGTTTGTGCAACTCTCCTCCATGGCCATGAGGGTGAGGGGTTTAAATGAAAGGCCTAGGCTGAGGGGAGCTTCGAGAGGCATGGGATGAGTCACTGTGAGGAGAAGAACAGCCATAGCGTGACCATTTGGCATTTGTGGCACGAAAGTGGGAATTCCAAACTTCGTTCCTCCCAAGGTCTCGACCATGGTGTTTTCCGACGATCTGCGCGGCCGTCGGGCAGCATGGGTCACCTCGAGGTCCAGGTGGGTCAGGGCTCTGAGTGGGTTTGTGCAATCAATTGGAAATTGCCATGTGTAAAGGCTTTGAATTAAATGAAATTGTGGAGGGGGTCATTTTGCCTTAATTAGTCAACCCATCAAGTTCAAGTTGGGTACACCTCCCCATATTGGCCGATTGGGGTCAGAAAGAGGATCACTGGGTCAGCCAAGGGAGAGCGGTCTCTATCCATGATGAGGTGGCTAAACATGGTTTAGTGTGTGACATGCTTAAGGTAAAAAAGGCTTAATGAAAGATTAGGAAAGGGGCCCTTCCTTTTTACTAGCTTAATGGCATGGTCACATGTCAAGCCTTCCATGGCTTCATGTGGCTTGTCCATGGCTTCGTATGGTTTGCTCTTGGCTTCTAGAAAGTCGAGTCAATTTCATGGAAATGGGTTTTAAGAATTTTGGATATTTTGGTGAAAATTTGCATGAAGCTTGATTTGGAATGGTTTAATTGATGATTTCTAAACTTAGGGGTGATTTTGATTAAATGGATGATGAGGGGAAATGCCATGTAGGCTTGGATGGATTTGCCAATGTATTAAGTGGGCTTTTTAGGAAAGTTTAAGGGAAACGAGCTTTTCTTTGATTTTAGGATGGGCATTTAAAAGATTTTAAAGAACTTTGTCAAAATAATGTCATAATTGGTTTAGGATGTTCTATGAAGGGCTTGGAATCAATTTGGTGTGATTTGGAGTTGAATGGCTTGAATTCGGATTTGCCTGAGCAAGTGGGCCTATGTAGGTCAAATTGGGCTAACTTGGGCTAATGTTGGGCTAGGGTTGAAATTGATATAAATCACGGGTTGAGAAATGTTTATGGGAGTGTTTCAAAGAGGTTAACTTTGGTTGCTTTGATTTTAGTTTGGGCTCATCTGGGTTAGGTTTCCGTTTAGGTCAAAAATAGGCCTTTTAACTTGGGCCGAGTTTCGAGGGGTTTGGGTCCAAATTTTGGGCAAATCATGTTAGTATTTTGTTTTTTTGGGAATGTTAAGGAAGATTTAGAAGATTTGGGGTTAATTGAATTGAATTGGGTGGGAGCCTGGTTAGGGTTCTCGGGTCAAGGGCTCCAACGTTTTGCGTCAAAAGTGAGATCGATTCAAAATAACCAAATTGGGCTTGGATTTGGTCTAGATTGGTATTGGGGATATTGATTGAAGTTTAGAATTGAATTGGACCAAAATTTGGGTCAATTGGGTAGGTTTGGTTTGACATTGGGTTCATCAAGTTAAAATGCAGTCAAATTGGGGATTTTGACAAAAGTAGTAAATTGACAAAATTGCCCATGGTGTAGTTGGACAAAATGCAATTTGAATATTTGGGATTTTCTGAATTTTCTGGGAATTTTCTGAATTTTGGATTTTTTGGCCAAGAGGGGTATTTTGGGTATTTGGAGGGTATTGGGAGGTATTTTTGGAATTTTTGGTATTTTTGGGTATGGATAATCAATTTAAGTGATGTGGAAATGTTTGGAATGATTTTGGAGAATTTTGGATAATTTGAAAATTCTTTTCGAGAAATTGGGTAATTCTGGGGTTTTGCAGAAAGGCTGTGTAGGGTCCCTGGGTCAAAAAATTGAAAATTGGGAATTGAAGATCGGGTGGATGTAAGTGGAAAGAAGTCATTTTGGTTGAGCCATGAAGCCATATCAAGCCCATATGAGTTATGAATTCATTCATTTCAGGTATTCATTATGCTGTTCCTAACCCCTAAATTTTGCAAGCTAGGGGTTAAGGACCATCCATGTGAATCACCTACATGAGCCGTAGAGGTCAAGTTAGGTATGGGTGTGGTTTTAGGAGGTATGGAAGTGTGGTGTGTGGTGTGAAGGTAAATGTAGTGTGTGTGTAAGCCAGCCCTTCACCACTGTGCCACCCAAAAGGGGCCTGCGCTCGGGGAGTCCTATGTGAACTCATCCTTTAAACTTCCACATTCGATTTCAACCTCTTATGATTGTGGCCCACAATGTTTAGACAACACAGGAGTTAAGAAGTGGTTTTGAATTTGTGCAATCCCAATTCTAGTTCTCTAAGACAAGCCAAAGGAAAAGCCTAAGGCTAGATCCTATACTAAAGAGAAGAAGAGAAGACCTCATCAAAACGAGGTCAACAAGAAGCACCTTTTAAAAATATACGATTTAAAAATATGTCGACAAAAGCATTTGAGACTCTACGATGAATCATTAATAAGCTAAAGCAATGCCTATAAGGTAAAGGAATGTGGTAAGTTTCAAATTTAGGTGAGAAGGGTGAAGTCTAAAATCATTAAAGGCTAATTACGTCATTATCCACACTAAAAAGAAGAGAAAAGAAAAAAGAAAAGAAAAAGTAAAGAAAAGTAAAACCAAAAGAAAACAAAAGAGAAAAAGAAGAGAGAAGCTCGAGGAGATGCCTAATAAAAGATTTGCTTCACTTGGAACTACCTAACAGGAAAAAACTTAATTACTTTCCTAAACTTCTATATGTTTGGATTAGCATCTTTACTATAGTGTTTGCCATAAACTCTTTTCATGTAATCCTTTTAACCGTCTTAATAGACAATCTACAATTACTAAAATGAATAACGCTGTGAACTCTTGCATTTCGATTATTAGATATTCTTTACACCTGCAAATTTACTTGAATTATTCAAAGACCTTCTCTCGAAATTTTACTATTATACTTATCTAAATCAAAATTATGGTATTCTAAAAGGTCATAGTTGATCATTATTTTATGCATTAACTAAAATTACTTAAGGACAAAGAATAAGTTTATGTGATTCGGACGACCGAAAATTGATATGCTTTACTATTTATTTCATTACTCGCTTCTTTCATGATATTGCACTTTAAAGAAAGGCATTTTTCATGGTTTCACGTGTGTACAATGATATTAGGCCTTGGAGCAAAAGGAAGCGAAAAGGAGCAACGAGTAAAGAGTGACAAAGTGCATTTTATTGAACTAACGCCGAACGACGCTGCCACCGCACAGACAACACCAAGCATAAAGAGTTACGTGCAGCTTTGGAAGGAATAATGCATCACAACGCTCCTACCAAGACCGGATAGCACCCCTCATCCTGAATTTAAACTAGATTCAATGTATTTTGCTGGATTTTAAAAGATTGCTTGAGGAAACTCTTGAGAATTCAGTTTTGGCCTAATTTAAACACTTTTAGGCTAAATTTGGAAGGGGGAAGAAAGGAAGTGATGAGTTTATTGTTTAGAGGGAGTTTCTTTGTGTAGGAAGTTAAGCTATGGGCTTTCTCTTTTAAGAGTATGAGAGAAGAGGGAAAGTGAGAGATTTCCTCTTCCTTGTTCATCTAAAGAGAGAATTGTTTATTGTTGTGAAGAAAGAAGATGAGTCAAAGGAATTCCTCGAGATTCTATTGGGAAGAGTTTCGAGATAAGTTACCCTTACTTTTGACCTATTTGTACGAGTTGTTTTTATATATTTAAATCCATGCTTGCCTTCTTTTCCTCATGAGTCTTGAGTAGATTTCTTGTCTTTCTCCTTTTCATGTGATGTGTTGATATTGTGAAATGGAAATGATGCACAAATTTATTATGGAGAATTTGTGATGACCTTTTCAATTAGAACTTCATTTACTTTGATCTCATTAATCAATTGTTAAAACTGGCTGGGAAACATATGTTCTGAAAGGATTTTGAGTTCCACAACAAAAAGTGAAGGTCACATTCAATGTCCATGAATGAGACGAGTTCATGGGGATTCGCTGCAAATAAATTAGGACATATACGCGATGAGCATAAAAATGAGATTTCGGATGATGTTTCTTCAAATCCTCAATTGGTCCTGTTGTTTAGAAACTAAAGTGAGAGTTGTAACCTCAGGTAAAGGGAAGTGGGAGCACCGGGAGTGAGAGCCAGTATCCTCCCAACCTAACCACGAATTTGGGGACTAAAACTTAGGATTAGCAATGTTCTTTATACGTTGAAATATGCAGAAGAATAGAATGATTTCGCATAATAAATTTGTATCATCGATCTATGTCACAATAATCATCACATTATGATTGGAAAGGAGGAAGACTTCTTTCTTGCAACCGTACTTTGTTATAAATTGGTCATGTGTTAGTTTAACTTGCTAGAGTCTAGAACGTGCTTCAAGAAAATAGCAGACTAAATTAGTTTGTCTTTACATAATGAATTAAACCACATGCAGCTTTGCTATAATTTGATTAGTAATTTCTGTTCTACGCCATAAAATTAAAGCTTCTTTGTGGAATCGATAATCGTGACTCCACTTGAGTCATGTATTACTCGAGCGATACATATACTCGCATTAATCATGCGACTCATTATCATCTAAATCAATATATATATATATATATATATATATATACATCTAAATCTAAGTTCATTAATTTTTTGCAAATTAAAAGTCGTACGATGGGGCATCTCATTTCTTCTAGAAATATTGTCTACACGTTGATACTCGATCACAATTTTTAATATAAGCATTAACATCCTAAAATTCAGAGCTAACAAAATCTAGATCGTAAGATTTTATATGCAGTTTTATCACCCAAAATATCCTCTAATGAGTTAGAATTATGACATTTTTGAATAATTTTACAAGTTTCTAAAGGTATGACATTCGACTAATTAAATCCTTTCCTTGTTTATATAAAAATGGTTCATCCCAAAAATAAGTTCTTGACACCTTAGATAGAAAACTTCTCTTCGAAATGTCAAACCATAGTGTAAAATATCACTGATAATAAAGTTTACAATTTCAACATACTACGAAACACACCACCTATTATCAAACAATAATTTTTAATCAAGAAAATAATCATTTATTTCTTCACAAGATCACCGAGAGATATTTTAGTTTTAAGCCTACACAAGATGATCAACAATTCGATTGTCAGCACCCTTCCTATCTACTATCTTGAAATCAAATTCTTGCAAAATAAGAGTCCATCTAATCAATCTTGGTTTTGCATCCTTCTTTTTTCATTAAATACCACAGCGTATGAATCCGCATGCACCACACATTGAAATTCCAATTAAATTTGATTTGAATTTATTAAAGGCAAATACTATAAACTTAATAACTCTTTCTCAGTAGTGGTATAATTAATTTGAGATTCATTAAGAGTTTTACTAAAGATAGTAAATCACTTTGAAAATCTTATCATATTTCGACCTAAAACAACTCTATTAGCATAATCACTAAAGATCACACATTAATTCAAAAGTTTTTTCCAATTATGGAAATTATAAAAGGTAATCGATTAATTTTTCTTTAAAGTTTCAAAAGCCTTTACAATCATCATCAAAATTAAAAATCACATTTTTTTCTAGTAAATGACATAAAGGCTTCGAAATTTTTGAAAGTCTTTAATATAACGACCGTAAAATCTAGCATGTCCCGTAAAACTTCTAATTCCCATTAAATTATTCTTGGGGTACGTAAATTATAGATCACTTGACTTTTGGGAGGATCTACTTCCATACCATTTTCGATATATGATGTCCCAAAACTATTCCTCCCCGCTACCATAAATTTGTTTTGCTCCTATTAACGTCCGAATTAGTTTCTTCACATCATTTCAAAACTTTAGACAGATGTTCTAAACATGATTCAAATGATATTCCAAACAATGAAGAGTCATCCATAAAAACTTTTGACCATTTTCTATTTTCGATCACGTAAAATTGTCATCATACATCTCCGAAATGTAGCATGGGCGATTACATAAACTAAAGGGCATTCTTCTAAAAGAAAATGTATCATAAGGACTCTGTGAACATTGTTTTCTCTTTATCCTCAAAAGAAATTTGAATTTGGTGGTAACCAATATATCCACTCGAAAAACAAAAGTATTTATGCCCACTCGCCTATCAAACATCTCATCTAGAAAGGGAAGTAGAAAATGATCTTTCCCGGTAAAGAAGGTTTAATTTTCTATAATCAATGCATATTTGCCATCCTATAATCGGTTTTACACGTATTATTTTATTCTTTTTCATTCAATAGCCTCATTAACTCCTCCTTTCTTAGGTAAATAGTGAAAAGAACTAACCCATTCACTTATCTAAAATAGGGTAGATAATTCTAGCATACAACCACTTTAAGATTTTTTTCTTAAGAACTTCTTCATGATGGGATTTAATCTCTTTAAGGATCGTGCCGAAAGTTTCAGCTATCTCATATGATCTCCGTGTGTATTAAATCAAGGATTAATTCCTTTAATATCGCCTATCGCTTCATCCAAAGACTTTCTTATATTTCTTTAAAATTTCAAGCAAACTCTCTTCTTCTCTTTCGCTATGATAGGAAATTATAATTAGTAATGCTTCGAGGAATCACCTAAAAAGGCATACTTTAAATGATTGTGAAGCATCTTTAAATTAAGTTCAAGAGGTTTTTCAATTGATGGGCCAAAAGATTCATCTTTTTTAGTTATGTCCAACATTTAAAAATTTTTATGAACATAATTTAAATATTCCTCATGATAATCTTCAAAATCTTGTAATTTCTCTTCTTTCTCTGTGTTCCAATTCTTTACTTTAAGATTTCTCTTCATAAGTTGACTTGAATGACATTCACCAAATATTTCCGATAACATCCATCCTATAACATTCATCAATTTTACCTCTCTGAAGAATATTTCATTTATTTTAAAATATTAAATGTAACAATTTTATCATTATCTCGCATTGCTAATTTTTGTACATCTATTATCGCTCGCCTGCTATGAAAGGCCTCACAAATATTATGAGTATCTCTTTATCTTCCTCTATATCCAACACAATAAAATCAACACGAAAGATAAATTGATTCACTTTCACTAAAACATCCTCTATAACTCTTAGATATATGATCAAAACGATCAACTAATTACAATGTTATAGTAGTAAGGGTTATTTCTCCTAATCCTGGCTTTGAATATTGATAATGGCATAAGGTTAATGCTTACACCCAAATCACATAAAGCTTTTCCAAAAATTTGTCTCCGATTGCATGGAATTGTGAAACTTCGAGTATCTTTTATTGCTGCTTTTTAGAAGATTTTTTTGAATTATTACACCGCACTCTTCACTAAGTGCAACAAGCCCCCAAACATTATCTATTCCCCAAACTTCCTCTTTATGTTGAGAATATCCTTCATAATTTCTCATAGCTTAGCATTTGTTCTAAGGTCACAATGGAATGTTGATTATAAGCTTATTAAATATCTCCAAGAATTTTTAAATTGTTTATCCAATTTTTTGTCGAAGTCTTCCGAGGAAATTAGAAGGTGTAGTTTTTCTAAATCAACCTTATGTGGAGAAATAGGTCTTTCCAAACCTTTCGGAGCGTCCTCTTTCGATTTTTCAATTTCTTCTTTCTCTACTTCAGTCTCTTTTTGAACTCTACCTTCCAAATCTCTTCCACTTCTCAACCGAATAACTTCAGATTTTCTTTAGTCTGTTGATTTATTTCGCATTACTAGGAACCATTCTTTCGGGATCTAATACTTAATGAATTGGCAACTGCTCCAATTGATTCTCAATTCCAATTGTAACCTCGACCTTGTAATTGATTTCCCATTTGTAACACCACTTCTTCAATACACAACTTCTTCTCCTTAAATTGTGAAGTATTTTAAAACCTAGAGGATATGCCGGACTATAATAATTATTCCCTTGGTTGCCCAGTTTCTCCCAATGGGTTTACTTGGTTGTCTCCATTGTTGGGTGTTATGATGCGATGCGACTTTTATATATGCTTTAAAATTACAAGAATATGATACCACTTTTTAGAATATTTAATTTTCGTAAATGGCTTCAAACATTATGCGAGGCTTCATTTTTATTACCTGTATTTAGATTTTATAATAATTATTGTAAAAGTCACAATTTTAAACGCAAGTATAAGTATCATTCAAGTAATACGTGGCTCTAGTGGAGTCCCGGTTATCGATCCAACATGGATAAGAAATGTATAAAAAGTAAGAAATGTAAGAAATATTTTAGAATTTTTAAATTAAATGAAATTTATATATATACTTTATATATATATATATATATATATATATATATATATATATATATTCAAATTTAATTAACTAACACTTTAGTATAAGCAAGTAAGCAAGAATAAAGTAAAAAAGTAAGCAATAATTAAAATTCAATGCAAGTATAAAAACGACTTTCCTTGTGTAATCCAAGATTTATAGAATAATTATCTTTTGTAGGGAATTCTAGATTATGGTATTGTGCCAAATAGAAGCATTCTATTTTACCCTTGTCTAGGTGAAAAGAACATCGACTAATCTATGAGCAGGTTCAGATGTTTTATTAAGAGAATGGGTTAATCTAGGCTCACACTACCGGATATCCAATAGTGGCCATGGTCGGCCCTACCAAAGGACTGCTCCCTTTCTATAAACCAAATAATTAGAATTTAGTCTATCACTCTAAAAACTACTAATTTTACGCCCAATAAATAATACTTATTTATTTGTACTCACCTAAAATATTCCGTATAGCCTCGCGATTACCTAAGGATTCATGATATCTACAAGTAAAGAATTTATCCGGATAGGTCTCAAAATTCTTCAATAAATTTTAACAATTTAAATGGCAAATTTAGAAGGTAAACTAAGATCGCATTAATATCATCACAATGTTTTAAAATATGTTAAATTTAATTCAATTCTCAAAATTTAATTAATTTATTATTTTTTCATTAAGTTGAAAGGAGAAAGTTAACTAACTACTCAGAACACATTGAAATAACACAACAAAATATATTTATAAACTTTTGAACCAAAGTACAAATACTTATCCGAAGTGTTCCTTCAAATGATCCGCCGACTTCTACCGACTCCAAAGCGATGATGAAAGACCTAATAGCAACAACACACAATAAATACTTAAAAATAACCTCACTAGATACAAAATAAAGTGGCACACTAAGTATGGAAGAGACTAAATAAAACTAAAAGGGAGAGAAGATGCTAAAATAAATGCATAGGTACTAAGAGGGGTGTGGTTTGCACATTTTTCTCGTAGAATGGGATCCTATTTATAGAGCTCGACTCGACTAGGATCGCTTAAGTCACCTCCTCAAAAATTTGCCCAAATTAAATGCATCTTCTAGAAGGTAACTGTCACACCAAGGCGCCTCGGACTCCGGTAACTGTGTCTTTCGCACCTCTTCGATCCGTACCATTTCCTTGTGTCCAAATATAATGTATCACATATCCTATATATTATAAGTAACTATTGTCTTCTAGAAGCTCCAATAACTGCTTAACACCATCAAAATAATTGCGCAAAGTTGTCAAAACTCTTACAGTCATTCGTATCGAACCGTACTTAAAGCGCCAGGCTAATAATTCCAAGATTTTGCTCCATAAGCTCCATTTTTGTCGCTTTTTGCTCATTTTTCCTTCATTCTCTTCCTTGGACTCTTTTTTAATTATCTACATCCAAAAATATGAAAATACTTTTCATTAAAGCATGTTATCCTTAAGAATTAAATAATAAATAAGGCATAAAAATGGGTATTTTTGTGTAGATCAAATTCCCCCAAACTTAAACGTTACTTGTCCTCAAGTTAAACTTTTAATTACATAAAATAAATAACATTTGAAATGAAGTTGTATTATTTAAGATTCCTTATAATTTTTGGTTTCATAAATGTTTTATACAAATCATTAACCAAACTTCACTAATTAAGTTTAATTTTAAGAATTAAAGAACATTTAACTACCAAATCATAAGACTTTCAATTTTTCATTTATTTCAAGAATAATTGTAGTTCACTTGCTAAGGTCACAAAGAATATTTACAAGAAATTTTCATGAAATATTTTTCTAGTAAAAATATTTGTACATAGAAATTAATTAAAAATGCAATCACGTTTTCCTATAAGAAAATTCAAGTGAAGCTAATTTTTTATTAGGCATTTCGTTTCTCCTCAATAAATTTTTTCCTTTTTTCATTTCTTTTTTTTTAAGTGAGATTACTATTTTTGGATAAGTCTCGTTAAATGATTTTGAAATCACTATCCTTAATTTATTTTCAAAAAACTTATACATTCTTACTTAATAAATATGACATTAATAATTTATTATTTTTCAAAAACTTATTTCGAATTTTTCTATTCAAGCAATAATCTTGATTCCTTAGTATTTCAAAAATACAATTCTCTTTACTATAAATAGAAAAAAATTTGATCTATTATTCTTTAAGCTAAATAAATCTATTCTTAAAATAAATAAAAAAATTTGAAATTTTAGTTATGTTTACTAAATTATTTATAAATTCAAAAATTTTTGGTCATCTTAAAAAGATTTTTCTTTCCTTATGTTATGTTAATATATTTTTAAAGAATATATAAGTTCTTTAAGGACAAATAATAATATTTAAATTTGATAATGTTTTCCCTTCCCCCAAACTTCAGCTTTAGTATAAATATAAATCATGAAATTTTCTAAAGCATGAGAGAAAGAAATAAACAGGAATTAATCTAAGTACAATAATGATATAGTAAGGAAAAACTAACTTTCTAGTTCATACATATTATGAATATGAATATAATAAAATGATTAAGCATATTAAAAATTTTTGGCAGAGTTAAAAGAGTTACTTTCTAAAAATCTTTTATTTTTTATTTTAAACATGCAAACATACTAACTGTT
This sequence comes from Papilionanthe hookeriana x Papilionanthe teres, assembly GCA_022702705.1. Classification (NCBI taxonomy): domain Eukaryota; kingdom Viridiplantae; phylum Streptophyta; class Magnoliopsida; order Asparagales; family Orchidaceae; genus Papilionanthe; species Papilionanthe hookeriana x Papilionanthe teres. Next base: position 59,344,683 of record CM040435.1, on the reverse strand, counting down.
CATGAACACTAAATAAATAATAAACAAAAATAAACTTATATAAAATTCATTCACATTTCCTTACTTTAAACACACATCAGACAATCTAAAAACAATTTCAACATAAAAACTTCACATAAACACTAACAACTATCATCACACTAAACAAAGACAAAGAAACAAGATACACAAAAAAGCAAAAACCAAACAATTTCCATAGGTAAGTCAAGCTACTAATCATCAAGTTATAGCTTCATCATCATCATCACCAAAAGAAAACTCCATATCCTTTGATCAACATATGATGAAAATCTGTGACAAGTAGGAATCAACATCGGCTAATCTTTCCAAATCTACCAAAGACTCAACACCCACATCGTAATCAATTTTTCAGGTATACTTAGAAAGATACGATCTTCTTATCTATCGAATCTACTCTAGAATGAGTTAGAGTGCAACTCATTCTACTTCTATAACCGATCATGCATAGTTTCCAGCAAGCCCAGTTTAAGTAGATGGTCTAGAAGTAGAAGCTCTACCCGAAGTAGGTAATGAACCAAGGCGTAGTAGAACTCTTACCTCGCAACATCATAAATGTTGATGCTTTCTTTCCTTATAAGCTCTGCTTGATTGGAAGCACGTGAGCCGACAACTACCCAAACTTTGACATAGAGAATAGATCATGATGGAAACCAAGTCCAATAGAAGTGCTAGAATGAGCAAAGTAGCCTTTATAGAATCATAAATAATGCCCTACATCAATAAGCCACTGTTCTTAGCCGAGAATAAATTTCATTCTGTAACTTCGCCCTCGCATGACTGGATGGAAGGAGAAGAACAAATAAAGTAGTGCCATGCCTTTCAAATACCATTAAGCTTAGAAGATGAAAATTCTATCCTTTTTCTATTCCGAAATCCTGTGCTCCAAAGATTATCAACAAAGCGGGCAATGATCACATCCAAATCTCCCTCGTATTGAGATAATTGAGTAATAACACTAACAGGCAGGCCATGTAAAAATATTGATGCGTTTTAGAGTGAATCCTACTCCAACTCCTCGAACAAAAATCTCGTAATCTTCAAAGCGCATCCACGAAATTAGCATACAATCCTCTAACAACCGGATAACGCGCAATAGAGAAGTGAAATACCGTAATCAAAGCAAGCGTTAAGTGCAATGATTGTCTCTTCGATTCTTCCTTCTAGATTATAAAACTTCGCTCCAAGATAAATTTCCGAGTCGTAGCAAAGTCATTATATCGAAGTGTGCGTAGCAATGACGAACCTACACGTATCGAATTTTCTTTGTTCCTTTCCTCACTTAGATTTGGATGCCATCTAAATGTGAAAGAAAAAATACGAAATAAATTCAACGGATCTAGGAAAATAAACTAATTTAAGCTTCTCAAACTTGAAAGAGTTTAACAATTTAATGGATTTAACTTCCAAAAATCGAAATTTTTTTCAAAAATTTTCGGTTTTTCTCAATGAGAGCAAAATCCATGGTAAAAATAAAAAATAATGTGAGTTTAGAATGTGATTCACATCGATGAAAAAATCGATGATTTCAAGCTCAAAACTTGAAAATCTGGCATAAATGGATTCTCTAGGTAGTATTTTCGGTGGAGTTTTCATGGAGAAGGATGCTTAGGGTGCCAAATTATGCTAAGCCAGTGGACAGTTTTCGGTTCGCCGAACTGCTCTGCTGCCGAACTGCGCCAGCGCCGACTCGCCTTTCCAAAATTCGATTTAAATTAAATATTTTCCACCAAATCTTATCAAATTTGAATCATGATTACTCATATATTAATCCAATTTATATCCTCCAAACATTTTCACAATCAATTTAAAACGATAGTATAGATCCACAAAAATGTATCCAAATTCTTCAATTCCAATCCCTAATTTCCATTCCAAATTCAATAAATTTCAGTATAAGACAGTATCAAGGTTCATGTTTTATAATTAACATAAACAATACCATATTAAAAGTAAACATTCAAATTCAACAACACACACGAATACCAAGAAACACAAATTCGATATTCAACACACTAACACAAGAATCGATCATAACTAATACACATATAAGATCTATTTAATACCATTTTCAATACTATCTATTTCGCAATGGAAGTTCGCTAGGACCAAAGATAAAACACCAACGCCCTTAGAAATTCCAAAGCCGTCCTTTCATCAATCCAAGCTTGTTCTTCGCGTACATTTCTACTTACGTCATGATATGCAAGAATATGATCAAATTGAATTTTGGTTTGCCATTCCAAGTGTTCGTATTGGTGGTACATCTCATGGGAGACGATTACCAATATCAAGTTTCGCTTCAATCTTATCCAATCGACTAAACATTTTCTCCATACTAACAACAATAAAACCATTAAAATAAGGCCGAGGATCTTTGCCTCCAAATCCTTCTTAAATCCTCCAAAATGGATTTCTTTGGTCGAAATTAAAGTTACTATGGGATTGGGGATGAAGAATAGCTATATAATAAGAGATTAAGGTGAAAAACTGAAGAATTTCAGTTTTCCATGATTTGTAACCATGGCGCTGAAGCCAAAATCTGGAGCCTGTGTGTCGGATCTTCGATACGTGCCATTCTGGTGCTTAAAGCAACTTTGGCACCTAGGTGCCAGATTCTCGATCGAATCCGATTCGCCTATCGTCAAATTCCAAGTTTCTACGTAAAATAGGTATAAATAAACTAGTACGATCAACACACAAACATAATTATGAAAAATTCAAATCACAAACAATTACAAATGAAGGTTAACTGGATCTCCTTTTATTCACATTCGACATGGAGTGATCCAAGCTCAAATTCTATATACTTCAAGAAAATGTTTGCTTAAGCCAATACAGACTTTGCTAAATTTCATTTCGGGTTATATAAATATTTAGTCAACATCAAGGGCATAACCTTACAATAATAATTTAACTCACACTAACAACAAGGGTTGCCTCCCACAAAGCGCTTGGTTTAACATCTTCAAATTTGACCTAATTAATCGAATTAATCTAGTAGATGATCTACCTAAAAATACACATTTTTATGCTTTATTTATGACACAATTATTAAGGATATTAAGCTTTAATGAAAGGTATTTTTATGTTTTTTGATGTAGATGATTTAAAAAGAGTCCAAGAAAGAAAGAAGGAAAAATAGCAAAAAGGAGCAAAAATGAAGTTTATGTAACAAAATTTTGGAATTATCGTCCGACGCCTAGGTGCCGTACCCGGCGCCTAAGCGCCGCTCGATAGCGTATGCCGTCTAGTTTTTTTTATGACTTCGTTAAGTTATTTTAACGATGTTAAGTGTTATTTGCTTTTAGAAGAATTTTGCAGTTACTCCTAATATATGTGACATTTCCGATAATGTATTGGGACACAAGGAAACGGCCCTGACTACGAAGAGGTGCGACCTCCATGAAAATGTGCGAATGACCTGTCATTTAGGCCGCACCTAGGCGCTCGTATCCCGCGCCAGCGCAATGTTTACCTTCGAAGATGGGCTATCAATTTTGGATGAATTTTGAAGAGTGACTTAAGCAAACCCCGGTCAAATTCGCAGCTCTATAAATAGGAGCCCATTCTACAGAGAAAATCGCACCAAAACCACCCCTCTTCGTACACATACCCATTTAGCATCTTCTCTCTCATCTCTAGTTTTATTTTGTTCCTTCAATACTAGATGGCACTTTTTTTTGTATCTAAAGAGTTTATCGTGAGTGTTTATTGTGTGTTATTGTTGTTGGAGTCTTTCATCATTGCTTTGGAGTCAGTAGGAGTCAGTTGGATCACTTGAAGGGAACACGTATAAGATTGTGATTTCGTTAAAAGTTTTATAACACAAGCTTACGCGTTATTTCAATGCGTTCGTAGTAGCTATTATCTTTCTCATTTCAACAATGAAAATATTATAAATTAATTAAATTTTGTAAGAGAATTAAATATAAAATATTATAAAACATTGTGATGATATTAATATCTGATCATAGTTCACTTTTTAAATTGGTCATATAATCTGTTAAAACTCGTCGAAGAATTTCGAGTCCTATCCAGAGATAAATTCTTAACTAAGAGATATCACATGAACTTAAGTAATTGCAGGCTATACACGGATTATTTAAGGTGAAGTGCAAATAAATAGGAAGATAATACTTATTGAGCATAAAATTAATTAAGCTTAGAGTGACAAACTAAATTCTAATAATTTAGTTTATGTAGCGGTAATTAGTCACTAATAGCCGACCATACCACCGACATCTAATAATGTGAGCCTAGATTAACCCATTCTACTAATAAAACATCCCCGAGCCTATCTATGCATTAGTCAACGTTCTCTCGCACCTCGACCAGTGGTAAAGAATAGAATGCTTCTATTTGGTACAATACCATAATCTTAATTCCCTACAAAAGATAATTAATTTCTATAATTCTCGATTAATCAAAAGGAGAAAGTCATTTTTATACTACATTAAATTCTACCATCGTTTACTTTACTTTACTGCTTACCGCTTACTTGCTTTTAGTAAAAATTGTTAAAGTAAATTAAATTTGAATATGTATATATATAAAAAAAAGTATATATAATCGTTTAAAATTCCAAATATTACTTATATTTCTTACTTTTTATAAATTCATTATCCCCGTTGATCGATAAACTGTGACTCCATTAGCGCCCGTATTACTTTAACGATACGTATACTTGCATTTAAAATTGTGACTTTGACAATAATAAAATATAAATATAAAATTATAAAACTAAACCTTTGCACATCATAAGCTTCAAGCCATTTACTGTGAATTAAATATTCTAAAAAGCGTATTAAATTTTTGTATTTTAAAGCTTATATAAAGTCACATCGCATCGTTTTGGTGCATTTGCCGAGGATAGAATAGAATTCTAATATTATAAAAAGTAAAAGTAAAGAATATAAATTACAAAAACAAAAAAAACAAAACAAAACAAAACAAAACAAAATATCAGGAATTTTTTATGCGTAGTTCTAGATCCGAAGGATTACTACATTTTGATTTTGAATTAGAAAGAACAATTAAAAGAATTAAAAAAAGAAAACAAATTCTAAAACATCAAGAAATGGCTAACTTACATAATAATAATCAAAATCCAATCGAAATTAATGAACAAAATATTTATAAATCATTAAAGGAATAAAACCTCACAACCGATGAACTTCATGTTAGTATTCAAACGTGCTTTGTAGATGCTAATTCTTTTGAGCTTAAACCTTCTATTATTCAAATAGTTCAAAACAATCAATCAGTGTTGGAGAACACCTAATGAGGGATCCAAATTTACATCTTCGTTAGTTTTTTAACTTTGTGCTACTTCTAAATATAATAATGTTTCGGATTATGCTATTAAGCTTAAACTCTTTCCTTTTTTCCTTAAAAGATAAAGCAAAGATGTGACTTAATTAATTAGCAACTTGTTCTATTAAAACATGGGCAGATATGACACAAAAATTCCTTGATAAATAATTTCCTAAAACTTCTAAATCGAGAAATGATGTTACTTCATTTACACAATTTCGATGGAGAAACAATTTTATGAAGCTTCGGGAAAGATTTAAAGAACTATTAAGAAAATGTCCTCATCATGCTTTTAACAGATTGTTTAATTACTCAAACATTTTATAAGGGACTTATTGATCACTTAGATCTATTATCGATGTCATTATTTATGGTTCTTTAATGCCTAAGATATTTGAAGAAGCCGACACCTTAATCGAAGAAATGACAACAACAATTTTCAATGGCCTTCTAAAAGGGTTAATCCTAAAAGAATGACCAGTATTTATGATAATGAAGCCTTTTCTAATTTTAGCTTCACAAGTTGCTGCGATATCTAAGAAGTTAGATAATTTTGCTATTAATATATCACATGTAAGTAATGATAATTCTACAAATTCCCGATGATTCTCAAGCAATGAAACTTTGCAAGTTATTGCTAGTAAAACTAATAACCTATATTCCAATTATTAAAATCCTAGTTGAAAAACTATCCTAATTTTAATCGGAGTAATGAACATCAAGCTAATACAAATTGGAACAATCATGAAATTCAAACTATAAACCAACTTATCCTCCCGGTTATAACAATCAATAAAAAGCTGTTTTGTAAGAATTGATTCTTGCTACTAAGCCATACGTCTACAAAGTCAAAACACAAATACCGTATATCGAGAATCGATGGGTCAAATTGCTAATTTCATTAATTGCGTACCTCATGAACACGCCAAAGAATGTGTCGAAATTAATCCTAAAGGACTGAAAAGAATACGAGCAAGCAAAAGCCGCACAACTTAGAAGGGCAAAGGAATTCAAAGAGAAAACATGGAATGAGATCGACAAACCCAAAGATACCCTTTCTCCAAATAAAGATCAAACTGTTGTACCTATTAAAGTAGAAGTTGAAAGACCACCACCACCTTTTCCCTCAAAGACTTAAACAAGAGAAGCTCGATCATCAACTTAAGTTCTTCAAAATTTTAAGAAACTTACCATCAACATTCCTTTTGCCGAAGCGGGAGCAAATGCCAAAGCACTATGCAAAATTTATGAAGGATATTTTTAAGCAAGAAGAGAAAATTTGAAGCTTATGAAACTCGTTGCACTAAGCAAGAATGCAAAGGTGAATACCCGCAGGAAATTATCTTAAAAACTTAAAGATCCCGGAAGTTTCACTATATCATGTGCTATTGAAAAAAATTCGTGGAAAAGCCTTATGTGATTTAGGAGCTAGAATTAATCTCATGCAATTTTCAATCTTTTCATGCCAGATTTAGGAGATTTCGACCACCGTAACTCTTCGCTAGCTAATCGATCGATCACTTATTCTAAAGGATATAGAGAATCTTTCCTTTTTGTTAAGGTAGATAAATTTATCTTCCCCGTGGATTTACTATTCTGTATATGGAAGAAGATAAAGAAACACCTATCATTTTAGGGAGACCTTTCTAGAAGTTACCCATTGAAAGCTATGATCATGTGCAAAAGAATTAACGATGAGAGCATGATCAAGAGATAACATTCAATGTTCTAAAATCAGACGAGGTATCCCGATAAAGAAAAATGCTATTAGATGGATATTTTTGATTATATAATTGAAAAGCATTACTCAAGAAAAATGTAAGGTCATTTCGATGATAAAGATAAGAATTTATGTTATATAATGTGTCATTAAATGAAGAAAATTTATTTGAAACTCATTATATTCATGAAAAATTAGAAATTTTAGACACAATTAAAAATGATATGCTTTTTACCCGTAATTGAAAAAGCCCCTCAACAGGAATTAAAAATGTTACATGCACATTTAAAGTATGCAATTATATCTTCGTAATTAAAGAAAGATCAAGAAGAAAATTGGCTGTGGAGTTTAAGAATAATAAGAAAGTTTTTGGTTACACTATCAAGTAGACACAAAAGGAGTAAGCCCTTCAATCCGTATGCATAGAATTTTAATGGAAGAAAATTGTAAACCCAATTATCGAACCTCAAAGAAGATTAACACAATTATTGAAAGAGGGTTGTTAAGAAAGAGATTAAACGGTTAGATGCTTCTAGAAATTATTATCCTATTTCGATAACCAACGGGTAAGTCCTATTCATTTTGTTCTGAAGAAAGGAGGAGAATCGTCATCATAATGAAAAAATGAATGACCCAACAAGACAAGTTAATGACGGCTAATTTGCATTTAATATCAAAAATTAAATGTTCGCCACTATAAATGATCATTTTCCAATACCTTCGATCAAATGCCGGATAAACTTGCCGGACACTCATGTTTCTATTTTCTTCTGATGGATATTATGGTTATCATCAATTAACCGTTGCTCTCGAGGATCAAGAAAAGAAATCATTTACAAGTCCTTATGCGATATTTTACTTTTGTAAGAATGCCTTCGCTTATGTGCAAGCACCCGTAACTTTTCAAAGATGTATGTGTTAATTTCATTTTTGATGAGGTCTTTCTCTCTTAGTACTTAGGATTTAGCCTGTGCTTTTTCGATCATCTGGAGTAACGTGGCTAACCCACCTTAGAAGTTTAAACACCTCGACTCCCCGCAAACCCTACGTTTCGACTGTAGACCCCTAATCACCCAGAGGGTTGAAATCAAATGTGAAGGTTTAAAGGATCAGCTCCCTATATGACTCGTCCGAGGACTACCCCCGTGGCCCTCATTCGTGAGGGCTGACTTACACACTCACTACACTCATACTCTACACTCTCACACACACACAATCCAAACTTAAAACCAAACCCATACCCAACTTCGAATTTCGACCATGTAGGTAATTCATATGGATGGACCTTAACCCGTAAGCCCCCGGTTAAGAGGGTTAGAAACAACATAAATAATGCCTCTAATGAGTCCTCTCACGGCTCATATAGCTAATAGCGACTTCATTGGCCCAACCAAAGTGATTCTATTTCACTCATACTTGATCAATCTTCATTCTTCCAAAATTTCAATTTTTGACCCGTGGACTCGACACCCATCAAACCTACCAAAAGCCCTCAAATTGCCCAAATCCTCCAAAATCTCCAAATCACCCAAAACTCCTCGAATCAATCCTAAACATTTCCCCCCCACTCAAATTGACCATCTCCAGCCAAAAATACCAAAATTTCTAAAAATAACCCCAATACCCTCCAAATTACAAAATGCCCCTTGACCCAAAAATCCAAAAATTCGAAAAATTCCCAAAAAATTCCAAAAAACCCCAAATATTCCCAATTTCATTTGTCGAACTACACCATGGGCTAATTTTAACACTTACCCCACTTTTACCAAAAACCCCCAATTTAGCCCATTCAAACCCAAATGAACCCAATGTCAAAACCAAATCACCCCACCGTCTCAATTTTGGTCCAATTCAATTATAAACTTCAATTAAATATCCCTAATATCAATCAAGACTGAATTTAAGCCCAATTTGATTGGCATTTCAATCCACTCTATTTTAAAGCTTAAGGCCCAATTTTGACCCATGACTTAAACCTATCTCAATCCAACCTAATCAAATCCCAATTTGACCCAAATCTTTTCTAAAACCTTCCTAGCATCCCCATAAACAAAAACTAACATGATTTCACCAAAATTGGACCCAAACCTTACTCAATTTCAACCTAAAACCTAAAATTTCTTAAATCGGCCTACACCCAAACCTAACCTTAAATGGGCCCAAATCCCAAAATGGAAACACAACCAAAGTTGTAACCTATTTGTAACACCCCCATAAACATTTCACAACATTAATTTTACATCAATTTCAACATTAGCCCAACTTGGCCCATGATAGCTCATTTCGACCCATTCAGACTCTATTTCCAAAGAGACCCAAATTAGACCAATCCAATTCCAAATCACCTCAAACTTGCTTCAAATCACTATGGAACATCCTCAAACCAAACCCAACAATTACTCGTCCAAACTTTTACAAAAACCCATCCATAAATTTATTTTTAAGCCTAAAGCCCACCTTTTAAACCTTTCCTAAAAGCCCAATTCCTAAAATAATTTCAAAAGTCCAACTCCAAAAAGGCCCACATTACAATCTCATCACATCCTCACTCAATTAAAATCATCCCTTAAGTTCTAAATAGCTTACATCACCTTTTCTAAATTAAGCCATATGCCAAATCCTATCAAATCACCCCTAAATTACCAAAATTCCTTAAAAGCCATTTTCATGAAACAAAGCCAACTTTTTCCAAAGCCAAACGGAGACAAATATGAGCCATTTACGAGCCATATGGCCATTGCCTGGAGCATGACCATACCCACAAGACTCCCTTTCTTAATCCTTCATTAAGCATTTTTAACCCCTTCCATGCTACACACTAAAACATGTTTAACCCACATCACCTTTGATGGGGACTTCACCACCCCTTTCAGCCACCCAACTCGATTTTTCAAATTTAAAACCGTGTCACAGGTGAATCAATCCAAAACCACGCTTAGACAAAATCAAGCCAAAATGGCCTTCTCCCATGCCATTTTAATCCAAGCTCTTTACACATGGCATTGGCCAATTGCTTGCACAAACCTCTAGCTCTGACCCTCCCCGACTCGTAATGGTGACTCGACCTCGGCCGGCCATCCACTGGGGCCTGAACACCATGACCGAGACATCGAATGAGCCAAAGTTTTCAATTTTACCCCGCCGAGCCGCCCCATGCCCAATGGCTACCATGGCTGTTCTTCTTGCATAGAGCAGCGATCCTAAGCCCTAACTCCCTGGGTGGCCCTCCAAACATGCCTATTTAAACACCACCTCTTCGCCATGGAAGGTGCCGAAACAAACCTACCGAAACTCGCCAAAATTGTCCTGCACCACCCTCCATACGCCAGAGCAATTGATCTCCAAAAGGTCCACTTGCCCTAATCTCCATTACCGTAGCCTAATTTCGCAGTCCAAATTCCAACCAAAAATATGACACTTCACAACAGTGAGCTAATCTCCAAATTGGATTTTGTCCACCTTCACTCGTACCAAGAGGAGAAGTTACCCAAAGGAAGCCCCCCTGGCTGTGCCACCCAAGCTGTCTACCCTCCAAGCTTTGTGATCGGTTGTGGTCACTTTTGTACCTAGGCAATTCACTAGGCTAAGAGACTTCATCCGGAGCTTGCTCGGACCCAAACGAACGCGACACAACTCGGGATTTAAGCCACACTTTCCGAGCTAAGGTAAGAGCAAATTCTTTATCTCGAGATTCTCCATTTCAAATGCCTGATCAATGCATGTTTACCATAAGGATGTGTTCGTCTCTTCAAGACGAATCCATAGAGCATAAGAACATGAAAAACCACGTAGAATCGATGAGATCTTGTGTGGTTTTAAAGGTGATGGTTACTTTCTAGTTCACAACAGACGATGACCGGGAGCCGTTGATCACGCGTGTATCAAGCGACGGCTCGTATGGTGTCGGATCGTCGGCATATTTTTTTTAGGTCGGTGTGTTGTGTTTTGAAGAGGGGCTCTACGTAAATTGTCTCGCGAATTTAATTTAGCTTAAATAAATAATTTTAAAGTAGTATTTACTCTGAAAATAATTTTAAATTTGAAGATTTTAAGATATGAGATTAAAACCGATCTCACATCCCAAATAGCTTATAACCGAGCACCGCACCACAAACCGTGTATCTATCCCTAAAGATACACACTGCTGACGGTGGGGCTCGATTAAATAAACTAGAAGATTTTAGACATCCGTTCGTCTCGCGAACCAATTTTATAAATGGCCGGCAAATTCCCGCTTAATATGAAAACATTAAATAGGGTTTATATTACCTGGTTCTTTAAAATTCCCTATAAGGGCAAGCCCGTAGTTAATTACATCTTAAGTGACGGGAATCACCTAAGAAAACTCTCGACAATAATCAATAAATTTCGCTCTCAAGGATTTCAAAGTTTAAGTTTTCAAGGGATTGAATTTTGGAATTTCAATAAAAGAAATGATCAAGTTTGGAACATTTTGTTTTTGGGAATCCAAAGGAAGAAAAGTAGGAGAACATGTGATTCGAAGCGAAATTCGGTAATTTCCCGACTATCCTATTGTTTCGGCTTCGATTTAGTAGGAAGTCCTAATATTTATTTAAATGTTTTCGATTTTCGCTAATTTTAGTTAATTAGACTTATATTTATATGATAGAATCATACAACAAATTTTCGAAGATGTGAGGGTTTAGTGTCGACCCAAACGACTACCTCATCTCTAAGACCTAAGCAAAGGCTTAATTTGCAATGCAAGTGCCTAACAAAGAGGTTGAGGATTTATGCTGCACTAGGCAAACTACTCAAACTCTATGGCTTCGATTATTTAATTCTAGGAAAGTTTGCTGAAGTAGACTCGTGTTTTGCCGATGACGATGGCCGCGCCGCCTGTTCATGCCCGAGCTCCTTGTCATAGAGGTTTAGTTTTAGAAGTCATAAATCGTGGGGTGAGAAAAGTGTTTTGGTTTGGGAGAAGACTAATTTCAAAGTGTTTTTTACGTTTTAATTAAAACAAATCTTAAAGTTGATTATAACGACACCGGTTAAGATCCCACGGTTCCATCCTTTCCGCATCGTTATTTTATCTATCTACTTACCCGTATGAATTAAACTCAACCGAATGAGTTCCACACTTTCATTTAGACCGTGGGAAATCCCGTTAGCAACACGTAGGTTACATCATCCGAGGTATTCGATCATCCAACGTAACGTTTTAATTTAATTGTAATTGTAGGTTTTGCTCGTTTGTGATTAAATTTCGAGTCGTTTTATATTTTGAAATGTTGCGGGCGGTGAGTTTTATCTGCAATGACTTTAACTTAGTTTTGGTTTCCCGCTTTAGGGCTATCCTAAAGGTGGAGTTTTCATGCAACAAATGTTTATCATGCAAGAAAAGTAAGTGCAATGCAGTTAACTAATCGCAATAATGTAAATTGCAAGAGTAACGTAATAAAATAAAAGCGTACCTGAAAATTCTCCCGTCATCCCAAGCCGCACTTAAAACACAATTAGAATATTTAAGCAAGTTCCTAGCAAGCTAAGGAATGCTATATTTACCAAATTCCTAATCCTATGCTCTTGTCACTATTTCCTACGACGTCTGTGCTCCTCGTGTTTTTGCTTTCAAGACGATTTTCTTCATCAAAGAATAATTAAATTCACCTGTTCTTATAAAATGTCCTATCATATCGAGGAAGTGCTTAAGAAGAATCTTAAACATCTTTTCAATATTTCTATAGGATCGTTTTAAGCTCAACGTTTAATTATACAAATGAATTAATCGTCCGAGAATTCAAGTTTTCGTTGTTATCTTGCTCGCGGAATCAGACACTTCGAATATCCTATAAGTGAAGTAACATTTCATTTAATGTTCTCATAGAGTTATGATAACTAAAACTTTCGGGCGGTAAATTTCAACATTCAAACGATTCGATTTAAGTTAAAGCGGTTTAAATTTCCGTAATGTTGTTCAAGTCGTTTATATTTAATTTCTTTCTTGCTTAAGTGTTTATTTAATTCAATTTAATTTTAATTTAATTTAATTTTGACCGAGTTTTAATTTTAATTTAATTGACCAATTTAGCTCGATTTGGATGTTAAATTAATTTAATTGATTCGATTTAATTTTAATTAATTTGATTTAATTTAATTTAATTTAATTTAATTTAATTTAATTTAATTTAATTTAATTTTAATTCATTCGATTCGATTTAATTTAAGCTTAATTTAATTTGATTTAATTTATTTAATTTTAATTTAATTTAATTGATTTAATTTAATTTAATTTAATTTAATTTAATTTAATTTAATTTACTTAATTTAATCTAATTTAATTTAATTTTATTTTTTAATTTTAATTGAAATTTTTAAAAGAGTTTTTCTAATAATTTAATTTTGGCTTTAATGACAGTTTTTTAATGTTTTCAATTTCGAGTTATCATTTTAATTAAGAATTCGAATATTAATTTGAGATGATTAATTTAGGATTTTTAAATTAAAGAATAAATCTCTTTTCAATAATATCCCTATTTTGATAATTCCAATTTTATTATTCTTCCAAATTTAATCAATTATTTAATTAAAGTTTAATCATTTTTAAAAGTGTTTAATGGGTTTCTACCCTTTAATTATTTAAATTTCAATCATCCAAATCAAAAGAGATCAAATATTTTACTTGTTAATTTTTTATTAAACCTAAAAGTTTTAATTAAGGATTAAAGATTTTAATTACCATTTTACCTTTTGCTTAATACTTCATAACTCACCGAATTTAACCAAATGACATGAAATTTTATGTGACTTCACTCATATGTCAATAAAGACATGAGAGGAGAAAATGTGATTTTTATGTATTTAATTTATTTATATAATTATTTTTTGGTGGAAAAAAAGAGATTTCCAAGGAAAATTTAATAATTTCGACTAAGGGAAAGTTTCTCAATTCTTAAGAAAATTAGACATTCCTAATTAATTTGCGACTAATCGCACTAATTTCGTGATTTTTTTAATTATATTATTTTTATTATAATTATTTTAAGTTTTGGAGTTTTAATTAATTTAAAAATAAAAACAAATGTTGAAAAATGAATTTTATATTTTTCAAAAAAATCTTCCGATATCAAGGAAATCAGAGAAGAAATTTTGCAATTTTTTAATTTTTCTATGATTTATTATAATTATTTTAGTAAAAATGCTAAATAAAATACATTTTTTTTAATTTTAAAATTACTCCTAGGCTTTAAAATTTAAGCATTCTACTAAATAGACTTAAGAAAAAATATGGAGTTTGTTCCTAAGTGATTAAAATTCAAAATGTGACATTTTGGTGAATTTTATTATTTTTGTGATTTTTATTTTTTAATTATTAAAAATATTAAAATATTATTAAAAATCAACTTTTTAGAAAATTGAAATTTTAATTTTTTTTAAATTTCCCTTATATCAGAGAAAGCTCCAAAACAACAGAATTTTAAAAAGTATTTTGAAAGTTATGAATTTTTGAAGTTTAAAATGACTAAATTACTTAATCAACCCAATTAAGAGGGCTAACTAAGTCCAATCGACCAAATTTTATGGTGGGTTCCTCTGATCCTGAAGGTCAGTGGAGAATTGATTTCAGTCAATTTGATGTATGGTTAGCTCTAATTAATTAAAGATCCATTTTGGGTGTTTAAGCCAATTAGGGTTGTTTTAAATGAACTAACTCAAAACCTATTTTTCCTAGGTTCTCTAGTCATAAGGAACATCACTCAAATTTTCATAGAATTTATTTCACAACATGCTATTTATTGGAATTAAAATACTCAAAACAGCAACATGAATTTGAAAAATCAATAACTTTTTATAGGATGGACTCGACTTTAGAAAATCTCGTGAATGTTCCCAAATTCGTATACTAAAAGCCCTACGCGTCTCATGCCATGCTGAATTGTATACATGCATGGAGAATTAAAAGTATGCAAGAGAGTAAATAAATTATAAAATAAAAATACCATGAAATTAAATGATTTCTTTTTCCACATTATTCTCCTCCTCATTCCGACCGAGTAAGAGGGTATTTTTATTTTATTTTTCTCGATTTTTCTACACAAAGATATGAATTTTCAAGCTAGGAATTAAATAAATCAAAAATACCCTAATTTTCTATTTATCCACGCGGCGCCGCGTCAACCTCGACAGCCTCCGAGTTCGGGTGGCGCGCTCCCATTCGACGCCGCCTATCCGAGTCAGCGCTTCCGGGGCCCGTCGTATCGCTCCATCTCCCGGTCCGACACCGCCATCCGAGCCGTCCGTCCGCGCGTGAATGGACGGTATCCGTTCATCGTCCCCGAGCCGCCCCTCACCCGAGAGCCGTCCACACTAAATCCCTAAGATCTCACTCGATACTCAATGCATTTTCATGTTCTTATGCTCTATGGATTCGTCTCGCAAGAGACGAACACATCTATACTAAGCATATGCCTTTAAATTAAAGCATTCAACAGAATCCCGTGCTCCTGGATGAAGAATTAGTCTGCTCCCTTGCTCGCAGAAGTGTGGCTTCAATCCGAGAGCTCGTCGCACCTTCGATCGGGATCCCGCAAGCTCCAAGATGAAGTCTCCCGGGTCTCGGGTGTGACTGTTCGGAGGTGATTTCGATCAAGCCCGATCACAAAGCTTGAGGCCGGAGCACCGGGTGGCCTGGAGATGTGCTTACCGGCACACCTTCCCTTGGTCTCGGTGAAGGTGTAGAACCAATCACCTGGGGATCGTTCGTGGAGAAGTGTCCCGGTTTTGTGTGGAATTTCAACTCGAAATTGAGCTTCACAGAGAAGAAATGGCAGGTGGATCTCACTCGGGATCAAGTACTGTATGGGGGATGGTGTCTGGAACAATTTTGGCGAGTTTCCTTAAGGTTTGTTTTCAGCACCTCATGGCCGAGAGGGGCGGTGTTTAAATAAATGAGAGGGGTGAGGGCCTCCTGTGAGGAAGGTGGCTTTGGATCAGTCGCTCTTGGCAAGAGAAGAACAGCTCAATGGCCACCGGGGATGGGGCAGCTCAGCAGGTGAGAATTTCTGCTGGGCTCATGTGAGCTCTCGGCCATGGTGTTTTCCCGGCGGCTCCGGTGGCCGCCGACTGTATCAGTCACCATCCCGTTCAAGTGGGTCGTGGCCGGGGTTTGGTGATCCAATCGAGGTTTGACATGTGTAAAGTGGTTGGAACCGGGGCAGTAAAGGGGAAGGGGTCATTTTGGCTCATTTTGGTCAACCCATGCAAATGGGTTGGGTGCACCTTCCCATGGCTAGCTTGGCCGAAGATAAAGTGAGTTTAGGCCGCCTTAATTAGTGGGGAAGGGTCACCATCCAAGTACAATTGGGTTTAAGCATGGTTTAGTGGAGTCATGGAAGTGGCTAAATCACCCTTAAGGGAATCATTAAAGGACTCCCTCCTTTTGCCAAAAATGACATGGTAGATGTGTAAAGTGGCTTCATGGTCATGACATGGCTTCTTGCATGGCTTCATGGCTCCATATGGCTTAGAAAAGGTTGGGTCAATTTAATAAAAATGGGTTTTAAGAATTTTTGATATTTTGGTGAAAATTTGCATGAAGCTCGATTGAATTCGCTTAATCGATGATTTTAAAACTTAGGGTGATTTTGATTAAATGGATGATGTAGGAAAGTGGCCATGTGGGCTTTGGATGGATTTGGGCTTTTGAATGGTGGAAGTGGCTTTAGGAAAGTTTAAGGGGAATGGGCTTTTTGATTTTAGGATGGGCATTCGGGTGAAGATTTTATGAAGGACTTTGTCAAATAAATGTCATAATCGTTTAGTGGATGTTCTATGAAGGGCTTCTGGAGTCAATTCGTGTGATTTGAGCTTCGAATTGGTTTGAATTGGGTTTATTTGGTAAGTGGGCCTATATGGGTCAAAGTGCTCGGCTGGGCCAATGTTGGCTACTGAACACAACATGTAAAATCAATGTTGAAATGTTTATGTGAGTGTTTCAAAGAGGTTTCGACTTTTGTCAAGCTTTGATTGGGGTTTGGGTTCATTTGGGGTTAGGTTTTGGGTTTAGGTCAAAAATGGGCCTTTTAGCTTTGGGTTGAATTTGAGTGGGCTCGGGGTCTAAATTTTTGGGCAAATCATGTCAGTGTTTGTTTGTGGGAATGTTAAGGAAGATTTAGAAAAGATTTGGGGTTAATTTGAGTTGAATTGGGTGAGTGGGTTAGGCTCGGCTCATGGGTCCAAATTGGGCTTTAAGGCCAAAAGTGAAATTGGATCCAAATGTCAATCAACTGACTCTGGATTTTATTCAGATTGCACGGGGATGTCAATTGAAGCTTAGAACTGAATCGACCAGAATTTCAATAATCAAGTTTGGTTCGACATTGGGTTCACTTTGGGTTAAATGGGTCAAATTGGGAGTTTTGACAAAAGTAGGGTAAAATCGACAAATCGCTCTATGGTGTAATACGTTGATAATTTGGAAATTCTGAAATTGTGTAATTTCAAGCCTTGCAGTTGTTTTATGTAGGGTCCTGGACAAAACAGCACCAGAAATTGAAGATCGGGCGGATGTAAGTGAAAGAAGTCATTTTGGTTGAGCCATGAAGCCATGTCAAGCCCATATGAGCGATGAAGGGACTCATTCGAGGCATTCACTATGCTGTTCCTAACCTCTACTCAAGGGCTAGGGGTTAAGGACCATCCATGTGAATCACCTACACGAGTCGCAGGTCAAGTTAGGTATTGCAGAGCGGAGGTGTGTGGAAGTGTAGTGTGTATGTAAGTCAGCCCTTCACTTCACTGCACACCTTGCGCCTCCCAATACCAAAGAGTCCATATAATTCATCTTTAAACTTCCACATTCGATTTCAACCCTGTGTGATTAGTCTATAACAAGCTCGCGGAGTTTGCAGGAGTTAAGAAGTGGTTTAAATTTCTAAAAGGTGGGGTCCAATTCTAGTCCCCACATTACTAAAGGAAAAGCCTAAGGCCAGATCCTAAGTACTAAAGAGAAGAAGAGAAGACCTCATCAAAACGCAGGTCAACAAGGACCAGGGAGACGAGACAACCGCGGCCCCATGGCAGCTGACCAGATGGAGGCGCCGAACAAAGAGACGCCGCGTGCCTTTCGGATCTGCTAAGGCCGACGCGGCGCCACGTGGTTAAATAGGAAATTAGGGTATTTTCTTATTTATTAAATATCCCGTAACTTCAAAAATTCATAACTTTGTAGAAAAATCCAAAAAATAAAATAAAAATACCTTTCTTTAAGCCATGAATGAGGAGAATAATGTGGAAAAGAAATCAAGTCATTGTCATTTCATCAAGTATTTTATTTTTAATAATTTATTTACTTCCTGTACTATTTCAATTCTCCATGCATATAGGAAATTCACCATGGCATGAGACCATAGGGCTTTGAAGCCTCCTTAACTCGGGAACATTCCTTGAATTTTCTAAGGTCGAGGCCATTCCTATGAGAAGTTATTGATTTTTCAAGTTCATGTTAATGCTTTTGAGTATTCTTAATTCCAAGAATTAGCATGTTGAGAAATAAATTCTGTGGGAAAATTTGGTGATGTTTCTTAGACCAGATAGAACCCAAGAAAAATAGATTTTCTGCCAATTCGCATCGAGCAACCCTAATTGGCCTAAACACCCAAATTTGAACTTTAATTAATTGGGGTTAACTATACATCAAATTGAATTGAAAATAATTCTCCGCTATCCTTTAGGGTCAGAGAGTCTCTTAATATGTACTGAATTAATCGACTTGGATTTCATCCAATTCAACTGCCGATTAAGCCCCATAAGTAAAATTAATCTTTTAAAATTCATAACTCACAAAATACTTTTCAAAATTCACAAAAATGGTTTTGAGCTTCCCGATATCGAGGAACTTAAAGAAAATTAAAATTGTAATTTTCTAAAAAATTAATTTTTATCATTATTTTAATATTTTCAATACCTAAAAAAAAAAAAAAAAAAAAAAAAAAACCTTTTTTTTTTTTTTTTTTTTTTTTTTTTTTTTTCTCTCTCTCTCTCTCTCTCTCTCTTTTTTTTTTTTTCTTTTTTTTTTTTTTTTTTTTTTTTTTTTTTTTTTTTTTTTTTTTTTTTTTTTTTTTTTTTTTTTTTTCTTTCTTTCTTTTAAAAAAAAAAAAAAAAAAAAAAAAAAAAAAAAAAAAAAAAAAAAAAATAATAAAACTTATAAACAGATAAAAATCACCAAAATGTCACATTTCAACTCCTATTCATTTAGGAACAAAGCCAAATATTTTCTTAAGCTCTCAGATAAGATATTGAATTTTGTGCGTTTAATGTAATTTTTATTATTAAAAATAAATTTTCAACCTTTTTCACTAAAATAATTCCAATAAATCAAAATCAGAACAAATATAAAATTTGTTTCTCATAGACTCCTGGTCGTAGAGATTTAAGAAAAAAATATAAAATCCTTTTTTTCAACTTTAATTTTATTTTAAAATTAATTAATACTTCAAAACTCAAAATAATCTCCTAATAAATACAATATCATTCTAAAAATCACGAAAATTGGTCCAAAAGGTCCTCTAGTCATTAGGAACATCCCATAATTCTTCGAAGGATAGAAGCATTTCCTTGGTCATGTTATTGAATTTTCCTCGAAAACCCCTATTTTCCATCAAAAATAATTACATAAATAAATTAAATACAGAAAAATCACATTTTCTCCTAATATCTAATTGACATGTGAGTGAGGCAACATTGTACCGAAGTCTGCCTGAGTTTAATTTAGTGAGTTATAGAATTATTAAGCTTCAAGGGCAGTAGCGGTAATTAAAAATTTCAACCCTTAATTAAAATTTTTGGATTAATCAAAAGGAGGGTAAAATATTTGATTTTAAACTGATTTGATGATTGAAACTTAAATGATTAAGGGTAGAATTCTACTAATCATTTCAAAAATAATTAAAATAAAACTTTAATTTATTAATTAATTTAAATTTTCAAAGAATAATGTAAATTGTAATTATTAAAGTAGGGATATTATTATGAGGACATTTATTCTTTAATTTTAAAAAAAATCCCTAAATAACCACTAATATTACTTAAGTCTTAATTAAAAATTAAAAGAATAATCTCAATTAAATTAAAATTAAAATTAAATTAAAAATCAAATTAAATTAAATTAAAGGTAAAACAATTTAAATTAAATTAAAATTAAAATTAAATTAAATCAAATTAAATTAAATTAAATTAAACTTAAATTAAAATAAATTAAATTAAAACTAAATTAAATTAAAATTAAATTAAAAATTAAATTAAATTAAATTAAAATTAAATTAAACTAATAAATTAAATCTCAAAAATCATTTATCAACAAACCTAAATTAAATCATTAAGAATTAAATCTAAAATAATTTGAACACTATTCCAAACTAAACTAATAGTATAATCGTCAAAATTAAAATTAAATCATTAAGTTTAAATCACAAAATACTTAATAATTTCATTTGTCCTTTTAAAGCTCTTATTATTATAAATCTTAACGAGGGTATCAAGGAAGTGTTACTTCACCATATGATATTAAAATGTCCTAGTTCACTCAGCAAGAGAACAAAACTTTAAACCCTTTGATGATTAATCTACTCAGACAATAAATCTCTTCTCGACTTAAAAGAACTTGTAGGTATCGCGGATAAGCTAAGACTCGCCTTAAGCACTTCCTCAATATGCGAGGATGTTTATAAGAACAATTGAATTTAATTATTTCTTTTATGAAGAAAATTTGCCCTTAAAACCAAACACAAGAACCCAACATAGAGGATGACTAGCTATAGATTGTGGACTTCTATAGACAACCAAAAACCTCTTTCCTTTAGCTTTACCTAGATACTTGTTGAAATATTTAAATGCCTTAACATATGTTTTAAGTGTAGCTTCGGGATGACTAGGAAGACCCTCCTGTGCACGCTTTTACTTTGTCGTTACCATACATTATTGCAATATTACTTACATAAATCGTACTTTACTTTTCTCGCATGATAAACAACCGTTGCATGAAAACCAAACCTTTAGGGTAGTCCCTGAACTGGAAACCAAAACTAAATTAAAAGTCACCGAAAGATAAAATTCACCGCCACAACATTTCAAAATATAAAATAACTCAAAATTTAATCACAAATAAACAACAACAAAACTACAATTGCAACTAAATTAAAACGTCTCGTTAAATGACTGTGAATACCTCGATGATGTAACCCACGTGTTGCTAACGGGATTTCCCACGGTCTAAATGAAAGTGTGGAACTCATTCAACAGCTTAGCAAATTCATCCGGACTAAGTGAATTCGATGAAAATAACGGGTACGGGATGACGGAACCGCGGGATCTTAATCGGTTCCGTTTTTAAACAACTTTACGATTTGTTCTAATTAAAACATTAAAAACACTTGGGTTTTAAGATTTTCTCTAAAGCAAACACTTCTCTCATCTCCCGATTTATTACTTCTAAAACCAAACCTCCGTAACAATGTTGTTTCCGAGCACGTAAAAGGATGCCCATCTTCGTCAAGAAACAACTCTACATCAGCTAAACATTCCTAGAATTAAACAACCAAACCGTAGGATTTCGAGGTAGTTTCCGCCTAGTAACATAAATCCTCAACCCTTTGTTAGCCATTTCCGTATAATCATGATTATGTAACTAAGCCCTAACCTGGGCTCAGATTCCGAGGTAGTCGTTTGGTACGACATAAACCCTCACTTCTTCGAAGCTATTTGTATGATTATGTCATACAAATATAAGTCCTAATTAATTAAAACTGTGATGGAAACATTAAGTAAATTTCCAAATTGAAGCCAAACCATAGGATAGTGGGAAGTTGCCAAGATTCTTCGATCCTGCCTTCTCCTACTTCTCTCCTTTTGGACTCCTGAAAATAACTGCTCTAAATTTTAGCCATCTCTTATTGAAATTTCAAAATCCAATTGTTTGAAAACCTTAAACTGGAATTCTCGCAGCAAAAGCACCGATCATTATCGAGAGCTTCTTAAGTGATTCCCGTCACTTAAGATGTAATTAACTATGAGGGCTTGCCTCCTTATAGCGAACTTTAAGAACCCATGGAGACATAAACCCTACTTAATTCCTTTATATCGAGCAAGGGAACTTGGCGGCTTATAAAATTGGTTTGCAAACAAAATGGATGTCACAAATCTTCTAGTTTATTTAATCGAGCCCCATCATCAAGCAAAGGTGTCTATTCTCCAGATGTGATATACGCTGTGGTGCGGTGTCATGAGAGAAACTATTCGGGATGTGAGATCGGCGTTTGATTTCACATCTTAAAATTTTCAAACTTAAAATTATTTTCAAAATCAAATACTACTTTTCAAATTATTTATTTAAAAATAAATTAAAATTTGTCGACAATTTCGTTGGCGACTTTTTAAAAATACAACACTCAACCTAAAATATGCCGACACTATGATGTCAATATTCTCAGATTTGATCGATAAAGGACTGAAGTATTTATGACGATTTTTTCGCTTTTGGAACTTTTTGAATCTTGCTTAGAAAATGTAACAAAAATTTTGAAGAGATGTGAATAAACAAATTTAGTTCGAAATCGGGAAGAATGTCAATTTATGGTCACGTGGCTGGGCATTGTTCTCGGATATAATGTTTTACAAATAAAAGATGGAAGTTGATCAAGCAAACCGAAAATACTGTCGTATCCGCAACCATTTCCACATCACACGTATGTAAGAAGTTTTCTCGTTATGCCGCATTTTATAGGAGATATATAAAGGATTTTTCTAAAATTGCTAAAACTCTTGCTATTTATCGAAAAAAAGCAATTCGAATTTAATGAAGATTGTCTGAATGCATTCAATATTCTGAAAGAAAATTAATCATTGCATCGTCATTGTTGCACTGACAAATAAACCTTTTAAATTAATGTGTGATGCAAGGGATTATAACTGAGCCGTATCGGGACAAAATACGTAGAAGGTTTTCAAAGTTATATACTATGCTAGCAAAAATATTAATGAAAATAAAAAAAAATTACACTACTACTCAAAAAGGACTTTTATCAATATAAATGCCTTTGATAAATTTAGACCACATTCTTGGAGCAAAATGTGTCATGCACACCGATCATTCTCATTAAGTATTTAATATCTAAAAAGGATGTTAAACCTTGATTGATGAGACAGTTTCTTATTTTCACAAGAATTTGATTTTGAAATTGTGTACTCAGTGGACCTATAAATTCAGCTCGTCGATCATTTATCTAGAATCAAAATAATAATGAGAAGATTTATGGAGAAAATATAAATGAGAAATTCTCAAATGAGCAATTATATGTCATTCAAAAATTACAAATGCCTTTGCTCGTACATAGTTAACTACTTAGTTAAAGAATATTTTATCATATGATGAATAATAAATACATTAAGAAATTCAAGAATGATTGTAAATCATATATTTGGAAAGATCCTCATTTATTTAAATTAGGAAGAGATTCTCGTGATTCGAAGATGTGTACCTTATGAAGAAACTTTGCTATTATTAAAAAATGTCCCGATTCTGAATTTCCGAGGACACATTTGAGTGGATAAACTGCGTTTAAAATTTGAAAATTCAGATTTTATTGGCCTACCTTATTTAAAGATGTTGGACATTATGTGAAAACTTGTGATCGATGTCAAAGAACGGGAAATATATCCGTAAGTTACGAAATGCCTAAACTTTATATTAAATCAAAATTTTCGGCGTATGTGGCTTAGACTTTATGGGACCTTTCATACAATCATCTAGAAAGATTTATATTTTATTAGCAGCTTATTATGTTTCAGTGATCAAAGCCGTAGCTTTGTCAACCGGTGATTCCAAATGTGTTTCGAATATTGAAAGAAATGATTTTTACAGGATTTGGAATGTCCAGGATAATTATCACAAACATAAAATATTTTAAATAAAAGAATTAAATCATTAATGAAAAATTCAGAATTAAACATAGAATTGCAACCGCTTATCATCCTCAAACAAGCGGAATGGCCGAAGTGTCAAATGTGAAAAATTAGAGAATAATAGAAAGTTCATAATCCTAAAAGAACTGGACGTCGATAGACTCGATTCGTATTATGAGCTTATAGAACAGCCTTATAAGACACTTATTTGAATGTCACCTTATCGGTTAATTACCAGAATATTGTCACTTTACCGTTGAACTCGAGCATAAAGCTTATCAAGTAATAAAGGAGTTTAATTATAATTAATAACAAGTAGGAGAAAAATGATTATTACAATTAAAATGAAATGCAAGAGAAAAGAAATGAGTCTTATGAAATGCAAGAATTTATAAGGAAAGAAGATGAAATTGCATGACAAAATGAGCTCTCAAGGAAAATATTTGAAATTGACAAGAAGCATTATTAATTAATTCATTTAAAACTTTTCCTGAAATAAAACTAAATGGATGGGACCATTTATAATTGAGAAAGTATACCCTTACGGAAATGCGTGATATTAAAGATCTCAAACTCGGAAAAGATTTAAAGCTAATCTGACAAGACGTTCTTTACAAAGAGAAATGAATTAAATTACAAAGAGTGCTATGTTCGAAATACCCGATTAATTCAATTAATTGTACAATGGCTGCAACGTTATAACAAGCGCTTTGCAGATAAGAACCTATACATTAGCTCGAGTTTAATTATCGTTTATAAGTTTATGTCTTGTTCTCGTACTAAATTTACATATATAACTTTTGAAATAGTATATGCTAAATGAGTTTGTATCAGTTTAAGCAAAACATTTTCGAAGTATATAGAAATTGACTTGATCACTCCATGTGAAATTATAAAAAGGAGATCAAATTAACTCTTCGTTTGTGATTGTTTGTGATTTGAATTTTGTAATCAGGTTTTCGTGTCGATAATACTGCTTATTAGGACTACTTTACGACCAAAATCAGTACCATGATAAGAACGGAGTCAATCGGAGGTTTCTGCGTTCTTCAGTATTCAATGTTTATGTTTAAGCGCTGATAAGGCTCGCGTATCGATGATCCGCCTAGGTGCCGTGATTCCGACGCTTAGGCGCTGCGGTTATAGATCATGGAAAACCGAAATTCTTCGCTTTTCAAATGAAATCTCTTTATATATAACCTATTTTTGTCCCCAATCCTATGTGAAAACACTAATTTCGGCTACGGGGCAATCCATTTTGTGGAAGAGTTAGAAGTGATTTGGAGTCAATGGATAGACGAAATCATTGGAATGAGGTAAGGAAGAAATCTCCTAAAGATCCTGAGCCTTAATTTAATGGTTTATTACCGTTAGTTTATAGAAAATGTTTAATGATGTATAAGATCGTTTTAACTTCAAAGTATTGGTAATCGTTCGATGAGATGTACCACCAATATGAACACTTGGAATGGCAAACCAAACTTCAATCAGATCTTATGGCCGCCTATCATGAAGCTCAAGTAGAAATGTAAGCGAAGAACAAGTGGATCTATGAAAAGACTATTGGAATTTCCAAGGGCATTTCGGTTTTCTATCCCTTCGTCCTAACAAACTTCATTGCGAAAGAGATGGTAATTGAAGATCGGTGTTGGGTTGGATCCTCTATGTGTGTTTTAGTGTGATCGAGTCTTATGTTAAGATGTTGAAAATCAAATTTATGTGTTTGTTTAATTTTTCAATGTGTGTTGTCGGATTTGAATGTTTCGTTTTAATGGTGGTTGTTGCTTTTATGTTATTTATAAAATGATGAATCATGATACAGACTTGTACTGAAAGTTATTGAATTTGTAATGGATGTTAGGATTTGGAATCAAGAATTTTGATACATTTTTTTTTCGAGGATCTACTATCATTTTAATTTGATCAGGA
Source organism: Papilionanthe hookeriana x Papilionanthe teres (assembly GCA_022702705.1). Taxonomy (NCBI): domain Eukaryota; kingdom Viridiplantae; phylum Streptophyta; class Magnoliopsida; order Asparagales; family Orchidaceae; genus Papilionanthe; species Papilionanthe hookeriana x Papilionanthe teres. The sequence continues at coordinate 59,318,780 of CM040435.1, read as the reverse complement.
AAATATTCTTTTGAGGATATAAAATGGATTTATACTCTCATAAGAGTAACTAGAGCCAATTTGACAAGATTTGGTGGAAACTATTTAATTTAAATCGATTTTTTGGAGAGGCGAGTCTAGCGCCTAGGCTACGGTTCGGCCTCGAACCCGAAAACTCGGCCTTCTCTTAAAACCTCCCCACACCATTTCACGCCTAAGCATCCTTCTTCACTGTCGTTTTTCGCAAAATACTACCCGCAAGATCTCATTTAAAGCTGGATTTTCAAGTTTTGAGCTTGAAATCAACCGATTTCTTCCTCTTGAGGTCGCATCTACATTCTAAAGTCATTATTTTTTATTTTCACCATGGATTTTGCTCACTATGAAAAACCAAACACAGAAAATTTTGATTTTTTATGGTTAAATCCATGATTTTTTAAGCTTTTTTAAGTTTAAAAAGCTTAAATTAGTTTATTTTCCTTGATCTCGTTGAATTTATTTGCGTTTTTTTCACGTCAGATGGCACCCAAGTCTAAGCGAGGAAAGGAACGAGAAAATTTTGATCGTAGCAAGTTTATTACCACTGCCGCACAGCGCTCGATACAATGATTTTTATAATCTTGGAGGAAGAGTTGAGGAGGCAATCATTGCGCCAACCGGGGAACAATTCTGGCTATTTACCGTTGTTGTCGTTATCCTAAGCAGCTGGGAGAGTTTTATGCTTATTTCGTGATGCGAAGAATACGAGATTTTGTTCGAGGAGTCAAGTGGGTTCACGAATGAATCAATATTTTCTATGTCCTCGCCAAAAAAGAGTGTTGTTACTCAGATTATCTCCATCTCGAGGAGATTTGATAAGATCATTTCCTACCTCGATCGATGGTACTAGAGCTCGGAAGATTCGCAATGAAAAAATGGTAAATTTTTCATCTTTTAAGCTTAATGGTGTTTCAAAGGCATGACACTACTTTATTTTTGCTCGTCTCCTTCCATCCAATCATTCGAGCGAAGTTACAAAAGATAGAGCTATTCTCCATCATCGCATTCAAGAGAGTGGAAGTCTATTGATGTAGGGAGCATTATTTATGATTCTATAAAGGCGAATGCTTGTCTAGCACTTCTTATCGGACTTGGTTTTCCATCTGTGATCTATTCTCTATGTCAAAGTTTTCAGAGTAGTTGTCGAGCTTTACAAAAGCTCAAGTCGACAGAGCCTATAGAAAGAAAGCATCAAGATGATGATCGATCGCGAGGTAAGAGCTCTGCCTCGTGCCTTCGGGTTCATTACCTACTTCCGCAGCTTCAACTTATACCATCTACTCGCCGAGTCATCATTTACTTTTTGGGAACCATGCATGATCCGTTTATAGAGCAACATCATGAGTTATTCTTAAGTTTAACAGAGTAGATACAATATATAAGAAGATTGACTAATTTTCTTGGCATACGTAAAGAAAGAATGATTATGATGTCAAAGATTCTGAGATCATATGAGATTTCAAGGAGAGCACGATGTCTCGCCCCTACTTGTCCCGCATTTTCACTATATGTTGATCCAAAGGATATGGTGTTTTCTTTGGTGGATGACAATGATGAAGCGTGGACAGTGATTAGTAGCTTGACTTATCTCTAGAGATTGCTGATTCGTTTTTATGTTTTCTGTTTCGGTGGCCGTTCGTAGTGATGTTTTTATTATGTTTATGTGATTTTTTTATGTTCAAACTATTTTTAGACATTCATAAATAAGACTGAAATGTGAACGAATTTCATAAAAGTTTGAGTTTATGTTTCAGCCTACCGTTTAGTGTTCATGAATAGTTAGTAAATTCCGTATGTTCAAAAAACAAAATAAAATAAAAAAAAATTAACTCCCCGCTCCTAAAACTTTTCTATATATGCTTAATCATTTATGTTATATTCATATTGAAGCATGTGTAGAAGTAGAAGGTTTTTCCTTACTACATCATTATTGTACTTAGATTAATTCCTGTTTATTTCTTTTTCTCAAGCTTTAGAAAATTTCATGATTCATATTTATACTAAAGCCGAAGTTCGGGGGAAGTGAAAACATGTATCAACTTTAAATATTATTTGTCCTTAAAGAACTAATATTTTCTTTTAAAAATATATTAACATAACATAAGGAATGAAAAATTTGATTAAGATTACCTAAATTTTTGAATTTATAAATAATTTAGTAAACTTAACTAAAACTTCAAAAATTTTGGTTGATTTTAAGAATAGAATTATTTAGCTCAAAGGATAATAAGATCAAAATTTTTCTATTTATAGTAAAGAGAATTGTATTTTTGAAATACTAAGGAATCAAGATTATCGCTTGAAAAAGAAAATATTGAAATAAGTTTTGAAAAATAATAATTAAATTATTAATGTCATATTCATTAAGTAAGAATGTATAAGTTTTTGAAAAAGTTAAAGATAATGAAGTTCAAAATCATTAATGTGCTATCCAAAAATAGTAATCTTCACTTAAAAAAAGAAAAGAAAAGAAAAGAAAGAAAAGAAAGTGTGGAGAAGCTTGAGGAAATGCCTAATTAAAATTCACTTGAATTAACTTCTAAAAGAAAATTGATTACATTTTTAACTTACTCTATGTACTTATATTTTATGAAAAAATATTTCATGAAAATTTTTCGTATAAATATTCTATGAGACCTCGATATGATAAACTATAATTATTCTGAAATAACAAAAATTCGGAAGTATTATGATTTATTGTTGTTGACTCATTTTTTCGATGAGGTCTTCTCTTCTTCTTTTTAGTACTTAGAATCTAGCCTTAGGCTTTCCTTTTCGACTATCTTAGAGGACTAGAATCGGGATCCACCTTCTAGAATTTCAAACAACTTCTTAACTCCCTGCAAACTCCACACTGATCAGACCCCTAATCACCTAGAGGGTTGAAATCAAATGTGAAGCTTGTGCTGGATGAGTTCCTAGACTCTGCCTTTAGATCAGCTTCTTGTGGCCGGTCTACTCAGCTGGCCGATTTACACACACACACTCATACACCACTATACACTACACTTTCACACACCTGAAACCACACCCATACCTAATTCTGACCTCCCGACTTTATGTAGGTGATTCACATGGATGGTCCTTAACCCCCAAGCCCTTGCCAAGCAGGTCAGAACAACATAAATAATGCCTCAACGAGTCCTTCATGGTTCACATTGGAGGTGGTCGCACCAAATCCAAAATGATTTCATTCCACTTATATTCACCTAATCTTCAATTTTCCAAATTTTCAATTTTCCAAATTTTCAATTTTTGACCCCTGACCCTACACCCGCCTAACCTACCAAATGCCCTTTAAACTACCCAAAATTGGCAGTAATCACCTAAATTACTTAAAATTCCAAAAATCAATCCCAAAACATTTCCACATCACTCAAATTGATCATCCATACCCAAAAATACCAAAAATTCCAAAATACCTCCCAATACCCTCCAAATACCCAAAATACCCTCAATCTAAAATCCAAAAATTCAGAAAATTCCTAGAAAATTCCAGAAAATCCAAAATATTCCCAATTTCATTTTGCTCAACTACACCATGGGCCAATTTTGTCAATTTACTCTTACTTTGTCAAAACCCCCAATTTGGCCCATTTTAACCCTAAGTGAACCCAATGTTAAACCAAACCACCCCATTTGACCTCTAATTTTGATCCAATTCAATTCTAAACTTCAATTAAACATCCCCAATATCAATTCTGTACCAAATCTAAGTCCACTCGATGATACTGAGCCCACTTCAATTTGAAGTTTAAGGCCCAATTTTCGCCCATAACCAAACCTAACCCAAACTCACCCAATTCAACTCCAATTAACCCCAAATCTTTTCTAAATCTTCCTTATGAATCCACAGAAAACATACAAAAAATATTTTACATGATTTGCCCAAAATTTAGACCCAAACCCCACTCAAATTAACCCAAAGCTAAAAGGCCCAATTTCGACCTAAACCCAAACCTAACCCAAATGAAAAGCCCAACCAAAGTCAAAACCTCTTTGAAACACTCCCATAAACATTTCCCAACATTAATTTTACATCAATTTCAACCCTAGCCCAACATTGGCCCAACTTGGCCCACTTGGACCTATATTGGCCCATTCACCAAAAGAACCCAAATTCAACCCAATTCAAACCCAAATCACCCCCAATTTGCTTCAAGTCACTCATGACACATCTATGAGCTAAACCCAACAATTATTTGGCCCAAGCCTTTACCAAAATTTCATCCCAAAATCCATTTTAAAATTCAAAAGCCCACTTTCCTAAACCATCTTAAAAGCTCATCTAAAACCATTTCAAAAAGCCCAACATCCACCCTAAAGCCCATATGACATTTCCCCTCATCATACTTTCAATTAAAATCATCCCTAAGTCCTAAACCAATGATCAAATAATTCTAAATGAGGCTTGATCCAAATTTCCACCAAATTATCCAAAAACCTTAAAATCCATTTTTATGAAATTGACCAAACTTTTTGCCAAGCCAAAGACAAGCCATGCAAGCCATGGACAAGCCACATGAAGCCATGGAAGGCTTCGACATGTGATCAAGCCACTAATGGCAAAAGGAGGAGCCTCTTTTAAGCCCCCTTAAAAAGGTTTTAACCCTTTTAATGCTTCACCTTAATCCATGTTTAATCAAAATATTCATGGATGGTGACTTCTCCACCCTTTCCTAGCCGATCCATCCGATCTTCCCTCGACCCAAATCAGCCATGGGGAGGTGAACCAAGCCCAAAAGGTGGGTTGACCCATTTGGACCCAAAATGAGCTCATCCCCCATTCCATTTCAATTCAACTCCTTTACACATGTCCATGGCCAATCGATCGCACAAACCTCCACCCCGACCTCCCCGACCTCGAGGGTGACCCGAACCTCGGCCGGCGAGCCACCACGCCCGCCGGAAACCACTGTGCCGAGAGCTCACATGTGAGCCCAACTTGGAATTCTCACCGCCGAGCCGCCCCATCCCCGAGTGGCCATTGGAGCTGTTCTTCTCTTGCCAAGAGCAGCTCGATCCCAAGCCCTAACTCTCCCCGAGTGGCCCTCCACCCTCTCCTATTTAAACACCACCCCTCTCGGCCATGAGAGGTGCTGAAACAAACCTTAAGGAAACTCTGCCAAAATTGTTCCGTACTCCTCCCCATACACGAGCACTTGATCCCCACCGAGATCCCCCTGCCATTTCTTCTCTCGCGAGCTTAATTTCGGAGTTGAAATCAATGCCCAAAACTAGGACACTTCTCCACAAGTGAGCCAATCCCCAAATTGATTGGTTCTACACCTTCACCGGACCAAGGGAAGGTGTCCACCAGACAAAAGCCCCATCTCCGAGCCACCCGATTGCTCCAGCCTCCAAGCTTTGTGATCGGTTGTGGTCGAAATCCTACCTGAGCAATTCACCGCGACCGGGAGACTTCATCCGGAGCTTGCTGGGATCCAATCGAAGGTGCAACAACCCTCAGATCGAAGCCACACTTCTCTGAGCAAAGGTATGAGCTAATTCTTCATCCCGAGCTTCTGGAGATTCTCCATTTCACATGCTTTAATTTCAATGCATGATCACCGTATAGATGTGTTCGTCTCTTCAAGACGAATCCATAGAGCATAAGAACATGAAAATCCATTGAGTATCGAGTGAGATATTAGGGATTTAGTGTGGACGGCTCTCGGGTGAGGACACTTGGGGACGATGAACGGATGCCGTCCATTCAATACGCGCGCGGACGGACGGGCAGGATCGCGTCGGATCAGGAGACGGTACGAGAACCGCGGGGCCCGGGCTGCTGACTCAGATGGCGGATTCGAATGGGAGCGCAACGCGTGTGCGTTCGGAGCTGCCGAGGTTGACGCGGCGCCGCGTGGATAAATAGAAAATTAGGGATTTTTCTGATTTATTTAATTCCCTAAATTTCAAAAATTCATAACTTTGTGTAGAAAAATCAGAAAAATAAAATAAAAATACCCTCTTGCTCGGTGAACGGAGGAGAATAATGTGGGAAAGAAATCATTTAATTTCATCAAGTATTTTATTTTTAATAATTTATTTACCCTCTCGCATATTTTTAATTCTCCATGCATGTATACAATTCACCATGGCATGAGACCATAGGGCTTTTGAAGCCTCCGAATTTGGGAACATTCCCCGAATTTTCCAAAGTCGAGGCCATCCCTATGAAGAGTTATTGATTTTTCAAATTCATGTTACTGTTTTGAGTATTTTAATGCCAATAAATAGCATGTTGTGAAATAAATTCTAGAAAAATTTGGTGATGTTCCTTATGACCAGAGGACCCTAGGAAAAATAGGTTTTGAGTTAGTTCATTTAAAACAACCCTAATTGGCTTAAACACCCAAAATGGATATCTAATTAATTAAAGCTAGTTACATCAAATTGACTTGAAATCAATTCTCCACTGACCTTTAGGATCAGAGGAACTCACCATAAAAATTTGAGGTCAATTGGACTTGGTTAGCCCTACTAATTGGGTTGATTAAGCCATTTATCCATTTTAAAATTTAAAAATTCATAACTTTCAAACTATCTTTCAAAAATTCACCAAATTGGATTTGGAGCCTCTCTGATATCAGGGGAACTTAAGAAAATTAAAATTTCAATTTTCTAAAAAAGTTGATTTTTAATATTATTTTAATATTTTAATAATTAAAAAATAATAAAAATCACAAAAATAATAAAATTCACCAAAATTTCACATTTTAAATTTTAATCACTTAGGAACAAACCCCATATTTTTCTTAGGTATATTTTATGAGATATTAAATTTTAAAGCCCTAGGGTAATTTAAAAAAAAAATGTATTTTCTAGCATTTTCACTAAAATAATTATAATAAATCATAGAAAAATCAGAAAATTGTAAAATTTGATTCTCTGATTTCCTTGATATCAGAGAGATTTTTAAAAAATATAAAATTCATTTTTCAACATTTATTTTATTTTTAAATTAATTAACACTCCGAAACTTAAAATAATTATAATAAAAATAATATAATTCAAAAAATCACCAAAATTGGTTCAAGTGGTCCTCTGGTCATTAGGAATGTCCCATAATTTTCTTAAGGACAGAAACTTTTCCTTGGTCATATTATTAAATTTTCCTTGGAAATCCCTATTTTCCACCAAAAATAATTACATAAATAAATTAAATACAGAAAAATCACATTTTCTCCTCTCATGTCTTTATTGGCATATGAGTTAAGTCACATAAAAATTTCAAGTTCATTTAAGCTCAATTTAGTGAGTTATGAAATTATTAAGCTTAAAGGGTAAAATGGTAATTAAAATTTTAATCCTTAATTAAAACTTTAGGTTTAATAAAAAATTAATAAGTAAAATATTTGATCCTAATCTGATTTGGATGATTGAAATTTAAATAATTAAAGGGTAGAAACCCATTAAGCAATTTAAAATGATTAAACCTTAATTAAATAATTGATTAAATTTGGAAGAATAAAAAATTGGAATTATTAAAATAGGGATATTATTAGGAAGAGATTTATTCTTTAATTTAAAAATCCCTAAATTAATTATCTCATTAATATTCAATTCTTAATTAAAATAATAACTCAAATTCAAAACAATAAAAGACTTAATCATTAAACTAAAATTAAATTATTAAACTCTTTTAAAAATTTCAATTAAAATTAAAAAATTAAATTAAATTAAAAATTAAATTAAATTAAGTAAATTAAATTGGATTAAATTAAATTAAATTAAATTAAAATTAAAAGTGGAATTAAATTAAATTAAATTAAATTAAATTAAATAAACAAATTAAATTAAATTAAATTAAATTAAATAAAACCAAATTAAATTAAGTTAAACAAAATTAAAAATTAAATTAAATGAATTAAAATTAAATTAAATTAAATTAAATTAAATTTAATCAAATTAAATTAAAATTAAATCAAATCAAATTAATTTAATGTAACATCAATTCAAACTAAATTGAATTAAATTGAATTAAATAAAAATTAAAACTCAATTAAATTAAATTAAATTAAATTAAGTTGAATTAAATATAACATCACCAAAGACATAAAGAATTCAAAATAAATCTAAAATAACTTGAACACTATTCCAAATTTAAGCCCATTAATGGAAATTAAGCTAAATCACAAACCATTTGAACACCAATTTACCCTCAAAAGCTTTAGTTATCATAACTCCTAAACAAAATATTAAATGAAATGTTACTTCACCTATAGGATATTCAAATGTCCTAGTTCACTGAGCAAGATAACAAAACTTGAGATCCTTGGACGATTAATTCATTTGTGTAATTGAATCCATTTGGACTTAAAACAATTCTAACAATATTGAAAAGATGTTTAAGATTCTTCTTAAGCACTTCCTCAATATGATAGGATATTTATAAGAACAATTGAACTCAATTGTTCTTTGATGAAGAAAATCGTCTTCAAACAAAAACACAAGGAATCTAGACGTCATAGGAAATGACTAGCTATAGGATTAGGAATTTGGTAGAAAACCATAACCCTTACCTTAGCTTTACCTAGGAACTTGCTTAAATATTCTAATTGTGTTTTAAGTGCAGCTTGGGATGACGGGAAGACCCTCCAGGTACGCTTTTATTTTATTGCAATTTACTTTCTTGCAATTTACATTATTGTAATTTCATTAATCGCATCGCACTTACTTTTCTTGCATGATAAACAACTGTTGCATGAAAACCCACACCTTTAGGATAGTCCCTAAAACTAAAACCAAAACTAAGTTAAAAGTCATTGCAAGATAAAATTCACCGCCACAACATTTCAAAATATAAAACAACTCGAAATTTAATCACAAACAGAACACAAAACTACAATTACAATTAAATTAAAACGTCCTCGTTGGATGATCGGGAATACCTCGGATGATGTAACCTACGTGTTGCTAACGGGATTTCCACGGTCTAAATGAAAGTGTGGAACTCATTCAGTTGAGTTTAGCAAATCCATTTGGACTAAGTGAATCCGATAAAAATAATGATGCCGGAAGGATGGAACTGTGGGATCTTAACCGGTGTCGTTATAATCAACTTTAAGATTTATTTTAATTAAAGTATTGAAAACACTTGGAAATTAAGATTTTCTCTAAACCAAAACACTTTTCTCATCCCCTGATTTATGACTTCTAAAATTGAACCTCCGCAACAACAAGGAGCTCGGAGCATGGTGGGCGGCACGGCCATCGTCATCGCGAAAACTTGAGTCTACTTCAACGAAAACTTTCCTAGAATTAAATAACAAAGCCATAGGACTTCGAGGTAGTTTGCCTAGTGCAACATAAATCCTCAACTCTTCGTTAGGCACTTGCATTGCAAATTAAGCCCTAACCGGTACGACAATAAACCCTCACATCTTCGAGGCTATTTGTTTGATTTTATCATACAAATATAAGCCCTAATTAATTAAAATTGGCAAGATCAAAACATTTAAATAAATATTAGGACTTTCCTAAACTCAAGCCAAACAATAGGATAGTCGGGAAATTACCGAAGTTCGCTTCGAATCTGTGATTTCTCCTACTTTTCTTCCTTTGGATTCCCAAAACAAAATGTTCTAAATTTGATCCATTCCCTATTGAAATTTCAAAATTCAATCCCTTGAAAACTTAAACTTTGAAATCCTTGAGAGCAGAATTATTGATTATTATGGAGAGTTTTCTTAGGTGATTCCCATCACTTAAGATGTAATTAACTATAGGGGCTTGCCCTTATAGGGAATTTTAAAAGAACCTGAGTAATATAAACCCCGTTTAATGCTTTCATATTAAGCGTGGGAATTTGTCGGCTTATAAAATTGGTTCGCAGACCAAACGGATGTCACAAATCTTCTAGTTTATTTAATCAAGCCCCACTGTCAAGCAGTGTGTCTATCCTTAAGGATAGATACACGGTTTGTGGTGCGGTGCTCGTTTATATAAACTATTTGGGATGTGAGATCGGTTTAATCTCATATCTTAAAACCTTCAAATTTAAGATTATTTTCAAAATCAAATATTACTTTTCAAAATTATTTATTTAAATTAAATTAAAAATTCGCCGACAATTTCTGTAGGCGACCTCTTTTCAAAAATACAACACTCAACCTAAAAATATGCCGACACATGGGTGCTTCATTACATCATTATTTGAAGGCATTTTTGTACTATATGCGGGGTGTGTTGTTGCACTCAGGGTCATCACGATGTTCGGGATGATGCACTGCTTCACGATTATGTGGTGTTAGTTGTTGCTTCAAGGTGTGCTTCCCCTTAAGGAGCGAGCGGTGGCAAAAAGCATTGATCAATGATGATACGTAGCTGCTGGAGAGGAGACCAGCGGTGGTCGACGATGATTAGCTAGCGTTAGTTGAGTGTGGCTGGTAGCTACAGAAGCATAAGTTGTTTGTCAGATTGTCGGTGCATGGTCTTGGACTTCACCTCTTTCTTCACCAATATCCGGCCATCCTCTGGCTAAAGTTCTCATCAATCTCCTAAGAGGGGCTAGGGCTCTATTTTTAGAGTTTGTGAGAAGCCTCTCTGCAAATAAGGAAGGAATTCAAACCACTTTGATAGATGGTCTAAAAAGATTTCCTTGATAGAATGTTGTTCGATTGACATTTGAGTGCCTTAATGATGTCAAAATTTAGTGATCACGAGCTTGTTGGATTCTTCTTACCAAAATGCTCGGTTTAACTATAAGCTTGCCATATTCAAAATCTTGTTCACCTTCCAATATGTTAAAAAAAATTGCAAAGGTGGTTTAATGGCTTGATTTAGACTTAATTTTACTTAAATTAGACCAATTTTTATGTTGTTGGGTCCATCTCATCGAGCCGATCAGTTTGAATATATGTTTGTCAAAATTGGAGTTTTGAACAGCTTTTAAACAAAGTTGCAGCATTTCTTACTCAAAAGATTACCTCAAGAACTATGTCATGCATCGAGATTTATGTTGGATGATGGAAATTTGTTAAAGTTGTATCAAATATAATCTTTTATTATTTGTTTTTACTATTACTCACTGATGTGACTTTTTTTATATGCAAGAATTTATGACCTCGGATATATATATATATATATATATATATATATATATATATATATATATATATAGATATAACGATTTTGTAAAATCACAATTTCAAATGCAAGTATACGTATCGTATTAAGTTATACAGAGCTCTAATTAAGTCCCGTTTATCGATCCTACAGGGAAGCGAGGTAAGAGGTTCTCAGTCAAATTCTAGTCTACAATTATCAGACTTAAGATTGGAAGGTCGATATATGTGGTTTTTCTAATAAGTACTCCTAAAGGTAGATGATTATATGTAAGAATAATAACTAATACTAAATGCAAATATTACTTCTAAAGATAACCCTTTCTGGATAAATTGGTTTGGTGAATTTTAAGATAATAAAATCTACTATTCTTATGTAATGAATTAGACAAAGTTTAGGAATGAGATGCATTAAATATTGTATGTGCCAAATAGGAAAAATCCTATTATTTACCCTCTTCCGATTACCCTCTCTTTAGAGTGCTATAAACAACATTGACAAATTCTAGGCTTAGTCCTTAAATCCAATGTTAGGCTGGGAGGATACTGGCTCTCACTTCAGAGCTCCCACTGCTCTTCACCTCAAGGCTAACCCTAGCTTTAGTTACCAAACTAAAGGACCAAATTGGGGATCTTAGCTTGTCACCCTGAAACCTCCAATTCGACGCCCATGAAACCATATTTCCCTATTTATTTGCACTTAATCCTCATGAGCTACGCAATTCACTCACAAACATTGAATGTGGTTCCACTTTGTTGAGAATTACACCGCCCTTTCGGGATAATACAATTACAACGAATTTTAACAATACAACGAGCCCTTTTTGTAATGTAAATGAAGTGCAAGTAAAAACCATCACATTGATAATTAAAACACCTTTTAGCAAGCATCCCAATATCCTAAACATGAGCCCTACTCATTGCAAAAGGAAAGTAGAGTGAAAACAATGACATAAACTTCTTATGCCACTATTTTCCAAACAAAAAGAAAGAGTAAGAGAAAGACATCACAAAACATGAAGAAAACACATGGGAAAACTTCAATTCAAAGTAAATCTATAAAATAAGTGTTTACAAAATCATAAGATAATGAAGAACACAATACTTAGCTTTTTTCTCTTGAAATAAAGATGAAAATCTCTCCCATAAAGTTTCTCGCTGATCCATGCAATACTAGAACATTCCTTTACAGATTCTCTCAAAATTCCTTAAAAAATCTCTCCAACAAGGTAAAAATCTACATTTATACTCTTATTCTAAGATCTCTAAGCATTCTCCACTTTTTTCCTATCATCCCTCTCCATTATTGGCTCCAAATTCGGTTTAAAATAGAGTAGGGACGAATTTCCTAAGAGGTGCATGAATAAACCCTCCAAAAAGCATCCAGATTCGATGTATATGGCCAATAACTGCTCAATTTCCTAAGAGATTACATTTTTTGTGGTCTCGGGCTTCTGGCGCCGCCGGCGCCAGTTTGGGCGCCTCCGGCCCCCATCCTGCGCAGCTTCACCATTTTGCTCCGTTTGATTACGTTTTTGCTCTGATTCGCCCCGTTTCAGTTGTGTTGCGTTGCTAACAGATAACTCTACAAAATAAGCATAAAAATAACCTTCCTTTAAATTGTAATCTCTTTTAAAAATATGCAAGAAGTGTAAAAGAGATTAAACATAGAAAGACTTATCGAAATGTGTCAAGCTAAAATTTGCTTTTTTGCTCTTTTTTGCTCTAAATTGCACCACTTTTGCTTCATTTTTCTCCAATCACCATTTTTTGTAACTAAAACCAAAAAACATACAAAATTCCTTCCTTTTAAAGTGTAATATCACAACAAATGAGTGAAATCATATAGCAAAAAATATATATATTTTTGGTGCATCACTTACATACAATCTTCTCTTTTGACAATATATAATAAGTTTAGTTTATTTCATCATAACTTATGTTGTCGAGATATACCACCTTTGGGACAATGTGTTATAATGCATGAGTTCAAGTCATTTATATTCATGATCACAAAGCATTTGATACATTTTTTGCCATTTTTATCAGTTTATGTAGAATATCATCATGTTCCATTGGTCATCCTACATGACTTAGTTTCTTGTGGTTTATGTTTTAATAAATAACTATTATTTATTGAGTTTGATTTATCAAACTCACCCATTGATACTCTAATATAGCTGATTTCACCCATTTACTTGGAGGACTGTCTCCACAAGAGCTGATATTTCAGGTTTAGTTTACTTTTTTTAGTATATGTAGTTACATTAATTATTATATTTCTTGTTTGAGTTTGGATAATTATTCATTTCTATTTTAATCTCTCTTCATTTATTTTCTTATGTTCCTCGAGTATTATCAATTGTATAACTCTTATTATAAAATGAGTTATTTATGAAATAAATTAAAATTTATATTTTTCTTACTTATTTTGATTATTTCTATATAAAACTTTTATTTTTAAGAATACAAAATAAGTTTAAATCATTTCATCATGTTTTGCGTTATGACAATATCTCTATTCTAAATTCACAATAATAATGCATGAAATTCTATCAAATATGATAAAAATGGGGGTTTAAGCATAAATGATGTGAGGGCGGGATCATCTGGTAAATGCATTTGAACGATAGAAAAAAAAAATGAAATACATGCTAGTTATAGAAATAAAGTTTTTTGATGCACTGGTTTTGTAAATAAAAATTTTTGATGCACTGATTTTGTAAATAAAAATTTTTGAGTGCATCAATATAATTAGGGCTGTCAAAAACGGCTCGTTGTTCGCGAGCAGCTCGTGTTCGGCTAGTTAAGGAGCTCGTGTTCGGCTCGTTCGCTAAGTTAACGAGCCGAACACGAACAAAGATTTATTCGTTTGTGTTCGACTCATTTTGGCTCGAAATATTACTCATCAATTATATATATTTCATATGAGTAGTATTTAAAAAAAAATTAATTGACTACAAGGTGACCCGACCCGCAATAACGCAGTAATTTTTGCTTCCAAAAGATGGCAAAAAAACATGACCCAATTTATAAATAGCGGCTAGTCTATAAAATAAAAATGTTGTAAAATTTTAGAAAATATTTTACACACTAGGGGTACTACGCAAGTATACGTATCGTTTCAAGTAATATAGGGTTTTCTTTTATAACCCCAGTATCAATCCCACAGAGAAGCGAGGTAAGGAATCCTTTAAGCTAATTCTAGTCTATTTCTATAAGACCTAAATTTGGAATTTTGATTAAAAAGGTTTTTTTAATAACTAATCCTAAATAAAATTCTTAAATAAAAAGATAACTTATGGATAAATTGGTTTGGAGAATTTTGAGATATTAAAAACTACATTTCTTTTGCAATTACATAGATAATGTGTAAGAAAGAGATGTTTAGAATTTTATGTAGTGTCAAATAGAAGCAATCCCATTCTTTACCCTTTGGTCCAGACATAAAGAACATTAGCTAATCTATAGATCGGTTCGGGATGTATTATTAGTAGAATGGGTTAATCTAGGCTCACACTTCTAGATGTCCAAGGGTGGCTATGGTCGGCCCTACTAGTGACCCGTTCCCTTTCTATAAACCAAATTATTAGAATTTAGTCTCTCACTCTAAAACAAATTAATTCTATGCCCAATAAATCATATCTCCCTATTTATTTGCACTTCACCTCGAATAACTCGCACAAGGCCTTCGACTACCCAAGGATTCATGTGATATCTACTAGTAAGAACCCATCTCCGGATAGGTCTTAGAATTCTTCAACGGGTTTTTACAATACAAGTGATCAATTTGTAAAGTAAATGAAGATCTGGTATGAATATCATCACCATAATTTAATAAGAGAACATCTAAATAAATCTTAATTCCTAAACATGCATCTATTTCATTACAAAACAAAAGTAAATAAAAATAATGGCATAAGAAGTAAAAGGGTTGATAGAATTATGTAATAATTTAAGTTCCAACAAGGAACTTATTTCATTATTATTCTATTATATTTATGCAACTATCTGTCACCTAGAAGCATCTAATAGATAATTCTATCATAAAAACGATTTTCCTACACATGCCACTACTTCATATTAAAAGAAAGAGTAAAGAAAATCACTTACGAAGCATGGATAAATCAAGACAGAAAACTCGGTTTAAAATAAAGAAAATCTACTTGAAAGTGTTTACAGCAATTAAAAGAGAATGAAGCACACAATACTTAGCTTTTTCCCTCTAAATGAAAGAAGAAGAACTTCCCGCCAAAGTTTCCCACCGATCCATACGCCACTCATACATCCCTTACATAAATATCTCAAAATCCCTCACCAATCTCTCCATAAGATGTAGAAATCTACATCTTCATGACTCTAAATGACTAAAATTACTAAGGGAGAAGAAAGAGATAGAATGGGCTCCTATTTATAGAGCTCTGAAAATGGCCAAGGTTTGCTTAAGGCACCTCTTCAAAAGTAGTCCACATTCATTGAATCTTCTAGAAACCGACTCTGGTGCCTAGGCGCCAGACTCCTGTGACCAAGTCTTCGCACGCCTTCACTTTGGGTCGCACCTCTTCGCGATTAAAACCGTTCCAAAGTGTCCAGATACATTGTATCACATGTCCTATATATTAGGAATAACTTCCCCGCTTCTAGAAGGTCTGGAAACTACTTAACACCGTCAAAATAACTCCCTAAGTCGTCAAAAATCCATCCAATAACCGTTTCTGGATGATTCTGGCGCCTAGGCGCTGGGTTTTGGCTCCTAGGTGCCACCCTGTGCGCAGCTCCACTGTTTTGCTTCGTTTTGCTCGGTTTCAACTCCGTTTCGCCCCATTTCAGTTGTGTTGCGTTCCTAACATCTTCACCTACAAGATAGACATAAAAACAACATTTCTCAAAAGTATAATTTCATTCAAAAACATGTGAGAAATATAAAAGATATTAAGCATAGAAGGACATATCAATATGTGCTGAGTTAAAATTTGTTTTTTTTTGCTCATTTTAGCTCAAAATTTGATAGTTTTTGCTTCATTTTCTCTAAAATCATATTTTTATACTTAAAAATAAAAATATAAAAAATTATGCAAAATACCTTCCTTTATAGGGTAATATCATTAAAAATATGCATAAAGTTGGCATGAAATGAACACTAAAAATAGGTACTTTTTTATGGATCAAAATCCCCCAAACTTAAATATTACTTGTCCTCAAGTAACACTATAATCATTAAAAATCAAATAAGCAAATCATGTGTATGAGTTTCTTTACGAGTTTTGACACGCCTAAAATATATACGCTTTTTGCTATATCATTTTATTCATTTTTGATGATATTACACTTTAAAAGAAGGTATTTTGTATGTTTATTGGTTTTAGGTACAAGAAATGGTGATTGGAGCAAAAGAAAGCAAAAACGGTGCAATTTGGAGAAAAATGAGCAAGAAATGAAATTCTGCCCTGACACCTTTCGATAAGTCTTTCGATGCTTAATATCTTTTACACTTCTTGCATATTTTTGAATGAGATTACACTTTAAAGAAAGGCTATTTTTATACTTATTTTGTATGGCTATCTATTACGAAGGCAACGCAACTGAAATGGGGCAAAACGGAGTTGAAACGGGGCAAAACGGAGCGAAACGGTGGAGCTGCTCAAAGCCATCTCACCGACGGCGAGATCGATCTCGCCGACGGTGAGATTTTCCCGAGACCACCGAAAAGTGACAGAAAAGCTCACCGACAGCGGGCCGGACGACCACGAACCTACTTTTGGCGGTTTTGGGCCAATATTCGACGTATTTGGACGCTTTTTCGAAGGGGTGCGTAAGGAAACTCTTGGGAATTCGTCCAAACTCTTTAAAAATGGCGAATATAGGTTAGAAAAAGGGAGATTAAGAGAAGATTAGAGAGAAAAAATTGGAGAAAAACTTAGAGGAATGTTTAGGATTCTTAGATTAAGAGTAGAAATGCAGATTTTTACCCTTTTGGAGAGATTGGAGAGGAGATTTTTGAGAGAATTTGTAAGGGATTGTACGAGCATTGCATGGATCGACGGGAGACTTTGTGGGAGAGATATTCCTCTTTCTTTCAAAGGGAAAAAGCTAAGTATTGTTCTTCATTATCTTATGATTTTGTAAACATTTATGTAGTGGATTTGCTTTGTTTAAATGAAGTTTCCTTTGTGTTTTCTTCATGCTTTGTGACGTATCTCTCTTACTCTTTCTTCTTCTTTAGAAATAGTGGCATGAGATGATTATGCCATTGTTTTCAATTTACTTTTCTTTTCTAATGAGTAGAATTCATGCTTAGGATTTTGTGATGCATGTTAGAAGTTAATTTAGATATAAATGTGATGGTTTTTACTTGCACTTCATTTACATTGCAATTAAGGTCTATTGTAATGTTAAAATTTGTTGTGAAAACATACAATCCGAGAGGGCTATGCTTTCTACAACTAAGTACGAACCACATTTAAATTTCATGAATGGTGAAGTTCATAGAAGTTGAATGCAAATAAATAGGGAAATAATATTAATCGGGCGTAGAATTGGAGATTTTAGAGTGACAGGCTAAAATCCACAATTCGGTCCTATCGTTTGGGTGCTGAAGTGTAGATGTTAGCCCTCGGACGAGGGGAATGTGGGAGCTCGAAGTGGCGGCCGGTATCCTCCCGACCTAGCCGCGATTCGAGTAACCAAGCATAGGATTAGTCAATTTCTTTATGCTCGGACTAAGGGTAAAGAATAGAATTGCTCCTATTTGGCACATATAATATTAAATGCATCTCAATCCTATACATTATCTATTTCATTACATAAGAATAGTAGTTTTTAATATCTCAAAATTCTCCAAACCAATTCATCCAAAAAGGGTTATCTTTAAAATTATTATTTGCACTTAGTTATAATTACTATTACATTTAACACTTGCATTTAGAAGTAGTTTTTAGATAAAACACAATTTTAATCGACATTCCAAACTAAGGACTACTAATAGTAGATTAGAATTTGACTAAAGACCTCTTACTTCACTTCCTCGTGGGATCGATACTGGGGTTTTTAAAGAAAACTCTATATTACTTGAAACGATGCGTATACTTGCGTAGTACCCCTAGTGTGTAAAATATTTTCTAATTTTTATATCATTTAAGACTTTGCTCACTAGCCGCTATTTAAAAATCGAGTCAAGTTTTTGGCCATCTTTTGGAAGTTAATTTACTGCGTAATTGCGGGTCGGGTCAAGTTTTTGGCGCCGTTGCCGGGGAAGCTTCGGTAAGAACTTTAGGAAAATTTTAGTTGAAGCAATTAGGCTTAGATTTGAAAAACTGTAGTGTACTAAAAACTATTTTTGTGTGAAAAAATTTTTGTTGTATGAAACATTGTTGTGAAAAAATTGTTTGTGTGAAAAATATGGTGTTCGTAAAAATATTTTGTTGTGTTGAATATATTTCGTCGTTTATTTGTTTAATTGTTAATATATTATTTGTTGTGTTACGTATGCGAAACAAAGGATCTGTAGGACTTGTGCCTTATGATCCCGAGTTTGAAGAAAATAAAAAAATAAAAATTCAGAAAGGACTCAAAAAACTAGAAGTGGAAATAGAAAACTTTCAAGATAATAAATTGGAAAATCATCATAAATCATTAAGGGATTACATAAATCCTACGATAGATGAAATTCACTTCAGTATACAAAACCCTGTCGTAGAAGCTGACTCGTTTGAAATAAATCCTGAGATTATCCAACTGGTGTAGAATAATCAGTTTGGGGAAACTCCTTCGGAAGATCCCTATTTACACTTATCAAATTTTCTAGAACTTTGTGCTACATTTCTTTATAATGGTATGCAGACGATGCTGTTAGGCTAAGGCTTTTTCCTTTCTCACTAAGGGATAAGGCTAAAATATGGTTATATTCATTAGCACCTGGCTCTATTAAAAATTGGGAGGAGTTAAGTCGAAATTCTTAGCTAAGTATTTTCCACCTTCAAGGACTACTAAACTTAGAAATGATATTATCTCATTTTGTCAGTATGAAGGGGAATCAATATACGAAGCCTGGGAAAGATTTAAGGAACTTCTAAGAAAGTGTCCACACCATGATCTGCCTGATTGGTTAATCATTCAAACTTTTTATAATGGGTTAGTAAGATCCCTTATGTCTATAATTGATGCTGCCGCTAATGGATCATTAATTTCAAAATCATTTGATGAAGCGTATGCATTAATTGAAGAAATGGATACAAATGAATTTCAATGGCCCTCTACAAGGGTAAATCATAAAAATGTAGCTAGTGTTCATGATACAGATATAATTATAATTCTTGCATCTCGCATTGCCGCAATATCAAGGAAGTTGGACCAATTTGGAATGAACCAACCTCAATTTACTCCCGTAAGTGAGGAAAGTTCATTAGGGCCTATAATTGATTCTAAATTATCATATGAGACTTTAAATACCATAAACAACCCGTACTCTAACTTTTACAACCCGAGTTGGTAGAACCATCCTAAATTTAACCGGAATACTACTACTGACGATGGAAACCAACAATGGGAAAATAATCATGCAAATCATAATGGAAATTGGAATAATCAGGGGAACATAAACTATAGACCTTCATATCCACCGGACTCTAACAATGTTCAACAATTTGAAGATAAGAAAATGTCTATGGAAAAAGTGGTATTACAAATGGGAAACCAACTCGCAAAGTCAAAATGCCGCGATTAGAAACATAGTAGAATCAATCGGGACAAATTGCTAATTCTCTTAGCAATAGACACCAAGCAACACTTCCTAGCAACAATGAGATCAACCCTAAAGAGAACACTAATGAACAAATAGAAGCTATCCAATTAAAAAGTGGAAGAGATATAGAGGATGTGGTTAGAAAAGAGAAAGATATTGTGAGAGAAACAACAAAAATTAAAAGACCTGAAGAACATGTTTCTAAGGATCTGGAAAAATTAATATCTCCAACTAAAATCAATTTGGAAAACCCACCACCTCCATTTCCTCAAAGACTTAGGCAGCATGAATTGAATAAAAAATTTTCAGAGTTTGTGAAAGTACTTAAGAAGTTAACGATAAATATTCCTTTCACGTAGCTTTCAAACATATGCCAAGTTATGCAAAGTTTATAAAGGATATATCAAACAGAAAAGAAAATTTAGGGATTACGAGACAGATTGCACTAAGTGAGGAGTGCAGCACTATAGTTCAGAAAAATTTTCCTCGAAAACTTAAAAATCCTTATAGCTTTACAATTCCTTGTGCAATTGGAAAAAGATTATGTGGAAAAGCTTTATGTGATTTAGGAGTAAGCATTAATTTGATACCTCTATCTATATTTAAAAGGTTAGGTTCAATCGATATTTCTCCCACTACTGTAACCCTTATGTTAGCTGATCGATCTATCATTTATCCAAAAGGAGTTATAGAAGACGTGCTTGTTAAAGTGGATAAATTTATCTTTCCTTTGGACTTTATTGTATTAGATATGGAGGAAGATAAATAAATTCCAATTATTTTAGGGAGACATTTCCTTGTTACTGGACAAGCTATGATAGATGCGCAAAAAGGAGAGTTGACTATGAATATTAATGACCAAGAAGTTACTTTTGATGTATTAAAGACTATGAAATTTCCAATCGAGAGAAAAGATGAAAAAGAAATACAGGAACAATGATATAAATCCATCCGAAAGGAAGAGCTGATTGAAAAATTACAATTATGATTTTAGAATTCATGGATCTAAAAAAGACTAGGTGATTTAGGGAATGAGACCCATAACTAAAATAAACATTATCTTACACCAGTAAGGTAGGGGAAAAAACCTGGTTCCATATACCAACGAAGGCTCTCATCATCCTCGTGATTAGGCCTATTTTTTAGGAAATTTTTTTTTCCTTCAAGAAAATATATTATTTTCCAAAACATCGTGCCTGATCATCTAGATAGATATATGTCTTCAAAAAATTTTATATTGTGTGGCAATACACCAAAATCTCCCACCAAGGGGTTTTTTTTACAAGTCTACTTGGGGCTCATTCTTCTCTCAATCTTTTATGTCAAGTTATTATTTATTAGTAGTATTTGTATCCCTTACAGATTCAGACTACTATTCTTATCGTTGGACTTTTCTTTTTGGAATGAGTCCAACAATCTAACCTTAATTCTAGGACTCACTTATATGCTTAACTCTAGGTCCTAGACCTCTCATTTAAATTCTGTTTGATAAGTAGATTTTAGGATCTTTTCTTTTAGAACTCTTTGCGTGTAATTCTGAACCTTAATTTAGTTTAAAGCTTTTTGATTTTTCTTTTCAAGTTCAGCTCTATCATTTACTAATTTCTGTTCAAAACAAATCTTTCAATCTGAAACCCTCTAAGAATAAATTTGATCCAAAGCTCAAAATTTCAAACTAAAATTAAAAAAAAAATAACTATAACATTTCCTCGTTCACCTCAAGAACAAGATCAAACTTTAAATTTCTTGATTGAGCTCCCTTTTAAATGATTTTACTATTAAATTTAGTAAAATTCATATATTTAAGTGTAGACTTTCTATTAACATCATTCCATGTATCTCTATTAAAGGAAGATATCGTCTCCTAAGTTCCTCTCAGTTGATCTGAAGAATACCATAGGTAAACCCATTGATGAAATTTTATTGAAAACTAGCATCAAATCTCTCAAAGAAGAAGATGAAACTTTAGAAACTTAAGAACATACTTCCTCCATTATTATGGTTGAGACTAGAGTTGCATTGAGAAAATGATAAGAAGAGGTTGTTGATTTAGAAGATATTTTGCTTAAGGATGGTGTTGTACGAAACACAACCTCACAAATTTTGGATCAACTAAGACAATGAGACGAATGAAAATACAATTTTAAAAAAGATAAGATGAAGTTATGAAAGCTATCTTGGTGAATCATAATCTAGTTTCAATACCAGTAGTTGCACATCTTATAAATCAACTAAGACAGAAGGATGAACCTAAAGTGAGATTGAAGAAAAAGATAAAGGAAGTTTATGAATGATATCTTAGTTAATAAAAATAAAACTCTAATATAATTACTTGCATACCCTTGAGATGTTAGGATTAAAGAGAATTTTATATCACAACCAAAATGACAAAAACTGTATGAGCCTAAAAGATAGTAGAAATGTAAACCTGCGTTTGACGATAGAAAGAACTTAGTATACCCTTTCAAAAATAATGACATCAAAGAGATGTTTAAGAATCTTTCTACGAATACGGGCTTGAAACTCCTCTTGCCTCGCAAACCTAAAGAGTGGAAAATTATGAAGTTCCTAAATGTTGTTTATTTCATAGAATGCTGGGCAACATAATTGAAGAATGTTTCACTATTAAAGAATAGCTGGAAAGGAAACATAAGGATGGAACTATGGTAATCCCTAGAGAATACCTGAGAGAACCAGCACAATGCTCTATCTGTGTTGTCTATGGTAAAGACATGAAACCACTTAACACCTTAGCGAAAAAAAAAGAATAACGTAATGTTATTTTGTTCAATACCCCTTATAAATTCAAAAACCAAATCAATTTATTATTGAAATTCTACTTGTAATTCATTTACAAAATGATTTCTTTGATATAACCAAATTTTTCTTTCAAAGGTAGTCTTAATTCAAACTTTGTTAATGACTTTGTCATCAAACATTGTTGACACTTTGTTAATTGCAATATAATTGATGTTAGCACCTTTAATTTACTTAAAGATAAGATTGAAGTCAAGCGTTAATGCAATAAAATTATGTCCTTTTATCTTCTTAAACTTCATGATTATCTGAAGAAAACATAATGGTGACCGCTTAAAATATCTAAGATGATATTAGAAAACCCACTTTAAAGATATCTACAATGACTGCAAGGAATTTTCTTACAAGTTATACCAAATCATTTATTGTTGGAGAGAACGCTCATAATTTTAACATTTGAAAAAGACAAGCTACGAGTATCACTAGGTTTGAATAAATCTGTCACAAATATTCTTTTTACGGAGAACTATAACATTCAAAATTAATTGTGACAAATATCTTTTCACCTAAGAGGGAAGCTAAAACACAAATAAGGTTGTTAGGTTTGATGTAAATGCTACCTTTATAAAATGCTCCTTTACAATATATACTTGTAAATGTTTATGGTCAAACATAATGATTTAGCTCATAAAATTGCAACAACTTGTCTTAAGAAAATTCTTGGAATCTTATTCCTTTAATAAAATAAATATTATTACTTCCTTGTGATGGTTGATCCGTTTGCCCAATTTATATTCTCATAAATGGTTCATTCAAGCTATCTTTAAATCAATCTAAATTGAGCCTCTTCATCCACATGTCAAGTCAAATTAGAGTTTCTTGAACATGAGTAAAATACACATTATTTTAGAGACATGTTTTGAAACCCTTTTGAGAGGATCTTGAAATTAAGATAATGCTCTTCAGATATACAAAAAATGAGAGTTAAAAAAAGGGGAATGAAGGAAGAAAAAATATGTTATCTCATAGTGATGATGATCTTCAAATACTATTTTGGCAATTTCATAATATATGAGTGTTGACCTCATTTTTGGTGAGGTCTGATCTCTCTCTTTAGTACTTAGGATCTAGCCATAAGTTTTCCCTTCGACTATCCTAGAGGACTAGAATGAGACCCACCACTTAGAAATTCAAAACACTTCTTACCTCCCTTCAAACCCCACAAGTTTGATTGTAAACCCCCAGGCCACTTGAAAGGTTAAAATCAATATGTGGTCCTATAAGACTCTTTGGCCTTAGGATTACCCTGGATGGTCTGGTTTGGTGAGGTCTAGCTTGCACACACCACACTCTCACACTCATTTCAAATCTTAAAACCACTTTTACTCAATTTGCCTCCCTGACTCATGTAGGTAACTCATATGGATGGACCTTAACCCTAAGCTCCTGGCTAAGAGGGTTAGGAACAACATATTGAGTGCCTAAAATGAGTCCTCTCATGGATCTTGTGAGCATAATATGGCTTCATGGCTCAATCAAATGGTTTCATTTCACTCACACTTATTCAATCTTGATTTTTCCAAAATTTCAATTTTTGACCCCCGGGACCCTAAACCCACCAAACCTACCAAATGCCTTTGAAATTGCCCAAAATTTGCAAAATTGCCTAAATTATCCAAAATCCCTCAAAATCAATCTTAAATATTCTCTACCACTCAAATTGATCATCCATGGCCAAATATACCAAAATTTCCAAAATACCGCCGAATAAACTCCAAATACCCAAAATACCCTTTTAACCCAAAAAATCTAAAAATTCCCAGAAAATTCCAGAAAAATCAAAATATTCCCAATTTCATTTTGTTTAACTACACCATAGGCCAATTTGTCAATTTAGCCCACTTTTACCAAAATCCTCAATTTGACCTTTTTTTTTACTTAAGTGAACCCAATGTCCAACCAAATCACTTCAATTGACCTCAATTTTGATCCAATTCAATTCTAAACTTCAATTAAATATCCTCAATATCAATTTAAACCAAATCCAAACCCAATTTTATCAACATGTGGATCCAATCTCAATTTGAAGCCTAAAGCCCAATTTTGGCCAATGACCTAAACTTAGCCCAAACCAACCCAACTCAACTCCAATTAGCCCCAAATCTTTTCTAAAACCTTCCCAACATTCCCACAAAAAAAACACTAACTTGATTTGCTCCAAATTTGAACCCAAACTTCACCTAAGCTTAACTTAAGCCAAAATTCCCTAATTTGGCCTAAGTCAATCATGAACCCAAGTAGACCCAAATCTCAAAACCATGACCCAAACAAAATTGGAAACTCTTTGTTAGACCTCCATAAACATTTTACAACATTAATTTTACATCAAAACTAACATCAGCCTAACCTTAACCCAAGTTATCCCAATTTGACCCACTTTGGTCCTATTACTAAGAGACCCAAATTAAACCCATTTCAACTCCAAATGACACCAAATCTTTTCTAAAATTTTCATAACACATCCCTAAACTAAATACAACATTTATTTGGCATAATATTTTACAAAATTTTCATCTACAAGTTCATTTTGAAATATAAAAGCCCACTTCCATAAGACATTTAAAAGTCCAAAATCAATCCAAAGCCCGCGTGACATTTCTTTCTATCATCCCTTTAATCAAAATCAGCCCTAAGTTTTAAATCAATCATTAAATCATTCCAAATCAAGCTTCATCCAAATTTTCATCAAATTATCCAAAATTCTTAAAACCCTTTTCCATGAAATTGACCAAACCATTTCCCAAGCCAAATGTGAGCCAAGAAGCCATGCACAAGCCACATGGGAGCCATTAAAGCCTTGGACTCCTCATCAATCCATTAATGGTAAGAGAGGGGAACTCTTTCTTAACCAATGATTAAGCTTTTTTACTCTTTCCATGATTCCCCCTAACCCAAAATTAATCTAAATGATCTTGATGGAGACTTCTCCACTCCAATTCAGCTGAGCCATATGATTCCCTTCAACCCAAATCAGACCTTGGTGGGTGCACCAAGCTCATTTCCATGAGTTGACCAAACCAAGTTCAAAAGAGCCACTTCCCCCATTCCATTTGAATCAATCCCTTTACACATGGCATCAACCACCAGGCCGAGAGGCCTAATTTGATTCAAAAATTCAAATTGAATTGGCTGAGCTGTCCCAACCCAAATGGTCACTGCAGTTGTTCTTCCCTTGCCCTAGGCAGCTGATCCCAAGCCCTAACACCCCCTGGGAGGCCCTCCAGCCATGCCTATTTAAACACCATCACCTCACGGCCAAAAGAGGTGCTGAAACAAACCTTACCAAAACTCTGTCAAAATCATTCCAGACCCTTCTCCCAGCATAGAGTAGTTGATCCCCACCGAAATTCGACACTTCAATTTCCCTCTCGCGAGCTCAATTTCTAAGTTCAATTTCAAGCCCAAAACCAGGACACTTCACCACAGTGAGTCAATCCCCAAATTGATTGACTCTACACCTTCACCAGACCAAGAGAATAAATCCCCTAGCAAAAGCCCCCTCACCAGGCCAGCCATTCTTCCTATCGGCCAAGCTTTGAAATCGAGCTTGCTGGAAATCACACTTAGATAATTCACCAGGGCCAGAGGCTTCATCGCCAGGCTCCTCCAGCTCCAACGAACATGTCGAGCACATTTAGTCGAGGCTTCACCTCCTGAACAAAGGTATGTGCACTTCTCTTTAACTCGAGCTTCCAGCGACTTGTTTGAGTCTATTTCATAGCATGTTAGCTGTATAGATGTGTTCGTCTTGTTGAGACGAATCCATAGAGTCCAAGATCATGAAATTTGATGGAGAAATGAGGGAGATCTTAGGGTCTTAGTGTGGATGGCTCTCGGGTAGGGGCATTCGGGGATGATGAACTGATGTCGTTCATTCGTGCATGTATCGAACGGACGGTCCAGATCGCGCCAGATCAAGACATGGGACGAGACTGCGGGATGCGTGGCTGCTTAGTCGGATGGCGGTGTCGAATGGAGACGCGCATCGTGAGCTTTCAATCCGCCGTAGGTTGACGCGACGCCGCGTGGATAAGTAGATAAATAGGATATTTTCTGAATTATTTAAATACCTAAAACTTAAAAAATTCATATCTTTACATAGAAAAATCATAAAAATAAAAGAAAAATATCCTCTTGCTCAGTGAAAAGAGGAGAATAATGTGGAAAATGAATTAAATTAATTTGTTGAATTTATGATTTTTAATGATTTAAATACTCTCTGTGATGTTTTAATTCTCCATTTGCATACACCATTCACTAAGGCATGATACCATAAGACTTTTGTAGCCTCTGTTCTTTGGAACATTCCCTGAATTTTTCAAGACCAGAGGTCATCTTTATGGCAAGTTATTGATTTTCCAAGTTTATTTGTCTGATTTGCTATTTTAATTTCAGTAATTAGCATGTTTCTTAGAAAATTCTAAGAAAATTAGGGGAGGTAGCTTATGACTAGAGGACCCTAGGAAAATTATGGTTTGATTTAATTCCTTAAGAATAACCCTAATTAGCTCAAACACTTAAAATTGAATTCTAATTAATTAGGATTAACCACACATCAAAATCACTTGAAATCAATTCTCCACTATCATTTAGGATACAGAGAACCTCACATAAAAATTTGAAGTCAATTGGAAATGATTTAACCCACTAAATGGATCATTTAAGTTGCATGGTCATTTTTAAACTTTAAAAATTCATAAAACACAAAATACACTTCAAAAATTCACCAAATTGGTTTTGTGGGCTCTCTAATATCAGAGGAGTCTAAGAAAATTAAAATTAAAATTTTCTAAAAATTTTCTTTTTTAACCTATTTTTGAATATTTTAATAATAATTAAAAAATAATAATAATAAAAATCACAAAAATATTAAAAATCATAACGATGTCATATTTTGTTCTCTCGATCACTTAGGAACCAACCAAATATTTTTCTTAATTCCCTAGGTTAAGATATTGCATTTTAAGGGCTTAGGACAATTTTAATATTTTAAAAAATGGATTTTCCAACTTTTGCACTAAATTAATTCTAATAAATAAAAAAAATTAGAAAAATATAAAATTTATTTTTATGAGTTCCTTGAGGTCAGAGAGATTTAAGAAAAATATAAAACTTAATTTTCAATTTCAATTTTTTTTAATAATTAATTAATACTCCAAAATTTAAAATAATTATAATAAATAAAATATAATTCAAAAAATCACCAAAATTGGTCCAAGTGGTCCTCTGGTCAATAGGAACATCCCATAATTTTCTTAAGGACATAAACTTTACCTTGGTCATGTTGTTAAATTTTCATTGAAAATCCTTATTTCTATCAAAATAATTATATAAATTAATTTAAAAAAAGAGAAAAATCACATTTTCTCCTCTAATGTCTTAATTAACAAGTGAGTGAAGTGAGATAAACATTTCAAGTTTATTTGAGCTAAATTTAGTGAGTTATGAATTGAATAAGCTTAAAAGGGCATAAAGGAAATTAAGGATTTTAACCCTAATTAATACTTTAGGTTTAATCAAAAGGGAGGATAAAAATATTTGATCTTAATCTTCTCTTGGATGATTGAAACTTAGGGAATAAAGGGGTAGAAACCCATTAGTCACTTTGAAAATATCAAAATGAAACTTTAATTAATTAAATAATTTAAATTTTGGAAGAATAATTGAAATTTGGATTATTAAAATGGGGATATAATTTATGAAGATTATAATCATTTAATCTAAAGCCCTAAATGAACCATTCCAATAGTACTCAACTCCTAATCAATTTTAAAGACATGATGATCAAAATTAATAGTTAAAAGGGAAATATCTTGTTAAATAAATTGAAACTTAAAATATTAAAAGATTTAACAATTAAACTAAATAAACTTAAAGATATTTAAAACTAATTTGAGATTAATTAAAAATCAAATTAGAACAAACTCAAGATGTTAAAATTGATCTAAAAAAATTGTTCAAGTCTTAAATCAAAACAAAATTTAAAACATTAAAGATCAACCTAGAACAATGCATGATTAAAACATTATAAATTAAGTCATTTTAAAGCATTAAAATTAACCTAAATTAATATGATCAATTCAAATTAAAATTAAATTATCAAATTTAATTAAATAAAATAATTTAAATAGCTCTTTCAACTTAAGTAAACTCAAAACACTTAAAAGAAAATCAACTTGAATTTTTGAATTAAATTAAAATTACCTTAAAATCATAAATCCAACTTTAAATCAAAACGGTTAAATTCCTCAACATACTAATTTGTCCCTAAAGGCTTTTATTATTATAACTCTCAAACAAAGCATCAAGTGAAATGTCACTTTACTCATCGGATAATCAAATGTCTGAGTTCACTGAGCAAGAAGCAAAACTTAACTAAATCTCTTGAATGATTAATTCACTTGTACAATAAAATTCAGTTGGACTCGAAATAATCTCAGAAGTATTGAAAAGATGTTAGGACCCGTCCTAAGCACTTCCTCAATATGATGAGATGTTTTAGAAGAACAATTGAAACTTAATTGTTCTTTAGTGAAGAAAATCATCCTCAACAAAACACAAGAACCTAGACGTCATAGGAATTGACTAGCAATAGGATTAGGATTTTGGTAGACAACCAGAACCTTCCCTTAGCTTTACCTAGGTACTTGTTGCAAATATTTAAATACTCTGACATGTGTTTTAAGTGCAGCTTGGAATGACGAGAAGACCCTCCAGGTACGCTTTTATTTTATTGCAATTTATTTACCTGCACTGTATTTTATTTTTCTTGCATGTCAAACAACAATGTCACTCTGCATGAAAACTGAAACTTTTAGGATAGCCACAAAACTGAAACCCAAAACTAAATTAAAAGTCACAACAAGATGAAATTCACCACCACAACATTCAAAATATAAAACAACTCAAAATTTAATCACAAACAGAACACAAAACTACAACTACAACTAAATTAAAACGTCTCGTTGGATGATCGGGAATACCTCGGATGATGTAACCTACGTGTTGCTAACGGGATTTGATCTATAAAAAAATACAAATTTCTTCATGTCTTAATTCTTATTAATTTCTAAGGATATTATGCTTTAATGAAAGGTATTTTTTGTGTTTTTGGATGTAGGTGATGTAAAAAGGTCTACGAAGGAAAAAGGAGCAAAAAGGAGCAAAAATGGAGCAAAATACCAAAAGTATAAAAAATATGGCCTGGCGCCTAGGTGCCAGAAACTGGCGCCTAAGTGCCAGACTCGATACGAAAACTGTCAAGTTTTTGACAACGTTCGATCGCTTATTTCGACTGAGTGAGCGGCTATCGGACATTCTAGAAGGCCGGCAGTTGTTCCTGATAATAGGACATGTGATACATTGCATTTGGATGCTCCAAAACGGTTTTAATCGCGAAGAGGTGCGAGCCAAAGTGAAGAGGTGCAAAGAATTGGACGCGGTGTCTGGCGCCTAGGCGCCAGATTCCGGCTCCTAGGCACCAGACCGACCTTCTAGAAGATTCATTGAATGTGGACATGTTTTGAAGAGGTGCCTCAAGGCAACTCTTGAAACCTATAAATAGAGGTCCATTTCTTCAAAAAACATGCCCCTCCCATTGTACCCCTTTCTCTTATCTACTTTAGGATCTCTCATCCTTAGAGAGAGAAATTTAGGGCAACTTTTGTTTAGTTTAGTGAGTTTATTTTCAAGTTATCGTATCCGGAGTTCATTACACCGTGGTGTCGTAGAATCAAAAGATCCGTAGAAGAAATATTTGAGATAAGTATATTTTTACATTTGATTCAAAGTTTAATTATCATGTTTTTTTATTTATTTTCAATGTGTTCTGAGTAGTTAGTTACTTTCTTACTTCAATTATGAAGAGATAGATAAGATAATATAAAGATTCGATGGAGAATTAAAGTTCAAAATATTTTCAAAACATTGTGATGAGATTAATACCTGATCTTACTTTACTTTTTAAATTAACCATTTGAATTGTTAAAACCTGTTGAAGAGTTTAGAAACCTTGAAGGAGAAGAACTCTTAACTTGTAAATGTCACATGAATCCTTGGGAAGTCATAGGCTATGAGCGGGCTATTCATGGTGAAGTGCAAATAAATAGGAAGATAATATTTAAAGGGCGTAGAATTGATAAGTTTTTAGAGTGACGTACTAAATTCTTATAATTTGATTTATGTACTAGGAAAGGGTCACTAGTAGGGCCGACCATAGCCATCCTCGGACATCTAGAAGTGTGAGCCTAGATTAACCCATTCTACTAACAATACATCCGGACTTATTCTCGTAAATTAGTCAATGTTCTTTGCACTCGGATCAAAGGGTAAAAAATATGAATGCTTCTATTCTAGCACAATACCATAAATTAAATTCTCCAACGAATATTAAGTTATCTTAAAAATCTTAGATTAATCGAAGGAAAGAAAGTTGTTTATTTATATAGTAGTCTATAAAATCATTTTCTTATTATTGTTTTCTTTAATTTCATCTTGTAAATTAATAGTAATTTATAATCAAAATAAAAATATTTTTACTATTTTATTTCGCTTTCACTTTATAGAAAATTTATTTCTATAAATCTTCCCTGTGGGATCGATATTGGGGTCTTTGTTTAAAAACCCTATATTACATGAAACGATACGTATACTTGCGTAGTACCCCTAGTGTGTAAAAATATTACTAAATTATATAATATTAATTTTATACACTAGCCACTATTTATAAATCGAGTCAAAGCAAGCGCGACGGTCGGGTCAAGTTTTTGGCGCCGTTGCCGGGGAAGAAATCAAAGGAAGAAAGAAATAGAATAGTTAAATTTTATTGCTTGTTTTATGCGAAGATTTGGTTCTGAAGGATTAATACCTTTAGATTCTGAATTGGAAAGAACAATTAGAAAAATTAAAAAGGGAAAACAAATTCAAAAATTTCAAGAAATGACAACTTTACAAAATCCAATTGAACTTAATGATCAAAATGTTTATAAACCATTACAGGACTATGCTAACCCTACGGTTGATGAACTTCATAGTAGTATTCAAATACCCACTATAGATGCTAATTCTTTTGAACTTAAACCGTCTATTATTCAAATGGTGCAAAACAATCAATTTGGTGGATTACCAAATGAGGATCCAAATTTACATCATGTTAGTTTTTTAGAACTTTGTGCTACTATTAAATATAATAATGTTTCTGATGATGCTATTAGACTTAGACTCTTTCCTTTTTCTTTAAGAGATAAAGCAAAGATGTGGTTAAACACATTAGCGACTGGTTCTATTAAAACATGGGCTGAAATGGCACAAAAATTCCTCGCTAAATATTTTCCTCCTTCTAAAACTGCTAAATTAAGAAATGATATTACTTCGTTTAGTCAATTTGATGGGGAGACAATATATGAAACTTGGGAAAGATTTAAAGAACTATTAAGAAAATATCCTCATCATGCTTTACCTGATTGGTTGATTATTCAAACGTTTTATAATGGATTAATTGGATCTTTAAAATCAATTATTGATGCCGTCGTCGGAGGTTCTTTAATGTCTAAATCATTTGAAGAAGCTTACACTTTAATTGAAGAAATGGCTAATAACGATTTTTCAATGGCCTTCCGAATGGATTAAACCTAAAAAGATGGCCAGTATTCAAGATAATGAAGCCTTTTCTATCTTAGCTTCACAAGTTGCAGCAATGTCTAAAAAATTAGATAATTTTGCAATTAATATTTCACATAATAACTCGCTAATATCAAGATTCTCAAACTATTGAAACTTTACAAGCTATTGCAAGTAAAAATAATCCTTATTCAAATTATTATAATCCCAGGTGGAAAAATCATCCTAAT
This sequence comes from Papilionanthe hookeriana x Papilionanthe teres, assembly GCA_022702705.1. Taxonomy (NCBI): domain Eukaryota; kingdom Viridiplantae; phylum Streptophyta; class Magnoliopsida; order Asparagales; family Orchidaceae; genus Papilionanthe; species Papilionanthe hookeriana x Papilionanthe teres. Next base: position 59,286,285 of record CM040435.1, on the reverse strand, counting down.
TTTAACCGGAATAATTCACAACAACAATGGGGTAATAATCAATCTCATCCCATCGGAAATTGGAATAATCAAGTTAATTCAAATTATAAACCTCCCGGATTTAATAATCAACGTAAAAAGTTATCAATAGAAGAGTTAATTATGCAAATGAATAATCAATTAAAAAATCAAAATACTGCTATTCGTAATATTGAAAATCAAATGGGGCAAATTGCTACTTTAATTAATAACAGACTTGTAGAAACACTTCAAAGTAATGTTGAAATCAATCCAAAGGAAACTGGAAAAGAACATGAACAAGTTAAAGCTGTGCAACTTAGAAGTGGAAAGGAATTAAAAGAAAGATTGCAGAATGAAATTGAAAAAGAGGTTGAGGTCAAGAGATCGAAAACCTAAAGAAACTCTCTCTCCTAGTCAAGATTAGATCGTTATACTCGTTAATGTGGAAGTTGAAAACCACCACCACCTTTTTCTCAAAGACTTAAACAACAGAAACTTGATCATCAATTCTCTAAGTTCTTTGAAATTTTTAAGAAACTTACTATTAACATACCTTTTGCTAAAGCTTTGGAACAAATGCCAACTTACGCAAAATTTATGAAGGATATTTTAAGCAAAAAATGAAAATTTGACGCTTTTAAAACTGTTGCATTAAGTGAAGAATGCAAAGGCAATAATTCAAAAGAAATTACTCGAAAAGCTTAAGGATCCTCGGAAGTTTCATTATACCCCGTGCTATTGGAGAAAAATTTTGCAGAAAAGCTTTATGTGATTTAGGAGCAAGTATTAATCTCATGCCATTTTTTATCTTTCGAAGATTAGATTTAGGAGATATTACTCCCACCACTGTAACTCTTCAATTAGCTGATAGATCTATCACTTATCCTAAAGGAGTTATAGAGGATGTCCTTGTTAAAGTGGATAAATTTATCTTCCCCGTAGATTTCATAAGTACTTGATATGGAAGAAGATAAAGAGATACCTATTATTTTAGGAAGACCTTTTCTAGCCACCTGACGAGCTATGATCGATGTGCAAAAAGGAGAATTAACCATGAGAGTCAATGATCAAGAAATTAAATTCAATGTTCTTAAATCAATGAAGTACCCTGATAAAGAGAAATTTTATCGAATGGATATAATTGATTATTTAATTGAAAAACATTATCAAGAAAAATATAAAGTTATTTCGAAGAAAAATTTGAATTTTTAATCGATGAAGATGGAATAAGTGGAAGAAGAGACTCATTTTATTAAAGATAATCGGGAAACTTTAGACATAACTCAAAATGATATACTTTTACCCTCAATTAAAAAAGCACTCGAACCGAAATTAAAAATGTTACCTTCCCATTTAAAATATGCTTTTCTTGGAAATTCGTTAACTTTACTCGTTATTATTTCTTCGAACCGAGTAAAGATCAAGAAGAAAAATTACTAGGTGTGTTAAAGAATTATAAGAAAGCTTTTGGTTGACTATTGCTGATATAAAAGGAATAAGCCCTTCCATTTGCATGCATAGAATTTTAATGGAAGAAAATTTTAAACCAACTATAGAATCACAAAGAAGATTAAATCCTATTATGAAAGAGGTTGTTAAAAAAGAAATTATTAAGTGGTTAGATGCTGGTATTATTTATTCTATTTTGGATAGTCAATGGGTAAGTCCTATTCATTGTGTTTCGAAGAAAGGAGGAGTAACTGTCATTGTTCATGATAAAAATGAACTTATTCCTATAAGACAAGTTACTGGATGGCGAATTTGTATTGATTATAGGAAACTAAATAAAGCCACTAGAAAGGATCATTTTCCTTTACCTTTCTTGGATCAAATGCTCGATAAATTAGCTGGACACTCATATTTCTATTTTCTGGATGGATATTCTAGTTATCATCAATTACTTATTGCTCCTGAGGACCAAGAAAAGACAACATTTATAAGTCCTTATGGAACATTTGCTTTTAGAAGAATGCCTTTCGGTTTATGTAATGCACCTGCAACTTTTCAAAGATGTATGATGTCAATATTTTGTGATTTGATTGACAAAGGAATTGAAATATTCATGGACGATTTTTCAGTCTTTGGAACTTCTTTTGAATCACTTTTGGAAAATATAGCCAAAGTTCTGAAAAGATGCGAAGAAACAAATTTAGTTCTTAACTGGGAAAAATGTCAATTCATGGTTACAGAAGGCATTGTACTTGGACATAAAGTATCATGAAAAGGGATGGAAGTAGATCAAGCAAAAGTGAAAATTATCGCCGAATTGCAACCACCTACTACATGCTATCGATGCGAGAAGTTTTCTAGGTCATGCTAGATTTTATAGAAGATATATAAAGGATTTTTCTAAAATTGCTAAACCTCTTTATCATTTATTAGAAAAAGATGCACAATTTAAATTTAATGAAGAATGTATTAATGCTTTTAATATTCTAAAAGAAAAATTAATAACTGCACCTATCATCGTTGTACTCGATCGGAATAAATCTTTTGAATTAGTGTGCGATGCAAGTGATTTTGCAATTAGAGCTGTATTAGGACAAAAATATGAGAAAGTTTTCAAAGTTGTATATTATGCTAGTAAAACTCTCACTCGAAACACAAAGAAATTACACTACCACCGAGAAAGAGCTTCTAGCTATAGTGAATGCCTTCGATAAATTTAGACCTTATCTTCTTGGTACTAAATGCATAGCTCATACCGATCATTCTACTATTAAATATCTAATATCTAAGAAGGATTCTAAACCTAGACTTATAAGATGGGTTTTACTTCTACAAGAATTTGATTTTCAAATAGTAGATAGAAAAGGAACCGAAAACCAAATTTCGATCATTCGTCTAGAATTAAAAATGATATTATTTCGAAGAAAATATAAATGAGAAATTCTCGATGAATCTTTATATGTTATTCAAAGATACAAAACACCGTGGTATGCTGATATTGTTAATTATTTAGTTAGCAATATTTTACCTTATGACTTGGATAACAAATTTATTAAGAAATTTAAATATGACGCTAAATCTTATATTTGGGAAGAACCTCATTTATTTAAAATTGGTAAAGATTCTATGATTCGAAGATGTGTACCTTATGAGGAAACTTTTGCTATTATTCAAAAATGTCATGATTTTGATTTTGGAGGACACTTTGACATAGATAAAACTGCATTTAAAATTTTAAATTCTAGATTTTATTGGCCTACCTTATTTAAAGATGTGAGACAATATGTGAAAACATGTGATCAATGTCAAAGGATGGGAAATATATCTAGGAAAGATGAAATTCCATTAAACCATATATTGGAAGTTGAAATTTTTGATATATGGGGATTAGACTTTATGGGACCATTTGTTCCATCATCTGGAAAAATTTATATTTTATTAGCAGTTGATTATTTTTCAAAGTGGATTAAAGTTGTTGCTTTACCAAACTGTGATTCCAAAAGTGTTTCAAAATTTTTAAAGAAAATGATATTTTCAAGATTTGGAATGCCTAAGGTAATTATCACCGATGGTGGAAGTCATTTCGAGAATATAAGAATTCAATCATTACTACAAAAATTTGGAATCAAACATAGAATTGCAAATCGCTTATCACCCTCAAACTAATGGAATGGCTGAAGTATCAAACAGAGAAATTAAAAGAATTTTAGAAAAGACTCGTTAATCCTAAAAGAACCGATTGGGTTGATAGACTTGATTCTCGCATTATGGGCTTATAAAACAGCTTATAAGACACCAATCAGAATGTCACCTTACCGGTTTATTTATGGTAAACATTGTCACTTACCTGTAGAACTTGAACATAAAGCTTATTGGGCGATAAAGGAGTTTAATTTTAATTTGAATAAAGCAGGAGAAAAACGATTATTGCAACTAAATGAGATGAAAGAAATTAGAAATGAATCGTATGAAAATGCGAGAATTTATAAATAGAAAATGAAGATGTTGCATGATAAGAAAATTTCAGGAAAAATTTTTGCCTGGACAAAAAAGTTTTACTGTTTAATTCTTGTTTAAGATTTTTTCCTGGAAAATTGAGATCTAAATGGATTGGACCTTATTTTGTTGAGAAAGTATACCATTTTGGAGCTGTGGATATTAAAGATCCCAAAACTGAAAAATTTTTTAAAGTAAATGGATTAAGATTGAAGCCTTATTTGGTAGATATTAAGAAGATTTATAAAGAGGCTTATGAATTGAGTCAACCTGATTAAAGATTTACTTAAGTCGGGTTGACGACGTTGAACCAAGCGCTTTGTGGGAGGCAACCCATAATTATATTGTGATTTTGTGTTTTAATGTAAGATTATGCCTCGATCTTGATTAATTTTATATTACTTTAGAAAAATTTGATGCTCATAAGTCTTGGTTGACTTAGGCAGAAAATGATTTTGAAGTATGTAAGATTTAAAAATAGGATCACTTTATTTTAAATATGAGTAAAAAGGAGCTCAAGTTAACCTTCATTATGATTGCTTATAATTTGTGTTATCGAGTCTAAATTACTCTTAACAGTATAATTTACCTATCTTGGAGAATGAAATTTTGAAAATTTAATGATTAGACGAAACGGAGTTGAACATAGTTTCGGTGCCTAGGGGCCAGAATTCGGCGTCTAAGCGCCAGAATCAACTATGTATCAATTGGTCTGGCGCTTAGGCGCCAGATTCGGCGCCTAAGCGCCACAGTTACTAGGTCGTGCAAAAACAAAAAATTTTCAGTTTTTCACACGATTTTCCCCTTTAAATCAACCCATCTTCTTCCCTAACCATCAAACAATCAAAATTAAGACCCTTACATTTCATTCTTGAGAGATTTGAGAAATTTTTGAAGAAATGGAAATGAGAAATCATGGAGAAGAGGCTAGGGACAAGGTCTTAAGGGATCCTCAACCCTACTTCAATGGTTTCATCGCTGTAAGTTTAGAGAAAATTTCTAGTCGTTCGGATAAGTTTGAAGAAGATTTTAAAAAGATTGGAGATCTCCTTCATGAGATGTTTCATCAAGTTGAACATCTAGAATGGCAAATGAAACTTCAATTTGATCATATTGTGGCTTATCAAGATGCTCAAGTTGAAATATATGTGAAGAACAAGTGGATTGATAAAAAGACGGCTACGGATTTCCCGAGAGCATTAGTATTCTTTCCAAGTGGAATGCATTGTTTCCCTTGTGAAGATTAGAATATTCTGGTAAAGAGATAGTTATTATGGTTTGTTGAGTCGTTGTATCGATTTAGAAAATCGATTGTGTTTGTTTGTGTATTTGCTTTCATGTTCAATGTGTGTTGTATTTGCTTTGAAATTGTTATGTTTGAGTTGAATCAAATGTAGTACTTATCTGGAATGTATTGAGTCAAAATTGAAGATTTTAAATGGAAATTAGTGAGTTTGATTGAAAACCTTATGTTTGATTGGCGGATTCAATATTTAATTTTTATAAAATTTTGAAAAAATGTTGTGGAAGTTAGAAACTGAAGCTCTACTCTGATATGAGTCATTGGAAGTTGAATTTATGAATTTTGGTGGAAAAATAAATTTTAAAATTTTTTTTGTGAAAGGCGAGTCTGGCGCCTAGGCGCCAGAATTCGGCGCCTAAGCACCAGTTTGGCCTGTACCCGACAATTACCATTTACACCCCCAAAAGCCTTTTTTGACGCCTAAGCTTCATCTTCTTCCCCATTTTTGTGAAAATACATCCTCTAGATCCATTTTGAGGTCAAAACATCAAGGATTCGAGCGCGAAACCACTCATTTTCTTCGTCTCAAGGTTAGATCTACACTTTAAACCATTTATTTTCGATTTTCACCATAGATTTCCCTAAGTTTTGCTAAGAACCAAAAATTTGAAAAAAATATTTGATTTTTAGTTATTCCTTTAGATTTTTAAACTTATTTTAAGTTTTATAAACTTAAAAAGAGTTTAAATCTTTGATTCCTAAATTAGTTGTTGTTTTCTTTCACTTTTAGATGGCTCCAAAATCTAAGCACGGGAAAGGACTAGAAAATTTTGATAGCAGCAAATTTCCAACTTTGGCTGCGCATTTTCACTTCCACGAACTTGCGTCGTCGAGAAAGTTCATCTCCGAATGAAGTTTTTATCATCCTGGGGAGATAATCGAAAACACTATCGTTGCGCACAACTAGCAACGATTTTGTTACTTTACTGCTATTGCTGTTATCCCGATTGTTCGAGAATTTTATGCAAATTTTCTGGATGCCGAGGATTCTGAAGTCTTTGTTAGAGGAATCGGAGTAGGATTTACTCCAGAAAGAATCAACATATTCTATGGCCTGCCATCGACTATTGAATGCTATTATTCTTGATTATCACCATCTGAGGGAGATTTGGACATGATTATTGCTTATCTGACTAACGGTACTGGATCTTGGAAGATCAGGAACGGAAATAGGGTAAAATTCAAATCCTCTGAATTATATGGTTTATCTAAAGCATGTCACTACTTTATATCTGCAAGATTTTTACCTTCCAACCACCCGAGTGAAGTGACTAGAGATCGAGCGATCTTAAATTATTGCATTCAGGAGAGGAAGCCTATTGATGTCGGGAGCATTATTTATGATTCCGCGGAGTCTACTCGCGAGATCCGAGCAGCTCGTTGGATCGGGATTTCCATATTTGATCTATTCATTATGTGTTAGTAATGGAGTCACTGTTGATATTTCTGAGGAGAAGCTGGAGTCTACTAAGCCAATTGGGCAGGGGAGTATTAGTATCTATGATCGTCTTCGAGGGAAGAAATCGACCGCTCCTTCTACTTCTGCACATACTTCAGGTAAACCATCTACTTCTAGACCCTCTACGTCTGTTGAGCCACCATCAGATTTCTGGGTATCAATGCATGATCAGTTTTTAGAACAACAACAGAAGTTATTTCAAACTCACTGCAGGATTGATACTATTGACAGAAAACTAGATCATTTATCTGATTATACCCGCAGGAAGAGTAATTATGATGCCGAGTATGATGAAGCCCTAGTCAGATTCTTGAAGGGTGAACATGATGTTAGTTTTCCTACTTTTCCTAGATTCACACCATTTGTTGATCCTAAGGACGTAGAATTTTCCTTTGGTGATGAAGATGATGATGAGGCTACAACTAGTGATTAGTAGTTATAGATTTCTATGTTGTGTTACTCTGTTAGTTTGTTTTATTTAATTTGTTTGTTAGTTTTATATTTGATGTATGTTGACTGATTAGTGTTAGGATTTTGTTATGTTGAGACTGAAGTTAGAATTAATTTTTATGTTGTTTTAGTTTAATGTTTAGTACTTAATTATTTTGCTATGTTTTAATTTTGTTTCAAATTTAATATAATCATAAAATTAGCCTGCTTACTTTTCTATATACATGCTTCAATTTTATCTTAATTATTCATAAAAGCATGTTTAGAAGTTAATTTTTCTTTTTAAGATTGTTTTTTTTACATACTTACTTAAAATACTTATGATTTTCTTTCTCTCATACTTTCAAATTATCATAGTATACCAAAACTTAAGTTTGGGGGAAGGGAAAATCCATTCAAAATTAAATTTTATTTGTCCTTAAAGAGCTAATACTTTCTTAAAAATAGAAACTTTTTAACATAACTTAAGGAATGAAGAATTTATTTGAGATCACTTTTATTTTTGAAATTATAAACAATTTAGTGAAATTAACCAAAATTTTACTAACTTTGATTGATTTTAAGAATATAATTATTTAACTTAAAGAAGAATGAGAAAAAGAATTTTTCTATTCATGATAGAAATAATAAAATTTTAGAAATATTAAGTAATAAAAAATTATCACTTGAAAAAGAAAAGATTGGAATTCTTTTTGAATTTTTATTTATGTTATAATAATTAAGTGGAGATGTATAAGTTTTGAAAATATAAGTTAAGGATAGTGAAGTTCAAAACCATTAACAGACTATCCAGATATAGTAATCCTCTCTATATAAAAAAAAGAAAAAAAAAAGAAAAGAAAGAAAGAGATAGAGAGGAGAAGCTTGAGGAAATGCCTAATCAAAAATTGGCTTCACTTGAATTATCCTATAGAAAGAAAACTAATTACATACTTTACTTAATTTTTATGCATAAATATTTATTTAGAAAAGATTTTTCAAGAAGATCTTTTTCTTGTAAATAATCTATGAAAGCATAATATAATAGACTTCTATTATATTCAAAATGAATGAAAAGTTTGAAATCTTATGATTTGGTAGTTAAATATTCTTTAAATTCTTAAAATTAAACCTAGTTAGTGAAATTGGGTTAATAATTTACTAAAGACTTTATAATATCAAAAATTATAAGGAATCTTAAATATTTATCTTTTATTTCCAAAAGTTATATTTTATGTAGTAAAAAGGGTTACTTGAGGACATGTAACATTTAAGTTTGAGGGATTTTGATCTATAAAAAAATACCTATTTCTTCATGTCTTAATTCTTATTAATTTCTAAGGATATTATGCTTTAATGAAAGGTATTTTTTTGTTTTTGGATGTAGGTGATGTGAAAAGGTCTAAGAAGGAAAAAGGAGCAAAAAGGAGCAAAAATGGAGCAAAATACCAAAAGTATAAAAAATATGGCCTCGCGCCAGAAATTGGCGCCTAAGCACCAGACTCGATATGAAAACTGTCAAGTTTTTGACAACGTTTGATCAGTTATTTTGATGGAGTGAGCGGTTCTTGGACATTCTAGAAGGCTGACAGCTGTTCCTTGATAATAGGACATGTGATACATTGCATTTGGACGCTCTAAAATGGTTTTAATCGCGAAGAGGTGCGAGCCAAAGTGAAGAGGTGCGAAGAAATGGACGCGGTGTCCGGCGCCTAGGCGCCAGATTCCGGCGCCTAGGCTCCAGACCGAGCTTCTAGAAGATTCATTGAATGTGGACATGTTTTGAAGAGGTGCCTCAAGGCAACTCTTGAAACCTATAAATAGAGGTCCATTTCTTCAAAAAACGTGCCCCTCCCATTGTACCCCTTTCTCTTATCTACTTTAGGATCTCTCATCCTTAGAGAGAGAATTAGAGAGAGAAATTTAGGGCCACTTTTGTTTAGTTTAGTGAGTTTATTTTCAAGTTATTGCATCCGGAGTTCATTACACTCGTGGAGTCGGTAGGAATCGAAGATCCGTAGAAGAAATATTTGAGATAAGTATATTTTTACATTTGATTCAAAGTTTAATTATCATGTTTTGTTATTTATTTTTAGTGTGTTCTGAGTAGTTAGTTACTTACTTTAATTATGAAGAGATGGATAAGATAATATAAAGATTCGATGGAGAATTAAAATTCAAAATATTTTCAAAACATTGTGATGACATTAATACCTAATCTTACTTTACTTTTTAAATTGGCCGTTTGAATTGTTAAAACCTTTGAAGAGTTTAGAAACCTTGAAGGAGAAGAACTCTTAACTTGTAAATGTCACATGAATCCTTGGGAAGTCATAGGCTATGAGCGGGCTATTCATGGTGAAGTGCAAATAAATAGGAAGATAATATTTAAAGGGCGTAGAATTGATAAGTTTTTAGAGTGACAGACTAAATTCTTATAATTTGATTTATAGACTAGGAAAGGGTCACTAGTAGGGCCGACCATAGCCACCCTTGGACATCTAGAAGTGTGAGCCTAGATTAACCCATTCTACTAACAATACATCCGGACTCTATTCGTCAAATTAGTCAATGTTCTTTGCACCTGGATCAAAGGGTAAAAAATATGAATGCTTCTATTTGGCACAATACCATAAATTAAATTCTCCAACGAATATTAAGTTATCTTAAAAATCTTAGATTAATTGAAGGAAAGAAAGTTGTTTATTTATATAGAGTCTATAAAATCATTTTCTTATTATTGTTTTCTTTAATTTCATCTTGTAAATTAATAGTAATTTATAATCAAAATAAAAATATTTTTACTATTTTATTTCGCTTTCACTTTATAGAAAATTTATTTCTATAAATCTTCCCTGTGGGATCGATACTGGGGTCTTTGTTTAAAAATCCTATATTACTTGAAACGATACGTATGCTTGCATAGTACCCCTAGTATGTAAAAATATTACTAAATTATATAATATTAATTCTATACACTAGCCGCTATTTATAAATCGAGTCAAAGCTTTTTGGCTATCTTTTGGAAGCAAACATTACTGCGTTAAGCACGGCGGTCGAGTCAGGATTTCCCATGGTCTAAATGAAAGTGTGGAACTCATTCAGTTGAGTTTAGCAAATTCATTTGGACTAAGTGAATCTGATAAAAATAACAGTGCCAGAATGATGGAACCATGGGATCTTAACCGGTGTTGTTATAATTAACTTTAAGATTCCCCTAATAAAACACTAAGATATTTGAACCCTAAAATTTTTCTAAACCAGAATACTTCTCTCATCTCTTGATTTTCAATTTCTAAAACTAAACCTCTGCAACGACAAGGAGCTTGTAGCATAGTGGGCAGCATGGCCATCGGCATCAGTAAAACTTGAGTCTACTCCAGCAAAACCTTTTCTAGTTTTAAATAACAAAGCCGTAGGATTTCGAGGTAGTTTGCCTAGTGCAACATAAATCCTCAAATTTCTATTAGACATTTGCATAATCATATTATGCAAATTAAGGCCCTAACCGGTCTTAGGATTCCGAGTTAGTCGTTTGGTACGACATAAACCCTCACATCTTCGAGGTTATTTGTGTGATTATGTCATACAAATATAAGTCGTAATTAATTAAAAATGGCAGGATTACAATATTAAATAAACTCTCAAATTAAAGCCAAATAATAAGATAGTTTGGGATGTTGCCAAGATTCTTCTTGGATCCTCGGCTTCTCCTACTTCTCTTCCTTTGGACTCCTGAAATTAACTGTTCTAAATTTTCCTGAGAGTTCGGAATAAATTGCAAGGGAGGCCGCTGACCGTGGGGCCTATTTAAAGTACTGTTTCTAGAAGGTCGCCGACGACACAACTCGAGGTCACCGACGGCGTGATTGACGGTTCTTTCCAAAAATACATCGAATGTGAATGATTTTTGAAGGGGTGCTTGCAAAACCCTTAGAGACTCTTCTACAACTTTTAAAAGAACCATTTTAGGCCCAAAAAAGTGGTCTCCCATGTGTTTACTAGAGAGTCTAAAGTCATCAAAAAGTGTCCAAAAGAGTCCACTAGTGTTATAAGTGTGTCTATTAGTGAGTAGATAGTTATTTTAGTGTTGTTATTTAGTGAATAGTTAGTTCAAATATAGTTTTTTTGAGGAATTATTCGAAGGATTGTAAGAGTGGAAGGGAAGTGAAAGATCTCTTCTGCATTGCCGTTTCGAAGGAGAAATCCCCATACTATAAAGAAAAGAAGAGATTCAAAGGAACTTCAAGGAGTTTGCTTGGGGAGGAATTTAAGATAAGTTGTGTTTATTTACTATAGTTTGTAGAACTTTACTTTATTATATGAAATCCAAGTTTTATTGCATCCTCTTCATGAATTCTGAGTAGTTGTTCTATCTTTCTCCTTGTTTTGATGTTCTTGTGAAATGATTATATGAATTAGTGTATCAAACCTAGTATAAAGAAGTTGTGATGATACAAATTGGTCATTTGTATTGTTAAAATCTATGAAGAATTCTTAAGATCTAACCGTGGGCTAAGGATTCTTAACTAGTATGTATCACATTTCTCTTTGAAAGGTAGATAGGTAAATCCTTGAAAGGAGAAGTGCAAATAAATAGGAAAATAATATTAATCAGGCGTAGAATTGGAGATTTTAGAATGACAGGCTAAAATCCTCAATTCGGTCCAATAGTTTGGGTGCTGAAGTGTAGATTGTTAGCCCTCAGGCGAGGGGAACGTGGGAGCTCCGAAGTGAGAGCTGGTATCCTCCCAACCTAGCCGTAGATTCAGTAACCAAGCATAGAATTAATCAATGTTCTTTATGCCTGGACCAAAGGGTAAAAAATAGGTATGCTTATATTTGGCATAACACATATAAAACTAATTCTAATTATTGCTTCACTTAAATATCTTAACAAAGGAGAAAGATTCTTGCTATTTATATTTGAACTTATCTTTAGTAGTATTAGTAAATTGTTAGTAAAACTAGTTTAGATATACATTTCATATTATTGTCGATTGTGTATTAGTGATAGATAGGAAATTTCGATTTAGTTGTGATTCTGAATTGATTTATATAATCGTAGTACGTAGGCTTTAATATATTTCCCTGTGGGAATGATATCCAGGACTCCACTAGAGCCTTGTATTACTTGAGCGATACATATACTTGCGTTTAAAGGTAACTCTGTGATTTAAAGATTATAATATTTAATTGTTACTAAAATTAAATTATGTTCCAAGTCAAGTTTTTGGCAGTGTTGCTGAGGATTTATATTTTCTAGCAGTGGTGTCGAATTATTATATTTTTACGTATATTTAAAATCGCGGATCAAGTTTTTGGCGTCGTTGCTGGGGATTTATTTTATTTGTTATAGGAATATAGGAATATTTACAACATAATTAGAGTAACAGACAATTTTGGACTGTTAGAAAACCTTTTTAATAGAATTGCAACTTATTTAGTTAACTATTTTGTTGTGTACTGATTTCAATTATATGTTTAAATTTGGCTCTGAAAATCTTATACCCTATGATTCAAAATTAGAACGCACCGTTAGGAGAATTATAAAACTAAGAAAAGAATCTATAAATACTGAAATAATGGAAATCAACGTAAATAACCAAATAATAGAGAATGAATATCAATCTAGACCACTAAGAGATTACGCTAACCCTAAATTAGATAAAATTCACTTAACTATCCAAAATCCTGATGTAGCCGCTAATTCATTTGAGCTTAAACCTGTAATTATCCATATGATACAAAACAATCAATTTGGTGGAACTTCAAATAAAGATCCTAATTTACATCTTGTAAGTTTGTTAGAACTTTGTGCTACTTTTAAGTACGACAAAGTGTCTGATGATGCTGTCAGACTTAGACTCTTTCCTTTTTCGCTAAGGGATAAGGCTAAGGCTTGGTTAAATTTGTTAGCACATGGATCTATTAGAACTTGGGGAGAACTTTCACAAAAATTCTTATCTAAATATTTTCCACCGTCTAAGACTGCTAAGCTCAGAAACGATATCACATCTTTCAGTCAGTATGAGGGAGAATCGATATATGAATTTTGGGAAAGATTTAAAGAACTTCTTGGGAGATGTCCACATCATGCTTACCAGATTGGTTAATTATTCAGACATTTTATAATGGATTAGTAGGATCTCTTAGATCTATAATTGACGCTGCTGTTGGTGGATCACTAATGTCTAAAACTTTTGAAGAAGGCTATGCATTAATAGAAGAAATGACTACCAATAATTTTCAATGGCCTGCTGAAAGGATAGATCCTAAGAGAGTAGCCAGTATTAATGATACTGATGCTTTAACTATGAAAGTTTCTCAAATTGCTGCTCTTTCAATGAAAATAGATCAATACGGAATGATTGTTCTCAAACACCTCCAGTGTTAGAAGAAAATTCATTAGGACAAATTATAGATGCTCAATCTTCATAAGAAACTAATGTAATAAATAATAGACAAAATAATCCTTATTCAAACTATTATAATCCAGGTTGGAAGTATCATCCAAATTTTAATTGGAATAACCAAAATAATAATGTTAATCCTCAGTGGGGGAACAATCCAGTAAACCCATTAGGAAATATAAATAATCAAGGTAATTCCAATTATAGACCTTCTAATCCACCAGGTTTTTATAATAATTCACAATTCAAGGAGAAGAAGTTGTCTATGGAAGAATTAGTTTTGAATATGGGTAATCAATAAAAAATCAAGGAAATGCTATAAAAAACATAGAAAACTAATTAGGGCAAATTGCTTCTGCATTAAGCAATAGAACTGTTGGAACTTTACCTAGCAAAGTTGAAGTAAATCCTAAAGATCAAGGAAAAGAACAAATCAAAGCACTTTAATTAAGAAGTGGAAAAGAGTTGGAAACAAGAGTTCAAAAAGAAACTGTAGTTGAAAAGGAAAAAAATTTCTTTTCTTTAAAGACTAACATACATATAATAGTGTAGAAAAGTTGCTAAACGTAGTATATCAAAGATTTACAAGGTAAAGAGACATTAAAATATAAACTTTAAACATTTACTAATAACATGAAAATTTATAACAATTCAAATCTAAATCTAAACAGTTAGCATGAAATCAAACATATCAATCCACTCCACAAAGTTTAACTATTCAATAAAACAAAACAAAATACTAGTACCATTATTAAAAATACATACAACAAATCATAACCAAAACAAACCACTATTACAGAACACTATTCATCATCCTCCTCTTCTTCATCTTCATCATCTTCTTCATCTTCTATGTCTAGTTCTTATTGTTGATAAGGATTGGAGCTAGGGCAAGAAGGGAATTCAACTGTATGATCACCCCCATAAGTTTGATCATAGCCTCATCATAAGCAGCATCGTACTCAAATTTCCTCTTCATAGTGCATAATTATAAGCATTTCAAGCCTCTAAACCTTTGATTCTATTTTGTATTGTCAATACATCACTTTGTTGGATCATAAGATGCTCCATGACACTATGAAGAGTTGGAGTACTAAAAGTAGATGGGATATCACGACTTTTACTCCCAGTTCTCCATCCAACATGAGACTCATATGGTTTAATATTGGCTTTCCCTATAGTCTTAAGAGGCTTAACCAATTCTTCATCCTTATCATAATGAACTCTAAATAGTTCACATAAAGTGAAAATCAGGGTAGGATGGCCTAAACTTCCAGTAGTCTCACCCATAGCAATAACACAAATATTTCTATAAATAACAGAGCTAATATCAATCATGCTCATTTTTTGAATGCAAAAATTAAAATAGCTATGTCCCTTGTCACTTCGCTATGGTGGTAGGAAGGAAGTAATTTAGCAAAAATGAAATAATGTCAGGCTTTGGATTAAACAATTAACATTGAAGCAGAAAAATTTACTTTTTGATTATGCCTCAACTTCCATACTCCTTTTCCATCGGTCAGAAAGGCAATGACTTCATCTAAGGCAGAATCAGTTGCACTAAATCTAGAATACTCACAAGAAAATATATCCCTTAACTAATAGAAAGCATTGATACATTCCAGGACACACTCCATCATTTTACCTTGTACAAACACTTATTCGTCTGAGAATTCCCTCAGATTTGCATAAAATCTACCACCTTATACTAACAATCACTTCGGCCTTGAAGTAACAAAAGATTTCCCAGTGTCGATTAATGACCAACATTTCAACAACCCCCCCCCCCCACCCCGGACTTTAGAAAGCTCGATCCTGAACTATCTTCTTCATCAAAAGTTGAGTATTGCCTTTATGCTAATAAATATTTTCTCATTAAAATCCAATTTTCTCTTCCCTTTACTCAATCTTGGAGCCATAGTAATATTTATAAAAGTGAAAATAAATCCAAAAAATTCAAAGATAATAATGTGGGAAACTCCAAAAGTTAATCTAATAGGTAAGAACTTTTCGCCATTTATTTTCTCAAAGTTTTGTCTAAAAACTTCAAAATTTTGGATTTCCAAATGTATGAACAATCATTGGTGAAAAAAAAAATTCTAGTTTAATGTAAAGCTCTTACCAAGAGAAGATGATATTCTAGTCTTTTTACTCTAAATCGCCGTTAATCCGAATGTAATCAAGCCCTAGTTGAAGTTTTTGGCATAGGCTAGAGGAAGAAGGTAACTAAAAGGGGTAAAAATGGCTTCTATCAAGCAGCTTTCTTAATTTTTAAAAAACCTAGGGAAATTCAGTCTTCAGGCGCCGTCGGCGACCATTTTGGCTCGACGGCGCCAGACTAAATTTTCAGAATTTCATTTTTTTCGTAAATTTAGTAATTTCTAATTTTCATAATTAATTGGCCTACTAACAATAATTTTAAAAAACAACACAAAACTTAACATTTATATAAAAAATCTAACACTTACAAATAAATATTTCCATCCACACTAACACACAAGTGATGCAAGCCACACAACATAAAATTTCAACGTCGAAATCAAACCACAACACTCTAACACTGAAAAATAAATAAAAAACACTCAATTAAACCATAAAGAGCCTAAAATTAAAGCAAATCCATGACAAACACACATGGCACAAATAAGTTCAAATACTAGAAATCCAATCTACAAAGTCACTACTCCTCATCATTATCAATACTACCTTCTCCTGAATTGTCTCCCATGAATTGGTGATGCACATATAGATTGTAGAAAGGTCGGTAAAAAAATTCAATAGTTGAATCTTCTTCAATCCAAGCATTCAACTTAAACATATGTATCATACCTTCTTCCATGCATCTCGTATGATCAAAATGCTTCTTCATCCTCTAATCCAGATGATCAAATAATTCTCAAATATTATTAATTTAATTCATAATATTTCAAACCTCTCTCACCAGTTTCTTGATCCTTTTTAAATTAAAGTGTGAATTTTCAGGAAAGCAGGGCCGTAAAGTTGTTGAACTTTGAGATGGTTGATCCATACGATTGTTTATATCATTTTCCTCCCATTTTCTATGTAGTTATAATAATCAGTTGGGTCAATGGGCTTCCAAGGTAAAACCATTTTTCCCAATGTTCATATGGCACTTG
Source organism: Papilionanthe hookeriana x Papilionanthe teres (assembly GCA_022702705.1). Classification (NCBI taxonomy): domain Eukaryota; kingdom Viridiplantae; phylum Streptophyta; class Magnoliopsida; order Asparagales; family Orchidaceae; genus Papilionanthe; species Papilionanthe hookeriana x Papilionanthe teres. Next base: position 59,269,599 of record CM040435.1, on the reverse strand, counting down.
TAACCGACTACAAAGCTTGAATATGGTAGAAAGATGCCCAAGCCCATATGTAGATTCATGCACAATCAAGCCCAAAATAGATTTTACAATTATAGAACCCACATCAATAGATTTCCTGTTTGAATGCAATAATTTACGATAGCACTCTCCTTTGTTATGTTATTGATTTTCATGGTAGGGAGTAGTTTTGCTGAAATAAGGAAATGTCATCGCTTCGATACAAGATTTAAGAGTGAAGAATAAAAACTTACACTCTCGTCATGTCTTGTCACCCAATTTATATTTTCATCATTAAGAATCAATAGACTTCTTTCATGATATCTCTTGTAGGGGCAAATTTGGTGTAATGACAAATTGGAAAACATTCAATCATAAACATATCATTATCCTAGAAGGAGTAAAGGGTACCCATTTTCCTCGAACATAGACGACTCCATGGTTGATTCCATGAAGATTTGAATAAAATTCTTTCACCACAGGAAAGAATACCATAGTAATAGTGTAACATAACACTTCCCAATGCATTTGAACAATAATCTCTTCCACTTCAGTACTTAGAGTACTCAATCCTTTATTCACAAAGCCTCTTTCCTTTATTAGTCTCTTCTTCACTAGAACATTATTGTAAAGTTTCTCGCCTCGATGCAGTTGAACTTTCTTCTATTGACAATTCCATACCTTGAAGTATTTTTGGAATTGGAAGCCATGGAATTCATCATTGATGAATCTCTTAAAATTTATTTGTTAAAAGATACTTAAAAAGATGTTTATGGAGTTCTTAGGATGAAAAATCCATCCAAAACCACAAAAACTGCCCTTAAATTCATCCAACCATCACCATAACCGCGGCGCCGTCTACACCCACACTCTATCTAATGGCGCCATCGGCGCCCATCCTAGCCCCATCAGTGCCATAGCAAAATTGTAAACCGTTTTGCTTTGGTCCAAATAAATTCCAAATCTTCCATAAAATCCAATAGATGCCATGATTTATGACATATAACGATGTGCAGGACTCCAAAGTAAAATTAACTCATAATATTATCAACAATAACAGCTAAAATACAAGCCATGTATCTACCCCCAGAGAATAGAAATCAAACTGATATGATATTCTAGATAGTTTAAGTATGCGAGCACTACATCATGAGCTATGTATCTACCCCAGAAAATAGACACATTGCTTGATAGTGAGGCTCAATTACATAAACTAATAAATTTATGACTTTCGTTTGGTCTACAAAACCTTTATGTTTACCGTCAAGTTTTCATATCTAAAATGAAAGATTAGATAGGGTTTATATTAAGCTGGGTCATTCAAGTTTCCAATAAGGGTAAGCCCTTACAGTTAATTACATCTTATGCAGCCGAAGTCACCTAAAAAAACTCTCGATTTAGATCAGGGGTAATGTCTTTCTGAGTTTTAAAGGTTAGATCTTTTAAGGCCGTACATAGCAAATCCAAATGGGAAAGGTGCAAATGGGAACAATTTTTATGGAATCCAAAGGAAGAAAGCTAGGGGATGTCACGAATTCTGAGGAGAACCCCGGTGACTTCCCAAATTATCCTATGGTTTGGATACAATTTCGAAGAGAAGTTATTTAATAATTCATCATGTTAATTTTATTTTTTAAGGCTTACATTTATTTTATACTGATCACACAAATAACTTAAAAGATAGGAGAATTTACTTCATACCCAACGACGACATTGGAATCCTAGAATGAGTTAGTGCTTATATTGCACGACAGGGTTGTACAAAGGCCTAAAGATATGTTGAGGAGTTATGTCACACTAGGCAGCAACCTCAAAGTCTTATGGCTTTCTGTTTATTTCTAAGGAAGAGATTTGCTGTTGTAGATTATTTCTCTCTCTCGAAGATGTTCTTCTATACGATCTCATTATGCTACCCAGGGTGCATGGTCCAAGCTCCTTACTAAAGTAGCAATCCTAATGTATAAGGCTCAAATGGTTTTACTAAGTATGTTTTAAGGTATAGTTTTTATTGTGATTGCTATTTAAATGTCTTTGGGGGGTTTAAGTTGATTAAGAGATATCGGTTAGGATCCCACTCTTCACTCATTTTGGCACCACTATTTTCCTTAGATTCACTTAGTCTAAATAAGAGGATGGTCAAGTGGCATGTCTTGCCTGTAGACTGTATTCCCAACAGCTGAATTATAAATATTTATGAGGACAGGGGCTGTATCCCACCTCATATCGACCACCATGACTATGTAAGGCCCTTGTACATGGTCTCTTTTGTGAGTGAAAGTAATATTTTGTTTTGACAAGAAATCCAAATTATCGGCCATAAAGAGTATCTAGGTTCAGTTGAGATCCCCTACCAGTCCGATCAGTGCTCGTACTGAAAGGAAACAGGGCAGATCTTGCAAAGCACTGCATCATAAGAGTTACAGAACAAAAGGTATCAGTTACCTTCAGAAGAATGGATGATGACATAGTGCCATTTTACTACGAGCCAGATCCATAATTGGGAAACCTTTGTCCCTTGTCGTTGTGACAGCAGTACCTCTTGGTGTTTGCAAGGGGACTTTTTTTCCGGAGCGTAGCCTTGGTAGGATAGCTTATTTACGGAACAACCTTAGATGGTAAGTATCTACTACCTTCTACACTGGGTCACATCAGTTTTCACCACTTTTGAACCAGCCATATATGATATGATATTTAACGTTAAGCTTTGTACGCTTGATTGACTTTTGGATGCTTGTCAACATATGATCAGTTGTATCACTGCCTTCGGCAAAGATCAATGAAGATTTCTATTTCAGTTTGCCAAATTTGTCAGAAGTGTCTCTTTTTGATGTGATGGTCAAGAGCCGCAGTACCACATCGGTCTCAAATTAAAACGAACAAAGAACGATACAAAAAAAAAGATAAAAATATAAATAAAAAAATTAATAACAAATTGAAAAATTTAAAACAAAGTCCAATGAAATGAAATGAAATAGAAAGAAAATTGAATGTGAAATCGAATAAATAAAAATGAAATCAAATGAAATTTAATAAAACAAATTGAAAAAATGATAAATTGAAAACAAAAGATAAGCTAACTTTTTCTCTCTCGAGACTCCGAGTCCTTGCATTCAACCTCAAGTTCTTCCTTTATGAAAGTACTCCATGAAATTTGGCACTTTACGCAATGTCACTTCTCACAAATTCAAAATGTCACAAAATTCTATAAATCTTGCAGTAGCTACCAGTCTTGACCCAATTGCACCAATCTTACTTTTTTCGAAAGTTAACATCAAATTTTCTCCGAAATCCTTCGATGAGAAATTCTGGGATCAGTACCTAAATTCTATTTCCTCTCTGTCACCTCTTGGGTTGAATGTGAGTCTTTGTGCTTTCCTTCCTAATGTGATGCTCTGCTTCCTTTGAACAGGATATGAGTCCAAGGGCTTTCCTCGTCAATGTGTTAAAGATTCCTTAAATTCCCTATATTTCCATCTCCCTTCGGAGAAATTTTCTGACTTCCATGAAATTTCAAGATTGGAGCACAATCGTCCGATTCCTTAAATTCCCAATATTTCTATCTCCCTTCGGAGAAATTTTCCGCCTTCCATGAAATTCCAGGATCGAAGCACAGTCATCTGATTCCTTAAATTCCCTATATTTCCATCTCGCTTCTAAGAAATTTTTTGCCTTCCATGAAATTTTAGGATCGGAGCACAGTCTTCTGATTCCTTAAATTCCCTATATTTCCATTTCCTATCTGAGAAATTTTTTCACCTTGTCGGCATATTTTTAGGTTATGTGTTGTATTTTTCAAAAGGGGGTCACCTTCAGAAATTGTCGGTGAATTTTAAATTTTAAATTTAATTTATATATATATAATTTAGAAAGTAGTATTTGATTTTGAAAATAATTTTAAATTTGAAAATTTTAAGATATGAAATCAAACCGATCTCACATCCCAAATAGTTTATATGAACAAGCACCGCATCACAAACCGTGTATCGATCCCGAAGAATAGACACACTGCTTGATGATGAGGCTCGATTAAATAAACTAGAAGATTTGTGACATCCGTTTGGTCCGCGAACCAATCTTATAAGCCGACAAGTTCCCTGTTTAATATAAATGAATTAAGCGAGGTTTATATTACTCGGGTTCTTAAAGTTTCCTATAAGGGCAAGCCCCTATAGTTAATTACATCTTAAATGACGGGAATCATTTAAGAAAACTCTCGATAATGATCAGTGGTTTTGCTCTCAAGAATTTCCATGTTTAAGGTTTTTAAAGGATTGAATTTTTGGAAATTTTAATAGGGATTAGCTCAAATTTGGAACAGTTTATTTCAAGAGTCCAAAGGAAGAGAAGTAGGAGAAGCTGAGGATCCAAGAAGAATCTTGGCAACTTCCCAAACTATCCTATTATTTGGCTTCGATTTGGGAGTTTATTTAATGCTGCTAATCTCGCCAATTTTAGTTAATTAGGTCTTATATTAGTATGACATAATCATACAAATAGCCTCGAAGATATGAGGGTTTATGTCGTACCGAATGACTACCTCAGAGTCCTAAGACCGGTTAGGGCTTAATTTACATGACATGATCATGCAAATGCCTAACAAAAGGGTTGAGGATTTATGTTGCACTAGGTAAACTACCTTGAAATCCTACGGTTTGGTTGTTTAATTCTAGGAATGTTTAGCTGATGTAGAGTTGTTTTGCTAACGAAGATGGTCGTGCTACCCACCATGCTCCAAGCTCCTTGCTATTGCAGAGGTTTAGTTTTAGAAGTCATAAATCAAGAGATGAGAGAAGTGTTTTGGTTTAGAGAGAATCTTAAAATCCAAGTGTTTTAATATTTTAATTAAAACAAATCTTAAAGTTGTTTAAACAGAACCGATTAAGATCCCACGGTTCCGTCATCCCGACACCGTTATTTTCATCGAATTCACTTAGTCCAGATGAATTTGCTAAACTCAACCGAATGAGTTCCACACTTTCATTTAGACCATGGGAAATCACGTTAGCAACACGTGGGTTACATCATCCGAGGTATTCCCGATCATTCAATGAGACGTTTTAATTTAGTTGTGATTGTAGTTTTATTGTTCTGTTTGTAATTAAATTTTGAGTTGTTTTATATTTTGGAATGTTGTGGCGGTGAATTTTATCTGGCAATGATTTTTAATTTAGTTTTGGTTTCAGTTCAGGGACTATCCTAAAGGTTTTGGTTTTCATGCAACATGTCTTGTTTATCATGCAAGAAAAAGTAAAGTACGGTGCATGTAAGTAAATTGCAATAAAGTAAATTGCAATTAAATAAAAGCGTACCTGGAGGGTCTTCCCGTCATCCCAAGCTGCACTTAAAACACATGTTAATGCATTTAAATATTTTTTGCAGGAAATACCTAGGTAAAGCTAAGGGAAGGGTTTTGGTTATCTACCAAATTCCTAATCCTATAACTAGTCATCTCCTATGACGTCTAGGTTGTTGGTTTGGTTTAAGGATGATTTTCTTCATCAAAGAACAATTAAATTCAATTGTTCTTCTAAAACATCCTGTCATATTGAGGGAGTTCTTAGGACGAGTCCTAAACATCTTTTCAATATTTCTGGGATTGTTTTGAGTCCAAGTAAATTTAGTTGCACAGGTGAATTAATCATCCAGGGGTTTAAGTTTTGTTCCCTTGCTCAGTGAATTAGGACATTTGAATATCCTATAAGTGAAGTAAAACTTCACTTGATACTTCATTTAAGAGTTATAATAATAAGAGCTTTAAAAGGGCAAATCAACTTATTAAGTATTTTAATGATTTAAACTTAATGATTTAATTTTAATTTTGACTTAATTATAAAAAATTAGTTTAAGTTTGGAATAGTGTTCAAGTCCTTTATGTTTTAAGTTTACTCTAAGTGTTTGGTTTAACTCTTAATGATTTCATTTAGGTGTGTTGTTAAATGATTTTAAATCAATTTAATTTTAATTTAATTTAAGTTTAATTTAATTTAATTTAATTTGATTTGATTTGATTTAATTTAATTTAATTTAATTTTAATTTAATTTGATTTAATTTAGTTTAATTTAATTTAATTTTAACCTAATTTGGTTTAATTTAATTTAATTTAAATTAAATTTAATTTGATTTAATTTATTTTGATTTAATTTTAATTTTTATCTTAATATATTAAATATGATTTAATTTAATTGTTAAGGTGTTAACTTGATTTAGATTTTGATTTAATTTAATCTCAACATCTTAAATTTAATTTAATTTAATTGTTAAATTGTTTAGCATTTTAAATTTTAAGTTAGGATTATCCTTTTAGTTAAGAATTAAATATTATTGAAGTGATTAATTTAGGGATTCATAAATTAAAGAATAAATATTCTCTTAATAATATCCCTACTTTAATAATTCTAATTTCTATTATTCTTCCAAAATTTCAATTAATTAATTAATTAAAGTTTTATTTTAGTTAGATTTGAAATGGTTAGTAGGTTTCTACCCTCAATCATTTAAGCTTCAATCAGTCAAAATCAGTTTAAAATCAAATATTTTACCCTCCCCTTTTTGATTAATCCTAAAATTTTAATTAAGTGTTGAAATTTTTAATTACCCTTTTGACCTTCAAACTTAATAATTCTATAACTCACTAAACTAAGCTCAAGTGAACTTGAAATTTTTATGTAACCTCACTCACATGTCAATTAAGGCATTAGAGGAGAAAATGTGATTTTTCTGTATTTAATTTATTTATGTAATTATTTTTTAATGGAAAATAGGGGTTTTTAAGGAAAATTCAATAACATCACCAAGAAAATATTTCTGTCCTTAAGAAAATTATGGGATGTTCCTAATGATTAGAGGACCATTTGGGCTAATTTTGGTGATTTTTTGAATTATATTTTATTTATTAGAATTATTTTGAGTTTTGGAGTATTAATTAATTTAAAAAAGAAATAAAAGTTGAAAAAAGGATTTTATATTTTTTAAAAATCTCTCTGACCTCAGGGAAATCAGAGAACTAAATTTTATATTTTCCTAATTTTTCTTTGATTTATTAGAATTATTTTAGTGGAAATGTTAAAGAAAATCATTTTTTAATTCAAAAATTATTTTAAGCCTTTAGAATTCAACATCTTACCCTCGAGACTTAGGAAAAATATTTGGTTTGTTCCTAGGTGATTAGAATTCAAAATGTGACATTTTGGTGATTTTTAATATTTTTATGATTTTTATTATTTTTTATTATTAAAAAATATTAAAATAATGATAAAAATCAATTTTTTTTAGAAAATTACAATTTTAATTTTCCTAAATTCCTCTGATATCAGAGAAGCTCCAAAACTATTTTTGTGAATTTTTGAAAAGTATTTTGTGAGTTATGAATTTTTAAAGTTTAATTTTATTTGTGGGGTTTAATTAGCCCATTTGGTGGGGTTAAACATTTCCAATTGATTTCAAATTTTTATGTGATGTTCCTCTGATCCTAAAGATCAGTGGAGAATTGTTTTCAAGTTAATTTTATGTGTAGTTAACCCTAATTAATTAAAGTTCAATTTTGGGTGTTTAGGCCAATTAGGGTTGTTCCATCTGAATTAACTCAAAACCTATTTTTCCTAGGTTCATCTAGTCATAAGAAACATCACCAAATTTTTATAGAATTTATTTCTCAATATGCTAATTATTGGAATTAAAATACTCAAAACAGTAACATGAACTTGGAAAATCAATAACTTCTCATAGGCATGGCCTCTGACCTTGGAAAATTCAAGGATTGTTCCCAAGATCAGGGGCTTCAAAAGCCCTATGTTCTCATGCCATGGTGAAATGTCTACATGCATGGAGAATTAAAATAGTTCAGAGAGTAAATAATTAATTAAAAATAAAATACTTAATGAAATGACTTGATTTCTTTTCCACATTATTCTCCTCTGTTCACTAAACAAGAGAGTATTTTTATTTTATTTTTGTGATTTTTATATGCAAAGATATGGATTTTTGAAGTTTTGATAATTAAATAAATAGAAAATACCCTATTTTCCTACTTATCCATGTGGCGCCATGCAATCCTCGGCAGCTCCGAAAGGCCACGCGGCGCGCTTTGATTCAGCTCCGCCATCTGAGTCAGCTGCCACGGGGCCCGCGGTTCACGTACCATCTCCTAGTCAGACGCCATTTGAGCCGTCCGTCCAATACACGCGCGAATGGACGACATCAGTTCATCGTCCCCGATCGACCTCACCCGAGAGCCGTCCATCTTCCAGGCTTGATATCTCCTTCGATACTTAACCAATTTCTACGTTCTTATACTCTATGGATTCGTCTTGAAGAGACGAACACATCCATATGATTTATGAGGCATGAAATTAACGCAATCAAAATAGAGAATGTTCAGAAGCTCGGGAAGAAGAGAGAGCTCATACCTTTGCTCAGAGAAGTGTGGCTTCGATCTGAGAGTTGTGTCACCTTCGATTGAGTCCAAGTAAGCTCTAGATGAAGTCTCTGGCCCTGGGGAATTGCTTAGACCTGAATTCGACCAAACCCGATTCCAAAGTTTGGAGGCTAGAGCAAATGGGTGGCCTGGAGAGGGGGTTTTCACTGGGGAACTCCTCTTAGTCTGGTGAAGGTGTAGAGCCAATCAATTTGGGGATTGACTCACTGTACTGAAGTGTCCTGGTTTTGGGCTTGAATTTCAACTCTAAAATTGAGCTCACTGAGGGGAAATTGAAGGAGGATTTCAGTGGGGATCAAATGCTCTAAGTGTGGGGAGTGATCTGGAACAATTTTGGCAGAGTTTCAGTATGGTTTTTGTGCAACTCCCTCTTGGCCGAGAGGGGTTGGTGCTTAAATAGAGCTGGATGGAGGGCCTCCCAGGGCGAGTTAATGGCTGGGATCAGCTGCTCTGGGCAAGGGAAGAACAGTTCCAATGGCCACTAGGCATGGGACAGCTCAGTAAGGGAGAATTTCAAAAATGGCTCTCATGGGAACTCTCGGCCATGGGGTTTTACGGCGTTGTGGTGGTTGGCCGGCGCAGGTCGAGTCACCATCTTGACTGTGAGGTCGGGGCTTGGCAATGGTGAAGTCGATTGGAGTTGGCCATGTGTAAAGGTGGTGAATTGAAATGGAATGGGAAAGGGGTGATTTTGGCTTGGTTTGGGTCAACCCATGGTTTTGGGCTAGGTTCACCTCCCCATGGCACTGCTTGGGTCGAAGAGAAAGTTATTTGGCTCGGCTTAATTATTGGGGAGAAGTCACCATCCAAGTATAATTAGGCTTAAGCATGGTTTAGGGGAATCATGGGAGTGGTTAATCACTCTTAAGAGAATCATTAAAGGGTCCCCTCTTCTTGCCACTTTGGGTATGGTGAGGTGTCCAAGGCTTTCATGGTTCCCATGTGGCTCATACATGGCTTCATGGCTCCATTTGGCTTGGGAAAAGTCAAGTCAACTTTCATGGAAAGGGTTTTATGAGATTTTTGAAAATTTTGGGGTTAATTGATGGGATTTGACATAATACCATTTTGGTTTGATTTTCATGATGGATTTAGCACTTAGGGAGTGATATTAATTGAGTGAGGATGAGATGAGATTGTAATGTGGGCTTTAGGATGGGTTTGGGCTTTTAAAATTTGGTAAAGGTGGGCTTTTAAAATGGCTTAAGGGAATGGGCTTTTATGTTTCAAAATGGGTTTTTAGATGAAAACTTTTGCAAAGGGCCATGCTAAATAAATGTTGGGTTTGGTTTAGGGATGTGTCATGAGTGATTTGAGACAAATTTGAGGTGATTTGGAATTGAATTGAGTCTAATTTGGGTCCCCTTGGTGATAGGGTCAAAATAGGTCAAAATGGACTAACTTGGGCTAAGGTTGGGCTAATGTTGAAATTGATGTAAAGTCAATGTTGAGAAATGTTTATGGGAGTGTAAAAAAGAGCTTTCAACCTTGGTTGGGTTTTAATTTTGGGATTTGGGCCTATTTGGGTTCATGGTGGATTTAGGCCTATTTAGGGAATTTTGGGTTTGGGTTGAATTTGAGTAAGGTTTGGGTCCAAATTCTGGGCAAACAATGTTAGTGTTTTGTTTGTGGAGATGTTAGGGAAGATTTAGAAAAGGTTTGGGATTAATTGGAGTTGAATTGGGTTGGTTTGGGCTAAGTTTGGGTTATGGGTCAAAATTGGGCTTTAAGCTTAAAAATGAAATTGGATTCAAATGTCAATCAAATTGGGCTTGAATTTGGTCTAGATTGATATTGGGGATATTGAATTGAAGTTTAGAATTGAATTGGACCAAAATTGAGGTCAATCGGAAAGGTTTGGTTTGACATTGGGTTCATTTGGGTTTGACTTTTGGGCAAATTGGGGGTTTTGGCAAAAGTGGGATAAATTGGCAAAATTATCCCATGGTATAATTGAATAAAATGAAATTGAGAATATTTGGGATTTTCTGGAATTTTCTGGGAATTTTTGAAATTTTTTGAATTTTTGGGTCAAGAGGGGCATTTTGGGTATTTTTGGAAATTTGGGGGGTATTTTTAGAAATTTTGGTATATTTGGCCAAAGATGATCAATTTGAGTGATGGGAAATGTTTAGGATTGATTTTGAGGGACCTTGGTTAATTTAGGCAATTTTGCAAATTTTGGGTCATTTCAAGGACATTTGGTAGGTTTAGTGGGTGTAGGGCCCCGGGGGTCAAAGATTGAAATTTTGAAAAAAATGAAGATTTATCAAATTTGAGTAGAATGGAATCACTTGGTTGAGCCATGAAGCCATATTAAGCCCATATGAGCAATGAGAGGACTCATTTGAGGCATTCACTATGTTGTTCCTAACCCTCTTAGCCAGGGGCTTAGGGGTTAAGGACCATCCATATGAATTACCTACATGAGTCAGGAAGTCAAGTTGGGTGAGAGTGTGGGTTTTAGGATTTGGAATGTGTGTGTGAGAGTGTAGTGTATGTGTAAGTCAGCCCTCACCAGACCAGGCCACCCAGGGTGATCCTAAGGCCAAAGAGTCCTATAGGGAACTCATCCTTTAAACCTCCACATTTGATCTCAACCCTCTAGGTGATTAGGGGTCTACAATCAAGCTTGTGGGGTTTGCGGGGAGTTAAGAAGTGGTTGAGTTTCTAAAGGGGTAGGTTCCATCTCTAGTCCTCTAAGATAGTCAATGGAAAAGCTTAAGGCTAAATCCTAAGTACTAAAGAGAGAAGAGAAGACCTCATCAAAAATGAGGTCAACACACCTCCCATGAAATTCCAGGATCAGAGCTCAGTCGTCTGATTCCTTAAATTCCTTATATTTCCATCTCCCTTCTGAGAAATATTCCGCCTTCCATGAAATTCTAGGATCTGAGAACAGTTGTCTGATTCCTTAAATTCCCTATATCTCCGCCTCATATCCGAGAAATTTTCTGTCTTCCATGAAATTCTAGGATTGGAGCTTAGTGTATTCCTAAAATTCCTTATATTTCCATTTTCCTTCTGAGAAAATTTCCACCTTCCATGAAATTCCAAGATCGGAGCATAGTTACCTGATTCCTTAAATTCACTATATTTCCATTTCTCTTCCCAGAAATTTTCCACACCCACGAAATCTCGAGATCGGTACTGAAATTCTGATTCTCTTTTTTGAAACTAGTACCTAAATTCTAGTTCTTATCCTTCGAAATCAATACCTAAATTCTGACTCTCATCTTCCGAGGTAGGTATTGAAATTCTTACTCTCATTTTTAAGATTGGTACCTTAATTTCAGTTCTCATCCTTCAGGATTAGTACTTAAATTTTGACTCCCATCTCCCAAGATCATTACCAAAATTTCGATTCTCATTTCTGAGACTGTTACTTAAAGTCCAGTTGTCATCCTTTAGGATCAGTACTTAAATTTTGACTCCCACATGCCGAGATCGGTACTGAAATTCTGATTTCCCCTTTGCACTCACTTAAAACTCAAAATTTTCCATGAAATTAAAATTTTTAAATTCCAAATTCCGCAAATCTTGAAATATTCATAAACTCCATAAAACATAAAATTCAAATCAAAATTCCATAAACATCAAATCAAATCTTAACTTTAATCTCTAAATTCTAAATTCAAATCGATTTAGTCAGACTTTTTCAGAGTTTGGAGGCTTGAAATTCATAGCTCCTCTCATGAAGGTATTCTATTTTACTTCCGTAGCAGGAGTTCCCGGGACGTTGAGGTCCTCTACCCAAATAATTCCTAGCATGGAAGTCCTAACGAAAACTTCCTCGCTAAAATCTACTTTTTTTCTTGAGTTTTGACTCAGATAGTTGTGTTGGTTTTGTTGATCTCGTCGGTCAACACCAATACGTGCAGTGTGCTTGCCCAGCACATCACACCTATTGGGGCTCCATTAGTTGACCTCACTTTTGGTTGAGGTCTAGTCTCTCTTCAGAATAGACTAGGGTCTAACCATAGGACTCTCCTAGTGACTTCCTCAGATGACTAGTCTTGGAACCCTCGCCCAAAGAAATTCAAACTTTTTTTACTTCACTGAGAGTTTTGATATGCTTAAAACCTAACCTCTAGCTTTTTGGAGGAAGAGACCAAGCATAAGGAAGCCTAGGGGAAGTCTCATATAGATGGTCAGACCTTAAGGTTTGGAGCTTACAAAGTACACACACTCCACACTCACAACCATAAAGAAAGTACATCCCACCTTGAGCCCCTAACTTTTTGGAAACTCATCTGTGTGGTTTTCCCAACCTCTTAGCCACAAGCTAAGGTTTGGTAAGTACCGACACATAGAGGACCAAATGAGGGTTACCTTTGGTCCATGGCTCAACCTAAACAATTCCATACTACTCACCTTCAATCAACCTAAATTTTTCCAAAATTTTAATTTTTGACCCCCCTGCCGTCAAACCTACCTAAAATACCCCTGAACCCAATTTTTCCCAAATTACCTAAATTTTCCTTTTTTCTCAAAAATTTATTTCAAAATATTCCCTATCACTCAAATTGACCAAAATTATCCAAATTTACCAAAATTTCCAAAACAACACCAAGTTTTGCAAAATTGCCAAAATACCCCTCCCAGCTTAAAAATCCAAAAACTCTCAAAAATTCTCAAAAATTCCCAAAACCTCCCAAATATTACTAATTTTATTTCGCTAAACTACCGCATGAACTAATTTGACAAATTTAGCCCAATTTAACCAAAAGCCTCAATTTGACTTATTTAACCCAAAAGTACCTTAATTAAACCCAATGTCCACCCAATTGCCACCAATCTTGCCCAATTTAAATTCCAAACTTTTTCAACATCTCTAGCCTCAATATAAACCAAATACAACCCCAATTTGACCCACATTTGAGCTCAATTTCACTTAAAATACAAAATCCCCAATTTTGACCAAGTGGCCCATTTCACCCAAGTCAAACCTAATGTCAACCAATTTCCCCTCAATTTGAATTCTAAACCTGTCATGACACTCTCTTAAACTAAATGCAACATTCAATTGACTTCAATTTGAGCCCAAGTCGCACCCAAACTGACTTTAAACCAGAACCCCAATTTTGACCCAAATTAAACACATGTCCAAATGTCATCAAATTGAATGCCCTAAACCTAAAATTTACACACAATTAATATTAAAAACTCTTTATATCATCCGCCAAGACCATTTGGAACCTTCAATTGACCTTGGACTCTACTCTAGCTTAACCTAAACCCAAGCTAGTCCAACTTGGTCCAAACTGACCAAAACCTAAATTAAGCCAAATTGAACCCCCAAACCTATTCAAAACCACTTCAATCCCCTTTCAAACACTTTATGACAATCATATACATCATTTTTAACAATCAATTGGGTCTAAACCAAGTTCAAACCAAATTAGGACCCACCTAAACCCAATATGACCTAAATTGAACCCATGACCAATGTCACCAAATTGAACCAAATTGACCAAATTGGCTCCACCATAGCCAACCTTGGGACCCCAAGTACCAGCCAAGACCAACAAAACCTATATCAATTGATCCATCAACCAAAGGTCCCTCCTTTAGGACCAATGGACCTCGCCCTTTTCGGCTAACCCATAACTCCCCTTAACCTTCAAGTAAGCAACCGAATTAATTGCGCTGAGCTCCCCTCTTACCTCCTATTAGCTTGCCAGCCACCATCCCTATCCTTACCGGCCACCGTATCTGCCAGATCAGCTAAGCCAGAGCACCCCCTACCCTTATAAACTCAAAATTGAGCTTTGTCTGTGAGGCATCCCCTTAGTGATCAATGGCACTGCTCAGCTCTTACCTTAAGCGGCCTAAAGCACACAAATTAAAGCCCTGAGCTCCACTCATTGGCTATGGCTATAAAAGCCATCCTTCACAGCTAAGAGGGGATGTTGAAAAATCGTTAAGGAAACCCTGCCAAAACCTCACAAGAGCTTCCTTGTGACCTATTGAGTGCAAGCCCACCATCCTCAGCCATTGAATCCCACTGTCCAGAGCCAATTTCTCCATTGAAATTCCAGCCGAAGCTAAGAAACTTTTCACCACAGATCCACAGCGCACCAAACTCAAATTAATTGCACCCACACCTTCACAGCACTGAAAGAAGAAGATCCCCCATTAACGCCCCATCACAGAGAGCCTCTGCACTAGACTTTGATCAACACTTGAAATTAGCCTTCATCTAATTCAAGTTTAGACATTTCATCACATCAAAAGGCTTCATCTAGAGTCTCATTGAGACCAATTGAAGCTTCCACTACTCTCTGATTGAGGCCTTCCCTCTTAAACAAAAGTATTGAACTTCACCTTCTTCCCGAGACATTTTGGATCTTCCATGCATGATGGATTGATTTTAGGCTAGATTAACCATATGAATAGGTTCCTCTAGGTCAGATGAAGCTCCAGGAACAAACCTCATGTAATTTAGTTGAGTCTAGCTTGAGTTCATAGGTCTAAAATATGGAGGGCACACGGGTTATACCAAGTGAAGACGATGACCAGGAGCTGTTAGATTACGCGTGTATCGAATGAAGGGCTGGGATTGCGCCGTACAGGAGTTCTTAACATAAAACGCGGTCGCGTGGCACCTGATTCAGAAGGCGGCGTCAAAAGGTGGAGAGATGCGTATCACTTCAGAGCTACCGAGGATGAGGTGATGCTGCGTGGTTTAAGAAGGAAATTAGGGGTATTTTGAATTATTTAAATCCGTCCAACTTCAAAATTCATAACTTAGTGTAGAAAAATCATAAAAATAAAAGAAAAATATCCTAGTGCTCAGTGAATAGAGGAGAATAATGTAGAAATGGTTTGAAGTTTATTTGATACATTTTTTATTTTTAATTACTTAAATACTTTCTAGAGTCTTTTGATTCTCCATTGACTTAGACATTTCACCATAGCTTGATATTTGGTATGTTGTTTCCTTTGTCTTAGGGAATCTTTCCTGATTTTTCCAAAGTCAGAGGAGATCTCTAGTCAGAGATCTCTATTTTGTAAGTTATTATGCCTATTTTGGTAAAATAATTATAATAAATAAAATATTAATTAGAATAATGCAAGATAAATTTTAGTAAGTTACTTGTGACCAGAGAACCCTAGGAAAATTTTGAATTGAGCTAAATCTTTGAGAATACACCTAATTTTCATTTTAACCTAAAATTAAAGTGGAATTAATTTGAATAAAATAAAAATGTAAATGACCTAAAAATCATTCTCCACTGGAATTTAAGATTAGAAAGATTCCCCATAAAAATTTCAAGTCAAATGGAGTTAATTTAAATAACTAAATGCAATTTTCAAGTTAAATCACATTTTTGGTAATTTAATAATTATAATAATTAAAATACATCTCAAATTATTACCAAATTAATTTTGAGAGTTCTCTGTGATCAGAGGAGTCTCTAAAAAGTAAAATTGTAATAAAAATAAAATTTTCATTTTTAAGTATTATTTTAAATTTTGAATAATTAAAAATTTAATAAAGTCATAAATTAATAACAATGTTGGAAATATACTAAAGTTCCTCCTAGTCACTTAAGGATAATTAGGTTAATTTTCCTAACTCTCTAAATAAAAATCTTAAATTTTAAAGGATTAAAATTATTTCTAAAAGCTAAAAATGGAATTTCCCTAATTTTTCACTAAAATAATTCTAATAACTAAAAGACAAATAAAAAAAAATATGAAATTTGGTTCTCTGGGTTTCCTGACCTAGATTTAAGAAAAATACAAAACTTAATTTTCAACTTAAATAACATTTTATCCTCAGTTAATACTGTAAAATTTAAAATAATTCTAACAATTAAATTAAAGCTTAAAAATCATAAAATTTGGTCCAAGTGGTCCTCTGTTCTAGGGCTACCTCCAATAAAATTTCAAAGCTAAAGGTTTTATTTTGGACAGGTTATTGAATTTTCATTGAAAATCCCTATTTTTGCATTTAAATAAATATATAAAATAAATTAAAATTTGAAAAATCACATTTTCTCCTATGGTGTTTTAATTAACCCATAAGTGGTCACAAAAAAATTTTAAAGTCATTTGAGTGAAACTTAATTAATTATGAAGTGACAAAGGCCCTTAAGGGTAAAAGTGTAATTTTGAAGATTGTAGCCTTAATCAATATTTACGCTTAATTAAAGTGTGAAAAGGGAAATAAATGATCTGAATTATTATGTTTGGAAGACTGAAATAGAAACCCATCTCATTTTTGTCAAATTAAAAGGATAAGTTTATAATTTAATTAATCATTATAATTTGGAAGAGAATTAAATTAAAAGATCCTTAAGGTTAGGGGTTGATTTTGGAAGTTGGTGTTCCACCAATTTAATACCCAAATTTGATGTTTAAATGATAATTCAATATTTTTTATAAGATTCATAATCATGAAGGTCACTTAACTTTCTTTTCTAAAGACATAATTTTAGCCACTGAAATCTTAAGGGCTTAGTTGTGAGCTAGACATAATTAAAAAACTGACTAATAAGGATTAGATAAGGAAGAACAATTGATTTCAAACCACCTTTGAAACATTACAAGTATGTCAAAGTTGATTAAATTCTTCCATAAATTAATTTTGCCTCTACAGGCCCCACGTACATAATTCCTAAGTAAAATATCAAATGATAACTACTCCGCCTTTCAGGATGATTAAAACAATGGCTCACTGAGCATAAGGGTATGAAATAAAATGAATCATTTAATAATTATGATAAGTTCAAATGAACTCAAGGAAGCTCAAAAGAATTGTGAAAGGCTTAGGTACCTCTTAGACCCGTTGCACAAATCTTCTGGACACCTTGTAGGACAATTGGACCTATCATATTTATTAAATGAAGAAATCTCTTAAATAAATGAATAGGACCCACCAAGTTATGACATAGAGTTTGGTAGGCCTGTGACGAAACTATCCATAGGTTTTACTTTCCTGCAAATTATAAATGTTTATTGCAAAAATACTAAAGTTTCAGATGGAGGAACGAGAAGAAACACCAGGTACATTTTACAAGTTTATAACGTTTTTTTTCCTGTACTTTCTTTACTCTTCTTATTTACAAGCTTGCATGTTAAACAACAATGTCACCTTGCATGAAAACCAAAACTTTTAGGATAACTACAAAACCAAAATCAAAATCAAAATTTAAAAAATCAAAACAAGATAAAATTCACCGCCACAACAGTCAAAATATAAAAAAACTCAAAATTTAATCACAAATAAAATAAAATCATAATTGCAACTAAATTAAAATGTCTCTATCAGATGACCATGAATACCTCGGAGGATACAACCTATGGTTGTTAATGAGATTTCCCACAGTCTGAATGAAAGCATGGAACTCATTAAGTTTAGTTTAGTAAATTCATCTAGACTAAGTGAATCCAAAGAAAAATGTGGTGCCATGATGATGGTATTGTGGGATCTTAACGGGTTTCGCTTAATCAAATTAAACATTATCCCATAATAAAATATTAAGACACCTTAATTTAAGTTTTTTCGAAACATGACAATTCTCTTTTCTTACAAATTAACACTTCTTTGATCTAAACCTGCTACGACGAGGAGCTTGGAGCATGCATAGTGGGCAGCACGACTATCTTCAACAGCAAAACTCCTTAGAAATTAAAACAACAACCCATAGGATTCTGAGGTAGCTTGCCTAGTGCATCATAAACTTTTACTTTATCCCTTTAGGCCTTTTCATGACCATGTTGTGCAACATAAGCCTTAATTCGTTTTAGGATTCTGAGGTTGTCATTGGATATGAAAAACCCTTCTATTTTCCAGGCTATTCACATGATTAGTATCAAGTGAGTGTAAACTCTAAATAATAAAATTGACAGGATGAAACATCAAATAAATATCCCAAATTGAAGCTAAACCATAGGATACCTCAAGAAAACACCAAGATCTCTCTTGGATCTATGTCTTTTCCCTAGTCACTCTTGGATCATTATTTTTCTTAAATTTTTCTGGTCAAAAGAAACTCCAAAGAACATTTTGATAATTTTTTAAATTATATTTGATTTACTATAATTATTTTATTTCAAAAATCCTATTTTACTTAGAAAATTAAATTTGGTGGTTAAATCAATTAATATTAATTTTAAATTTTTCTAAGGGGTTTCTTTGATTGTTATCTTCAATGTGGGTAAATGTTTGTGATGTTTCTAATTTTAATTTATTTATTTAATTTTTCTTAAGTTTTAATATGGTAGTTGAGAGAAATGAAATTGGGAATATTTGGGAGGGTTTGGGAATTTTTGAAAATTTTTGGAATATTTAGGCTTGTAGGGGTATTTTGGTAATTTTGGAGATTTTTGGGGCATTTTGGGTATTTTGACAAATTATAGTAATTTTGGTCAATTTAAATGGTAGGGAGTACTTTGAAATAAGTTTTGGAGAAAAATGGGTAATTTTGGTAATTGGGTAAAATTGAGGTTTAGGGGTATTTTGGGTAGGTTTAGGGTCAAGAGGTTAAAAATTGAAATTTTTAAAAAATTGAGGTTGATCAAAGGTGAGTGGTATGGGATTGTTTAGATTGGGCCATGGACCAAAGGGAAAGCCTCATTTGGTCCTCTATGTGTTGGTACTAACCAAACCTTTAGCTCGGGGCTAGGAGCTTGGGAAAACCACACACATGAGTTTCCAAAGAGTTAGGAGATCAAAGTAGGATGTGCTTTGTTTAGGGTTGTGAGTGTAAATTGTGTGTATTGTGTAAGCTCTAGACCTCCTAGGGTAAATTCTAAGGTCTGACCACCTATGAGAGACTTCCCCTGGCTTCCTTATGCTTGGTCTCTTCCTCCCAAAAGCTGGAGGTTAGGCCTTAAGCATATGAAAACTCCCAGAGAAGTGAAAAAGGTTTGAATTTCTAAAGGGGAGGGTTCCAAGTCTAGTCTTATAAGAAAGCCACCAAGAGTGTCCTATGGCTAGACCCTAGGCTATTCTAAAAGAGAGACTAGATCTCGACTAAAAGTGCGGTCAACAAATGGACCCCAATAGGTGCGGTGTGTTGGGCAAGCACACTGCACGTATTGTTGTTGACTGATTAGATTAACAAAACCAACACAACTGTCTGAGTCCAAACTCAAGACAAAACATAGAATTTAGTGAGGAAGTTCCCACTAGGGATTATTCGGTCAAAACCTTTAAGTCCCGGGAACTCCTACTAGGGAAGGAATGTGAAATACCTTCATGAGAGGAGCTATGGATTTCAACTCTCCAAACATTGAAGTAGTCCTATCCGAATCGATTTTAATTTAGAATATAGATTTAAAGTAAGGATTTGATTTGATCTTAGATTTAATTTAAATCTTATGGAATTTTAATTTGAATTTTATGTTTTATGGAGTTTATGGAAATTTCAGAATTTATGGAATTTTGGAATTTTAGGTGAGTGCAGAGGGGAAATCAGAATTTCAGTACCAATCTCAGAAGGTGGGAATCAGAATTTAGGTACTGATCCTAAAGTATGAGAACTGTAATTTAGGTAGAGTCTCAGAAATGAGAATTGAAATTTCGATACCGACCTTGTAAGATGGGAATCAAAATTTAAGTATGGATCTCGAAGGATGAGAACTGGAATTTAGGTACCGGTCTCAGAAATGAGAATCAGAATTCGATACCGACCTCGAAAGATGGGAGTCAAAATTTAGGTACTGATCTCGAATGATGAGAACTAGAATTTTAGTACCAGTCTTAGAAATGAGAATCAAAATTTTGGTACAGATCTTGAGATTTTGTGGGTGTGGGAAAATTTCTTGGAAGAGAAATGGAAATATAAGGAATTTTAAGGAATGGGACGACAATGCTCTGATCCTACAATTTCATGGAAGGCAAAAAATTTCTCGGATAGGAAATGAAAATATAGGGACTTTTAGGGAATCAGACGACAATGCTTCGATCCTAGAATTTCATGGAAGGCGAAAAATTTCTTGTATAGGAAATGGAAATATTTGGAATTTTGAGGAATCAGATGATAATTATCCTATCCAAAATTTCATGGAAGGCGGAAAATTTCTCAGGAAGGGAAATAGAAATATAGGGAATTAAAAGAATCATACGACAAAGCTTTGATCCTAGAATTTCAAGGAAGGCAGAAAATTTCTCGGATAGGAAATGAAAATATAAGGAATTTTAAGGAATCTTGAGTGGAAAGCTCAAGGACTTATATCCGACCCAAGGAGGTGACAGGAGGGAGTTAGAATTTAGTTATTCATTCCAACAGTTTAAAGATTTGGAGAAAATTTGACGTTGACTTTCAAAGAAAGTAGGGATGGTGCGATTCGGCCAAGACAGGTAGCCATTGTAAGGTTCATAGAATTTTGTGACATTTTGAATTTGTGAGAAGTGGCATTGTGTAAAGTGCCTAATTTGGCACAGTGCTTTTGGAAATGAAGAACTTGAGGGTGAGTGCAAGGACAGGGAGTCTCTCGAGAGAAAAATTTAGCTTATCTTTCATTTTAAATTTATCATTTTCTTTCAATTTATTTTATTAAATTTCATTTGATTTCATTTTGTTTTATTTCATTTCACATTCAGTTTTATTTTAATTTCATTTCATTTCATTTGACTTCGTTTAAGTTTTTTGATTTGTTATCATTTTTTATTTATAATTTATTTTTTCTCTTGTTTTTGTGTCTTTCTCTGTTTTTTTTTTAATTTGGAACCGATGTACAGTCCAATGTCTCTCGATCGTCACGTCAAAAATAGAAATTTCTGACAAATTTGGCAAATTGAAAAAGAAATATTCATTAATCTTTGCCGAAGGAAGTAGTACATTTGATCATATGCTGACAAACATCCAAAAGTCAATCGAGCGTATAAAGCTGAACAAAAAACTATCATTTCACATCCAGCTGGTACCAAAGCGGTGATAATAGCTGTGACCCGATGTAGAGGGTTGTAGATATCTGCCATCTAAGGCTCTTCTGTGAACAAACTAACATGCCAAGGCTACGCTCCAGAACAAAAGTCCCCTTGCAAACACCCGAAGGTATTGTTGTCACAACGACAAGGGACAAAGGTTTTCCAATTCTGGATCCTGCTAGTAGTAAAATGGTGCTTTATCCTCATCCATTTTTTTGAAGGTAACTGATACCCTTTGTCTTGTAACTCCTGGGATGTAGTGCTTTGCAAGATCTGCTCCATTTTCTTTCAACACCAGCACTAATTCGACTTGTAGGGGATTTCAACAGAACCTTGAAACTCTCAATGTCCGACAATTTGAATATCTCGTCTGAACAAAATATTACTTTCACTTACAAAGGAAACCATGCATAAGGGCCTCATGAAGTCATGGTGGTCGATATGAGGCGGGATACAGTCCCCGTCCTAAAAAATATTTATGATGCAGCTGTTCGGGATATAGTCTGCGGGCAACACGTGCCACTCGACCATCATTTTTATCATCTTCTTTATCTGCATCGACATTGGATCCACTTTGTTGTGTTGTAAAATAACTAGGGGATTGCTCTGGCTATCCTTTGCAAAATTGTAACAACAGCCACACTGAATCGTGACTCTACCCTTCCCTCTTTTCCATTTAGTTGGCTCTTTTTACTTCATCTGCTTCAGAAGGCCTGCTCTGCCCATGTCTAAGAGAGCGAAGAGGCAATCCAGGATTTTTTCTTGATCATTCTTCGAGAACACATCTGTGTATAACTTGAGGCCTTCCAGGATATTGAGGAACTATCCTGGTATTTCTTCATTGGGCTGAAATTCCTTCTTTCTAATTCTTTTGATCTTTGCCATCACATAATCTGGAACTATTCACAACGATAATGGCAGAACGAACTGTGGTATGTATGGTTTTACATCAGGATGCTCCCTACTCTTGAGTAGCATCGAAGCTGCTGCATACGCCTCGAATGTGCCATACTCCTCTAGCTGAAGAACGTGATACTATGGGCACTCTGAAAAAGCTCCTATCACTGAAGGCAGTCTGGGTAAACCTGTGTTGCAAGTCGGACACCTAGTAAAGATTTCTTCCATCGGATCCAATGTCGGCGTGGGATCCTCAGTACTTTTTGGCTCAGTATCTGTGCATGGTGCGTTATCATCAGTTTCTTTCATTTTATGGTCTTAAAATTCTTCTGGAATATGGGACAGCTCCGCAACTAACTCCTAAGTCTGTCTCCTCTCCATCTTGTCCAGGTGGTGACGCTTATGTTGATTTGGATTTCTTCTTTTCGTACGTGCCAACGGTGCGTCGGGAACTCTTTCAGCTGAAGAAACAATAAGATCACCATCTGGAGTAGTGATCATAGACGGAACCTGACTATGTCTCCTGGCGAGGAGCTGTGAGTCAATGAAACCTCCAGTGCCTCCATGTCCTGATGTCTGTCCGGTCTCTCTGTGACCACTTTTCATTATTGACATAAAATTTGCAGTCTTCTTGTATGTAACCCTTCTCTTTAGAGCACGAGGTCCAAGCTGTCTTTTGAAGCAAATGTCACGCGACTTGACACTTCCTGCACATGAAGAAGGAGAAATGTCAGTGGCTGACACTTTGCACAAATAAGAACAATAACAAACTATTATTATTATTTATTTAACAATTTTTTTGCAATTATTTTGATGCCATTATCTTATTTAATATGTTTTTATAAGATTTAAAATTAGAAGCTTAACAAGTGTACTTTATTTTGTTAGAAAATTTATTTTATTACAAATTTTGGACCCAGTTGTTGACCTTACTTTTTGTTGAGGTTTAGTTTCTTCTTAGATAGCATAGGCTCTAGCCATAGGACTCCCTTGGTCACTTTTCTTAGCAGACTAGAAATGGAACCCTACAACATAGAAATTCCACATGTTTGCTTTCTTAGCTTAGAGCTTTCATTTGTTAGGGTCTAACCATTAATCTCTAAGGGGAACAAGGCTAAACATAAGAAAGACCAAATAGGATTCCCTATAGGTGGTTGTTGACCTCATTTTTGATGAGGTCTCTTCTCTTCTCTCTCCTTAGTACTTAGGATCTAGCCTTAGGCTTTCCCTTTGACTATCTTAGAGGACTAGAAATGGAACCCACCACTTAGAAATTTAAACACCTCTTAAAATCCCTACAAACCCCATAAGTTTGATTGTAAATCCCCAAGTCACTTGGAGGGTTAAAATCAAATGTGGAGGTTTAAAAGATGAGTTCCCTATAGGACTCTTTGGCCTTAGGACTACCCTGAGGTGGCCTGGTCCGGTGAGGGATGACTTGCACACACATTACACTTTCACACACATTCCAAATCCTAAAACCATTCATACCTAGCTTGACTTCCTGACTCATGTAGGTAATTCATATGGATGGACCTTAACCCCTAGGCCCTTGGTTAAGAGGGTTAGGAACAACATAGTGAATGCATCAAGTGAGTCATCTCATGGCTCTTATGGGCTTGATATGGCTTCATGGCTCAACCAAAGTGATTCCATTTTACTCAAACTTGATCAATCTTCATTTTTCCAAAATTTCAATTTTTGACCCTCAGGGCCCTACACCAGCTAAACCTACCAAACACCCTCGAAATTGCCCAAATTTTGCAAAATTACCTAAATTACCCAAAATTCCTCAAAACCAATCCTAAACATTTCCCCCCACTCAAATTTATCATCCTTAGCCAACTATACCAAAAAATTCCAAAAATACCCCCCAATAACCTCCAAATACCCAATATACCCTTTTTAAACCAAAAATCAAAAAATTCCAAAAATTCCTAGAAAATTTTAAAAGATCCCAAATATTCCCAATTTCATTTTGTTCAACTACACCATAAGCCAATTTTGTTAATTTAACCGACTTTTACAAAAACCCCTATGTTGACCCATTCTTAACCCAAGTGGACCCAATGTCCCACTAAACCAACCGAATTGACCTCAATTTTGGTCTAATTCTATTCTAAACTGCAATTAAATATCCCCAATTTCAATTTAGACTAAATCCAAGCCCAATTTTATTGACATTTGAATCCAATTTCAATTTGAAGCTTAAAGCCCAATTTTGGCCTATGACCTAAACCTAGCCTAAACCAACCCAATTCAATTCAACATCATTTCAAATTTGTTCCAAATCACTCATGACACATCCCTAAACTAAACCCAACACTTATTTGGCACAATATTTTACAAAACTTTCATCCACTAACTTGTTTTAAAACCTAAAAGCCCACCCTCCTTTTTTAAGACACTTTAAAAGCCCATCCAAAACAATTTCAAAGGCCCAAAACCTATTTCAAAACCCATATGACATCTTCATTAGTCATCCATTTGATAAA
The DNA here is from genome assembly GCA_022702705.1 of Papilionanthe hookeriana x Papilionanthe teres. Lineage (NCBI taxonomy): Eukaryota > Viridiplantae > Streptophyta > Magnoliopsida > Asparagales > Orchidaceae > Papilionanthe > Papilionanthe hookeriana x Papilionanthe teres. The sequence continues at coordinate 59,244,889 of CM040435.1, read as the reverse complement.
ATCACCCCCTAAGTTTTATTTGATCATTTAAATAAACCAAATGTGGCCCCGTGAAAATTTTCCATCAAAATGTCTAAAAATTCAAAACCCTTTTTCATGTAATTGACCAAGCTTTGTCCCAAGCCACATGGAGCCATGGAGCCATGCATAAGCCATATGCAAGCCTTGGAAGCCACTTTCAACATCACCAAACCATTTATGGCTAGAGAGGGAACCCCTTTCCAAACTCCTTCTTAAGCCTTTTTAACCCCTTTTATGTCATACTCTAACCCATGCTTAATCAAAATTCTTGGGATAGAGACTTCTTTACCTAAAGTCAGCTGAGCCAAATGATTCATTTCAGTCCAAATCAAACTCTTGGAGGGTGAACCCAACCCATTTCCATGGCTTGACCAAATTAAGCTCAAAATGACCCTTCCCCTTTTCCACTTAAATCAAACTCCTTTACACATGCCAAGCCTCAATTGAACTCACCAACTTCCACCCCTGACCCCACTGAGCAAGATGGTGACCTAACCCTGCCGGCCAGCCGCCTGGGTCGCCGGAAAACACCATGGCCGAGAGCTCCATGTGAGCCAAATTTTTCAATTCTTCCTTGCTGAGTTGTCCCAGTCCAATTGAACACCATGGCTGTTCTTCTCTTGCATAGAGCAGCTGATCCCAAGCATCAAACCCCCCTGGGAGGCCCTCCAGCCATGTCTATTTAAACCCACCACCCTCTCGGCCAAAGAAGGTGATGAACCAGACCTAAAAAAAACTCTGCCAAAATTGCTCTAGGACCTTCTCCTCACCTAGAGCAATTGATCCCCACTGCTTTCCTGCCCTAAACCCCATTGATTGAGCTCAATTTTGGAGCTCAATTCTCAGCCCAGAACCAGGACATCTCTAAAACCTCCACCAAATCCAAATTAAACTCACCCACACCAGCACAGGACCAAGAGAAGGAGTTCCCTAGTGAAAGCCCCCTTTCCAGGCCACCCATTTGCTCCAGCCTCCAAGCTTTGAAATCAGCTGTGGACACTTTCATACCTAGACTATTCCCTAGAGGTAGCAACTTCATCTGGAGCTTCCTTGGGTGCAATCGAAGGTGACACAACTCTCTGATTGAAGCTACACTTCTCAGAGTAAAGGTATAGATCATTCCTTCCTCCCGAGCTTCTAGTGATTCTCCATTTTGTTTTACTTAATTTCATAGCATGTAAACCATATGGATGTGTTTGTCTCTTCAAGATGAATCAATAGAGCATAAGAACAAAAAAATCTGTTGAGAAATGAGAGATTTCTTAGGGTTTTAGTGTGGATGGTCACGGGTGCACACCAGTCGTAGACGATGACCAGGCGCCGTCCGATTGAGCGTGTATCGAAAGAACGGTCCAGATTGCACCGGACCAGAGAACGTTACATGAACCGTGGGCCCTTGGAGCACTGACTCAGATGGCGGCGTCGAATGGCAGTGCGACGCGTGGACTTTCGGAGCTACTGAGGTTGACGCTGGGCCACGTGGATAAGTAGAAAAATATGGAATTTTTGATTTATTTAAATACCCAGAACTTAGAAAATCTATATCTTTGTGTAGAAAAATCATAAAAATAAACTAAAAATACCCTCTTTCTCAGTGAACAGAGGAGAATAATGTGGAAAAGAAATCAAGTTATTTTGATGAGTATTTTATTTTTAATTAATTATTTACTTATTTTAGTATTTTGATTCTTCATTTGCATTGACAATTTACCATGGCATGAGATCATAGGTCTTTTGAAGCCTCTGATCTTGGGAACATTTCCTGAATGTTTCAAGGTCAGAGGCAATCTTTATGGAAAGTATGAATTTTTCAAGTTTAGGTCACTATTTTTGGTATTTTAATTCCAATAATTAGGATGTTGTTCAATAAATTCCAGAAAACTTTGAGGAAGTTTCTTAGGACTAGAGGACCCTAGGATAATTATATCTTAGGTTAATTCATTAAGAATAATCCTAATTGGCCTAATTACTCAAAATTAAACTTTAATTAATTAGGGTTAACCACACATGAAAATAACTTGAAAAAAAATTCTTCACTGATCTTTAGAATCAGAGGGACCTCACATAAAAATTTGAAGTCAATTGGAAATATTTAACCCCACTAAATGGATTAATTAAGCCACATGATCAAAATTAAACTTTAAAAATTCATAACTCCAAAAATACATTTAAAAAATTCACCAAATAGGTTTTGTAGGCTCTCTGATATCATAGGAGTCTATAAAAATTAAAATTTGAATTTTCTAAAAATTTTTCATTTTTAATCATATTTTAATATTTAAATAATTAAAAAATAATAAAAATCAAAAAAATATTAAAAATCATAAAAATGTCACATTTTGACTCCTAATAACTTCGGAACAAACCAAATATTATTCCCAAGTCTCTAAGTTAAGATATTGAATTTTAAATGCTTAAAATAATTTTTAATAATAAAAAAATGTATTTTCTAACCTTTTCACTAAATTAATTCCCATAAATCAAAGAATAATTAGAAAATTGTAAAATTTGCTTCTCTGAACTCCTTGAGGTCAAAGAGATTTCAGAAAAATATAAAACCCATTTTTCAACTTTAATTTTATTTTATAATTAATTAATACTCCAAAAACTAAAATAATTATAATAAATAAAATACAATTTAAAAATTCACCAAAATTGGTCCAAGTGGTCCTTTGGTCATTAGGAACATCCCATAATTTTCTTAAAGACAGAAACCTTTCCTTGGTCATGTTGTTGAATTTCCATTGAAAATCCCTATTTTTCACTAAAAATAATTATATAAATAAATTAAATTCAGAAAAATCACATTTTCTCCTCTAATGTCTTAATTGACATATGAGAGAAGTGACATAAAAATTTTAAGTTCATTTGAACTCAATTTAGTGAGTTATGAAATAAATAAGCCTAAAAGGGCATAAAGGTAACTGAAGAATTTAAACTCCTTTATTAAAATTTTAGATTTAATTAAAATGGAGGGTAAAATATTTGATTTTATCTTTCTTGGATGATTGAAACTTCGGCAAAATTAAAAAGGTAGGAACCCATTAATCACTTTTAATAAACAAAAAATGAAACTTTAATTATTTAAACAAATTTAAATTTTGGAAGATTAATGAAAATTTGAATTATTAAAAATAGGGATATAACTTGAGAGGATATTAATTCTTTAATAAAAAAATCCCTAAATAAATCACTTCAATAATATTTAACTCTTAATAAAGATTAAAATTATAATCCAAACTAAGTAAATCAAAATTAAAAAAATTAAAAAAAATAATAACCCTTAAATTAAAGGAAAGCTCAAAATATTAAGTGGTTTAACAATTAAATTAAATTAAATTAAGTAAAAATTAAATTAAAATTAGAATTAAATTTAATTAACATTTTAACAATTAAATTAAATTAAATTAAAAATATTGAAATTAAATTAAATTAAATTAAATTAAGTTAAATTCAATTAAATCAAATTTAAATTATATTAAATTAACATCATTCAATAATAAAAGTAAAACAAATTTAAAATATTAAGATCGCTTAAAGTATAAAAATTTAAACCTAAAATAATTTAAACACTATTCCAAACTTAAAATTATTAATTAAAACCTCATAATTAAACTAAATCACTTTAAACCATTAACTCAAACTTCAAATTAAGAATGATTAAAATTCTCAACAAACCAACTTGCCCCTAAAGGCTTTAATTATTATAACTCTTAAATAGAGTATTAAGTGAGATGTCACTTCATTCACCAGGTAATCAAATGCCCAAGTTCACTGAGCAAGAGACGAAGCTTAATTAAACTCTTGGATAATTAATTCGCCTGTGCAATTAAATTTACTTGGATTCAAAATAATCTCGGAAATGTTGAAAAGATGTTTAGGACTCGTCCTAAGCACTTTCTCAAAAAGAACAATTGAATTTAATTGTTCTTTGATGAAGAAAATCATCCATAAACAAAACACAAGAACCTAAACGTCATAGGAGATGACTAGTTATAGGATTAGGACTTTGGTAGACAACCAAAACCTTCCCTTAGCTTTACCTAAGTACTTGTTATAAATATTTAAATGCCTTAATATATGTTTTAAGTACAGCTTGGGATGATGGGAAGACTCTCCAGATACACTTTTATTTTATTGCAATTTACTTTATTGCAAATTACTTACAGGCACTGTACTTTACTTTTTCTTCCATGTTAAACAAGATTGTTGCATGAAAACCAAAACCTTTAGGATAGCCACAAAACTGAAACCAAAATTAAATTAAAAGTCACCATAAGATAAAATTCACCGCCACAATATTCTAAAATATAAAACAACTCAAAATTTAATCAGAAACATAACAACAAAACTACAATTGCAACTAAATTAAAACGTCTCGTTGAATGATCGGGAATACCTCAGATGATGTAACCCACGTGTTGCTAACGGGATTTCCCACGGTCTAAATGAAAGTGTGGAACTCATTCGATTGAGTTTAGCAAATTCATCCGGACTAAGTGAATTCGATGAAAATAATGGTGCGGGATGACGGAACCGTGGGATCTTAATCGGTTCTGTTTAAACAACTTTAAGATTTGTTTTAATTAACATATTAAAAATATTCGGCTTATAAAATTAGTTCGCAGACCAAACAGATGTCACAAATCTTCTAGTTTATTTAATCGAGTAACATCATCAAGCAGTGTGTTTATTCTTCGGGATAGATACACAGTTTGTGATGTGGCACTCGTTTATATTAACTATTTGGGATGTGAGGTCGGTTTGATTTCATATCTTAAAATTTTCAAACTTAAAACTATTTTTTAAAATTAAATGCTTCTTTCTAAAACTATATATATATTTAAATTAAATTTAAAATTTAAAATTTGCCAACAACTTCTGTAGGCGACCCCCTTTTTTTTCAAAACACACAACCTAAAAATATGCCGACAGCTTCTGGCGACTCCGCTGGGGACTAGTTCCTCTCTCCATTTTAATCAGATGGTTTTGCTTTCATAAATCGGTTGTATATCCATGTCCCTAGTGGAGCAAACTACCATTCTTTCCGTTGGCGTACCACATTCATTTTTATCTTGAACAGGTATAACCAACTTCTCTCAGATTTAGGAGCCACTGTTTAGACACCCCTAAACAGAGACGTTCTGCAATCCTTTTACCTCTTTTTCTGAGGTAGAGTGGACCCCAATAGGTGTTAGCTTAGGAGCGGTCCTTCGGGTTGAGAAGTTTTGCGAGACTTTCTCTTCCTTTCCAATTCTTAATCAGGTCCTTTACCTTTTCTATACCTTTAATCATTTCGTTCTTAACAAACAAATATTATAATAAATAACCCATTAAACAAACTCTTTTAAATCATGAATACATTAAGATAAACAAAAATGTGTTCGGACTCTTTCTTTTTCATCCTAAGTTTTGCGACAAAAGGAAGCATAATTCGGGACTAATACTCAGAATCTACCCTGTAGAAAATGACTGTGCCAAAGTTAATTTTCTCCTTCACCAATGGAGTGGACTTCGCCGTCTATAAGGATGAACTGCCCGACAATGGAATCATCTGTTTTGGACAAGGATTCGATAATACAGATATCAAGTTCGTTGACGTCACTCTCTTCGTACTAATGGACAAAGTGCCAAAAACTGAAGAGCCTATAATTAAGTTCAACTTGAAGTCGGTTTAAGAATTCCCTCCCCTACAAAGGGTTCCAGCCGAAAGAAGTACTGCTATTCGTAGGAGGACTGTTGTCTCTACCCCACCGGTCTAGTCATCTCTGCACCTACCCTGGCTTCTGTCAAATTGAAGGGGAAGGAAATCCAAGTCTGTGATGAGCCTGTCACCGTGGAGGGTACAAATTTTGCTACAATATCATCTCGTTTTCGAGATTGGGTCCAGCTCAAAAGTCGCACCCTAACTCCGAATCAAAGAAGAAATAGAAGCGAAAGATAGCCGAGATTGAGAAAGCCAAAGCTGCTGAAGTTGCTTCTAGAAGAAATTCCTGAGGAAAGAGAAGAACTGCCTGAGTATATACCTCTGTTAGAAGGGAGTAGGTTTCACCCCCTCTCTGCTACATCGGATAAGGAAGATGTCTGAAGGATTGCCACTACACTACATCAACCTGCATACTATAGTAACTACAAAAGAAAAAGGGTTAAGACTACGCCATTTGCTTGGCTACAAGCCGTGATAGAAAAATTGGCAAAGAAAGAAAGATGCCCCGTGTCAGAAATCCTAAGAAGAATGGGACGAGTGCCAGTTAGATCCCGCCTCGGACCGCGAATAGAGCCTGTCACTACCATAGAGAAACCACGGAAGAAAATAAGAGCTAGTTCACCTGTTGCTGTATCGGGCCATCATATTAGGGAGTACACCACCTACCAACATATAGCCGATAGACCGTCCGATCCTAGGCCTTCTACTGCAAGAAGGATGGTGTGGCGACCTATTATTACAGAACCGAGACCAACACAACGTCCTGAGAAGAAAAGCCTCGTCAAAGAGCCTGAATCAGAAGAAAATGCTACTGCAATAAAAGAAACTCCCGGAAAAGAAGTTCAACAACCATTACACGACAACCACGAGACCGTCTGGAAGAGACCCCTCTAGGATGTTATAGGAAAGCTAAGGACGGATATCCGCCGGTTGGCAAAAGAAAGAGGAGAAAAGTTGGAAAAGGATGTTGATTCATCACAGTTCATGGATGAGGAGTATGCCGAGATCAATATGGTTGAAAGACGAGCATTGTCAGCCTCGCAGGGTGCTCTGGCAGCTGCGGAAAGAGATGAATCGGAAGTGATGAGAGCACAGCTTCGGGAAAGAGATGACACAATTTCCTAGATGGCAAGGAGGATGGAAGAAATGGCTGCTGCTTTAGCCACTCTCCAAAGTCAGGTGCAACCTCAGAAAGAAACACCCCCAGAAATTATCCATATTGCAGATGGAGGAAAAGAGATCACATCCGTCAACGGAGACGAGCCACCAAAGAAGGATTCTGTACATGATTCCCGAAAAGGACATTAAAAACATGGTAGAAAAGCAGGTGCGAGAAGCCCTAGCACAATCTAAGAGTGGAGCATCTATTCAGACGGGTAGACCTTACCCTGAAGAGTTTGATGCAGTCCAATACCCGAAAGGCTTCGTACCATCTCTGTTTAAGACTTTTGATGGAACGCGAACCCCCCGGCAGCATGTCGCACATTTTCGTGCTAGTTGCTGCAATGCCGGTGAGAGTGACGCTTTACTCTTTCATTAGTTCTTCAGCAGTTTGTCGGGGATTGCCTTCGACTGGTACGCAGAATTGCCCAATGGTTCAGTTAAGACCTTTGAAGAATTAGAAAACCTTTTCGTTAAGCGGTTTGCCGGGGCTCGACACCACATCACCATGGGTGATCTAGTGGTGGAACACCAGAAACCGAACGAAACTCTAGTGGATTACATGCTTCGATGGAGAAATTTAAGCATGAAGTGTGAACCACAACTTCAGGAACAACATGCAGTCGACATCTTGCTTAAGAGTATCCATGGCCATATAGCACTTCTCCTTAAAGGATTTACAATCAAGACTTTTGAGAAGCTGCTTAACAAGGCCGAGAGCTTGCAAGAGGAAGCAAAGCAGCTAAGTTTCGTAGACAAGACCGATCAACAGAAGCCCATGAAAACATTCGAAAAGAAGTCCAGAATCATCGCGACAGTAGATAAGGGCAAGCAGCCAGTACAGATACAGCCAGAGCGGCCACAGCCTAGCTATCAACCACCGCAACGTACTTACCAACAACCTCAGCAGGGTTATCAACAACCTCGACCAAGCTATCAGTCACATCAACATTATTAGCAACCGCCTCGTCTACAGCATACCCTGAAAGATTTTCTGAACAAGGAATATCCATTCAAAACTGAAGCAGTAGCGAAGATGTTCTGCAGTTTAATGAAGACACCAGATTTTCAGCTACCAGAGCCCAAGAGGCCGGAAGAAGTCAATAAGAAAGATCATCCAAACTATTGCCCTTACCACCGGATGCTCGGACACAAGATAGAGGATTGCATCACTTTCAAGATTTGGCTAGATGACAATCTCCGGAAAGGGAACATAATGATCTCAAAGGAATACATGAAGGAACCCCAAAAAAGAGGTTCCGTCAATGTTATTTCAACGGATCCCATTGTTTTGATAGACCCTTACACAACTCAGAATGGATGGAGTACCATCTGGACAAAGTCTTCAAAGAAAATTTTGGATCACATCCAGACCACTTCGGTGCATGCTTCAACTTGAAATTTGAAACCTGCCGAGCCGACACTATCGCTTGCAATTGAAGAACCACCCCCGAAGGAAGAGAAAATCGCAGAAGAGAAGAAAACCGAGGCTCTAAAGAATAGACTAGGGGCTGCTTATCCTAGGATGGTTGTTTCCGATTCGGGGGAGAAATCCCTCGAACCTCTGACTCTGTATGATTATTTGCTCGCCCTGGCAGGATCTTATAATGATAAGAGTTTTCGCGTTGGCTACGTTTTGACTGTTTCTAACGATTACGTAACTAACGAAAACCAACCTAATCCAGATCTCAATTCGGATATAAATAATGATTCTCAAATCATACTAAACCCAATGACCACGATGAAGAAGACGACGTTCATAAGGATGGCTACGAGAGCTCAACAAGCAATGAGTCTATTTGAGAATTTCGAGGAGCCCCAATCGCAATAGAATTAGAGTCATCAGGTTCCGGAGCAACGCCAGAAGAGCCAGTCATTCCGATTCAAGGGGAGACACCCGCAGATTCAACACCAGATTCAGAAGAAATAACAAAAGTCAATCTAAGGAGAGGAAAAGTTCTACCTCCGAGAGTGGGTCCAAAGAATAAAGGAAAGCAGTTGGTTGCTCAGGAAGAGCCAACCCCAGCAGAGGAATTGCCCATTAGGGAAGAAACCGAGGAACATGGTAATAAAGTAGACTACAACGTGCTAGCCCATCTTAGGAAACTACCAGCCAAACTAAGCATATACGACGCTCTAATCCTGTCAAAGGAAATGAGGGAAGCTCTGATCAAGGCTCTACTTGATCCAGAGATTTGTTTAGCTTAAATGGCCAGTAATTCCTTCGACGAGGATTGCTCGTTAAAAGAACAACGAGGTGTTACCTTCACAAACAATGATTTACTACTCGAAATGACTGATCACAACCGACCATTGTATATTTCAGTAACTATTGGAAAGTTTACGCTCTCCAGGGTGTTGGTTGATCCGAGAGCATCAATCAACATAATGAGCCTTTGAACGTTAGCATATTTGGAAATTGATGCTCGCGAACTTGAAGCAGACAAGATGTTATTAATAGGGTTTAATCAGAAAGGAGAAAGAGCACTCGGATCGATAACATTGTTAATGAAGACCTGTGATTTGGCAAAGACAACCGCAAAATTCCACATAATTGATTCTGAGACATCATTCAACGCTCTACTGGGTCGACCATGGATCCATGAAAACCGGATGGTACCGTCGTCTCTGCACCAATGCATAAAGTATTACGAAGGAGGAGAACCGTGTATCAAAGGTGACTTGCAACTGTTCTCCGTACACAAAATCGAAATTCATGAAGATGCAGCCTACTACGCACCTACGAAGAAAACAATCTTTTCCAGAAACGCCATACCAAATGAAACAAAAGAACTGCAAAACGATAAAGAGTCAGAAATTCTAGTCCAACAGTTACCCACTCCCTTACGGCGAGATGGTGAAGGTTTCTCCAGAACTCGCACCCTAGGTCGAGGCCGGGGATGAGGTCATGGAAGAGATGTTAGAACAGTTGGACAAAAGAAACCATTCATCGACGTGGATTAGGAGACCAGTTCCAAAGAAGAAGAAATCAATAAAGAAGCAGCAACAGTAAATCAAAAGAAACCCCAGTTCAGGATCTCTCTCAAAGATGAAAAGAATGAAGAATACAAATCAATGTACGAGAAGATTAACCATTATGTACATACTATGACCCTAACCCCGATCCATCCTAATAAGATTGAGGGTATGGTGGTCAAGGAAGTACGTGGTGGTACTAAACCGATCAAATTCTACCGTGGTGCTTCTTCTTCCAATACTGAAAAAGATGTACAATTGAAGATATTACTTCTTCTGAATTAATGGAACTACCTTTTGAGTGGTACTCTTCCTATGTTCAAAATTTAATTCAACGTGGTGTTTTACCTCAACGATGGACAAAAAGTCAATCATAACATTTTGAAAAATTATGGAATAATACCAGCCAGCCTCCCAATTCAAAACATGGTCTCAGATTATGCACAGTAGGATCAGTGAATGATACGGGATTTTGCTTGTTTGTCACTTGCAAGCCTAATGAAGACTGCTTGGAAGCTTCAGAAGATCTCAAAGATCTACCAATCAGAGATGCTCCAACAGAATTCGAAGAAGAAATTAAATCTACAATAGACGAGTTAATGGAAGTTAACTTAGGTACTAGCGAAGAGCTTAGGCCGACCTTTGTTAGCTCCTTACTCAATAAAGAAGACTCCGAAGACATAATCAAGCTACTAATGGAATTCAAGGACTGTTTTGCTTGGAGTTATGATGAAATGCCAGGATTAGCTCCAGAAGTCGCAGTTCACAAATTAGGAGTGGATCCCACTGCCGTTTCAGTTAGACAAGCTTCGACAAGAATGCGTTTGGAGATTGAACAACAAGTTATAGCTGAAGTTAAGAAGCTAATAGACGCTAAATTTGTCCGTGAAGAACAATATCCAACTTGGTTAGCCAATGTGGTACCAGTTAGAAAGAAGAATGGTCAGATCAGAATCTGCGTGGATTTCAGAGATTTGAATAAAGCATGTCCAAAGGAAAAATTTCAGCTATCAATTCCAGAATTAATGATCGACATTGCTTCAACACATGAAGTCTTTTATTTCATGGATGGATCTTCGGGATACAATCAGATAAAGATGGAACTAGAAGATGAAAAGCTTACAGCCTTCAGAACGCCGATCAGGGTACACTGCTACACAGTGATGCCGTTTGGATTTAAGAACGCAGGAGCAACCTATCAAAGAGCAATGACAAGAATTTTTGATGATCTCATTCACAACCAAATAGAGTGCTACCTAGATGATGTAGTCATCAAAAGCAAACTAAAAGAAGATCACTTGTATGATTTGAGAATTGTTTTCGAGCAATTAAGACAATATAACTTTAAGATGAATCCCTTGAAATGTGCCCTCGGCGTCACCTCTGAGAAATTCTTAGGATTTATTGTTCGACATCATGGAATTGAAATCGATCCGGAGAAGATTAAAGCTATCTTAGAAATGCCACCTCCCAAAACCTTGAAACAATTATGATCCTTTCAAGGAACTTTGGCATACCTTCGACGCCTTATCTCAAAATTGTCAGGAAGGTGTCAGCCTTTTTTTGCTTTGGTTAAGAAGGATGCCAAGTTTACTTGGGACTCCAAAAGTCAACATGCCTTCGAGGACATTAAGCAATATTTAATGACACCTCCTCTCTTAGCAGTCCCAGTCTCGGGTAGACCGTTGATACTTTATACTGCGGCTTTAGACGACTCTCTCGGAGCCCTGTTAGCCCAGGTCAATGATGGGGGAAAAGAAAATGCCCTCTACTACTTAAGTCGTCCTCTAATTCCGATGGAAATAAAGTATCCTCCTATTGAGAAGCACTCTTTGGCCCTGATCTTCGCCGCATAGAAGCTCAGGCAATACATGCTTTCTCATAAGGTCAACCTTATTTTGAAGTTTAATCCATTGCAATATTTGATGACCCGACCGACGCTTTCGGGCAGACTTGCCAGGTAGTCAATGATACTATTGCAATTCGATATTACTTTCGTTCCTCTTCGTGCCGTAAAGGGACAAGTCCTAGCAGACTTCCTCGCAGCACACCCTTTACCGGCAGAATCGCCTCTTAATGACGACTTGCCAGACGAGTTGATAATGAGCCTAAAAGACCCCGATGATCAGCATTGGGAACTGTACTTCGATGGAGCATCCTCAGCACAAAAAGATAAAGAATCGCAAATGATAGTGCCCGGTAAGTCAGGAATCAGACTAATATTTATAACACCAGAGCGGGGGATGTTAAGGTATTCCTACCACTTAACAGAACCGTGTACAAATAATGAAGCTGAATATGAAGCCCTCATAACCGGATTGGAATTAACCTTTTAGATGGGGATAACAGATATCAACATCTAAGGGGATTCTCAGTTGATCATTCAACAAGTCGCCGGATAATACAGAATTCTAAAGCTAAGACTCGAGCAGTATTTCTAGTATGCCATGAAACTGTTGGAGCAGATTCCAAATGTAAAGATCTACAAGAATCCCAGAAGAGAAAATGCTCTCGCAGATGCGTTAGCCCGCCTTCCAAAGGAATTTGCTTGCTTGCAGGATGAGTTAGTTGAAGTGTCAGTTCAAGGACGACAGGTCCTATCACAGCTCGACATGGATACAATACACAAATCGGCAGAACAAGCAGAAGAAACAATTGCAGCAGTGACAAAAAATACAGAAGACTGGCGGTAGCCACTGATAGACTACTTGCAAATAGGAAACTTACCAGACGATAATTCGTTAGCACATCAAATCAAGAAAATAACTCTGTCTTACACATTGATAAACAACACGTTATACAGAAGGTCTTTTGATCAGATGTGGCTAAGATGCCTGAGCGGGTCCGAGGCTCGTGAAATTGTTAAAGAAGTACACTCAGGACTTTATGGCGCTCATCGATCGAGTCCGAAAATGAAAATGAAGATTAAAATACTAGGGTACTACTGGCCCTCAATGATGACCGACTGCATGAAGATTGCCAAAAGTTGTCACCAATGCTAAGTGCATGGAGTGGTTCTACATCAACCTCCAAATGTGCTACATCCGACAATCGCATCATGGCCATTTGAGTGTTGGGGCATAGATATCGTGGGTCCGATAGAGCCACCTTCTTCAAGAGGACATCACTTCATTCTTGCAGCTACAGATTACTTTTCTAAGTGGGCAGAAGCGGTACCGCTCAGAGAAGTGAAAGCACGTCATGTACTACAATTCTTCAAGAATCAAGTTGTCTACCGTTTTGGGGTACCACACAGAATTATCTCAGATAACGAGTCCACATTCAAGAGTAGAAAGATCAACAATTTGCCAGAAGACACGAGATCGACTGGCGCTATTCAACAATCTATTACCCTAGAGCGAATGACTTGGCCGAGGCTTTTAATAAAACTCTCATCCAAATCCTAAAGAAAACTTTGGACGACAACAAGAGAAATTGGCACGAGAAGTTGTTAGAAGCCTTATGGGCCTACAGGACGACTTTCAGAACTCCCACCCAGTCTACGCCTTACGCCTTAGTGTACGGGTCCAAGGCCGTTTTACCCTTAGAGGTTCAACTTCCGTCACTCAGAATTGCAGTTGCGAACAAAATCACTACAGAAGAAAATGCCAGATTACGACTAGAAGAATTGGAAAGCCTGGAAGGGAAAAGACTTTCAACACAACAGAATTTGTAACTATATCAAGCCAAGATGATCCAGGGCCATGATAAAATGGTCCGTCCAAGGACATTCAAAGTCGGGGACTTGGTTCTAGTTCTCAGAAGACCTATTCTTGCACATTGCAAAATAGGTGGTAAATTTGAACCGACTTGGGAAGGGCCATTCGGGGTCGAGACAGTTTACTCAGGAGGTTCATACCAGCTTGTAAATTGCCGCGGAGAGCGACCTATGCTTCCAATTAATGGACGATATCTCAAGAAGTATTACGCAACCTGATGTTTCGAAGGATGAATCCTCATTCCTGGAAGCACGGGCACAGTAATTACTTGTGACTGGGTCCGAACCCAAGAATAAAAAAATGGATGATAAAGAAAATCATTAAAAAAATGTTAAAAAAAGAAAACATGTGAAATCATGATAATAAAATCTTTATCCTTCCTTTTAAATCGAGTCTCACCCTTGATCTCTCTTGATCTTTTCCTACTCCTATTTAGATTTAAAATAAACGAATAAAAGCTAGTCATTAATAAACATATTTTTCTTCTGTTCTTGTTCTTAGTACAGCCCCCGATCCTTTCCTTGTTTTTCGCAGGGAAATGTCGAATGGGCGGTTAGTTCTGAACTTTAAGAATGGCGTGAGTCTAGCACTTGATGAAAAGAGGGTGAGGGATGGAGCCGTGATCGAGATTGACTCTGACTTCACACCAGCTGGGATACAATATGAAGAAAATGATTGGACCCCGATCGATCGGGAAGAACTCCGCAGCCATATAGTGATGAAATTGGGTGGCTCAAATCAACCATCTACCAGCAAAAAAAGAAAAGCAAACGCCGCTCATGCAACAGGAGAAGATAAGAAAGTTAAGTCCGTTGTTGCTACAGCAGAGGGCAGGCTTGTCAGTGCCGTGCCCACAAAAATCCAAGAGGTGAGGAGAGCCACTCTCATAGCCACTCAGCGAAGGAACAAGAATCGTCACATTCGCAAGATGCTGAGTAAGTTAGCAGCAGATCAGCATGAAGATACAGTCGCTACCACCAGTACAAATGCTTCGAAGAAATTGGTTCATCAGAAACCAGAGAGGAGGAAATCCACTCCAAGGAAAGCAGAACAGATACAGGAAATTCCAAGAAGAACAGAGATATTACCATGACGCCAGACAGATGAACCAGTTCTGAAGAGTCTTGTTGCGAAAAAAACCCCGGAGGATGTCCCGACAGAGACTATCCCCGAGCAGCTAAGACATGCAGGAGAGCGTGCCGGGGTGGAACCATACATTCCCTAGTAAGTTACTAGACCTCGCCAGTTGCAGATAATTCCAGAATATGAGTTAGAAAGAATGTAGAATGTGTAAAGGAGAACTTTTGAATACTTTGAGAGAATTAAAGGCAAGAGGATCAATATCTTAGAAGGCCTCGAGCTGCATACAAATGTGTTCTCAGATTACAAAAAACAACAAATTATAGACTGCATACTTGAACTACAGAAAATGGGTCGAGCTGGTCGTCCGAGGGAAAAGACTTATTCAGAACCCCGGATATGGATGTTAGGGAAAGGAAGAGTTACGATCCAGTGCGGATGTTGCTACAACTTCGCAGTAGACAGAAAAGGAAATCCACCAGGGATACTCCGTCGCAGTGAGGTGGATCCGATGCCCAATTTTATTAATAGAATGGTAAAGAGGATGATAACATGGAGGGTATTGCCTGCAGATTGCATACCCAACAGCTGCATCATTAACATCTACAAGGAGGGTGACTGCATACCTCCACACATAGATCATCATGATTTCGTTAGACCCTTCTGCACAGTGTCTTTTGTCAACCAGTGCAATATCATGTTCGGATCTGACCTCCGGATAGCAGGCCCCGGTGAGTTTTGAGGGCCGGTGGAGATATCACTACCGGTAGGTTCCGTCATGGTATTAAAAGGGAATGAAGTGGACATCGCAAAGCATTGCATTCCAGGGGTGCCTGTTGAGCGGATCTCTGTTACTTTCAGGAGGATGGACGATAGAAAAATGCTTTTCCACTTCCAGCCAGATCCAGAGTTAGAGAATCTCCGGCCTTATGAGCTGTGAGTTACATGGGAGATAACACACCTCCAATGCACATCCATACGACATTGCTGCCAAGGATGACTTGGAAGGTGATGTTATTGACCATGTATCTCACTATTCAGACATGGATTTTGACGATACTGCTTTTAGAAGAAACTTGAAGAATCTTACGCAATCCGTTTTGGATTTATATGGATTGTATGAGATATTAAATTCTCAAAGAAAATACCATCATGTTTTGGATCAAGATGTATGATGTATTTTCAACAAGATTGAAATGAAAATGACCATGTCATGTTTTGGCTTCACCTCTTTTTGTGCGAATTGACTGGAAAATGCCATTAAATTAAAAGAACTTCGAGCAAAGAACAAAGGGAAAATGAAGATAAACGAGAACTTTTTTTTAAGAATCTAAATGTCAAAATGAATTCTAAACTGATACGAATTCTAAATATTTTTGAAATTGAATCAGCAAAACGAATGAAATAAATTCAAATCCTTCAATCGGAATCCTTCAATTTGAATCTCAATCTAAATCCTTCGATCTGAATTCTTCGATTTGAATCTCGATATGAATCCTTCAATCTGAATTCTTCGATCTGAATCCTTCAATTATTCTTCAAAATGGAATCTGTTTGAAACTCTTATGAAATTCAAATCTTTTCCTAGACTTGTCACCGGGTCGAGTCTTTTCAACTTGGTTCACTTACCAGTTCTTTTTAAATCTTTTCTCTACGTGTTAGAGGATCGACTAGTTCTATTGACACGGAGCCATGAACCTTTTTTGATTTGGTTCTGATGGCATGGGATTGGGTCCCTCTTCATATAGATAAATCCTCGAGATTGGAACCAGTTTCCATTTCTCATTAAATCTTTGAGATTGGAACCAGTTTCCAATTCTCATTAAATCCTCGAGATTGGAACCAGTTTCCAATTCTCATTAAATCTTTGAGATTGGAACCAGTTTCCATTTCTCATTAAATCCTTGAGATTGGAACCAGTTTCCAATCCTCATTAAATCTTCGAGATTGGAACTAGTTTCCAATCCTCATTAAATCCTCGAGATTGGAACCTGTTTCCATTTCTTATTAAATCTTCAAGATTGGAACCGGTTTCCAATTCTTATTAAATCTTCGAGATTGGAGCCAGTTTCCATTTTTCATTAAATCCTCGAGATTGGAACCAGTTTCCATTTCTCATTAATCTTCGAGATTGGAACCAGTTTCCATTTCTCATTAAATCCTCGAGATTGGGACCAGTTTCCATTTCTTATTAAATCCTCGAGATTGGGACCAGTTTCCATTTCTCATTAAATCTTCGAGATTGGAACCAGTTTCCAATTCTCATTAAATCATCGAGATCGGAACCGGTTCCAATTCTCATTAAATCCTCAAGATTGGAACCGGCTTCCAATTCTCATTAAATCTTCGAGATTGGAACCAGTTTCCTTTTCTCATTAAATCCTCGAGATTGGAACCAGTTTCCAATTCTCATTAAATCTTTGGGATTGGAACCAGTTTCAATTTCTCATTAAACCTTCGAGACTGGAACAAAATTCCAGTTCTCTTTAGACCTTCGAGACTGGAACCCGATTCCAGTTCTCTTTAAACTTTCGAGATCAGTACCTAAATTCTAACTCTCATCCTTTTCAATCAATACTTAAACTCCAATTCTCAATCCGAGGCTGGTACCTAAATTCCAGTTCTCTTCGCAATCCGGAGGTTGGAACCTAGGTTCCAATTCTCATTTCAAATCCAGATTTCCTTGAATTGATTCTAATTTAAACCTCAATCGAAATCTAAACTCACACATTAAAACTTAAAACAGAAAATGAAATGAAATCTAAATCGATTTTCCCCAGACCTTACGATCTGGAATTCACCTCCTTCTCTTTGTTGACCTCATTTTTGATGAGGTCTTCCTTTTCTTCTTTTTAGTGCTTAGGATCTAGCCTTAGGCCTTTCCTTTGACTATCTTAGAGGACTAGAATTGGGACCCGCCTTTTAGAAATTCAAACCACTTCTAAACTCCCCGCAAACTCCACAAACTCGACTATAGACCCCTAATCACCTAGAGGGTTGAAATCAAATATGGAAGTTTAAAGGATGAGTTCCTATAGGACTCTTTGGCCTTAGGATCGCCTACCGGTGGCCCGGTCCAGTGAAGGGGCCGACTTACACACACATTACACTTATACACTACACTTACACACTACATTTCCACACACTTCCTAAAACCACACCCATACCCAACTTGACCTCCCGACTCATGTAGGTGATTCACATGGATGGTCCTTAACCCCTAAGCCCTTGCTAAGAGGGTTAGGAACAACATAATGAATGCCTCAAATGAGTCCTTTCATGGCTCATATGGGCTTGAAATGGCTTCATGGCTCAACCAAAATGATTTCACCCCACCCAAATTCACCCAATCTTCAATTTCCCAAATTTTCAATTTTTGACCCCGGGACCCTACACCTACTAAACCTACCCAAAACCCTCGAATTACCCAAATTTTCGCAAAATCTCCAAATTACCTAAAATTTTCCAAAATCAATCCCAAACACCTCCACATCACTCAAATTGATCATCCATACCCAAAAATACCAAAAATTCCAAGAAAACCCCCCAATACCCTCCAAATACCCAAAATACCCTTCTTGGCCTAAAAATCCAAAAATTCAGAAAATTCCCAGAAAATTCCAGAAAATCCCAAATATTCCCAATTTCATTTTGTCCAACTACACCATGGGCCAATTTTGTCAATTTACCCTACTTTTGTCAAAACCCCCAAATCGACCCATTTTAACCCAAAGTGGACCCAATGTCAAACCAAACATACCCAATTGACCCCAATTTTGGTCCAATTCAATTCTAAACTTCAATTCAACATTCCCAATACCAATTTAGACCAAATCCAAGTCCAATTTGATTGACATTTGGATCCAATTTCACTTTGGGCCTTAAAGCCCAAATTTGGACCCATGACCCAAACTTAACCCAAACTCACCCAATTCAACTCCAATTAACCCCAAATCTTTTCTAAACCTTCCTTAACATCCTCATAAACAAAACACTAACATGATTTGCCCAAGATTTTGACCCAAACCCCACTCAAATTCAACCCAAAATCAAAAAGCCCAATTTTGACCTAAACCCAAATCTAACCCAAATAGGCCCAAACCTCAAAATTAAAACCCAACCAAAGCCAAAACCTCTTTGAAACACTCCTATAAACATTTCTTAACATTTATTTTACATCAATTTCAACCCTAGCCCAACATTGGCCCAAGTTAGCCTAATTTGACCTACATTGGCCCATTTACCAAATAAACCCAAATTCAACCCAATTCAAACCCAAACCACCTTAAATCTATTTCAAATTATTCATGAAACATCCCTAAACCAAAACCAACAACTATTTGGCCCAAACTTCTACAAAAATTCCCATCCATGAACACATCCTTAAACTTAAAAGCCCACTTCCCTTAAACCTTCTTAAAAGCCCATTTCCTTCAAAATTCAAAAGCCCAAATCTACCCTAAAGCCCACATGACATCTCCATTTGTCATCCATTTAATTAAATCCATTACCTAAGTCCTAAAATCATCATTGAATTATTCCAAATGAAGCCTCATGCCAAATCACCCCTAAATACTAAAATTTTCCTTAAATCCATTTCCATGAAATTGACTTTACTTTTCCCAAGCCAAATGGAGCCATGGAGCCATGCATAAGCCATATGCAAGCCATGAGAGCCCCTTTACATGTCACCATGCCATTTTGGGCAAAAGGAGGAGGCTCTTTCCTTAATTCCTAAAGGTGATTAACCACTTCCATGTTTCCACTAAACCATGCTTAAGCCTAATCGTGCTTGGATGGTGACTTGACCCTACTGATTATGCTGAGCCAAATCACTTTTTCCTCAGCCAAAACCAGGCCTCGGGTGGTGCACCTAGCCCAAATGGGTGGGTTGACCCATTTAGGTTCAAATCTAGCCATGCCCCATTCCACTTCGATCAAAGCCTTTACACATGTCCATGGCCAATCGATCGCACAAACCTCCAGCCCCCGACCCACCCGACTCGAGGGTGACCCATGCTCGGCCGGCCGGCCACTGTGCCGCCGGAAAACACCATGGCCGAAAGTTCACATGTGAGCCAACATTGAAATTCTCACTCGCCGAGCCGCCCCATCCCCAGCTGGTTACCATGGCCGATCTTCTCCTCACCAGCAGCACCGATCCCAAACCCTAACTCCCCCGGGAGGCCTTCCACCCTCTCCTATTTAAACCCCTCACCCTCTCGGCCAAAGGGGAGCCAAGCACAAACCCCGCCGAAACTCGCCAAAATTGTTCCAAACCCTTCACCATCCTGAGAGCAGCTTGATCCCCAATGTCAATTTGCCCTAATCCCCACCAACCGCAGCCCAATTCTCAACCGAAATTCCACCCAAAACCAGGACACTTTGCCACAGTGAGCCAATCCTCAAATCGACCGGTCCTACACCTTCACCGGACCAAGAGGAGAAGTTTCCCACCGAAAGCCCCATCTCCAGTGCCACCCAGCTGCTCCAAACCCTCCAAGCTTTGTGGATCGGCCGTGGTCACTTTCATAGCTAGGCAATCCACCGTACTCAGAGACTTCATCCGGAGCTCACCGGAACCCAATCGAAGGTGCAACAACTCTCGTATCAAGCCACACTTCTCCGAGCCAAGGTATGAGCTAACTCTTCATCCCGAGCTTTCGAAGATTCTCTATTTCAAATGCCTTAGTTTCAATGCATGTTAGCCGTATAGATGTGTTCGTCTCTTCAAGACGAATCCATAGAGTATAAGAGCATAAAAATCCATCGAGCATCGAGCGAGATACTGTGGATTTAGTGTGGACGCGCCATCTGGCGAGGACACTCGGGGACGATGAACGGATGCCGTCCATTCAATACACGCGCGCGACGAACGGCCAGATCGGCGTCGGACCGAGAGACGGTACGAGAACCGCGGGGCCCGGCCGCCGACTCGATGGCGGCGTCGAATCGGAGCGCGACACGCGGCGCTTCGGAGCCGCCGAGGCCGACGCGGCGCCGCGTGGATAAATAGAAAATTAGGGTATTTTTCTATTTATTTAATTCCCTAAACTTCAAAAATCCATATCTTTGTGTAGAAAAATCACAAAAATAAAATAAAAATACCCTCTCGCTCAGATGAATAGAGGAGAATAATGTGGAAAAGAAATCATTTAATTTAATTAAGTATTTTATTTTTTATGATTTATTTACTCTCTCGCATACATTTAATTCTCCATGCATGTATACAATTCACCATGGCATGAGACCATAGAAGTTAAGCCTCTGAACTTGGGAACATTCCCTGAATTTTCCAAGGTCGAGGCCATCTCTGTGAAAAGTTATTTATTTTTCAAATGCATGTTGTCGTTTTGAGTATTTTAATTCCAAAAATTAGCATGTTGTGAAATAAATTCTAGAAATATTTGGTGATGTTCTTTATGACCAGAGAACTCTAGGAAAAATAGGACTTGAGTTAATTCACTCGCATTAACCCTAATCGCTTAAACACCTAAAATAGGTCTTTAATTAATTAGAGTTAACCAGGCATCAAATTGACTTGAAATCAATTCTCCACTGACCTTTAGGATCAGAGGAATCCACCATAAAAATTTGAAGTCAATTGGACTTGGTTAGCCCCACTAATTGGGTTGATTAAGCCACTTAGCCATTTTAAACTTTAAAAATTCATAACTTTTAAAATATTTTTTTAAAATTCACCAAATTGGTTTTGGAGCCTCTCTGATATCAGGAGAACCCAAGAAAATTAAAATTTCAATTTTCTAAAAAAGTTGATTTTTAATAATATTTTAATATTTTTAATAATTAAAAAATAATAAAAATCACAAAAATAATAAAATTCACCAAAATGTCAGATTTTGAATTTTAATCACTTAGGAACAAATCCCACATTTTTCCTAAGTCTATTTAGTGAGATATTAAATTTTAAAGCCCTAGGGTAATTTTAAAATTAAAAAAATGTATTTTCTAGCATTTTCACTAAAATAATTATTATAAATCATAGAAAAATCAGAAAATTGCAAAATTTGTTTCTCTGGTCTCCTTAATATCAGAGAGATTTTTGAAAAATATAAAATCCATTTTTCAACATTTATCTTATTTTTAAATTAATTAACACTCCAAAACTCAAAATAATTATAATAAAAATAATATAATTCAAAAATCACCAAAATTGGTCCAAGTGCTTCTCTGGTCATTAGGAATGTCCCCTAATTTTCTTAAGGACAGAAACTTTTCCCTTGGTCATGTTATCAAATTTTCCTTGAAAATCTCTATTTTTCACCAAAAATAATTATATAAATAAATCAAATACAGAAAAATCACATTTTCTCCTCTCATGTCTTTATTGACATATGAGTAAAGTCACATAAAAATTTCAAGTTCATTTGAGTTCAATTTAGTGAGTTATGAAATTATTAAGCTTAAAGGGTAAAATGGTAATTAAAATCTTTAATCCTTAATTAAAACTTTAGGTTCAATAAAAATCAACAAGTAAAATATTTGATCCTAATCTGATTTGGATGATTGAAATTTAAATAATTAAAGGGTAGAAACCCATTAAATAATTTTAAAATGATCAAACTTTAATTAAATAATAGATTAAATTTGGAAGAATAATAAAATCGGAATTATTAAAATAAGGGATCTTTATTAGGAAGAGATTTATTCTTTAATTTAAAAATCCCTAAATTAATTATATCAACTAATATTCAATTTTTAATTAAAATGATAACTCAAATTTAAAATATTAAAAGACTTAATTAAATTATTAAACTCTTTCAAAATTTCAATTAAAATTAAAAATAAAGTAAATTAAAGATAAATTAAATTAAGATTAAATTTAAAAATTAAATTAAATTAAATTTAATAATTAAATTAAATTAAATTAAATCAAATTAAATTAAGTTAATTAAAATTAAATTAAATTAAATAATTAAATTAAATTAAATAATTAAACAATTAAATTAAATTAATTAAAATTAAATTAAATTAAATCAAACAATTAAATTAAATTAAATTAAAATTAAATTAAATTAAATTAAACAATTAAATTAAATTAAATTAAATAATTAAATTAAAGTTAAATCAAATCAAATTAATTAAACACCAAGTCAAATTAAATTGAATTATGTTAAACTAAATTAAAACTCAATTAAATTAAGTTAAATTAAATATAACATCACCTAAGACATAAAAGAAATTAAATATAAAACAACTTCAACACTATTCCAAATTTAAACTCTTTAACTTAAATCAAGTCATTTGAATACTAATTTACCCTCGAAAGCTTTCGATTATTGTAACTCCTAAATGAAACATTAAATGGAGTGTTACTTTACTCATATGATATTCAAATGTCCTAGTTCACCGAGCAAGTTAACAAGACTTCAAAACCTCGACGATCGATTCATTTATATAATTAAATTCATTCGACTTAAAATAATTCTAGAAATATCGAAAAGATGTTTAAGATCCTTCTTAAGCACTTCCTCAATATGATAGGATATTTTTAAGAACAATCGAATTCGATTATTCTTCGATGAAGAAAATCGTCCTTAAACCAAAACACAAAGAACCTAGACGTCATAGAGACGACTAGCTATATGGATTAGGAATTTGGTAGAAAACCATAACCTTTCCCCTAGCTTTACCTAGGAACTTGTTTAAATATTCTAATTGTGTTTTAAGTGTAGCTTCGGATGACGGGAAGACCCTCCATGTACGCTTTTATTTTATCGCAATTTACTTTCGCAATTTACTTTCTTGCAATTTATTTTCTTGCAATTTACTTTATCGCAAATGCATTTTACTTTTCTTGTATGATAAAACAACAAGCTTGCATGAAAACCCACACCTTTAGGATAGCCCCTAAAACCGAAACCAAAATTAAGTTAAAAGTCATTGCAAGATAAAATTCACCGCCACAACATTTCAAAATATAAAACAACTCAAAATTTAATCACAAACGTAACACAAAACTACAATTACAACTAAATTAAAACGTCCCGTTGGATGATCGGGAATACCTCGGATGATGTAACCTACGTGTTGCTAACGGGATTTCCCACGGTCTAAATGAAAGTGTGGAACTCATTCAACTGAGTTTAGCAAATTCATCCGGACTAAGTGAATCCGATAAAAATAACGATGCCGGAAGGATGGAACCGCGGATCTTAACCGGTGTCGTTATAATCAACTTTAAGATTTGTTTTAATTAAAACACAAAAAACACTTGGAAATTAAGATTTTCTCTAAACCAAAACACTTCTCTCATCCCCCGATTTATGATTTCTAAAACTAAACCTCTCGCAACAACAAGGAGCTTCGAGCATGGTAGGCAAGACGACCATCGTCATCGCAGAAACCTCGAGTCTACTTCAAGAAAACTTTCCTAGAATTAAAACAACCGAGCCATAGGATTTCGAGGTAGCTTCGCCTAGTGCAACATAAATCCTCAACTCTTCGTTAGTGCATTTGCATTGCAAATTAAGCCCTAACCGGTCTTAGGATTCCGAGGTAGTCGTCCGATACGACAATAAACCCTCACATCTTCTAGTGCTATTTGTTTGATTTTATCATACAAATATAAGCCCTAATTAATTGAAATCGGCAAGATTGAAATATCAAATAAACATTAGGACTTTCCTAAATTCAAGCCAAACAATAGATAGTCGGGAAATTATCGAAGTTCACTTCGAATCGTTGATTTCTCCTACCTCTCTTCCTTTGGATTCACAAAACAAAATGTTCCAAAATTTGATCCATTCCCTATTGAAATTCCAAAATTCAATCTTTGAAAACCTTAAACTTTCAAATTCTCGAGAGCAGTAATCATCGATTATTATCGAGAGTTTTCTTAGGTGATTCCCGTCACTTAAGATGTAATTAACTATGTGGGCTTGCCCTTATAGGGAATTTTAAAGAACCTGTGTAATATAAACCCCGTTTAATGTTTTCATGTTGCTGTGGGAAACTTGTTCGGCTTATAAAATTGGTTCGTTGCATCAAACGGATGTCACTAATCTTCTAGTTTATTTAATCAAGCCCCACCATCAAGTGCTGTGTCTATCCTTAGGGATAGATACACCGGCTCGTGGTGCGGTGCTCGTTTATATAAACTATTTGGGATGTGAGGTCGGTTTAATCTCATATCTTAAAACCTTCAAGTTTAAAAATTATTTTCAAAATCAAATACTACTTTTCAAATTATTTATTTTAATTAAATTAAAAATTCGCCGACAGATTTCTGTTAGGCGACCCCTCTTCAAAATAAAACACACGACCTAAAAATATGCCGACAGGATTTCTGGCGACTCCGCTGGGGAAAATTCCTCTCTCCATTATAATCAAATAATTCTGCTTTCAAAAATCGGTAGTATATCCATGTCCCTAATGGATCAAACTACCCTTCTTTCCGTTGGAATACTATGTTCATTTCTATCTTGAACAAGTATAGCCAACATTCTCTCGGATTTAGGAGCCACCGTTTAGACACCCCTAAACGAGAGGTTCCGAGATCCTTTTACCTCATTTCGAGGTGGGGCGGACTCCCAATAAGTGTTAGTTTAGGAGTAATCCTTCGAGTCGAGAAGTCTTGCTTAAGACTTTCTTTCCCTTTCCAACTCGAATCGGATTCCTTACCTTCTCTACACCTTTCGAACATTCCGTTCTAAATAAACAAACCCTCTAATAAGTGATTCTTTTAACAAATGATAAATACATGAACAAAGAATGAGTTCGACTCTTTTCAATTCCTTTCTTTTCGTCCCGAAGAAAAGAAGCATAACTTCGGGACTCGACAACCGAATCTACCTTGCAGAAATGGAAGCCCCGAAACCGATTTTCTCCTTCACCAACGGACCGGACTTCGCCGTCTATAAGGATGAGCCGCCCGACAATGGGGTCATCCGATTCGGACAAGGGTTCGAAAACACAAACGTCAAGGTCACCGACGTCTCCCTTCGCACCGACGAACAAGGTATCCGAAGCCGAGGAACCACCGCTCGAGTTCAACCTTAGGTCGACCCAAGAGTTTCCTCCCCCGCAAAGGGTCCCGACTAGGAGGAGTACCGCCGTCCGCAGGAGGACCGTTCTCACTACCCCCACCGGTCTAGTTGTTTCCGCACCTACCCCGACTTCGCCAAATCAAAGGGGAAAGAAATCCGTAACTATGGTAAACTCCGTTACCGTGGAGGGTACGGATCTTCCCGTAAGACCTTCTCGTCTTCGAAATCGGGTCCAGCTCGAAGATTCCTTCGCCGACAAAGACCCAAAGAAGAAATAGAAATAGAAGGATCGCCAGGGAAGCCGCAGCCGCCGAGATCGCCTTCCCGGAGGAAATTCCGTAGCTGCCGAATATACACCGTTACCGAATATACACCACCGCCCGACTACATACCACTTTTGGGAGGAAGCAGGTTCCATCCCCTCTCCGCCGCAGAGGATGAAGAGAATGTTCGAAAGATTGCCGCCACATTACCACAGTCCCGCATACTACAACGATAGCCGCAAGAAAAGAACCGTAACTACGCCGTTTCGCTCGACCGCAAACTTTGGTAGAAAAGCTAGCAAGGAAGGAAAACTCGCCCCGTGTCGGAAATTCTACGAAGGATGGGGCGGGTGCCGCCAAATCCCGTCTCGGGCCTCGAGTAGAACCCGCCGTCATGATAGAAAAGCCAAGCAAGAGAATGAAGGCTAGCCCGCCCGTCGTAGTATCGTGTTACAGACAGTGGAGGATACCACCTTCCAAAGCATTCGGCCGATAGACCATCCGGTCATAGACCTTCTCGCCGCTAGAAGGATGGTGTGGCGTCCCACTACGGGCAGCTGAGATCGAAACAGCAGCCTCGAGAAAGAAAGTCTCGCCAGAGGCCGGAATCCGAAGAAAGTGCTACCGCGATGAAGGGGACTCGTGAAAAAGGACCCGGCAACCATCGCATGACAACCACAAAGATACACGTAAAGCTCCGCTAGAAGATGCCATGGAAAAGCCGAGAACCGACATCCGACGGCTGGCAAAAGAAAGAGAAGAAAAGTTCGGAGATGAGATCGACTCATCGGAATTCATGGACAACGAATATGCAGAAATCAACATGGTCTGAGACACGAGCTTCATCATCTTCTCAAGGTGCTCCCGCAGCACGCAGAAGAGAGGAGCCGGAACTCGATGAAGAGACAAGCCTTCAGAAAAGGACGACACGATCGCTCAAATGGCGAAGAGGATGGAAGAGATGGCCGTAGCTCTAGCCACTCTCCAAAGTCAAGTACAACCACATAGAGAGACACCCCCGTAAGTCATTCACCTCGTAGACGGAGGGAAGGAAATTACATCCGTCAATGGGGATGACCACCGAAAAGGATACAACACAAAGTATGATCCCCGAAAAGGATATCAAGAACTTGCGTAACAAAGCAAGTGCGAGAAGCCCTAGCACAATCGAAGAACGGGACATCTATTCGGACGGGTAGCCTTACCCGGAAGAATTCGACGCTGTCCAATACCCAAAGGGCTTCGTACCACCTCTCGTTTAAGACCTTCGACGGAACCGGAACCCCCGACAAGATGCTGCACACTTTCGTGCCGCTGTTGCAATGCCGGCGGGAGCGATGCGCTACTCTTCCGACAGCTCGTTAGCGTCCGTCGTGAATCGCCTTCGACCGGTATGCGAATTACCCAACGGATCCGTAAAGACATTCTCGCAGCTAGAGAGCCTCTTCATTAAGCGATTTGCCGGAGTCTCAAGCACCACATCACTATAGTGTGATTTAGTGGTAGAGAAACAAAGGCCGAATGAAACTCTAGTGGATTACATACTTCGATGGAGAAATTTAAGCATGAAGTGTGAACCACAACCGCAAGAACAACATGCAGCCAGCATCTCGCTTAAAAGCATTCACGGCCCGATAAGCACTTCTCCTCAAGGGATTCACTATTAAGACTTTCGAGAAGTCGTTAAGCAAGGCCGGAAGCTTGCAAGAAGAGGCGAAGCAATTAAGTTTTGCCGACAAGACTGACAAGCGTGCGCCGGTGAAGACTTTCGAAAAGAAATCCGGGGTCGCTGCAGCTAGCTGACAAAGGCAAACAACCGATGCAAATACCACCGTAACGGCCGCAAGAACTACAACAAAATTACCAAAGAACCCCGGTCCAACTATCACCGTCTCCGCAAGATGAACAACCGTCTCGTCCGCAACGTACATCGAAGGAGCTTCGAGCAGCAGAATATCCGTTCAAGAATGAAGCAAGCACTAAAGATGTTCCGTAGCTTAATGAAAACTCCGCATTTCCACCGCCGCAGCCCAAAAGACCGTAGGAAGTCAACAAGAAAGGTGATCCCAACTTTTGCCCCTACCATCTGGATGCTCGGGCACAAGATGTAAGACCGCATTACCTTCAAAAGTCGGCTCAACGACAACCTTCGGAAAGGAAATATAACAATCCCGAAGGAGTACATGAAGGAACCCCAGAAAGGAGGTTCCGTCAATGTTATCTCAACCGATCCCGTCATCCCGATAGATCCCTATGCAACTGACGATGGATGGACTACCGCCTGGACGAGATCTTCGAAGAAGATTTTAGATAACATCCGAACCGCTTCGGTGCGAGCTTCAATTCAGAGTTCGAGACCTGTTAAGCCGGTACTATCACTTGCGATAGAAGAACCACCTCGACAGGAGACAATCGAAGAGAAGAAGAAAATCGACGAAGAAGAGGGGACCGAGACTCCTAAGGCTGTGACTAGGGGCCGCTTATCCTAGGATAGTTGTTTCCGATTCGGGGAGAAATCCTCGAACCTCTCGATTTTGTATGATTATCTCGCTCACTTCGGTGGGATCATATAATGATAAGGGTGATGGCGTTGGCTACGTTTTGACTCGTTTCTAACGATTACGTAACTAGCGACAATCCGGCGTCGATTTCGATACCAACAACAATTCTCAAATCATACATGATCTCGACGATCGCAATGACGAAGAAGGCATCCATCAAGGAGGCTACGAGAGCTCAACAAGCAACGGATCTATCTCGTGAGTTTCGAGGAGCTCCAAGCTACTAACAGAGTTAGAGCCTTCGCATTTGGAAGATAATCCGTAAGAGCCAGCCATTCCGATTCAGAGGAGACACCGACAAACTCAATACTAGATTCGAAGAAATTACGAAGTCAACCTAAGAAGTGGAAAAGTTCTACCTCCAAGAATGGGTCCAAAAGACAAAGGAAAGCAGTGGTTGTTCAAGAAGAACCAACCCCAGCAGAAGACATACCCATTCGAGAAGAAGCCGAGACACAGGAGAACAAAGTGGACTACAACGTGCTAGCCCATCTTAGGAAACTACCGGCCAAACTGAGCATTTACGATGCTCTCATCTTATCAAAGGAGATGAGAGAAGCTCTGATCAAGGCCTTACTTGATCCGGAAATTTGCTTAGCTCAAATGGCCGGGAGATTCCTTAGATGAGGTTTGCTCGTTAAAGGAACAACCGAGGTGTTACCTTCACGTACAATGACCTACTACTGGGACAGCAGTATCACAACCGACCGTTGTACATTTCAGCTACAATCGGGAAGTTTACGCTCTCCGCAGTATTGGTGGATCCAGGAGCATCAATCAATATAATGAGTCTTCGAACACTAGCATACTTGGAAATTGATGCTCGCGAGCTCGAGGCCGACAAAATGTTATTAAGAGGATTCAACCGTAAAGGAGAAAGAGCCCTCGGTCAATAACGCTACCGATGAAGACCGGTGATTTAGCAAAGACAACCGCAAAATTTCATATAATCGATTCGAAACGTCGTTCAACGCTCTACTCGGCCGACCATGGATACATGAAAACAGGATGGTACCATCATCTCTCGCATCGCTGCATCAAATATTACGATGGAGGAGAACAAGGCATCAAAGGAGACTTACAACCATTCTCCGTACATGAAATTGGAATCCATGAAGATGCAACCTTATTATGCACCGCCAAAGAAAACAATCTTCTCCGAGACACCGTAACAAATAAAGCAAAGAAAGTTCAGACAACGAAGAACCCGAAGTTCTAGTCCAACAGCCACTCACCACTCCCTTCCGGCGAGATGGTGAAGGTTTCTCCACAACTCGCATCCGAGGTCGAGGCCGGGGACGAGGCCGTGGTAGAGACACTAGGACAATCGGACGTAAGAAACCAACCATCAATGTCGATCGGGATGATAGTTCTGAAGAAGAAAAAGAAATCAAGCAAGAAGCAGCAACAATAAGTCGAAAGAAGCCGCAATACAAAATCTCCCTCGAAGATGAAAAGAACGAAGAATACAAATCAATGTACGAGAAGATTAATCACTACGTACATACTATGACCCTAACTCCGATCCATCCTAATAAGATCGAGGGTATGGAGGTCAAAGAGGTACGTAGTGACGGTGCAAAGCCGATCAAATTCTACCGTGGTGCTTCTTCCTCCAAAACTGAAAATAATGTACAATTCGAAGATGTCACTTCATCGAATTAATGGAATTACCTTTCGAGTGGTACTCTCCCCGTGTTCAAAATTTAATTCAACGTGGTTTCTTACCTCGACAATGGACAAGAGGCCAATCACAACATTTTGAAAAGTTATGGAATAACTCCGGCCGTCCTCCCAATTCAAAGTATGGACTCGGATTCGGCACAGCAGGTCGCCGACGATACCGAATTTTGCTTGGTTGTCACTTCGCAAATCCAATGAAAACCGCATGGAAACTACCGACGAACTCGAAGATTTACAAATCGAGACGCTCCACCAGAATTCGAAGAAGAAATCAAATCTACAATAGATGAGTTAATGGAAGTTAACTTAGGTACTAGCGAAGAGCCTAGACCTACCTTTGTTAGCTCCTTACTCAATAAAGAAGACTCCGAAGAAATAATCAAGTTATTAATGGAATTTAAAGACCGTTTTGCTTGGAGCTACGATGAAATGCCGTGATTAGCCCCGCAGGTCGCAATCCATAAGCTAGGAGTGGATCCTACTTCGCTCCAGCCGTACAAGGTCCCGTAAGAATGCGTCTAGAAATCGAACAACAAGTCATAGCCGAAGTTAAAAAGCTAATAGACGCTAAATTTGTCCGTGAAGAACAATACCCGACCCGGCTAGCCAATGTGGTGCCACCGTAAAGAAGAATGGTCGTATCGAATTTGTGTGGACTTCGTAGATTTAAACAAGGCATGTCCAAAAGATGAATTCCCTCTACCGATTCCGTAACCGATGATCGATATTGCTTCGACACATGAAATATTCTCATTCATGGATGGATCTTCGTGATACAACCAGATAAAAATGGCTCCGTAAGATGAAAAGCTTACAGCATTCGTAACGCCGATCGGAGTATTTTGCTACACAAAGGATGCCATTCGGACCGAAGAACGCAGGAGCAACTTACCAAAGAGCAATGACAAGAATTTTTGATGACCTCATCCACAATCAAGTCGAGTGCTACGTGGACGATGTCGTCATCAAAAGCAAAGTAAAGGAAAACCACTCCGTATGATTCGAGAATTGTTTTCGAACGATTAAGACAATTTAACCTTAAGATGAATCCCTTAAAATGCGCCTTCGGCGTCACCTCCGGAAATTCTTAGGATTCGTTGTCCGACATCGTGGAATTGAAATCGACTCCGAGAAGATTAAAGCCATCTTAGAAATGCCGCCTCCCAAAACCTTAAAACAACTACGATCTTTTCAAGGGAAGCCGGCATATCTTCGACGCTTTATCTCAAACCCGTCAGTAGGTGTCACCTTTCTCGCACTAGTTAAAAAGGACGCCAAATTTATTCGGGAAGAGAAATGCCGTAAGGCCTTCGAAGACATTAAACAATATTTAATGACACCTCCTATCTTAGCAGCTCTGGCCTCGTGTAGACCGCCGATACTTTACACCGCGGCTCTGGACGACTCTCTCGAGCCCCGTTAGCCTGTGTCAATGATGAGGGTAAAGAAAATGCTCTTTACTACTTAAGCCGTCGTTTACTTCCGACGGAGGTAAGGTATCCCGCAATTGAAAAGCATTGTTTGGCCCCGATCTTCGCCGCTCAAAAGCTCAGCACTACATGCTTTCTCACAAGGTCAACTCGATTTCGAAGTTTAATCCATTGCAATACTCGATGACTCGTCCAACACTTTCCGGCAGTACTCGCCGATGGTCAATGATATTATTGCAATTCGATATAACTTTCGTGCCTCTCGCGTGCCGTAAAGGGACAAGTCTTAGCGTACTTCCGCAAAGACACCCTTTGCCGGCCGAATCTCCTCTCAATGACGATCCGCCGCATGAACAAATAATGAGCCTAGAAGACCCCGATGATCGACGTTGGGAATTATATTTCGACGGAGCATCTTCAAGCACACAAAGACGAAGAATCGCAAGTGATAAGTGCTCCTGTAAGGCAGAATCGGGCTAATCTTTATAACACCGGAGCGGGGATGTTAAGATACTCCTACCACTCGACGAACCGTGTACAAACAACGGCGAATACGAAGCCCTCATAACGGGATTGGAATTAACCATTCAAATGGGGATAACGTACATCAACATCTACTGGGATTCACGCTTAATCATTCAACAGTATCGCCGACAATACAGAATTTTTAAACCAAGACTCGAACAATACTTCCAAGATGCCATACAACTGTTGAAATGCATTCCAAATGTGACAATCTACAAAATTCCTAGAAAAGAGAATGCTTTAGCAGATGCTTTAGCCCGTCTCGCAAAAGAATTTGCCTCGTTTGCAAGATGAATCGCTGGAAGTGTCGACTCACTGACGTCAGTCCTATCACAACTACATGTATACGATACACAAATCGAGAAAAGAAAAAGAATCAACTAGCAAGAAGGACATGAAAACACGTAAGATCGAGCGATACCTATCGATGGACTACCCGCAAACAGAAAGCTACCGACGATAGGTCGCTAGCCCATCGATCAAGAAAAGAACTCGTCCTACGCATTAATAAACAACACATTATACGAAGGTCTTTTCGATCAAATGCGGCTAAGGTGCCTAAGCGGGTCCGAGGCCCGTGAAATTGTTAAAGAGGTGCATTCAGACTCCGTGGCGCTCACCGCCGGGTCCAAAGATGAAAATGAAAATTAAAAGACTAGGGTACTACCGGCCCTCGATGATGACCGACCGCATGAAAATCGCCAAGAGCCGTCACCAATGCCAAGTGCACGGAGTGGTTCTACATCAACCTCCAAATGTGCTACACCCGACAATTGCGTCGTGGCCATTCGAATGTTGGGGCACGTATATAGTGGGTCCGATAGAACCACCATCTTCAAAAGGACATCGTTTCATTCTTGCAGCCTACAGCATTACTTTTCCAAGCGGGCAGTGCAGCTCCACTTAGAGAAGTGAAAGCACACCACGTGCTACAGCTTTTCAAGAACCAAGTTGTCTACCGTTTCTGAGTGCCGCGCAGATCATCTCGTATAATGGGCCGCATTCGAAGCACACAAATCAACAATTTTGTCGTGAGACACGGAATCGACCGGCGATACTCAACAATTTACTACCCAAGAGCAAACGGCCTCGCCGAGGCTTTTAATAAAACTCTCGTTCAAATCTTAAAGAAAACCCCGGACGATAATAAGAGAAATTGGCACGAGAAATTGTTAGAAGCCTTATGGGCCTACCGGACGACCTTCGTAACCCCTACTCAAGCTACACCTTACGCTCCGGTGTATGGGTCCGAGGCAAGTTGTTACCTTTAGAGGTTCAGCCTTCCTTCACTCGAATTGCAATTGCAAACAAGATCACGACGAAGAAAACGCCAGATTACGACTCGAAGAATTAGAAAGCTTCGAAGGGAAAAGACTTGCAGCAGCAGCAGAACTTAGAACTATACCAAGCTAAGATGGTTCAAGCCCATGACAAACCGGTCCGCCCAAGAACCTTCAAAGTTGGTGACTTAGTTCTCGTTCTCAAGAGACCTATTCTCGCACACCGCAAGATAGGAGGAAAATTGAACCCACTGGGAAGGACCGTTTCGTGGTCGAAGCAAGATACTCGTGAGGTTCCTACCAGCCTAGTGAATTGCCAGTGGAGAACGACATATGCTTCCAATCAACTGACGATACTCGAAAAATATTACGCTACCCGATGTTTCGAAGGAATGAATTCTTCATCCCTAAGAAACACGGGTGAAGTAATTACTTGTGATCGGGTCCGAACCCAAAAAAAAAAAATAATAAAATGTGCTAAGATAAATAAAATCATGATAATTAAGTTTTCCTTGTTTCCTTTTTCAAATCAAGATCTCTTTCCTGGATCTTATCCTACTTCATTCCCGTTAAATTTCAAAATATAAGAATAATAAAAAATGTATCTTTAATAAACATTTTCTTAATGTTCTTGTTCTTAAGTACTGCCCTCGATCCTTTTCCTTGTCTTTTCGCAGTGGAAATGTCGAACCGGCGGTCGGTCTTGAACTTTAAGAATGGCGTAAGCCTCGCACTCGATGAAAAGAGGGTGAAAGATGGAGCGATAATCGAGATTGACTCGCATTTCGCACCACAGAGCTCTACACGATGAGGAAAGTGACTCGGGTCCCGCTAACCGAGAAGAACTACCCTGGCAGACAAGGATGAAAGTGGGTGGCCCAAGCCACCAATCCAACAACAAGAAAAGAAAAGCAAACACCGAAGAAGACAAGAAAATGAAGTCCGTAGTCACTACAATGGAGGGCAGGCTTGCCG
This sequence comes from Papilionanthe hookeriana x Papilionanthe teres, assembly GCA_022702705.1. Lineage (NCBI taxonomy): Eukaryota > Viridiplantae > Streptophyta > Magnoliopsida > Asparagales > Orchidaceae > Papilionanthe > Papilionanthe hookeriana x Papilionanthe teres. Next base: position 59,210,499 of record CM040435.1, on the reverse strand, counting down.
CCGCCGCGCCCGCAGATTCAAGAAGTTCGGAGGGCTACTCTCACGCCCACGCAACGAAGAAATAAGAATCGCCGCATCCGTAAAATGTTAACAAAACTAGCCGCGGACCGACCGCGATGAGACAACTCGCTAATGCCAAGACATACATTTCAAGGACACCGGCTCACCAGAACCCGAAGAAAGGAGGCCACCTCCTAGAATAACAGTAAAGAACTGTGGAAATCTCCGTAAGATCGAAGAAAGAAGGCTACCACGCCACCGGATAGAACCACCAAGAAGGCATGACCTTGTTGCGAAGCAACCCCGGGAATGTCCCGATGTGCATCATCCCCGAGGAGCCGAGGTATGCAGGGGAACGTGAAGGGATTGAACCATATATCCCACAATACGTCACAAGGCCTCGCCATCTCGCATCATTCCGAATACGAGCCGGAGAGGATGCGTAATGTTGAAAAGAAAACTTTCGAATACTTCGAGAGAATTAAAGGAAGAAGAATCAACATACTAGAAGGCCTCGAGCTACACACCGACGTATTCTCGCAGTATGAACAACAAGAAATCGTGGACCGTATCCGGATCCGAAAAGAATGGGCCGAGCAGGCCGCCCGAGGGAAAACACATACTCGAACCCCGGAGATGGATGCCGTGGAAAGGAAGAATCACAATACAATGCGGATGCCGCTACAACTTTGTCGAAGACAGAAGGGAAACCCACCAGTGGATACTTCGTCATGGGCAAGTAGATCCGATGCCATTAGTTATCAAGAGAATGGTGAAAAGATTGATAACATGGAGGGTACTCGCCAGCAGATTGCATACCCAATAGCCGCATTATCAACATCTACAAACAGGGTGACCGCATACCCCCACATATCGATCACCACGACTTCGTCGACCTTTCTGCACTGGTCTCTTTCTTGAATGAGTGCAACATCATGTTCGGATCCGACCTCCGGATAGCAGGCCCGGGTGAGTTCCGAGGGCCAGCAAAGATACCTTTACCGGTGGGTTCCGTCATGATACCGCAAGGTAACGGAGCAGTATATCGCAAAGCATCGCATACCATGAGTGCCAGCGGAGCGAATCTCAGCTACTTTCGTGAGGATGGACGACAAAGAAATACCTTACCATTTCCAACCGCATCCGCAGCTAGAGAACCTCCGCCTTACGAGCCGTGAGTTACATGGGAAATATCACACCTCCAACGTACATCCAACTCGGCATCCTTGCCAAGGATGGCTTGGAAGGTGATGTTATTGACCATGTACCTCACTATTCGTACATGGATTTTTCGACATGATGATTCTTTCTATGGATCAACAAAGATCATACACAAATCCGTTTCGAGTCTACATGGATTGTATGAAATATATTCCGCATCGAGTTGTACGACGTATTTTCAACATGATTGGAATGAAAGTGACCATGTCACGTTTTCGGCCTTCACCTCTTTAGTGCAAATTGATTGGGAAACGCCATTAAAGTTAAATGAACTTCGAACAAAGAACAGAAAAGAAAAAAAGAGAATAAAAGAAAACTTTCTAAAAAAAAAATCTGAAAAATGACAAACACTAAGTTCACATGAACATTAAATAAACAACAAAATAAAATTTGAACCATTAAAAGATAAACGAAATCAACACAAATCTCAAATTCCATCCTTCCAAACTTCAAAATCAAATTCCATCCTTCCAAATTCCAAATCAAATTTCATCTTTACAAATTCCAAATCAAATCCTCAATCAAATCTAAATCCAATCTCGATCAAGTTTCAAACTTGATCTTTCAAATTTCAAATCAAATCTTAAATCAAATTTCAATCGAGTTCAAACTCATCCTTTCAAATTCAAATCTTTTGGGTCGAGGATTTTACATCCAAGACTGCACTGCTTTAGGATCCTTTTCCTATTGCACTGAAATACATCAAAACTCAAAACTCTTTTGAGTCGAGGATTTTACATCCAAGACTGCACTGCTTTAGGATTCTCTTCCTATTGCACTGAAATACATCAAAATTCAAAACTTTCGAGTCGAGGATTTTACATCCAAGACCGCACCGCTTTAGGATTCTCTTCCTATCGCACCGAAATACATCAAAATTCAAAACTCTTTTCGAGTCGAGGATTTTACATCCAAGACCGCACCGCTTAGGATTCTCTTCCTATCGCACCGAAATACATCAAAATTCAAAACTTTTCGAGTCGAGGATTTTACATCCAAGATCGCACCGCTTTAGGATTCTCTTCCTATCGCACCGAAATACATCAAAATTCAAAACTTTTGAGTCGAGGATTTTACATCCAAGACCGCACCGCTTTAGGATTCTCTTCCTATCGCACCGAAATACATCAAAATTCAAAACTTTTGGGTCGAGGATTTTACATCCAAGACCGCACCGCTTTAGGATTCTCTTCCTATCAGCACCGAAATACATCAAAATTCAAAACTTTTGGGTCGAGGATTTTACATCCAAGACCGCACCGCTTTAGGATTCTTCTTCCTATCGCACCGAAATACATCAAAATTCAAAACTTTCGGGTCGAGGATTTTACGTCCAAGACCGCACCGCTTTAGGATTCTCTTCCTATCGCACCGAAATACATCAAAATTCAAAACTTTCGGGTCGAGGATTTTACATCCAAGACCGCACCGCTTTAGGATTCTTCTCCTATCGCACCGAAATACATCAAATTCAAAACTTTTGGGTCGAGGATTTTACATCCAAGACCGCACCGCTTTAGGATTCTCTTCCTATCGCACCGAAATACATCAAAATTCAAAACTTTTGGGTCGAGGATTTTACATCCAAGACCGCACCGCTTTAGGATTCTCTTCCTATCGCACCGAAATACATCAAAATTCAAAACTTTTGGGTCGAGGATTTTACATCCAAGACCGCACCGCTTTAGGATTCTCTTCCTATCGCACCGAAATACATCAAAATTCAAATTTTCGAGTCGAGGATTTTACATCCAAGACCGCACTCGCTTTAGGATTCTCTTCCTATCGCACCGAAATACATCAAAATTCAACTTTTGGGTCGAGGATTTTACATCCAAGACCGTATCGTTTTAGGATCTTTTCCCTATCGCAATGAAATACATCAAATCGAAATCAAACTCTCGAGGTTAAGGATTTTATATCCAACACCACTTTGCTCCGAGATATCTTCTCATTGCAACGATTCAATCTAATCAATTCAATCTTCTTTCGAGGTCGGAGATGTTACATCTAAAACCTCAAAATCCTAATTTTCATTTCAAATCAAATCCCTCAAATTAATTTCGACAAAACTTCAATCTAAATCGAAACTCCAAACTAAAATTTAAACTCACACATCAAAACATAAATTGAAGCAAAATAAAATCTAAATCGAAATTCCCCGCATCATGTGATTTGGGATTCACCTCCTTTTCCTTTCCCCGCCGAGAGTTCAAGAAATCTCCGGTTCCGCAGATATACTCGACACTCCCCGCCAGAAACTCTTCTACTTCGTCCTAAGTTCGTCACTGACATCCGTGTTGGTTTTGTTGATCGCTTCGGTCAACACCAATACGCGCGTGTGCTCCGTCACTCACCACACCTATCGGGGGTCCATTTGTTGACCTCATTTTTGATGAGGTCTTCCTTTCTTCTTTTAGTGCTTAGGATCTAGCCTTAGGCCTTTCCTTCGACTATCTTAGAGGACTAGAATCGGGACCCGCCTTTTAGAAATTCAAACCACTTCTAAACTCCCCGCAAACTCCACAAACTTGACTATAGACCCCTAATCACCTGTGAGGGTTGAAATCAAATATGGAAGTTTAAAGGATGAGTTCCTATAGACTCTTCGGCCTTAGGATCGCCCCTGCGGCCCTGTCCGTGAAGGGGCCGACTTACACACACATTACACTTATACACTACACTTACACACTACATTTCCACACACTTCCTAAAACCACACCCATACCCAACTCGACCTCCCGACTCATGTAGGTGATTCACATGGATGGTCCTTAACCCCTAAGCCCTCAGCTAAGAGGTTAGGAACAACATAATGAATGCCTCAAATGAGTCCTTTCATGGCTCATATGGGCTTGAATGGCTTCATGGCTCAACCAAAATGATTTCACCCCACCCAAATTCACCCAATCTTCAATTTCCCAAATTTTCAATTTTTGACCCCCGGACCCTACACCTACTAAACCTACCCAAAACCTCGAATTACCCAAATTTTCGCAAAATCTCCAAATTACCTAAAATTTTCCAAAATCAATCCCAAACACCTCCACATCACTCAAATTGATCATCCATACCCAAAAATACCAAAAATTCCAAGAAAACCCCCCAATACCCTCCAAATACCCAAAATACCCTTCTTGGCCTAAAAATCCAAAAATTCAGAAAATTCCCAGAAAATTCCAGAAAATCCCAAATATTCCCAATTTCATTTTGTCCAACTACACCATGGGCCAATTTTGTCAATTTACCCTACTTTTGTCAAAACCCCCAAATCGACCCATTTTAACCCAAAGTGGACCCAATGTCAAACCAAACATACCCAATTGACCCCAATTTTGGTCCAATTCAATTCTAAACTTCAATTCAACATTCCCAATACCAATTTAGACCAAATCCAAGTCCAATTTGATTGACATTTGGATCCAATTTCACTTTGGGCCTTAAAGCCCAAATTTGGACCCATGACCCAAACTTAACCCAAACTCACCCAATTCAACTCCAATTAACCCCAAATCTTTTCTAAACCTTCCTTAACATCCTCATAAACAAAACACTAACATGATTTGCCCAAGATTTTGACCCAAACCCCACTCAAATTCAACCCAAAATCAAAAAGCCCAATTTTGACCTAAACCCAAATCTAACCCAAATAGGCCCAAACCTCAAAATTAAAACCCAACCAAAGCCAAAACCTCTTTGAAACACTCCTATAAACATTTCTTAACATTTATTTTACATCAATTTCAACCCTAGCCCAACATTGGCCCAAGTTAGCCTAATTCGACCTACATTGGCCCATTTACCAAATAAACCCAAATTCAACCCAATTCAAACCCAAACCACCTTAAATCTATTTCAAATTATTCATGAAACATCCCTAAACCAAAACCAACAACTATTTGGCCCAAACTTCTACAAAAATTCCCATCCATGAACACATCCTTAAACTTAAAAGCCCACTTCCCTTAAACCTTCTTAAAAGCCCATTTCCTTCAAAATTCAAAAGCCCAAATCTACCCTAAAGCCCACATGACATCTCCATTTGTCATCCATTTAATTAAATCCATTACCTAAGTCCTAAAATCATCATTGAATTATTCCAAATGAAGCCTCATGCCAAATCACCCCTAAATACTAAAATTTTCCTTAAATCCATTTCCATGAAATTGACTTTACTTTTCCCAAGCCAAATGGAGCCATGGAGCCATGCATAAGCCATATGCAAGCCATGAGAGCCCCTTTACATGTCACCATGCCATTTTGGGCAAAAGGAGGAGGCTCTTTCCTTAATTCCTAAAGGTGATTAACCACTTCCATGTTTCCACTAAACCATGCTTAAGCCTAATCGTGCTTGGATGGTGACTTCGACCCTACCGATTATGCCGAGCCAAATCACTTTTTCCTCAGCCAAAACCAGGCCTCGGGTGGTGCACCTAGCCCAAATGGGTGGGTTGACCCATTTAGGTTCAAATCTAGCCATGCCCCATTCCACTTTGGATCAAAGCCTTTACACATGTCCATGGCCAATCGATCGCACAAACCTCCAGCCCCGACCCACCCGACCTCGAGGGTGACCCATGCTCTGGCCGGCCGGCCACCGTGCCGCCGGAAAACACCATGGCCGAAAGTTCACATGTGAGCCAACATTGAAATTCTCACTTGCCGAGCCGCCCCATCCCCAGCAAGCTACCATGGCCGATCTTCTCCTCACCGCAGCAACTCGATCCCAAACCCTAACTCCCCCGGAGGCCTTCCACCCTCTCCTATTTAAACCCCTCACCCTCTCGGCCAAAGGGGAGCCAAGCACAAACCCCGCCGAAACTCGCCAAAATTGTTCCAAACCCTTCACCATCCTGAGAGCAAGCTTGATCCCCGGTGTCAATTTGCCCTAATCCCCACCAACAGAGCCCAATTTCTCAACCGAAATTCCACCCAAAACCAGGACACTTTGCCACAATGAGCCAATCCTCAAATCGACCGGTCCTACACCTTCACCGGACCAAGAGGAGAAGTTTCCCACCGAAAGCCCCATCTCCGAGCCACCTAGCTTGCTCCAGCCTCCAAGCTTTGTGATCTACCGTGGTCACTTTCATAGCTAGCAATTCACCGCACTCGCGAGACTTCATCCGGAGCTTGCCGGAACCCAATCGAAGGTGCAACAACTCTCGTATCGAAGCCACACTTCTCTGAGCCAAGGTATGAGCTAACTCTTCATCCCGAGCTTTTGAAGATTCTCTATTTCAAATGCCTTAGTTTCAATGCATGTTAGCCGTATAGATGTGTTCGTCTCTTCAAGACGAATCCATAGAGCATAAGAGCATAAAAATCCATCGAGTATCGAGTGAGATATTGTGGATTTAGCGTGGACGGCTATCGAGCGAGGACACTCGGGGACGATGAACGGATGCCGTCCATTCAATACACGCGCGCACGAACGGCTCGGATCGGCGTCGGACCGTGAGACCGCACGAGAACCGCGGGGCCCGGGCCGCCGACTCAGATGGCGGCGTCGAATGGGAGCGCGACACGCGGCGTTTCGGAGCCGCCGAGGCCGACGCGGCGCCGCGTGGATAAATAGAAAATTAGGGTATTTTTCTATTTATTTAATTCCCTAAACTTCAAAAATCCATATCTTTGTGTAGAAAAATCACAAAAATAAAATAAAAATACCCTCTTGCTCGTTGAATAGAGGAGAATAATGTGGAAAAGAAATCATTTAATTTAATTAAGTATTTTATTTTTTATGATTTATTTACTCTCCGCATACATTTAATTCTCCATGCATGTATACAATTCACCATGGCATGAGACCATAGAGCTTTGAAGCCTCCGAACTTGGGAACATTCCCTGAATTTTCCAAGGTCGAGGCCATCTCTGTGAAAAGTTATTTATTTTTCAAATGCATGTTGCCGTTTTGAGTATTTTAATTCCAAAAATTAGCATGTTGTGAAATAAATTCTAGAAATATTTGGTGATGTTCTTTATGACCAGAGAACTCTAGGAAAAATAGGACTCGAGTTAATTCACTCGCATTAACCCTAATCGGCTTAAACACCTAAAATAGGTCTTTAATTAATTAGAGTTAACCAGGCATCAAATTGACTTGAAATCAATTCTCCACTGACCTTTAGGATCAGAGGAATCCACCATAAAAATTTGAAGTCAATTGGACTTGGTTAGCCCCACTAATCGGGTCGATTAAGCCACTTAGCCATTTTAAACTTTAAAAATTCATAACTTTTAAAATATTTTTTTAAAATTCACCAAATTGGTTTTGGAGCCTCTCTGATATCAGGAGAACCCAAGAAAATTAAAATTTCAATTTTCTAAAAAAGTTGATTTTTAATAATATTTTAATATTTTTAATAATTAAAAAATAATAAAAATCACAAAAATAATAAAATTCACCAAAATGTCAGATTTTGAATTTTAATCACTTAGGAACAAATCCCACATTTTTCCTAAGTCTATTTAGTGAGATATTAAATTTTAAAGCCCTAGGGTAATTTTAAAATTAAAAAAATGTATTTTCTAGCATTTTCACTAAAATAATTATTATAAATCATAGAAAAATCAGAAAATTGCAAAATTTGTTTCTCTGGTCTCCTTAATATCAGAGAGATTTTTGAAAAATATAAAATCCATTTTTCAACATTTATCTTATTTTTAAATTAATTAACACTCCAAAACTCAAAATAATTATAATAAAAATAATATAATTCAAAAAATCACCAAAATTGGTCCAAGTGCTTCTCTGGTCATTAGGAATGTCCCCTAATTTTCTTAAGGACAGAAACTTTTCCCTTGGTCATGTTATCAAATTTTCCTTGAAAATCTCTATTTTTCACCAAAAATAATTATATAAATAAATCAAATACAGAAAAATCACATTTTCTCCTCTCATGTCTTTATTGACATATGAGTAAAGTCACATAAAAATTTCAAGTTCATTTGAGTTCAATTTAGTGAGTTATGAAATTATTAAGCTTAAAGGGTAAAATGGTAATTAAAATCTTTAATCCTTAATTAAAACTTTAGGTTCAATAAAAAATCAACAAGTAAAATATTTGATCCTAATCTGATTTGGATGATTGAAATTTAAATAATTAAAGGGTAGGAACCCATTAAATAATTTTAAAATGATCAAACTTTAATTAAATAATAGATTAAATTTGGAAGAATAATAAAATCGAATTATTAAAATAAGGGATCTTTATTAGGAAGAGATTTATTCTTTAATTTAAAAATCCCTAAATTAATTATATCAACTAATATTCAATTTTTAATTAAAATGATAACTCAAATTTAAAATATTAAAAGACTTAATTAAATTATTAAACTCTTTTGAAATTTCAATTAAAATTAAAAATAAAGTAAATTAAAGATAAATTAAATTAAGATTAAATTTAAAAATTAAATTAAATTAAATTTAATAATTAAATTAAATTAAATTAAACAATTAAATTAAGTTAATTAAAATTAAATTAAATTAAATAATTAAATTAAATTAAATAATTAAACAATTAAATTAAATTAATTAAAATTAAATTAAATTAAATCAAACAATTAAATTAAATTAAATTAAAATTAAATTAAATTAAATTAAACAATTAAATTAAATTAAATTAAATAATTAAATTAAATTAAATCAAATCAAATTAATTAAACACCAAGTCAAATTAAATTGAATTATGTTAAACTAAATTAAAACTCAATTAAATTAAGTTAAATTAAATATAACATCACCTAAGACATAAAAGAAATTAAATATAAAACAACTTCAACACTATTCCAAATTTAAACTCTTTAACTTAAATCAAGTCATTTGAATACTAATTTACCCTCGAAAGCTTTCGATTATTGTAACTCCTAAATGAAACATTAAATGGAGTGTTACTTTACTCATAGGATATTCAAATGTCCTAGTTCACCGAGCAAGTTAACAAGACTTCGAAAACCTCTGGACGATCGATTCATTTATATAATTAAATTCATTCGACTTAAAATAATTCTAGAAATATTGAAAAGATGTTTAAGATCCTTCTTAAGCACTTCCTCAATATGATAGGATATTTTTAAGAACAATCGAATTTGATTATTCTTCGATGAAGAAAATCGTCCTTAAACCAAAACACAAAGAACCTAGACGTCATAGGAGATGACTAGCCATGTGATTAGGAATTTGGTAGAAAACCATAACCTTTCCCCTAGCTTTACCTAGGAACTTGTTTAAATATTCTAATTGTGTTTTAAGTGTAGCTTGGGATGACGGGAAGACCCTCCAGTGCACGCTTTTATTTTATTGCAATTTACTTTCTTGCAATTTACTTTCTTGCAATTTATTTTCTTGCAATTTACTTTATTGCAAATGCATTTTACTTTTCTTGCATGATAAAACAACAGCTTGCATGAAAACCCACACCTTTAGGATAGCCCCTAAAACCGAAACCAAAATTAAGTTAAAAGTCATTGCAAGATAAAATTCACCGCCACAACATTTCAAAATATAAAACAACTCAAAATTTAATCACAAACAGAACACAAAACTACAATTACAACTAAATTAAAACGTCCCGTCGGATGATCGGGAATACCTCGGATGATGTAACCTACGTGTTGCTAACGGGATTTCCCACGGTCTAAATGAAAGTGTGGAACTCATTCAGCTGAGTTTAGCAAATTCATCCGGACTAAGTGAATCCGATAAAAATAACGATGCCGAAGGATGGAACCGTGGGATCTTAACCGGTGTCGTTATAATCAACTTTAAGATTTGTTTTAATTAAAACACAAAAAACACTTGGAAATTAAGATTTTCTCTAAACCAAAACACTTCTCTCATCCCCCGATTTATGATTTCTAAAACTAAACCTCTCGCAACAACAAGGAGCTTGGAGCATGGTGGGCAAGCACGACCATCGTCATCAGCGAAAACCCGAGTCTACTTCAGCAAAACTTTCCTAGAATTAAAACAACCGAGCCATAGGATTTCGAGGTAGCTTGCACTAGTGCAACATAAATCCTCAACTCTTCGTTATGCATTTGCATTGCAAATTAAGCCCTAACCGGTCTTAGGATTCCGAGGTAGTCGTCCGATACGACAATAAACCCTCACATCTTCTAGTGCTATTTGTTTGATTTTATCATACAAATATAAGCCCTAATTAATTGAAATTGGCAAGATTGAAATATCAAATAAACATTAGGACTTTCCTAAATTCAAGCCAAACAATAGGATAGTCGGGAAATTATCGAAGTTCACTTCGAATCGTTGATTTCTCCTACCTCTCTTCCTTTGGATTCACAAAACAAAATGTTCCAAAATTTGATCCATTCCCTATTGAAATTCCAAAATTCAATCTTTGAAAACCTTAAACTTTGAAATTCTTGAGAGCAGTAATCATCGATTATTATCGAGAGTTTTCTTAGGTGATTCCCGTCACTTAAGATGTAATTAACTATGGGGCTTGCCCTTATAGGGAATTTTAAAGAACCCGTGTAATATAAACCCTCGTTTAATGTTTTCATGTTAAGCAAGGGAAACTTGTCGGCTTATAAAATTGGTTCGCGATACCAAACGGATGTCACTAATCTTCTAGTTTATTTAATCAAGCCCCACCATCAAGCAGTGTGTCTATCCTTAGGGATAGATACACGGCTTGTGGTGCGGTGCTCGTTTATATAAACTATTTGGGATGTGAGGTCGGTTTAATCTCATATCTTAAAACCTTCAAGTTTAAAAATTATTTTCAAAATCAAATACTACTTTTCAAATTATTTATTTTTAATTAAATTAAAAATTCGCCGACAGATTTCTGTTAGGCGACCCCTCTTCAAAATAAAACACACGACCTAAAAATATGCCGACACTCTTTTCCCCAGCGAGAGTTCAGGGATCTCCAGTCTTGGAGATATACTCAATACTCCCCAGCGGATATTTGTTTCTACTACGATCTAAGTGTGTCACTTAGACGTATGTGTTGGTTTTGTTGATCTCTTCAGTTAACACCAATTCACGCGGTGTGCTTGGTTAGCTCACCACATCTATTGGGGGTCCATTTGTTGACCTCATTTTTGACGAGGTATCTTCTCTTCTCTCTCCTTAGTACTTAGGATCTAGCCTTAGGCTTTCCCTTTGACTATCTTAGAGGACTAGAAATGGAACCCACCACTTAGAAATTTAAACACCTCTTAAACTCCTTGCAAACCCCATAAGTTTGATTGTAAATCTCCAAGTCACTTGGAGGGTTAAAATCAAATGTGGAGGTATAAAAGATGAGTTCCCTATAGGACTCTTTAGCCTTAGGACTACCCTGGGTGGCCTGGTCCGGTGAGGGTTGACTTGCACACACATTACACTTTCACACACATTCCAATTCCTAAAACCATTCATACATATCTTGACTTCCTGACTCATGTAGGTAATTCATATGGATGGACCTTAACCCCTAGGCCCTTGGCTAAGAGGGTTAGGAACAACATAGTGAATGCCTCAAGTGAGTCATCTCATGGCTCTTATGGGCTTGATATGGCTTCATGGCTAAAAAAAGTGATCCCATTTTACTCAAACTTGATCAATCTTTATTTTTCCAAAATTTCAATTTTTGACCCCCGGGGCCCTACACCCGCTAAACCTACCCAATACCCTCAAAATTGCCCAAATTTTGCAAAATTGCCTAAATTACCCAAAATTCCTCAAAACCAATCCTAAACATTTCCCCCCACTCAAATTGATCATCCTTAGCCAACTATACTAAAAAATTCCAAAAATACCCCCCAATAACCTCCAAATACCCAAAATACCCTTTTTAACTCAAAAATCTAAAAATTCCAAAAATTCCCAGAAAATCCCAAATATTTCCAATTTCATTTTGTTCAACTACACCATAAGCCAATTTTGTCAATTTAACTCACTTTTACCAAAACCCCCAATTTGACCCATTCTTAACCCAAGTGGACCCAATGTCCCACTAAACCAACCCAATTGACCTCAATTTTAGTCAAATTCAATTCTAAACAGCAATTCAATATCCCTAATGTCAATTTAGACCAAATACAAGCCCAATTTGACTGACATTTGGATCCAATTTCAATTTAAAGCTTAAAGCCCAATTTTGGCCCATGACCTAAACCTAGCCTAAACCAACCTAATTCAATTCAAAATCACTTCAAATTTGTTCCAAATCACTCATGACACATCCCTAAACTAAACCCAACACTTATTTGGCACAATAGTTTACAAAACTTTCATCCACTAACTTGTTTTAAAACCTAAAAGCCCACCCTTTTTTAAGACACTTTAAAAGCCCATCCAAAACAATTTCAAAGGCCCAAAACCTATTTCAAAACCCATATGACATCTTCATTGGTCATCCATTTGATTAAATCACCCCCTAAGTTGTATTTCATCATTTAAACAAACCAAATGTGGCCCCATGAAAATTTTTCATCAAATGTCTAAAAATTCAAAACCCTTTTCATGTAATTGACCAAACTTTGCCCCAAGCCACATGGAGCCATGGAGCCATGCATAAGCCATATGCAAGCCTTGGAAGCCACTTTCCACATCACCAAACCATTTATGGCTAGAGAGGGAACCCTTTTCCAAACTCCTTCTTAAGCCTTTTTAACCCCTTTTATGTCACACTCTAACCCATGCTTAATCAAAATTCATGGGATAGAGACTTCTCCACCTAAAGTCAGCTGAGCCAAATGATTCATTTCAGCCCAAATCAAACTCTTGGAGGGTGAACCCAACCCATTTCCATGGCTTGACCAAATTAAGCTCAAAATGACCCTTCCCCCTTTCAACTTAAATCAAACTCCTTTACACATGTCAAGCCTCAATTGAACTCACCAACTTCCACCCCTGACCCCACTGAGCCAGATGGTGACCTAACCCTACCGGCCAGCCGCCTGGGTTGCCGGAAAATGCCATGGCCGAGAGCTCCATGTGAGCTAAAATTTTCAATTCTTCCTTACTGAGTTGTCCCAGTCCAATTGAACATCATGGCTGTTCTTCTCTTGCATAGAGCAGCTGATCCCAAGCATCAAACCCCCCTGGGAGGCCCTCCAGCCATGTCTATTTAAACCCACCACCCTCTCAGCCAAAGAAGGTGATGAACCAGACCTAAACAAAACTCTGCCAAAATTGCTCCACGACCTTCTCCTCACCTAGAGCAATTGATCCCCACTGCTCTCCTGCCCTAAACCCCATTGATTGAGCTCAATTTTGGAGCTTAATTCTCAGCCCAGAACCAGGACATCTCTAAAACCTCCACCAAATCCAAAATAAAACTCACCCACACCTGCATAGGACCAAGAGAAGGAGTTCCCCAGTGAAAGCCCCCTCTCCAGGCCACCCATTTGCTCCAGCCTCCAAGCTTTGAAATCGGCTGTGGACACTTTCATACCTAGACAATTCTCCAGAGCCAGAGACTTCATCTGGAGCTTCCTTGGTTACAATCGAAGGTGACACAACTCTCTGATTAAAGCTACACTTCTCATAGCAAAGGTATGGATCATTCCTTCCTCTCGAGCTTCCAGTGATTCTCCATTTTGTTTTACTTAATTTCATAGCATGTAAACCGTATGGATGTGTTCTTCTCTTCAAGACGAATCTATAGAGCATAAGAACACAAAAATCCGTTGAGAAATGAGAGAGTTCTTAGGGTTTTAGTGTGGACGGTCACGGGTGCACACCAGTCGTAGACGATGACCAGGCACCGTTCGATCTAGCGTATATCAAGTGAACGGTCCAGATTGAGCCGGACCAGAGAACGTTACATGAACCGCCGGCCCCTCGAGCGTAGAGTCAGATGGCGGCGTCGAATGAGAGCGTGACGTGTGGGCTTTCGGAGCTGCTGAGGTTGACGCGGCGCCGCGTGGATAAGTAGAAAAATATGGAATTTTTGATTTATTTAAATACCCAGAACTTAGAAAATCCATATCTTTGTGTAGAAAAATCATAAAAATAAACTAAAAATATCCACTTGCTCAGTGAACAGAGGAGAATAATGTGGAAAAGAAATCAAGTTATTTTGATGAGTATTTTATTTTTAATTAATTATTTACTTATTTCAGTATTTTGATTCTTCATTTGCATAGATAGTTCACCATGGTACGAGACCATAGGGCTTTTGAAGCCTCTAATCTTGGGAACATTTCCTGAATTTTTCAAGGTCAGAGGCCATCTCTATGGAAAGTTATGTATTTTTTAAGTTTAGGTCACTGTTTTTGGTATTTTAATTCCAATAATGAGCATGTTTTTCAATAAATTCTAGAAAAATTTGAGGAAGTTTTTTAGGACCAGGGGACCCTAGGATAATTATATCTTGGGTTAATTCATTAAGAATAATCCTAATTGGCCTAATTACTTAAAACTGAACTTTAATTAATTAGGGTTAACCACACATTAAAATAACTTAAAAATAATTCTCCATTGATCTTCAGGATCAGAGGGATCTCACATAAAAATTTGAAGTTAATTGGAAATATTTAACCCCACTAAATGGATTAACTAAACCACATGATCAAAATTAAACTTTAAAAATTCATAACTCTAAAAATACATTTCAAAAATTCACCAAATTAGTTTTGTGGGCTCTCTGATATTAGAGGAGTCTATAAAAATTTAAATTGGAATTTTGTAAAATTTTTCATTTTTAATCATATTTTAATATTTAAATAATTAAAAAATAATAAAAATCACAAAAATATTAAAAATCATAAAAATGTCACATTTTGACTCCTAATCACTTAGGAACAAACCAAATATTTTTCTCAAGTCTCTAAGTTAAGATATTGAATTTTAAATGCTTGAAACAAGTTTTAATATTAAAAAAAATGTATTTTCTAACCTTTTCACTAAATTAATTCTAATAAATCAAAAAAAAATCAAAAAATTGTAAAATTTGCTTCTCTAAACTCCTTGAGGTCAGAGAGATTTAAGAAAAATATAAAACCCATTTTTTAACTTTAATTTTATTTTATACTTAATTAATACTCCAAAAACTAAAATAATTATAATAAATAAAATATAATTTAAAAAATCACCAAAATTGGTCCAAGTGGTCCTCTGGTCATTAGGAACATCCCATAATTTTCTTAAGGACAGAAACCTTTCCTTGGTCATGTTGTTGAATTTCCATTGAAAATCCCTATTTTTCACTAAAAATAATTATATAAATAAATTGAATTCAGAAAAATCAGATTTTCTCCTCTAATGTCTTAATTGATATATGAGTGAAGTGACATAAAAATTTTAAGTTCATTTGAACTCAATTTAGGGAGTTATGAAATAAATAAGCCTAAAAGGGCATAAAGGTAACTAAAGAATTTAAATTCCTTTATTAAAATTTTAGGTTTAATTAAAATGGAGGGTAAAATATTTGATTTTATCTTTCTTGGATGATTGAAACTTTGGGAAATTAAAAGGGTAGGAACCCATTAATCACTTTTAATAAAACAAAAATGAAACTTTAATTATTTAAAAAAAATTAAATTTTGGAAGATTAATGAAAATTTGAATTATTAAAAATAGGGATATAACTTGAGAGGATATTAATTCTTTAATAAAAAAATCCCTAAATTAATCACATCAATAATATTTAACTCTTAATTAAGATTAAAATGATAATCCAAACTAAGTAAATCAAAATTAAAAAAATTTAAAAAAAAATATTAACCCTTTAATTAAAGGAAAGCTCAAAATATTAAGTGGTTTAACAATTAAATTAAATTAAATTAAAATTAAAATTAAATTAAATTAAAATTTTAACAATTAAATTAAATTAAATTTAAAATATCGAAATTAAATTAAATTAAATTAAGTTAGATTCAATTAAATCAAATTTAAATTATATTAAATTAACATCATTCAATAATAAAAGTAAAACAAATTTAAAATATGAAGATCACTTAAAGTATAAAGATTTAAACCAAAAATAATTTGAACACTATTCCAAACTTAAAATTATTAATTAAAACCTCATAATTAAACTAAATCACTTTAAACCATTAACTCAAACTTCAAATTAAGAATGATTAAATTTCTCAACAAACCAACTTGCCCCTAAAGGCTTTAATTATTATAACTCTTAAATAGAGTATTAAGTGAGATGTCACTTCATTCACCAAGTAATCAAATGCCCAAGTTCACTGAGCAAGAGACAAAGCTTAACTAAACTCTTGGATAATTAATTCGCCTGTGCAATTAAATTTACTTGGATTCAAAATAATCTCGGAAATGTTGAAAAGATGTTTAGGACTCGTCCTAAGCACTTTCTCAATATGATGAGATGTTTTAGAAGAAAAATTGAATTTAATTGTTCTTTGATGAAGAAAATCATCCATAAACAAAACACAAGAACCTAGACTTCATAGGAGATGACTAGTTATAAGATTAGGACTTTGGTAGATAACCAAAACCTTCCCTTAGCTTTACCTAGGTACTTGTTATAAATATTTAAAGGCCTTAATATATGTTTTAAGTGCAGCTTGGGATGACGGGAAGACCCTCCAGGTACGCATTTATTTTATTGAAATTTACTTTATTGCAAATTACTTACAGGCACTGTACTTTACTTTTTCTTGCATGTTAAATAAGATTGTTGCATGAAACCCAAAAACTTTAGGATAGCCACAAAACTGAAACCAAAACTAAATTAAAAGTCAACACAAGATAAAATTCACTGCCACAACATTTCAAAATATAAAACAACTCAAAATTTAATCAGAAACATAACAACAAAACTACAATTGCAACTAAATTAAAACGTCTCGTTGAATGATCGGGAATACCTTAGATGATGTAACCCACGTGTTGCATGGGATTTCACGCTGTCTAAATTAAAGTGTGGAGCTCATTCAGTTGAGTTTAGCAAATTCATCTGGACTAAATGAATTCGATGAAAATAACGGTGCCGAGATGACAGAACCATGGGATCTTAATCGGTTCTGTTTAAACAACTTTAAGATTTATTTTAATTAACATATTAAAAATATTTGGACTTTAAGATTTCTAAAACAAAACACTTCTCTCATCTCCTGATTTTCACCTTCTGAAACTAAACCTCTACAACAACAAGGAGCTCGGAGCATGGTGGGCAGCACGACCATCGTCATCAGCAAAACTCGGGTCTACTTCAGCAAAACATTTCTTAGAGTTAAATAACAAAGCCATAAGATTTTGAGGTAGTTTGCCTAGTGCAACATAAATCCTCAACTTTTCATTAGGCATTTGCATAATCATGTTATGCAAATTAAGCCCTAACCCGTCTTAGGACTCCGAGGTAGTCGTTCGGTACGACATAAACCCTCACATCTTCAAGGCTATTTGTATGATCATATCATACGAATATAAGTCCTAATTAACTAAAATTGACAAGATTAAAACATTAAATAAAATTCCTAAATTGAAGCCAAACAATAGAATAGTTTGGGAAGTTGCCAAGATTCTTCTTGGATCCTCAGCTTCTCCTACTTCTCTTCCTTTGGACTCCTGAAATTAACTGTTCCAAATTTGGATCCATTCCCAATTGAAATTTCCAAAATCTAATTCATTTGAAACCTTAAACTTTGAAATTCTTGAGAGCAAAACCACTGATCATTATCGAGAGTTTTCTTAAAAGATTCCCGTTATTTAAGATGTAATTAACTATAGGGGCTTGCCCTTATAGGGAACTTTAAGAACCCAGGTAATATAAACCCTGCTTAATTTCTTTGTATTAAGCAGGGAACTTGTCGGCTTATAAAATTGGTTTGCAGACCAAACGGATGTCACAAATCTTCTAGTTTATTTAATCGAGCCCCATCATCAAGCAGTGTGTCTATTTTTCGGGATAGATACACGGTTTGTGATGTGGCTCTCGTTTATATAAACTATTTGGGTTGTGAGGTCGGTTTGATTTCATATCTTAAAATTTTAAAACTTAAAACTATTTTTTAAAATCAAATGCTTCTTTCTAAAACTATATATATATATTTAAATTAAATTTAAAATTTAAAATTCGCCGACAACTTCTGTAGGCGACCCCTTTCTTTTTCAAAACGCACAACCTAAAAATATGCAGACAGTGGTCATGCCTTAGGATCTACCCTTGGAGGTCTCGAGCTCTTGCACTTAAACTTACACTCCACACTCACAATTTTAAACCAAAGACATCCCATTTTGATCCCTAACCCTTTGGACACTCATGTGTGTGGTCCCACCAACCCTAAGCCTATTACTAAGGTGACCAGGATAAACACATAGAGGACCAAAGAGAGTCACTTCTGATCTGTAACATAAATAGCTTGACATCCCAAATTGAATTTCAAAATCCTACCAAATTCTCCAATTTTAACCCAAATGCCCCAAAACACCACAAAATTCCCAAAATCTCCCTAAATTGCCAAAATTCCAAAAATCATTCTGAAATACCTCCCACCACTCAAATTGACCAAAATTACCCAAATTTACCAAAATTTCTAAAATTGCCCCAAATTGGCCCAAATTACCAAATTGCCTTTGAGAAGGGCCCCAAAACCCAAAACTTTTTAGAATCACCCTAGATCTCCCAAAAATCATTCCAGAGTGTTCCCCTCATCGCACTAAGAAGTTTGACTGTAAACATGCTATACTTTCGAGCAAACGGTGGGCCCCTCACAACCAAGAAGCTGATACTTGAAAGACATTCCAAGGTTCGTAAAATCGTTTGCATTAGTCAGAAATGCCACGGAACGCTTCCGTTTGACTCTAAATTTTTTTTGCGCTACCCTGAGCCCTTAATTTAACTTTTTGACCACTTACCCCGAAAACCCCCAAAATTACCAAAATACCCCTACGTAGCCCAGAATTCATAAAAATTCCAAAAATTCTCTAAATCTCTGAAAAATTTCCAATTTCATTTTCTTCAACTACATCGTAGCCTAATTTTGTCAATTTAACCTGATTTCGTCAAAAGCCTCAAATTTGACATTTTTGACCCGATCGACGATGAGGTTGCCCAAACGACATCGAATTTCGAAATGGACTACGCCGTTGCATCTAGAATATTGAAATTACTAGCGGGGCATATATAATTTGCTATGGTTTGACACACGTGTGAATGGTGCCAAAATTAGCGCGTACGGTGCCAAAATGACGCGTATGGGTAAGTAAATAACTAATTAAAACTTTTCTTTTTATTTTCTAATCCTAACCTAACCGGCCATCCCCCCCTTCCCCTCTCAAATTTATGAATCCCAACTCCCTCCTCCCTCTTGGTCGTGACTTTTGAGCTAGCCATGGCAAAAAATTCCATGGTGTGGCTCCCTCCTTGCTTTGTCACCAAGGCTTGGCTCTTTCTTCCTCTCTTTGCTTCAATTCAATCAATGAAAACTTTTGTTCACTTCTCCTCATCCTTTCTTTCTCCTCTATCACCTCAAAAGTGGTCTAATGACTTCATCTTGCTTGCTACCAAGGGTCCTTACACATTGGTTAGTTCAATGGCTCATTTTCCCTTTCTTCCTCTTCTTCTTCTTTTCCTATTTGATGGCCTTTGTTGGCCTTGTTTGGGTTGGACAAAAATTGAAGTTGGAAGGGGAGGTGTTGCCCAACATTTTTCTAAGTTTGTTTTTAGCTTTGCTTTGGTCCCTCATTTCAAGTGGTAATCCCCTTAACTCCTTAATTTCTTAGGTTGCTTGCTTTTGGATGTTAGGATCGATTCATCTCGTGGCTTAATTGGGTGTTGGTTTGGCTAGCTTATTTTTTTTTCTCATCACATTATATGTTGCAAGTTTCATTTTATAAAAAAGAAAGGTAAAGAAAATTATTCAAGGAAAAATTGTGATTTAGTGGAGGAAGAGAAAAGCTTGCTAATGTTTGTGCTCTCTTTTTTGTTCATAAACTTGATGGACGAGAAGCTTGCTAATGTTGAACATTATATGTTGCTAATGTTTGTACTCTCTTTTCGATTCATAAACTTGATGGAAGATAAGCTTGCTAATGTTTGTGCTTTCTTTTTTGTTCATAAACTTGATGGAAGAAAGCTTGCTAATATTTGTGCTCTCTTTTTGATTCATAAACTTGATGGAAGAAATGCTTGTTAATGTTTGTGCTCTCTTTTTGATTCGTAAACTTGGTGGAAGGGTTAAGGCTTGCTCATATTTGTGCTCTCTTTTGATTCATGAAATTTGTTGGAGGGAAATTTAAACTTGCTAGCGCCTTTTCCCCTTATGTTGATTCATGAAATTTAGTGGTGATGCTTCTATTCCTATAGGCTTCATATCATGTGAAGGTAATATGAACATGAAAGTTCATAAAAATAAAGTTTGTTATATTTTATCTTTACATTTGTATGTATGGTGTAAAGAGATCTTGAGGAGGCTTTTAAAATTTTGGAAACTCTATGTGTTAGGCTTTCTCTTTGTGCATCAATTCAAGTGATTTTCTTGCACTTCTTTGATAGCCAAAGGCATGCTTGAAGTGTTATAAACTTTAATTAATTAGCACGACATTTCTATGATTTTTAAAGTTTAAAGGCTCAATAGTTTCACATGCTATTTTAAAGTTCTATTTGTCCTCCCATGGTGGGCCAAAATTTCATGCTTAAGGGGCTTAATATTGTGGTTGTTTCATATATCGTTTTAAAGCCCCTTTAACCGCTCTTTAGGTTGGCTAAAAATGCATGCTTAAAGGTTGAAAATTTACTTGCTTCATATGGTATTTCAAAAGGCCTTTTTCTCTCCTTTTAAATGGCTAAACTCATGCTTAAAATGTTTATAACTTTTCTCATTTCTATATGCAAGTTGGAAGGTTTGTTGGAAAGTTTGTTTGCTCTTTTTGGAGAGCCAAAGCTTATGCATCAAATGCTCAAAACTTTAGCTATTTCATGTGAAAGTTGGAAATGGTTTAGTGAGGTTTTATGCAAAATTCGGATTACGAAATCCTCACTTTTAAAACACTCATGAATGAGACCCTACATGCTTGTTTTTCACTTATTTCACCAAGCCACCACATATACAACACTTGGGCTTTATTTTTGCACACATTTTACCTCATTCCGTACATGAAATCATTTTTTTTACATAATACTTCACTTTACTTTTAGCACCCCCACATGCTGCATCCAAAAGTTTTACATTCAACATTCCACATACACTTCACCAAATTTTAAAACACTCACATGCTACATTTAAGAGCTCTACATTTCACATGCATTTGACACTTGTGTAGGTGGCTATTAGCATCAAAGATTTGTTGGAGAAGAGGGGGATTGTTACATATATGCATGTGGTACTTGTTTGATTATGTTCATTGCAAATTTGGATGAATGCCATCACCACTATGCATGCCTAAAGTAAAAATCTGCACTTAGCTACTTATGTGGGGTTGACTTAAATCACTTAAGTATGCCTAAAGTAAAAATCTGCACTTAAGAAGTTACTTTGGATGAGTTTACATCATATCTATGCTTGCAAAATGCAATATCTGCACTTGTACAATAATGTGGAGTTAGTTTGGATCATTCCTATACTTGTTTAAATAAAAATATGCATTTATATAATTGTTTGGAGCTGATCTAGACCACTCATATGCTTTTTAAAAGTGAAAATCAGCGCTCATACATATGTTTGGGATTGTTTTAAACCAATTCTATATTGTCTCTCAGTGAAAATTTGTATTAGTAGCCTATATTGTCTCTAAGTGAAAATTTGTATTAGTAGCCATTACATATCTTGGTTTTAAATGCCTCCTTCCTGCCCCTATATTAAAATACCATTGTTCGACATGTCCCAAGTTGGTTTTAAATTTTTTTTTGCTAAAAGTTGTATTAGTGGCACTTTGCGAGTTGGTTTAAATTATATTCTTTCTGCCCTCATTTAAAATTCATCCCGGTGAGTACTATTTGTATTGCTTGCAAGAGAGGAAATGGTTTGCTTACTACTTCAAAGAAGGAATTGTGAGATATGATTCACATTTGATTTGCTTTCACTTGTGAGATACTTTACTTGAACATTTGGTCTTTACATTGTTTCAAAGAACTCTCTACATGTTATGGTACCATGTGCTTATTCAGTTTCGTTGTTGCATCATTGTGAATCTAGAGAAATAGACATTGCCTTATACATGCTTGTTACATTGCTTTGGTTATGGAAGTTGCAGGTGTGGAAAGGCATTTCAGCACCCTTATGCTGCCCGATTTTCTTTATTTTTTTACCACCCTTCCTTATTGGGCTCGTTCCTTTTTTTTCTACTTATGTGGGCTATTTGGCCCTCTTTTGTGGCTTTTTCTTGTGACTCTGCACGCCCCGGTTACATACCTTACAGATGCTCCTCACACCACATTGAAGGGCTTGTCCTTTCTTTACTTTACATACCTTGCAGATGCTCCTTGTACCACATACGGCGCTTATTTTATCCTTTACTTTGTGTGGTTTTGTGGAACGACCCATCTCTATCTTGTCATGTTTTAGACAAGATCATTTCCACCTCTATCATTTCCTTGTCCCCTGTCCTTTATTTCTTCTTACTTCTTGGTCTAGGTCCTCTGCTTATGTAGGACGCATAAGCACGCACGTATAGCCTTCTGTTATATGTGGAGCCATCAAGTAAGGTGATAAGTAGGATGGTTAGCAGGGAAGATGATGACATTGCATTAGAGAGGGATACAAGAAATTTCTAGAATAGTGCCACCTGACTCAGAGACTCTGGAAAGGGTAGTGGAAGGAATTCACGACACTATTCACCCATCTTTGTGTTGTCTACTAATGTGACTCTTAGGTTGCTAGTAATCCTAATTCGATTAGGAGGGTCAACCTTTGGATCCACTGTTTGACAAGATATACAAGTACATTTCAAAATAAAAAACTACCTCCACTAGAAAACAACCTTTCACCAAAAATATTTTACTTGCATAAAATCCAAATTGAAATGAATGAAAAATCTATAAAGGTCCACGGTTGATTGTCTAGGTAGAGTAAATACTACCCTCTGTAGGATGATGTTTGGTAGTCAACACTTATGGGTAGGATAAATATAGCACAGCTCTGAGTCCTTGATCCACTGAAAATTTGATAGCTTTTTACTATTCATTTCATACCTATTTTTGATGATATTACACTTTAAAAGAAGACATTTTTAATGATTTCATGCAGGTACAATGGTTTCAGGCCTTTGGAGAAAAAGGAAGGGAAAAAGAGCAAATCTGGAGCGAAAAAAGTATAAAAGTCCATTTTATTGAACTAGCGCCGAATGGTGCTGTCACCAGCGCCAGATAGAGCTAGTTTCCAGAGAGTTACAACATTTTTCCTGAATAATACGCCGAACGGCGCTCCTACAAGGGTTGGACAGAGCCCTATTCCAATTTTGAACTAGATTCAATGTATTTGGCCGGAGTTTGAAAGGTTGCTTGAGGAAACTCTTGGGAATTCAGTTTTGGTTGAACTTAAACACTTTTGGAGCCAAGTTTTAATGAGGGGGAAGAAAGGAAGAGAGGAGTTTAGACTTTAGAGAGGGTTTTCTTTCCATTTTATGTAGTAAGTTAGGGTTGTGTTTTCTCTTCTAAGGAGTGTGAGAGGAGAGGGAAAGTGAGAGATTTCTTCTTCCTTACTATTCTAAAGAGAGAATTGTGTGCTTGTCGGCATTATTTTTAGGTTGAGTGTGTTATATTTTGAAAAGGGGCCGCCTACGAAATTATTGGCGAATTTTCATATTTTAAATTTAATTTAAATATATATATATATATATATATATATATATATAATTTGGAAAGTAGCATTTGATTTTAAAAATAATTTTTAAATTTGAAAATTTTAAGATATGAAATCAAACCGATCTCACATCCCAAATAGTTTATATAAATGAGCACCGCATCACAAACCGTGTGTCTATCCCGAAGAATAGACACACTGCTTGATGATGGGGCTCGATTAAATAAACTAGGAGATTTGTGACATCCGTTTGGTCTGCGAACCAATTTTATAAGCCGACAAGTTCCCCTGCTTAATATAAATGAATTAAGCGGGGGTTTATATTACTCGAGTTCTTAAAGTTCCCTATAAGGGCAAGCCCCTATAATTAATTACATCTTAAATGACGAGAATCATTTAAGAAAACTCTCGATAATGATTAGTGTTTTTGCTCTCAGGAATTTCAAAGTTTAAGGTTTTCAAAGGATTGAATTTTGGAATTTCAATAGGGAATGGATCAAATTTGGAACAGTTAATTTCAGGAGTTCAAAGGAAGAAAAGTAGGAGAAGGTCGAGGATCCAAGAAGAATCTTGGCAACTTCCCAAACTATCCTATTGTTTGGCTTCAATTTGGTAATTTATTTAATATTGCAATCCTGCCAATTTTAATTAATTAGAACTTATATTTGTATGACATGATCATACAAATAACCTGGAAGATATGAGAGTTTATGTTGTACCGAACGACTACCTCGGAGTCCTAAGACCGGTTAGGGCTTAATTTACAAGACATGATCATGCAAATGCCTAACGAAGAGTTGAGGATTTATGTTGCACTAGGCAAACTACCTCGAAGTCCTATGGCTTGGTTATTTAATTCTAAGAAAGTTTTGCTGAAGTAGATCCGAGTTTTGCTGATGACGATGGCTGAGCTGCCCACCATGCTCCGAGTTCCTTGTTGTTGTAGAGGTTTAGTTTTAGAAGTCATAAATCAGGAGATGAGAGAAATGTTTTGGTTTAGAGAAAATCTTAAAATCTAAGTGTTTTTAATATTTTATTTAAAACAAATCTTAAAGTTATTCAAACAGAACCGATTAAGATCCCACGGTTCCGTCATCCCGACACCGTTATTTTCATCGAATTCACTTAGTCCGGATGAATTTGCTAAACTCAACTAAATGAGTTCCACACTTTCATTTAGATCGTGGGAAATCTCGTTAGCAACACGTGGGTTACATCATCCGAGGTATTCCCGATCATTCAACGAGACGTTTTAATTTAGTTACAATTGTAGTTTTGTTGTTCTATTTGTGATTAAATTTTGAGTTGTTTTATATTTTGGAATGTTGTGGCGGTGAATTTTATCTTGCAATGACTTTTAATTTAGTTTTGGTTTCAGTTCAGGGGCTATCCTAAAGATTTTGGTTTTCATGCAACAATCTTATTTATCATGCAAGAATGGAAGAAAAAGTAAAGCGCAATGCATGTAAGTAAATTTCAATAAAGTAAATTGCAATGAAATAAAAGCGTACCTGGAGAGTCTTCCCGTCATACCAAGCTACACTTAAAACACATGTTATGGCATTTAAACATATTTTGCAAGAAATACCTAGGTAAAGCTAAGGGAAAGGGTTTTGGTTGTCTACCAAATTCCTAATCCTATAACTAGTCATTTCCTATGACGTCTAGGTTGTTGGTTTGGTTTAAGGATGATTTTCTTCATCAAAGAATAATTAAATTCAATTGTTCTTCTAAAACATCTTGTCATATTGAGGAAGTGTTTAGGACGAGTCCTAAACATCTTTTCAAGACTTCTGGGATCATTTTGAGTCCAAGTAAATTTAGTTGCACATATGAATTAATCATCCAGGAGTTTAGTTAAACTTTGTCTCTTGCTCGATGAACTTGGGTATTTGATTACCTGATGAATGAAGTGACTTTTCACTTAATACTCTATTTAAGAGTTATAATAATTAAAGCCTTTAAGTGCAAGTTGGTTTATTGAGAATTTTAATCATCCTTAATTAAAAGTTTGAGTTAATGATTTAAAGTGATTTAATTTAATTATGAGGTTTTAATTAATAATTTTTTTAAGTTTGGAATAATGTTCAAATTATTTTAGATTTAATTTAATTTAATTTAATTTAATTTAATTTAATTTAATTTAATCTAATTTTAATTTAATTTAATTTTAATTTTAGTTTCAATATTTTAAATTTAATTTAATTTAATTGTTAAGGTGTTTATTTAATTTAATTTAAACTTTGACTTAATTTAATTTAATTTAATTTAACTTAATTCCAAGATTTTAAATTTTATTTTTAATTATTAGACCATTTAACATTTTAAGCTTTAATTCGTTTAAAGGTTATCTTCTTTTAATTTTTAATTTATTTAATTAGGATTATTATTTTAATTTTTAATTAAGAACTAAATATTGTTAAAGCGACTTATTTAGGGATTTTTAAATTAAAGAATAAATATCCTCTTAATAATATCCCTATTTTAATAATCCAAATTTTAAATATATTATTTCCAAAATTTAAATTATTTAATTAATTAGAGTTTCATTTTGATATTTTCAAAGTGTTTAATGGGTTTCTACCCATTTAATTTCCCTAATTTTCAATTATCTAAGAGAAAGTTAAAATCAAATATTTTACCGCCCATTTTGATTAAACCTAAAGTTTTAATTAAGGGTTAAAATTTTTAATTACCTTTATGCCCTTTTAGGCTTATTTATTTCATAACTCACTAAATTGAGCTCAAATGAATTTGAAATTTTTATGTCACCTCACTCACATGTCAATTAAGACATTAGAGGAAAAAAATGTGATTTTTCTGAATTTAATTTATTTATATAATTATTTTTAGTAGAAAATAGGGATTTTCAAAGAAAATTCAACAACATGACCAAGGAAAGGTTTCTGCTCTTAAGAAAATTATGGGATGTTCCTAATGACTAGAGGACCACTTAGACCAAATTTTGTGATTTTTTGAATTATATTTTATTTATTATAATTATTTTTATTTTTCAAGCAAGACTCGATCCACATTATTCTCCTCTCGTTCATTGAGCAAGAGGGTATTTTTATTTTATTTTTGTGATTTTTCTATGCAAAGATATGAATTTTTCAAGTTACGGTATTTAAATAATTCAAAAATACCCTAATTTTCTACTTATCGACTCGGCGCTGCGTCATCCTACGACGGATCGAAAGCCCACGAGTCGCTCTGTGATTCGGCGCCGCCATCTGACTCAGCGCTCCAGGGGCCCATGGTTCACGTAACATTCCACTGTCCGGCTTGATCTCGACCATCTGCTTGATACACGCACGATCCAACGGCTCCTGGTCATCGTCTATGACTGGTGTGCACCCGTGACCGTCCACACTCAAACCCTAATATTTCTCTCGATTCTCAATGGATTTTTGAGTTATTATACTCTATCGATTCGTCTTGAAACACATCCATACGGTTTATAGGCTATGAAATTAACCCAAACAAAATGGAGAGTTGCTGGAAGCTCGGGAGGAAGAATGAGTTCATACCTTTGCTCAGAGAAGTGAAGCTTCGATATGAGGGTTGTGTCACCTTCGATTGAGTCCAAGCAAGCTCCAGATAAAGTCCCTGGCTCTGGGGAATTGTCTAAGTATGAAAGTGACCAAGGCCGATCACAAAGCTTGGAGGATGGAAGCAATGGCTGGCCTGGTGAGGGGGCTTTTGCTGGGGAACTTCTCCTCTTGGTCTGGTGAAGGTGTAGGGTCATTTAATTTGAGGATTGGCTCAATGTGGTGAAGTGTCCTATTTTTTGGGTGGCTTTTCAACTTAGAAATTGAGCTCTGTTAATGGGGATTAGGGCAAAGGAACACTGGGGATCAACTGGTCTGGGTTAGGAGAAGGTCCTGGAGCAATTTTGGCAGAGTTTCCTTAAGGTCTGGTTCATCACCTTGTTTGCCCGAGAGGTAAGCGGGTTTAAATAGAGGTGGCTGGAGGGCCTCCCAGGGGGGTTTAATGGCTTGTATCAACTGCCTTGGCCAAGAGAAGAATAACCACAGTGGCCATTGGGCATGGGAGAGCTCAGCAAGTTCAAATTGAATTTTTGATTCAAATTAAGCCTCTCGGCCTGGTGGTTTCCGGTGGCTGTGGTGGCTGGCCGGCCAGGCATGGGTCACCCTCAGAGTCAGGGAGGTCAGTGCTTGGGTTTTGTGAGTTCAATTGGCAAATGCCAAGTGTAAAGGAGTTGAATCAAAGTGGAAGGGGGAAGGGATCATTTTGGGCTTGGTTTGGTCAAAGGCATGGATTTGGGTTTGGTGCACCCACCAAGGCCTGATTTTGGCTGAAGGAAGTCATATGGCTCAGTTGAATTGGAGTGGAGAAGTCTCCATCCATGGTGAGGTGGCTAAGCATGGTTTAGCGTGTATCTTAGATGAGGTTCAAAAGGCTTAAGGAAGGCTTAAGAAAGGGGCCCCTCCATTTGCCATAAATGAAATGGTGAGGTGTCAAGACTCTCATGGCTTCATATGGCTTGGAAAAGGTTGGCTTGTTTCATGAAAAAGGGTTTTAGAAATTTTTGGCATTTAGGGGTAATTTGGCATGCGGCTTGATTTGGAATGGCTTGATTATTGATTTAGGAATTAGGGATGATTTCAATTAAAGGTATGATGAGAAGAATTTGTCATGTGGGCGTTGGATTGATTTTGGGCTTTTTTTGAAATCATTTTGGATTGGGCTTTTAAAGTGGTTTAGGGAAGTGGGCTTTTGAATTTAAAGTAAATCTAGGATGAAAATTTTTGTAAAGGATTGTGCCAAATAAATGTTGAAATTGGTTTTGGCATGTGTCATGAGTGGTTTGGAACAAGTTTAAAGTGATTTTGAATTGTATTGGGTTGAATTTGGGCTTTTTTAGTAAAGGGGCCAAGGTGGGCCAAATTGAGCTAACTTGGGCTAAGGTTGGGCTAAGTTGGATTTGATGTAAAATTAATGTTGGGAAATGTTTATGGGAGTGTTACAAAGAGTTTTCAATTTTGGTTGGGCTCTAATTTTGGGATTTGGGCCCATTTGGGTTAGGTTTGGGCTTAGATCAATTTAAGGGATTTTGGTTTTGGGTTAGGTTTGGGTGGAGTTTAGGTTCAAATTTTGGGCAAATCAAGTTAGTTTTTTGTTTATGGGGATGTTAGGAAGGCTTTAGAAAAGATTTGGGGCCAATTGGGATTGAATTGGGTTGGTTTGGGCTAGGTTTAGGTCATGGGCCAAAATTGGGCCTTAGGCTTCAAATTGAAATTGGGTCCACATGTCAATCAAATTGGAGTTGTATTTGGTATAAATTGATATTGGGGATATTAAATTGAAGTTTAGAATTGAATTGAACCGAAATTGAGGTCAACTAGGGTGGTTTGGTTTGACATTGGGTTCACGGGTTAAAAATGGGTCAAATTGGGGGTTTTAGTAAAAGTGGGGTAAATTGGCAAACTTGGCCCATAGTGTAGTTAAACAAAATGAAATTAGGAATATTTAGGATTTTCTGGAATTTTTATGGAATTTTCTGAATTTTTGGATTTTTGGGGTAAAAGGGTATTTTGGTAATTTTGGGGGGTTTAGGGGTATTTTTGGAAATTTTAGTATTTTTGGCCAAAGATGGTCAATTTGAATGGTGGGAAGTGTTTAGGATTGATTTTGAGGGATCTTGGGTAATTTAGGCAATTTTGTAAATTTTGGGTCATTTCAAGGGTATTTGGTAGGTTTGGTGGGTCCGGGGCCCCGGGGTCAAAAATTGAAATTTTGGAAAAAGGAAGATTGATCAAATGTGAGTGAAATGGAATCACTTTGGTTGAGCCATGAAGCCATATTAAGCCCATATGAGCCATGAGAGGACTCATTTGGGGCATTCACTATGTTGTTCCTAACCCTCTTAGCTAGGGGCTTAGGGGTTAAGGACCATCCATATGAATTATCTACATGAGTCAGGAAGTCAAGTTGGATGAGAGTGTGGTTTTAGGACTTGGAATGTGTGTGATAGTGTAGTGTATGTGCAAGTATCCCTCACCAGACCAGGCCACCCAAGGTATTCCTAAGGCCAAAAAGTCCTATAGGGAACTCATCCTTTAAACCTCCACATTTGATTTCAACCCTCTAGGTGATTAGGGGTCTACAATCAAGCTTGTGGGGTTTGTAGGGAGCTAAGAAGTAGTTTGAATTTCTAAAGGGTGGGTTCATTTCTAGTCCTCTAAGATTAGTCAAAGGAAAAGCCTAAGGCTAGATCCTAAGTACTAAAGAGAAAAGCAAAAGACCTCATCAAAAATGAGGTCAACAGTGCTGTTATGAAGAAAGAAGAGGAGTTAAAGGAATTCCTTGAGATTCTCTTAGGGAAGAGTTTAAGATAAGTTGTCTTTACTTTACTTTGTTTGTATGACATTATTTTTATACATAAAATCCATGTTTTGTCATCTTTTTCTCATGAGTCTTGAGTATATTTCTTTGTCTTTCTTCATTTCATGTGACGTGCTGATGTTTTGAAATGAAAGTGATGTGCCGATTTATTATGAAGAATTTGTGATGGTATTTTCACTTAGAACTTCATTTATTTTTTGATCTAGCCTATTGAATTGTTAAAACTTGTTGGGAAACATTTGTTCCGAAAGGATTTTGAGTTCCACAACAAAAGTGAAGGTCACATTCAATGTCCATGAATGAGAGATGTAGTTCATGGAGATTGAGTGCAAATAAATTGGGAAATATACTTTGATCAGTGTAGAATTAGAGATCTCAGAGTGACAGGCTGAAATCCTCAATTTGGTCCAAATGTTTAGAAACTGAAGCGAGAGTTAGCCTTTAGGTGAAGGGAAGAGGGAGCTCTGGAGTGAGAGCCAGTATTACCCATCCTAACCACGGACTTGGGGACTAAACTTAGGATTAGCCAATGTTCTTTATACTGTGAAATACGGGTAAAGAATAGGAATGCCCCTATTTGGCACAATACATCTTTATCACTGATCGATGTCAGAATAATCATCACATTATGAAAGGAAAGGAGGAAGACTCTTTCTTACAACTGAACTTTGTTATAAATTTAGTCTTGTATTAGTTTAACTTGCTAAAATTTAGAATGTGGTTTGGTAGAAATAGTAACTAAACATGTTTGTCTTTACATTAAGAATTAAACCACTTGCAATTGTGTTGTGATTCAATAAGAAATTTCTGTGCTATGCTATAAAAGTAAAGCCTCTTTGAGGGATCAATATTCCAGGACTCCATTAGAGATCTGAATTACTTGAGCGATACACATACTTGTGTTAATTGTGTGACTCATTATCCTTTAAATAAATATACAAATCTAAATCTGAGTTCATTAATTTTTGCAAATTAAAAAGTCACACCAATTTTTTTGGCACCATTGTCGGAGAGGCAAGGTAAAAAAAATTAACTGTTAAAATTTTTTTTTGTTAGTATTTGAAATCATATATTTGAATTGCAAGTGATAGTTGTGTGTGTCTGTTTATTGTTAATGTGTGTTTATTGTGTTTGCATGCTTAGTATCGAATCTATAGGTTTAGTGCCTTACGATTCTGAATTGGAGAGTACTATTAGAAAAATTTGAAAATAACAAAAACAATATACAAATCCCCACAATATGGCGAACAATTTAAACAATCAAAATGAAAATATACCAAAACCTGTAAGAGATTATGCTAATCCAACAACAGATGAAATTCACTTAACTATTCAAAATCCTAATGTTGCTTCTAATTCATTTGAGTTTAAACCTATTATTATCTAAATGGTACTGAATAATCAATTTGGAGGAACACCTAATGAAGATCCTAACTTACATCCCACTAGTTTTCTAGAACTATGTGCTACTTTTAAATATGATGGAGTGTTGACCGATGCTGTTAGGTAGACTTTTTCCTTTTTCACTAAGTGATAAGGCTAAGGCGTGGATAAATTCTTTAGCACCTGGATCTATTAGAACTTGAGTAGAGCTTTCATAAATGTTTATGTCGAAATTTTTTCCTACTTCCAAAACTGCTAAGTTTAGAAATGACATCACATCTTTTAGTCAATTTGATGGAGAATCCATATATGAAGCTTAAAAAGATTTTAAAGATCTTTTGACGAAGTGTCCGCACCATGCATTACCAGACTGGTTAATAATTCAAACCTTTTATAAAGGATTAGTTGGATCTTTGAAATTGATTATCAATGCTGTTACTGGTGGATCATTAATGTTAATAACTTTTGATGAAGCATATTCGTTAATTGAAGAGATGGCTACTAATAATTTCCAATGGCCATAAGAGTGGGTAAATCCTAAGAGAGAAGCCAATATTCATGATTCTGATGCGATAACTATGATAGTCTCTCAAAATGTTTCACTTTCTAAGAAAATAGATCAATATGGAATGAACTATTCTCCAACACCCCCAGTGTTAGAAGAAATTCATCAGGACAGATGATGGACTCTCAAATGTCTTATGAAACCTTGAATGCTATACATATTAAATTCAATAATACTTATTCAAATTATTATAATCCTAGTTGGAGGAATCATCCAAATTTCAACTGGAATAACACCAATGGTGTTGTTAATCCACAATGGTGAAGCAATCCTACGAATTCAGTTGGAAATCCAAACAACCAAGGAAATACCAATTTCAAACCTTCTTATCCTCCTGGTTTTAATGGTAATCAACAATTTAAGGAAAAGAAGTTGTCCACTGAAGAAATGATTCTGAATATGGGTAATCAAATTTAAGCCCAAAACGTTGAGATGAAGAACATTGAAAATCAAATGGGACATATCTTCACTGCGCTTAAAAATAGACCTTCTGGGAATTTTCCTAACATTGTTGAGATTAACCTGAAAGATCAAAACAAAGAGAAAATTAAGGCTATTCAATTAAGGAGTGGAGAAGAATTGGAACCAAGAGTTTAAAAAGAAGTCGAAGTTGAAAGAGAGGAAGTGAACATTGAGAAAAATTCTAATAAGATATATCTAGACAAATATCTATTAGAACCAATGAAGATAATTGTTGAAAAAATACCTCCTCCTTTTCCTCAATGACTAAAGAAATAGAACATGGATAATAGATTTGTAAAATTTTTGGAAATTCTTAAGAAATTAACGATTAACATTCCCTTTGTTGAAGCATTAGAGTATATGCCTGATTATACAAAGTTTATGAAGGATATACTTAAAAAGAAAAGAAAGTTTAAGGACCACGAGACTGTTATACTTAGCAGTGAGTGTAGTGTAATTATTCAGAAAAAGCTTCCTGAAAAACTTAAAGACCCAGGTAGTTTCACTATCCCGTGCGCTATAGGTGAAATTTTTTTTGGAAGAGCTTTATGTGATCTTGGAGCTAGATTAATCTTATGCTTTTATCAACTTTCATAAGATTAGGAATAGGAGAAATTTCACCTACATTTGTAACTCTTCAACTGGTTGATCATTCTATCACTTATCCTAAAGGAGTTATGGAAGATGTATTAGTAAAGGTGGATAAATTTATCATTCCTGTGGATTTTATTGTATAAGATATGGAGGAAGATAAAGAAATTACAATTATTTTGGGAAGACCATTCCTTGCTACTGGGAGAGCTATGATTGATGTCTAAAAAGGAGAATTAACTATGAGAGTTAATGACCATGAGGTAACTTTCAACATTCTGAAATCTATGAAATACCCTTCAACTGAAAAAGATGATGAGTGCTATCGAATGGAAGTTTGCAATTATTTGAGAGAAGATCATTTTAGAGAAGTATTTAAGGAAAATCTAGAATGTGAGGATGAATATGAAAGTGAAAATGAAGATGATTTCGATGATATGAAGAATAAAAAGTTAGATTTTGTTTAGGAAAATTTTGAAAGATCGAATACTATGGAAAGTGGAGATAAAAGTTTGATTCCATCTATCATTAAACCCCCTGAACGTGAGCTGAAAATTCTTCCTAATCATTTAAAGTATATGGTTTTAGGAGAATCATCTACCTTACCAGTCATTGTATCTTCAGATTTAAAGCGGTGAGTGTAGTGTAATTATTCAAAAAAGCTTCCTGAAAAACTTAAAGACCCAGGTAGTTTCATTATCCCATGCGCTATAGGTGAAAATTTTTTCAGAAGAGCTTTATGTGATCTTGGAGCTGGATTAATCTTATGCTTTTATCAACTTTCATAAGATTGGGAATAGGAGAAATTTCACCTACATTTGTAACTCTTCAATTGGCTGATCATTCTATCACTTATCCTGAAGGAGTTATGGAAGATGTATTAGTAAAGGTGGATAAATTTATCATTCATGTGGACTTTATTGTATAAGATATGGAGGAAGATAAAGAAATTCCAATTATTTTGGGAAGACCATTCCTTACTACTGGGAGAGCTATGATTGATGTCTAAAAAGGAGAATTAACTATCAGAGTTAATGACCAAGTGGTAACTTTCAACATTCTGAAATCTATGAAGTACCCTTCAACTAAAAATGATGATGAGTGCTATCAAATGGAAGTCTGCAATTATTTGAGAGAAGATCATTTTAGAGAAGTATTTGAGGAAAATCTGGAATGTGAGGATGAATATGAAAGTGAAAATGAAGATGATTTCAATGATATGAAGAATGAAAAGTTAGACTTTGTTTAGGAAAATTTTGAAAGAACGGATACTATGGAAAGTGGAGATAAAAGTTTGATTCCATGTATCATTAAACCCCCTGAACATGAGCTGAAAATTCTTCATAATCATTTAAGTATATGGTTTTAGGAGAATCATCTACCTTAACAGTCATTGTATCTTCTGATTTAAATGAATATCAGGAATAAAAATTATTGGAAACTTTAAAAAGATGCAAAAAGACTTTTGGTTGGTCCATAGCTGATTTTAAAGATATCAGTCCTTTGATCTGTATGCACAAAATTTTATTGGATGAACAACACAGACCAAGAGTTCATCCACAAAGGAGACTGAACCCAATAAGGAAAGAAGTTGTTAAAAAGGAGATTTTAAAGTGGTTAGATGCTGGAATTATATATCCTTTTTTTGATAGTGTTTGGGTGAGCCCAATTCATTGTGTTCCTAAGAAAGGAGTGACTGTTAATGTAAATGATCGAGATGAAATTATACTGACAAGACAAGTCACTGTTGGCGAATATGTATTGATTATAGAAAATTATACACTACCACTAGAAAATATCACTTTTCTTTACCATTTTTAGACCAAATGCTAGACAGACTTGCTGGACACAAGTACTATTGCTTTCTAGATGGATATACCGGTTATCACCAAATACCTATTGCTCCTGAGGATCAAGAGAAGACTACATTTACTAGCCCTTATGAAACTTTTGCTTTTAGAAGAATGCCCTTTGGATTATGTAATACACCTGCAACATTTCAATGATGTATGACGTCCATATTTAGTAAATTAATTGATGATAGAATATAAGTGTTTATTGATGATTTCTTAGTATTTGGAGATTCATTTGATGCATTCCTATGCAATTTAGAAAATGTTTTATAGGTATGTGAAAGAACAAATTTAGTCCTAAACTGAGAAAAGTGTCAATTTATGGTTGCAGGAGGAATTGTGCTTGGGCATAAAATATCTGAATATGGCATGGAAGTAGATCCTCCAAAAATTCATGTTATAGAAAAATTACTACCTCCAACAACTGTGACAGGGGTAAGAAGCTTTTTATGACATGTAGGATTCTACAGGTGACATATCAAAGAATTTTCAAAAATTTCTAAGCTTATATGCCATCTTTTGGAAAAAGATAGAAAGTTTGATTTTAATGATGAATGTTTAAAAGCTTTTGATCTATTGAAGGAAAAATTAATTGCTACACCTATAATAGTTTCACCTGATTGGGAGAAACCATTTAAATTAATGTGCGATGCTAGCGATTATGCTATTGGAGTTGTTTTAGGGCAAAGACATGACAAAATGTTTAAAGTTATATAATATGCTAGTAAGACTCTTACTGCTACTCAAATTAATTACACTATTACTTAAAGAGAGTTATTAGCAATTGTATATGACTTTGAAAAGTCTAGATCTTACTTAATCAGAGCTAAATGTATAGTGCATACTGATCATGCTGCTATTAAATAATGAATGCAAATGAAAGATGCAAAACTAAGACTGATTCGATGGAAGCTTTTAATGCAAGCATTTGATTTTGATATCGTTAAAAGAAAAAGGGTTGATAATCAAATAGCTTATCATTTATCTAGACTTAAACAACCTAATTTGGATGATTTTGAAAAGGAAATTACTGAAACTTATTCTGATGAGCAATTATATAATATTATTGGAGGAAATTTTCCGTGGTATGCTGATATTTTCAACTACATCATTAGAAATATTTTACCACCTGACTTAACAATGAAACAACAGAAAAAATTTAAGCATGATGCTAAATTTTATTTCTGGGATGATCCTTATCTCTGTAAGCAATGTAAAGATCTTATTGATAGATATTGTGTGCCTTATGAAGAAACTGAAAAAATTATTCGAGAATGTCATGATTCTGAATTTGGAGGACATTTCGGAATTGATAGAACTGCACATAAGATTTTGCAATCTGGATTTTATTGGCCTACACTTTTCAGAGATGTTTATAAATTTATCAAAAGTTGTGATTGATGTCAAAGAATAGGCAATATATGTAGAAGAAATGAAATGCCTCTTAATTTTATTCTGGAAGTTGAAATTTTTGATGCATGGGGATTAGATTTTATGGGATCATTTATGCCTTCACTTGGAAATATATATATACACTGATTGTTGTTGATTATGTATCAAAATGGATTAAGGAAATAGCTTTACCTAGGTGTGATGCTAAAAGTGTTTCAAAGTTTTTAATGAAAAATATTTTCACAAGACATGGAATGACTAGAGTAATCATTTCTGATGGAGGATCCCATTTTAAGACTAATCTAATTCAGAGATTGGTGGAAAAAAAATAACATTACGCATAGAATATCTATAGCTTATCATCCCCAAACAAATGGTTTAGTGGAGGTATCTAATTGTGAAATTAAGCAAATTATGGAGAAAGTCATTAATCCTGAAAAATTGGATTGGTCTGCTAGATTAGATACTGCTTTATGGGCATACAAAACTACTTATAAAACTCCTATAGGAATGTCCCCTTACATATTAATATTTGGAAAAACTTGTCACTTGCTAGTTGAATTAGAATATAAAGCATATTGGGCGATATAGAAATTGAATTTTAATTTAAAAGATGCCGGTGAGAAGAGACTGTTGTAATTAAATGAATTAGAAGAATTCGGAAATGAATCATATGATAATGATAGAATCTATAAGGAAAGAAGAAAAATATGGCATGATCAGAAGATTTTCAAAAAGGAATTTGATCCATTATAAAAAGTTTTATTATACAATACAAGATTGAAGTTATTTCCTGGGAATCTAAAATCTAGATGGACAGGACCTTTCATTGTTGTAAAAGTATTTCAATTTGAAGCTGTGATTATCGAAGACCCTAAATCTGGAAGAATATTCAAAATTAATGACCAAAGATTAAATCCATATTTTGAAGGCAATAGACCTAATTTTAAAGAGGTTTTAATGTTGAATCAACATGAATAACTAAAAGTTATGTCGGGCTAACGACGTTAAACCAAGCACTTTATGAGAGGCAACCCAGAGTTATTGAGTGTGTGCTTTGTTTTATATGTTATTTATATTTTTTTGTTACATAATTAAGTCTTATTATTTCTTAATTATCATTAATAACATTTAAGAATTGAATCGAATTGAAATTTGGAAAAAATTTGAACGAAGTGAAGTTTGGCGAATTTAAACTAGCGCTGAATGGCACCGCTATCAGCGTCGGACAGCAGAGCTGTTCAGAAAATTGTTCTCATCTTTAAAATCTGAGTTTTGCAGGTTCTAGGCGGTAAATCCTCCATTAGAACTCCCAAAAACTGCCCATAGACGCTGGAACTTCCAAAGGAACGAAGAGGAAGAACAAAACCCTTGTCTAAATGGATTTCGATTCGAGGGAAACTCATTAATTGAAAAGCAAGGCTTTATAAATCGAGGTATGAATTCTCTTACCAGTAGAATTGATGAAATTATTTTTTAAAGACGTTGGGAAGTATTGTGTTATACTACTACCACTGTAGTTGTTCTGATTGTGAAGGATTTTTATGTAAATCTTCATGGAATCAACCAAGGATCAGTTTATGTACGAGGTAGGTTTGTCACATTTACTTATGCAAAGATTAATGATTTATACATGATTGAGAATGTGTCAATCTGTCACTATTCAAATTTTGCTCTGACAAAGGACAATATGAATGACATATACAATATTTGATGGATGAAAGTGATGAATGTGAGATAAGAGATAACAGATATGTAAGTTTCCCGATGACACTATTAAATCCTACGTCGAAACACTTATATTACTTCATTTGTGCAAAATTGCTTCCAACAATTAAAATTAGTGAGGTAACTAAGGAGTGTGCTATTCTGAATTATTGTATTGAAATGGGAATGCCTATTAATGTTCGTTCGATAATTGCTAGGTCTGTTTTGAGATTGATTGTTCATGGATCAAAGTATGGCCTTGAAAATCCTTCCACCATATTTCTCCTATGCAGTCAATCACAATATGAGAATAGGGAAATAGTACTTCTACCTTGGATGCCTATAGACCGAACAGATGCATATAATAACCAGGTAATTGGTTATATAAATGATATGAGCATTATTAAAGATCAACCATCTCAAAGGTCAACACATATTCCTCATATTTTTCTGAAAGTTCACAGATCATTTTGAAGAAAATCAAGAAATTGGAGAAGAAAGTACAACATTTGATGAATGCAATCAACAAACTTTCAGATTTCTTTGATCATTTAGATTGGAGAATAAAGGATCACTTTGATCATTCTGGATAACTTGAAGGAAGTTTGACGCGATTGATGAGAAGAAAATGTTTGATGGAAGATGATTTTGCTGAAGAATTTCAGTTTCATCCATTCTACAATTTATTTGTTCATGCTCAATTGATAGGAGATCTTAAAATTGATGATAGTTCAGAGGAAGAATGAAACTTGATTATTGTATTTTTGTATTTTTGTATCAGATTGCTTTGCTTTATTTTACTTTATTTGGATTGAATGTTACATTTGGACAAGCTTGATTGTTTAGTTCTCAGTGTTATTATGTTGTGGTTGTGTGTGACGCTGAATTTAAGATTATATGACTTGAAAATGTGTAATATTTAGTGTTGTGTGTATGTTTATGACTCATGGATTTTATATATGAAATTAATGTTATGTGTTGTTTGTGTTAAAAAATATCATTTTCCAAGGCTTTAGGATGTTATTCAATGCTTAATTAGACTAATTAGACATCGGAGCGGGCTTGAAACGATCGAAATTGCAAAATAAAGTAGGAAGCCCAGTTTTGAACTAGCACTGAACGGCGCTGCCACCATTGCCAATATACGTATTGTTCATGTAATACAGGGCTCTAGTGGAGTCCTATTATCGATTCCACAGGGATAGTGTTTTTATAAAAAGTAAAAAAATATTTTGGAATTTATCAAATTAAAAGTTATTTATATATAGTGTGTGTGTGTGTGTGTATATATACATACATATATATATATATATATATTATATTTTTCAAATTTAATTTACTAATAATTTTTACTATAAGCAGGTAAACAGTAAGCAGTAATAAAGTAAAGTAACCAATAATTAAAATTCAATGCAAGTATAAAAATGACTTTCCCCTTTTCAACTAATCCAAGATTTTTAGAATAATTATCTTTTGTGGGGAATTTAGATTATGGTATTGTGCCAAATAGAAGCATTCCTATTCTTTACCCTTTGGTCCAGGTGCAAAGAACATTGACTAATCTATAGATCAGTTCAGGATGTTTTATTAGTAGAATGGGTTAATCTAGGCTCACACTACTAGATGTCCAAGGGTGGCTATGGTCGGCCCTACCAGTGACCCGTTCCCTTTCTATAAACCAAATTATTAGAATTTAGTCTGCCACTCTAAAAACTAAATAAATAATATATTCCTATTTATTTTCACTTCACCTTGAATAACCCGCACAAAGCCTTCGACTACACAAGGATTCATGTGATATCTACTAGTTAAGAATTTATCTCCACATATGTCTCAAAATTCTTCAACAGGTTTTAACAATTTAAATGACCAATTTAAAAAGTAAACTAAGATTAGGTATTAATATCATCAAAATGTTTTAAATATTTTAAATTTAATTCCCCTACAAAATTTAATTAAATTATTATCTTTTCATAGTTGAAAGGAGAAAGATAACTAACTACTCAGAACACATTGAAATCACACAACAAAACATATTTATAAAACTTTGAACCAAGGTATAAATACTTATCTGAAGTATTCCTTCAAGTGATCCGCTGACTTCTACTGACTCCAAAGTAATGATGAAAGACTCCAACAATAACAACACACAATAAATACTCAAAATAAACTCACTAGATACAAAGTAAAGTGACACCCTAAGTTTGGAAGAGGCTAATTAAAACTAGAGGGGAGAGAGAATGTGTCTGGGGACTACGGGGTACGATTTTTTCTATAGAATGGGCTCCTAATTATAGAGCTCTGAATTTGACCAGGGGTTGCTTAAGGCACCTCTTCAAAATTATTCAAAATTCAATGCATCTTCTAGAAAGGTAACTGTCGCGCCTAGGAGCCAGGATCTGGCGCCTAGGCGTCGGACTCCGTGACCAGGTCTTCGTACCTCTTCACTTTGGATCACAACTCTTCACGATTAAAACCGTTTTCTTGTGTCCAAATGCATTGTATCACATGTCCTATATATTAGGAGTAACTTTCAGTCTTCTATAAGCTCCAATAACCGCTTAACGCCGTTAAAATAACTACCCAAAATCATCAAAAAATCTTAACAACGTCTGTATCGAGCTGGCGCTTAGGCGCCAGATTCTGGCGCTTAGCCGGCAGGCCAATAATTCTAATATTTTGCTCCATAAGCTCTATTTTGCTCCTTTTTGCTCATTTTTCCTTTTTTTCTTTCTTGGACTCTTTTTTAATCATCTACATCCAAAAACATGAAAATACCTTTCATTAAAGCATAATATCCTTAAGAATTGAATCATAAATAAGGCATAAAAATGAGTATTTTTTAGGTAGATCAAATTCCCCCAAACTTAAACGTTACTTGTCCTCAAGTAACCCTTTTAATTACATAAAATAGATAACATTTGGAATGAGGTTAAAATATTTAAGATTCCTTATGATTTTTGGTTTTATAAATTCTTTAGCAAATCATTAACCAAATTTCACTAATTAAGTTTAATTTTAAGAATTAAAGAACATTTAACTACTAAATCATAAGACTTACAATTTTTTATTTATTTCAAGAATAATTGTAGTTTATCATATTAAGGTCACATAGAATATTTATAAGAAAAATATTTTCATGAAATATTTTTCTAGTGAAAATATTTGTACATAGAAATTAAGTTAAAAATGTAATCAGTTTTCTTATTATAAGGTAATTCAAGTGAAGTCAATTTTTGATTATGCATTTCCTCAAGCTTCTCCTCACATTTTCTTTTAATGTGAGGATTACTATTTTTTGATAGCCTGCTAATGCTTTTGAACTTCACTATCCTTAACTTATTTTCAAAAACTTATACATTCTTACTTAATAAATACGACATTTTTAATAACTTATTATTTTTCAAAACTTATTTCAATCTTTTCTTTTTCAAGCAATAATCTTGATTCTTTAGTATTTCAAAAATACAATTCTCTTTACTATAAATAGAAAAAATTTGATCTTATTGTTTTTTAAGTTAAATAATTCTACTCTTAAAATTAATCAAAATTTTTTAAATTTTAGTTAAGTTTACTAAATTATCTATAAATTCAAAAATTTAGGTAATCTTAAATAGATTTTTCATTCCTTATGTTATGTTAATATATTTTTAAAGAAAATATTAGTTCATTAAGGACAAATAATGTTTAAATTTGATAAATGTTTTCCCTTCCCCCAAACTTCAGCTTTAGTATAAATATGAATCATGAAATTTTCTAAGGCATGAGAGAAAGAAATAAATAGGAATTAATCTAAGTACAATAATGATGTAGTAAGGAAAAACTAACTTCTACTTCTACACATGCTTTAATATAAACATAATAGAATTGATAAAGCATACATAGAAAAGTTTTGTAGAGCAGGAGTTATTTTTTAAAAAAAATCTCTCTTTTTTTATTATTTATTATTTTTGAACATGCAAACTTACTAACTATTCATGAACACTAAACAGTAGGCTGAAACAGAAATAAACTTTTATAAAAATTCATTCATATTTTAGTCTAAAACACACATCGGATAATCTAAAAACAGTTTCAACATAAAAAGTTCACATCAATACGCTTCCTCTCTTGAATGCAGTAGTTGAGGACAACTCTATCTTTGGTAACTTCCCAGATGATTGGATGGAAGAAGACGAGCATAAATAAAGTAGTGCCATGCCTTTGAAACACCATTAAGCTTAGAAGATGAAAAATTTAACCTTTTTCCATTCTGAATCTTCCAGGCTCCAGTACTATCAGTCAGGTAGGCAATGATCATATCCAAATCTCTCTCAGATGGAGATAATCCGGAGTAATAACACTCAATGTTTGGCGGTAGGCTATAGAAAATATTGTTACGTTCAGGAGTGAATCCTACTCCAACTCCTCGAACAAAAATCTCGTATTCTTCAGCATCCACGAATTTAGCATAAAACTCTATAACAATCGGGATAACGACAACATCAGTAAAATAGCAGAATCGTTGCCAGTTGAGCGCAACGATTGTATCCTCAATTCTTCCTTCAGGATTGTAAAAGCTTAACTCCGAGATAAATTTCTGAGTCGTAACAAAATCATTGTATCGGAAGTGTGCAACAGCAGTGATGAACTTGCTACGATCAAAATTTTCTCGTTCCTTTCCTCGCCTAGATTTGGGTGCCATAAAAACGTGAAATAAAAATGCAAAATAAATTCAACGGATCTAGGAAAATAAACTAATTTAAGCTTTTCAAACTTGAAAGAGCTTAAAATTTTCATGGATTTAACCTTAAAAATCATAATTTTTCTCAAAATTTCAGTTTTTCTTAATGAGAGCAAAATCCATAGTGAAAATCGAAAATAATGAGTTTAAACTGTAGATCTGACCTCGGGATGAAGAAATTGGGTGATTTTAAGCTCAAAAACTTGAAAATCTGGCTTTAAATGGGATCTATAGAGAGTATTTTTGTGAAAAATAGTGGAGAAGGAAGCTTAGGTGTCAAAAATGGAGTTTGGGGGAGGGGGGTTTAAGAAAATGAGTTTTAGGTTCAGGCTGAACCGGCGCCTAGGCGCCAGACTCACCTTTCCAAAAATTCAATTTAAATTTTATATTTTCCACCAAATCTTATCAAATTTGACTCCTAATTACTCTTATGAGATTATTAATCCAATTTATATCCTCCAAACATTTTCATAATTAATTTAAAATGATTGTTTAGATTCACAAAAATATATCCAAATTCTTCAATTCCAATCCATAACTTCTATTCCAAATTCAATAAACTTTAGTACAATACTGTATCAAGGTTCATAGTTTTATAAATAACACAAAAAAAAACATATTCAAATCAAATAATCAAATTTAACAACAGACATTGAAAAATTAAGCAAACACACAAATTTGATATTAACACACTAACACATGACTCGATCACACCTAAAACACATATAAGATCTATTAACATCGATCTTCAATTACCATCTCTTTCGCAATGAAGTTCGCTAGGACTGAAGGGATATAACACCAATGCCCTTGGAAATTCCAAAGCCATTTTTTTCATCGATCCACTTGTTCTTCACGTACATTTCTACTTGAGCGTCATGATAGGCCACCATTTGATTAGATTGAAGTTTGGTTTGCCATTCCAAGTGTTCATATGGGTGGTACATCTCATGGAGACGATTACCAATACATTGAAGTTTTGCTTCAATCTTCTCCAGTCGTCTAAATAATTTCTCCATACTAACAATAATAAAACCATTATAATAAGGCTGAGGATATTTAGGAGATTTTTCTCTTACCTCATTTCCATTATTTCCTCTATCCATTGCCTCCAAATCCTTCTTAACTCCTCCAAAATAGATTGCTCTGGTCGAA
This sequence comes from Papilionanthe hookeriana x Papilionanthe teres, assembly GCA_022702705.1. NCBI lineage: Eukaryota > Viridiplantae > Streptophyta > Magnoliopsida > Asparagales > Orchidaceae > Papilionanthe > Papilionanthe hookeriana x Papilionanthe teres. The sequence continues at coordinate 59,166,403 of CM040435.1, read as the reverse complement.
ATTAAGGTTTCTATGTGATTGGGGTCGAAGATAGGGCAATATATAAAGAAACATTGTATGAAAAACTGAAGATTTTCAGTTTTTACATGATCTGTAATAGTTCCGCTTAGGCGCCGGAATCTGGCGCCCAGGCACCGGATCATCGATTCACAGGCCATTCTGGCGCTTAGGCGCCAAATTTTGGCACCTTGGTGTTGGAACCTCGATCGACTTTGATTCGCCTATCATCAAATTTTGCAAGTTTCAGTCATAAAAATAGGTCTAACAAACAGGTATGATCAACACACAGACACAAATACAAAATATTTAAATCACAAACAATCATAAACGAAGGTTAACTTGATCTCCTTTTTACTCACATTTGACATTGAGTGGTCCAATTCCAAATTTTATATTCTTCAAGATAATGTTTAGCTTAAGACAATACAGACTTGTTAGACTTCTATTTCCAGAAGTTATATGTAAATTTAGTCAAGACCAAGGCATAACCTTACAACAATAATTTTACTCACACTAATAAATATGGGTTGCCTCCCACAAAATGCTTGGTTTAACTTCGTCAGCCCGACCTAATTAATTGATTTATTCGGGTAAACTCAGCTCATAAGCCTCTTTGTAATTTAATTTCATTTATCCCATATAAGGCTTCAGTCTTAATCCGTTAACTTTAAATGCTTTTCTAGTTTTGGGATCTTTAATATCCACAGCTCCATAAGGGTATACTTTCTCAATTATAAATGGTCCCATCCATTTAGATTTTAATTTTCCAGGAAAAAGTTTTAAACGAGCTTTAAATAATAATACTGGTTGTCTAGGCTCGATTATTTTCCTTGAAATCATTTGGTCATGCAATTTCTTCTCTCTTTCCTTATAAATTCTTGCATTTTCATAAGACTCATTTCTCATCTCTTCCATTTTCATAATAATCATTTTTCTCCTGCAGTATTCAAATTATAATTGAACTCCTTTATCGCCCAATAAGCTTTATGTTCAAGTTCAATAGGTAAGTGACAATGTTTATAATAAATTAACCGATAAGGTGACATTCTGATAGGTGTCTTATAAGCTGTTCTATAAGCCCATAATGCAGAATCAAGTCTATCAACCGAGTTAATTCTTTTAGGATAAACAGTCTTTTCTAATATTCTTTTAATTTCTCTATTTGATACTTCAGCCATTCCACTCGATTGAGGATGATAAGCAATTGCAATTTTATGTTTAATTCCAAATTTTTCCAGCAATGATTGAATTCTTATATTTCTGAAATAACTTCCCCCATCTGTGATAATTATCCTGGGCATTCCAAATCTTGTAAAAATAATTTTCTTTAAAAATTTCGAAACACTTTTGGAATCATATTTAGGTAAAGCTACAGCTTCGATCCACTTTGAAACATAATCAACTGCCAATAAAATATAAATTTTTCCAAATGATGGTACGAAAGGTCCCATAAAGTCTAAACCCCATACATCGAAAATTTTGATTTCTAATATAAAGTTTAGAGGCATTTCATCTTTTCTAGGTATATTTCCCATTCTTTTACATCGATCACGAGTTTTCACATAATTTCCAACATCCTTAAACAAAGAAGGCCAATAAAATCAAGAATTTAAAATTTTAAATGCAGTTTTATCTACTTCAATGTGTCCTCCAAATTCAGAATCGTGACATTTTTGAATAATTGCAAAGGTTTCTTCATAAGGTACACATCTTCAAATCATAGAATCTCTTTTTATTTTAAATAAATGAGAATCTTCCCAAATATATGATTTACAATCATTCTTGAATTTCTTAATATATTTGCTATTCAACCCATATGGTAAAATATTGCTAACCAAATAGTTAACTATATCTACATACAAAGGCATTTGTAATCCTTGAATAACATATAATTTTTCATTCGGGAATTTCTCATTTATATTTTCTTCATAAATCTTCTCAATATTATTTTTGATTCTTGATAAATGATCAGCAATTTAGTTGTCAGTTCCTTTTCTGTTCACAATTTCAAAATCAAATTCTTGTAAAAGTAAAACCCATCTGATCAATCCAGGTTTAGCATCTTTTTTAGACGTTAAATACTTAATAGCAGAATGATCAGTATGTACGATACATTTTGTTACAAGAAGATATGGTCTAAATTTATTAAAGGCATATACTATTGCTAACAGCTCTTTTTTAGTAGTAGTGTAATTTATTTGAGTTTCATTAAGAGTTTTGCTAGCATAGTATATAACTTTGAAAATTTTCTCATATTTTTGTCCAAATACAGCTCCGATTGCATAATCACTTGCATCACACATTAATTCAAAAGGTTTATTCCAATCAGGTGCTACAATAACAGGTGCAGTGATTAATTTTTCTTTTAAAATATTGAACACTGTTGACCTCATTTTTGATGAGGTCTTCTCTTCTTCTTTTTAGTGCTTAGGATCTAGCCTTAGGCTTTTCCTTTGACTATCTTAGAGGACTAGAATTGGGACCCACCTTTTTGAAATTCAAACCACTTCTTAACTCCCTGCAAACTCCACAAACTTGACTGTAGACCCCTAATCACCTAGAGGGTTGAAATCAAATGTGGAAGTTTAAAGGATGAGTTCCTATAGGACTCTTTGGCCTTAGGATCGCCTACTGGTGGCCCTGTGCAGTGGGGCTGATTTACACACACACTACACTTATACACTACTCTTTCACACACTTCCTAAAGCCACAACCATACCTAACTTGACCTCCTGACTCATGTAGGTGATTCACATGGATGGTCCTTAACCCCCGAGCCCTCGGTAAGAGGGTTAGGAACAACATAGTGAATGCCTCAAATGAGTCCCTTCATGGCTCATATGGGCCTGATATGGCTTCATGGCTCAACCAAAATGATTTTATTCCACTTACATCCACCCAATCTTCAATTTTCCAAATTTTCAATTTTTGACCCCAGGGCCCTACACCTACTAAACCTACCAAAAACCTCGAAACTACCCAAAATTCTCAAAAATTTCCAAATTACCCAAAATTCTCCAAAATCATTCCCAAACATTTCCACATCACTCAAATTGATCATCCATACCCAAAAACACCAAAAATTCCAAAAATACCTCCCAATACCCTCCAAATACCCAAAATACCCCTCTTGACCCAAAAATCCAAAAATTCAGAAAATTCTCAGAAAATTCCAAAAAATCCCAAATATTCCCAATTTCATTTTGTCCAACTACACCATGGGCCAATTTTGTCAATTTACCCCACTTTTGTCAAAACCCCCAATTTGACCCATTTTAACCCAAAGTGAACCCAATGTTAAACCAAACCTACCCAATTGACCCAAAATTCTGGTCCAATTCAGTTCTAAACTTCAATTCAACATTCCCAATGCCAATCTAGACCAAATCTAAGTTTAATTTGATTGACATTTGGATCCAATTTCACTTTTGGCCTTAAAGCCCAATTTGGACCCATGACCCAAACTTAACCCAAATTCACCCAATTCAACTCCAATTAACCCCAAATCTTTTCTAAAATCTTCCTAACATCCCCACAAGCAAAACACTAACATGATTTGCCCAAAATTTAGACCCAAACCCCACTCAAATTCAACCTAAAGCTAAAAGGCCCATTTTTGACATAAACCCAAACCTAACCCAAATGAGCCCAAACCCCAAAATCAAAGCCCAACCAAAGCCAAAACCTCTTTGAAGCACTCCCATAAACATTTCTCAACATTAATTTTACATCAATTTCAAGCCTAGCCCAACATTGGCCCAATTTGGCCCACTTGGACCTATATTGGCCCATTCACCAAAAGAGCCCAAATTCAACCCAATTCAAACCCAAATCACTCCCAATTTGCTTCAAGTCACTCATGATACATCCATGAGCTAAACCCAACAATTATTTGGACCAACCTCTTTACAAAATTTCATCCCAAAATCCATTTTAAAATCCAAAAGCCCACCTTCCTAAACCATCTTAAAAGCCCATCTAAAACCATTTCAAAAGGCCCAAAATCTACCCTAAAGCCCACATGACATCTCCATTTGCCATCCACTTAATTAAAGCCATTACCTAAGTCCTAAATTCATCATCAAATAATTCCAAATCAAGTTTCATACAAATTTCCATCAAATTACCAAAAATTCCTAAAATCCATTTTCATGAAATTGACCAAACTTCTTGCTAAGCCAAAGGTGAGCCATGGAGCCATGCATGAGCCACATGTGAGCCATGAGAGCTTTGGACACTCCACCATGCCATATTGGGTAAGAAGAGGGAGGGCTTTCCTTAATCCCTAAAGCTCATTAGCCTTAATCATGTTTCACCTAAACTTAAATTTAATCCAAATATATTTGGATGGAGACTTCTCCATGCCAAACCAGCTGATCCCTTTGATTCCCCACAGCATCCAAAGCCACCTGGAGGGGTGCACCAAGCCCAAATGGGTGGGTTGACCCATTTAGACTCAAAACTAGCCCTTCCCCATTCCATTTTGATTCAAACCCTTTACACATGTCCATGGCCAATTGATCGCACAAACCTCTAGTCCTGACCCACCCGGACCCCGAGGGTGACCCTCGCTGCCGGCCGACCGCCCGGGTCGCCGGAAAACACCATGGCCGAGAGCTCACATGTGAGCCCAACTTGGAATTCTCACTCGCCGAGCCGCCCCATCCCCAGTGGCCATTGGAGCTGTTCTTCTCTTGCCAAGAGCAGCCGATCCCTAGCCCTAACTCTCCCCGGGAGGCCCTCCACCCTCTCCTATTTAAACACCACCCCTCTCGGCCATGAGAGGTGCCGAAAGAAACCTTAAGGAAACTCGCCAAAATTGTTCCGTACTCCTCCCCATACACGAGCACTTGATCCCCATCGAGATCCCCCCGCCATTTCTTCTCTCGCGAGCTCAATTTCGTAGTCGAAATCTAGGCCCAAAACCGGGACACTTCTCCACGGTGAACCAATTCCCAAATTGATTGGTTCTACACCTTCACCGCGACCAAGGGAAGGTGTCCACCAGCAAAAGCCCCATCTCCAGGCCACCTAGTTGCTCCAGCCTCCAAGCTTTGTGATCGGTTGTGGTCGAAATCCAACCTAGGCAATTCACCAGACCAGGAGACTTCATCTGGAGCTTGCTAGGATCCAATCGAAGGTGCAACAACTCTCAGATCGAAGCCACACTTCTCTGAGCAAAGGTATGAGTTAATTCTTCATCCCGAGCTTCTGGAGATTCTCCATTTCAAATGCTTTAATTTCAATGCATTATAACCGTATAGATGTGTTCGTCTCTTCAAGACGAATCCATGAAGCATAAGAACATGAAAATCCATTGAGTATCGAGTGAGATATTAGGGATTTAGTGTGGACGGCTCTCGGGTGAGGACACTTGAGGACGATGAACGGATGCCGTTCATTTAATACACGCGCGGACAGACGGCTCAGATCGCGTCGAACTAGAAGACGAGCGATACAGCGGGCCCCGAAGCGCTGAGTCAGATGGCGGCGTCGAATGGGAGCGCGACGCGTGTGCGTTCGGAGATGCCGAGGATGAGTTGGCGCCGCGTGGATAAATAGAAAATTAGGGGTATTTTCTATTTATTTAATTCCCTAAACTTCAAAAATTCATATCTTTGTGTAGAAAAATCAGAAAAATAAAATAAAAATATCCTCTCGCTCGGTGAACGGAGGAGAATAATGTGGAAAAGAAATCATTTAATTTCATCAAGTATTTTATTTTTTATAATTTATTTACTCTCTGCAAACTTTTAATTCTCCATGCATGTATACAATTCACCATGGCATGAGACCATAGGGCTTTTGAAGCCTCTGAATTTGGGAACATTCCCTGAATTTTCCAAAGTCAGAGGCCATCCCTATGAAAAGTTATTGATTTTTCAAATTCATGTTGCTGTTTTGAGTATTTTAATTCCAATAAATAGTATGTTGTAAAAATAAATTCTAGGAAAATTTGGTGATGTTCCTTATGACTAGAGAACCCTAGGAAAAATAGGTTTTGAGTTAGTTCATTTAAAACAACCCTAATTGGCTTAAACACCCAAAATAGGTCTCTAATTAATTAGAGCTAACCATACATCAAATTGACTTGAAATCAATTCTCCACTGACCTTTAGGATCAGAGGAACCCATCATAAAAATTTGAGGTCAATTGGACTTGGTTAGCCCTATTAATTGGGTCGATTAAGCCACTTAGTCATTTTAAACTTTAAAAATTCATAACTTTCAAAATATCTTTCAAAAATTCACCAAATTGGTTTTGGAGCCTCTCTGATATTAGGGGAATTTAAGAAAATTAAAATTTCAATTTTCTAAAAAAGTTGATTTTTAATATTATTTTAATATTTTTAATAATTAAAAAATAATAAAAATCACAAAAATAATAAAATTCACCAAAATGTCACATTTTGAATTTTAATCACTTAGGAACAAACCCCATATTTTTCTTAGGTCTATTTAGTGAGATATTAAATTTTAAAGCTCTAGGGTAATTTTAAAATTAAAAAAATATATTTTCTAGCATTTTCACTAAAATAATTATAATAAATAATACAAAAATCAGAAAATTGTAAAATTTGATTCTCTGATTTCTTTGATATCAGAGAGATTTTTGAAAAATATAAAATTCATTTTTCAACATTTATTTTATTTTTAAATTAATTAACACTCCAAAACTTAAAATAATTATAATAAAAATAATATAATTCAAACAATCACCAAAATTGGTCCAAGTGGTCCTCTGGTCATTAGGAATGTCCCCTAATTTTCTTAAGGATAGAAACTTTCCCTTGGTTATGTTATTAAATTTTCCTTGAAAATCTCTATTTTCTACCAAAAATAATTATATAAATAAATTAAATACAGAAAAATCACATTTTCTCCTCTCATGTCTTTATTGACATATGAGTGAAGTCACATAAAAATTTCAAGATCATTTGAGTTCAATTTAGTGAGTTATGAAATTATTAAGCTTAAAGGATAAAAATGGTAATTAAAAATCTTAATCCTTAATTAAAACTTTAGGTTTAATAAAAATTAGCAAGTAAAATCTTTGATCCTAATCTGATTTGGATGATTGAAATTTAAATAATTAAAGGGTAGAAACCCATTAAGCAATTTAAAATGATTAAACCTTAATTAAATAATTGATTAAATTTGGAAGAATAATAAAATTGGAATTATTAAAATAGGGATATTATTAGGAAGAGATTTATTCTTTAATTTAAAAATCCCTAAATTAATCATTTCATTAATATTTAATTAAAATGATAACTCAAATTTAAAACATTAAAAGACTTAATCATTAAACTAAAATTAAATTATTGAACTCTTTTAAAATTTTAATTAAAATTAAAATGAATAAAATTAAATTAAAAATTAAATTAAATTAAATAAATCAAATTAAAATAAATTAAATAAACAAATTAAATTAAATCAAATTAAATTAAATTAAATTAAATTAAATTAAATTAACCATTAAATTAAATTAAATTAAATTAAATTAAAAATTAAATTAAATTAAATTAAATTAAATTAAATTAAAAATTAAATTAAATTAAATTAAATTAAATTAAAAATTAAATTAAATTAAATTGAATTAAATTAAAATTAAATCAAATCAAATTAAATTAATGTAACATCAAATCAAACTAAATTGAATTAAATTGAATTAAATTAAAATTAAAATTAAACTAAATTAAATTAAATTTAAAATTAAATTGAATTAAATAACATCACCTAAGACATAAAGAATTTAAAATAAACCTAAAGAATAACTTGAACACTATTCCAAATTTAAACCCATTAACTTAAATTAAACTAAATCATTTGAATACCAATTTACCCTCAAAGCTTTAGTTATCATAACTCCTAAACAGAACATTAAATGAAATGTTACTTCATTTATAGGATATTCGAATGTCCTAGTTCACTTGAGCAAGTTAACAAAACTTGAATCCCGGACGATTAATTCATTTATATAATTAAATTCATTTGGACTTAAAACAATCCTAGAAATATTGAAAAGATGTTTAAGATTCCTCTTAAGCACTTCCTCAATATGATAGGATATTTATAAGAACAATTGAACTTAATTGTTCTTTGATGAAGAAAATCGTCTTCAAACCAAAAACACAAAAAAAAACCTAGACGTCATAGGAAATGACTAGCTATAGGATTAGGAATTTGGTAGAAAACCATAACCCTTACCTTAGCTTTACCTAGGAACTTGCTTAAATATTCTAATTGTGTTTTAAGTGCAGCTTGGGATGACGGGAAGACCCTCCAGGTACGCTTTTATTTTATTGCAATTTACTTTCCTGCAATTTACTTTCTTGCAATTTACTTTATTGCAAATGCACTTTACTTTTCTTGCATGATAAAACAATTGTTGCATGAAAACCCACACCTTTAGGATAGTCCCTAAAACCGAAACCAAAACTAAGTTAAAAGTCATTGCAAGATAAAATTCACCGCCACAACATTTCAAAATATAAAACAACTCAAAATTTAATCACAAACGGAACACAAAACTACAATTACAACTAAATTAAAACGTCCTGTTGGATGATCGGGAATACCTCGGATGATGTAACCTACGTGTTGCTAACGGGATTTCCACGGTCTAAATGAAAGTGTGGAACTCATCCAGTTGAGTTTAGCAAATTCATCTGGACTAAGTGAATCCGATAAAAATAACGATGCCGGAAGGATGGAACCGTGGGATCTTAACCGGTGTTGTTATAATCAACTTTAAAATTTGTTTTAATTAAAACGTAAAAAACACTTGGAAATTAAGATTTTCTCTAAACCAAAACACTTTTCTCATCCCCTGATTTATGACTTCTAAAACTAAATCTCTGCAACAACAAGGAGCTCGGAGCATGGTGGGCAGCACGGCCATCGTCATCAGCAAAACCTGAATCTACATCAGCAAAACTTTCCTAGAATTAAATAACAAAGCCATAGGACTTCGAGGTAATTTGCCTAGTGCAACATAAATCCTCAACCTTTTGTTAGGCATTTGCATTGCAAATTAAGCCCTAACCGGACTTAGGATTCCGAGGTAGTCTTTCGGTGCGACATAAACCCTCACATCTTCGAGGCTATCTGCATGACTGCGTCATGCAAATATAAGTCCTAATTAATTAAAATTGGCAAGATCAAAACATTTAAATAAATATTAGGACTTTCCTAAATCCAAACCAAACAATAGGATAGTCGGGAGATTACCGAAGTTCACTTCGAATCTGTAATTTCTCCTACTTTTCTTCCTTTGAATTCTCAAAATAAAATGTTCCAAATTTGATCCATTCCCTATTGAAACTCCAAAATTCAATCCCTTGAAAATTTGAACTTTGAAATTCTTGAGAGCAGAATTATTGATTATTATCGAGAGTTTTCTTAGGTGATTCTCATCACTTAAGATGTAATTAACTATAGGGGCTTGCCCTTATAGGGAATTCTAAAGAACCCAGGTAATATAAACCATGTTTAATACTTTCATATTAAGCAGGGGAATTTGTCGGCTTATAAAATTGGTTCGCAGACCAAACGGATGTCACAAAACTTCTAGTTTATTTGATCGAGCCCCACCATCAAGCAGTGTGTCTATCCTTAGGGATTGATACACGGTTTGTGGTGCGGTGCTCGTTTATATAAACTATTTGGGATGTGAGATTGGATTAATCTCATATCTTAAAACTTTCAAATTTAAAACTATTTTCAAAAATCAAATACTACTTTCTAAATTATATATATTTAAATTAAATTTAAAATTTAAATTCGCCGACAACTTCTGTTAAGGCGACCCCTTTTCAAAATAAACACACAGACCTAAAATAGTGCCGACAAACACATTCAGACAATCTTCATTAAATTCAAATTTAGCTTTTTTTTCCAATAAATGGCAAAGAGGTTTAGCAATTTTAGAAAAATCCTTTATATATCTCCTATAAAATCCAGCATGACCCAGAAAACTTCACACATCAGTAACGGTATTAGGTGGTTGAAGTTCAGTAATAATTTTCACTTATTCTTGATCAACTTCCATCTATATTTGTGAAACTTTATGTCCAAGTCAATTCCTTCTGTGACCATAAATTGACATTTTTCCCAGTTTAGAACTAAATTTGTTTCTTCACATATCTTTAAAACATTCGTTATATTTTCTAAGTAAGATTCAAAAGAAGTTCCAAAAACTTAAAAATCATCCATAAATACTTCAATTCCTTTATTAATCAAATCACAGAATATTGACATCATACTTCTTTGAAAAGTTGCAGGTGCATTGCATAAACCGAAAGACATTCTTCTAAAGGCAAATGTTCCCTAAGGACTTGTAAATGTTGTCTTCTCTAGATCCTCAAGAGCAACGGGTAATTGATGATAACCAGAATATCCATCTAGAAAACAGAAATATGAGTGTCCAGCTAGTTTATCCAAAATTTGATGCAAGAAAAGTAAAGGAAAATGATCTTTTCTAGTGGCGTTGTTTAATTTTCGATAGTTAATGCAAATACGCCATCCAGTAACTTGTCTTGTTGGGATTAATTTATTTTTTTCATTAACAATGACAGTTACTCCTCCTTTTTTTGAAACACACCCATTGGCTATTTGAAATAAGATAAATAATTCCAGCATCTAACCATTTCAAAATCTTTTCTTAACAACCTCTTTCATAATTGGGTTTAATCTTCTTTGAGGTTCAACTGTTGGTTTACAGTTTTCTTCCATTAAAATCCTATGCGTACAGATTGAAGGGCTTATTCCTTTTATATCTTCAATAGTCCAAACAAAAGCTTTATTATAATTCTTCAGAACTCCTATTAATTTTTCTTCTTGATCTTCACTAAATTCTGAAGATATAAATATAGGTAAAGTTAATGAATTTCCAAGAAATGCATACTTTAAATATGCAGGTAACATTTTTAATTCTAGTTCAGGGGCTTTTTCAATTGAGGGTAAAAGTATATCATTTTTAGTTGTGTCTAAAATTTCCTAATTTTCATGAATATAATGAGTTTCTTCAGATAAATTTTCTTCATTTAATTTTTCAATTTCCTCATTTAATGAATCATTATCTAACATAGATTCTTTATCTTTATCATCACAAATGACCTTACATTTTTCTTGATAATGCTTTTCAATTATATAATCAAAAATATCCATCCAATAGCATTTTTCTTTATCAGGATACCCCTTTGATTTCATAACATTTAATGTTATCTCTTGATCATTAAATCTCATCGTTAATTCTCCTTTTTGCACATCAATCATAGCTCGTCAGGTAGCTAGAAAAGGTCTCCCTAAAATAATAGGTATTTCTTTATCTTCTTCCATATCTAGAACAATGAAATCCACAGGGAAGATAAATTTATCTACCTTAACAAGAACATCCTCTATAACTCCTTTAGGATAAGTGATTGATCGATCAACTAACTGAAGAGTTACAGTGGTAGGATAAATCTCTCCTAAATCTAATGTTTGAAAGATTGAAAATGGCAAGAGATTAATACTAGCTCCTAAATCACATATGGCTTTTCCACAAAATTTTTCTCCAATAATACATGGTATAGTGAAACTTCCAGGATCTTTAACTTTTTGAGATAATTTCCTCTGAATTATTGTACAACATTCTTCACTTAATGCAATAGTTTCATAAGCTTCAGATTTTCTCTTCTTGCTTAAAATATCCTTCATAAATTATACATAGCTTGGCATTTGCTCCAAAGCTTCAACAAAAGGTATGTTGATGGTAAGTTTCTTAAAAATTTCAAAGAACATAGAAAATTGATGGTCAAGCTTCTGCTGTTTTAGTCTTTTAGGAAAAGGTGGTGGTGGTCTTTCAACTTTCACTTCAATAGGTACTACAGTCTGATCTTTAATTGGAGAAAGGGTATCTTTAGGTTTTTCAATCTCTTCAACTTCTTTTTCTTTTTCAATCTCATTCCGTGTTTTCTCTTTTAATTCCATTCCACTTCTGAGTTGTACAGCTTTTGCTTGTTCATGTTTTTTTTCAGATTCTTTAGGATTAAGTTCGACATTGCTAGACAGAGTTCCTTGAGGTCTATAATTAATGAAATTAGTGATTTAACCTATCTGATTCTCAATATTATGAATATCAGTGTTTTGACTTTGTAGCTGATTTCTTAGTTGCAAGATCAATTCTTCTACAGTCAATTTTTTTTATTGATTGTTATAACCAGGAGGATAAGTTGGTCTATAGTTTGAATTACCTTGATTGTTCCAATTTGGATTAACTTAATTACTATTCCATTATTGATGTCCATTACTCCAATTAAAAATAGGATGATTTTCCTAACCAGGATAATAATTAGAATAAGGGTTATTAGTTTTACTAGCAATAGCTTGCAAAGTTTCCATTATTTGAGAATCATCAGAATTTGCAAAATTATCATTACTTACATGCGATATTTTAATAGCAAAATTATCTAATTTCTTAGATATTGCAGCCTCTTGTGAAGCTAAAATAGAAAAGGCTTCATTATCTTGAATACTACCCATTCTTTTAGGATTAACCCTTTCAGAAGGCCATTGAAAATTATTATTAACCATTTCTTCAATTAAGGTGTAGGCTTCTTCAAATGTCTTAGCCATTAAAGAACCACCAGCAGCAGCATCAATAATAGATCTAAGTGATCCAATAAGTCCATTATAAAATGTTTGAATAATTAACCAATCTGGTAAAGCATGATGATGACATTTTCTTAATAATTCTTTAAATCTTTCATAAGCTTCATAAATTATTTCTCCATCAAATTGCGTAAATGAAGTAATATCATTTCTCAATTTAGCAGTTTTAGAAGGAGGAAAATATTTAGCATGGAACAAGTTGCTAATGAATTAAGCCACATCTTTACTTTATCTTTTAAGGAAAAAGGAAAGAGTCTAGGCCTAATAGCATCATCAGAAACATTATTATATTTAAAGGTAGCACAAAGTTCTAAAAAAATAACAAGATGTAAATTTGGATCCTCATTAGGTGTTCCTCCAAATTGATTATTTTGAACCATTTGAAAATTAGAAGGTTTAAGCTCAAAAAAATTAGCATCTACAGCTGGCATTTGAATACAAACATGAAGTTCATCAGCTGTAGGGTTTGCATATTCCCTTAATGGTTTATAAATATTTTGTTCATTAATTTTGATTGGATTTTGATTATTATTATGTAAGTTAGCCATTTCTTGATGTTTTGAAATTTCTTTTCCTTTTTTTAATTCCTTTATTTGTTCTCTCTAATTTAAAATCAAAAGGTAGTAATCCTTCAGATCCAGAACCACGCATAAAATTTAAAATATTTTTGTTTTGTTTTGTGTTTATTTTTTTTATATTTATTTATTTTTAATTTCTTTTTACTTTTTATTCTATCATATCCCCGGTAATGGCGCCAAAAACTTGATGCGATGCGACTTTATATATACTTTTAAATACGTGAATTTGATACACTTTTTAGAATGTTAAATTCCTCCCAAATGGCTTCAAAAACTTGATGTGCAATGTTTAATTTTACTTATGAATTTATATTTAGATTTTATAATAACTATTGTAAAAGTCACAATTTTAAACGCAAGTATGCGTATTGTTCGAGTAATACAGGGCTCTAGTGGAGTCTTGGTTATCTATCCCACAGGGATAGTGTTTTTATTAAAAGTAAATAAATATTTTGGAATTTATCAAATTAAAAGTGATTTATATAGAGTGTATATATATATATATATATATATTATATTTCAAAGTTAATTTACTAATAATTTTTACTATAAGCAAGTAAACAGTAAGTAGTAATAAAGTAAAGTAAGCAGTAATTAAAATTCAATGCAAGTATAAAAAAGACTTTCACCTTCTCAATTAATCCAAGATTTTTAGAATAACTATCTTTTGTGGGGAATTTAGATTATGGTATTTTCCAAATAGAAGCTTTCCTATTCTTTACCCTTTGGTCCAAGTGCAAAGAACATTGACTAATCTATTGATCGGTTCATGATGTTTTATTAGTAGAATGGATTAATCTAGGCTCACACTACTAGATGTCTAAGGGTGTCTATGGTCAGTCCTACCAGTGACTCGTTCCCTTTCTATAAACCAAATTATTAGAATTTAGTCTCACTCCAAAAACTAATTAATTTTATGCCCAATAAATAATATCTTCCTATTTATTTGCACTTCACCTTGAATAACCCGCATAAAGCCTTCGACTACACAAGGATTCATGTGATATCTACTAGTTAAGAATTTATCTCTGGATAGGTCTCAAAATTCTTCAATAGGTTTTAACAATTTAAATGGCCAATTTAAAAAGTAAACTAAGATCGGGTATTAATATCATCACAATGTTTTACAAATTTAAAACTTAATTCCCCTACAAAATTTAATTAATTTATTATCTTTTCATAGTTGAAAGGAGAAAGATAACTAACTACTCAGAACACATTGCAAGCACACTACAAAGCATATTTATAGAACTTTGAACCAAGGTACAAATACTTATCTGAAGTGTTCCTTCAAGTGATCCCCTGACTTCTACTGACTCCAAAGTAATGATGAAAGACTCCAACAACAACAACACATAATAAATACTCAAAATAAACTCACTAGATACAAAGTAAAGTGGCACCCTATGTGTGGAAGAGACTAAGTAAAATTAGAGGGGAGAGAGAATATGTCTGGGGACTATGGAATTTGATTTTTTCTGTAGAATGGGCTCCTATTTATAGACCTCTGAATTTGACCTGGGGTTGTTTAAAGCACCTCTTCAAAATTCATCCAAATTCAATGCATCTTCTAGAAGGTAACTGTCACGCCTAGGCGCCGGGATCTGGCGCATAGGCGCCGGACTCCGTGACCAGGTCTTCGCAGCTCTTCACTTTGGATCACACCTCTTCGCGATTAAAACTATTTCCTTGTGTCCAAATGCATTGTATCACATGTCCTATATATTAGGAGTAACTTCCAGTCTTCTAGAAGCTCTAATAATTGTTTAACTCCGTTAAAATAACTCCCCAAAATCATCAAAAAAATCTTTACAATGTCTAAATCAAGCTGGCACTTAGGCGCCGGATTCTGGCACTTAGGCACCAGGCCAGTAATTCCAATATTTTGCTCCAAAGGTCCATCTTGCTCCTTTTTGCTCCTTTTTCCTTCTTTTTCTTTCTTGGACTCTTTTTTAATCATCTACATCCAAAAACATGAAAATAACTTTCATTAAAGCATAATATCCTTAAGAATTGAATAAAAAATAAGGCATAAAAATGGGTATTTTTTAGGTAGATCACCGGACAATGCCAAAAGTCAGAGAGTATGGCCATTTCTATAGAATAATGCGTTAAACGACGCTGCTTATAGCGCTGGACAGTGCTCGAATGCGAGACTGCACGAAACTCCAAATTTTTATGATTTAACCCTAGGACTTACCATTTTTTCCCAAATCTTTGTCTTCAACCTCAAGCCAAGGTCGATTTTTGCACCTAGGGCTCACTAGCATTTGGATTTGAAGCAATTTCATTTTCAGAAAAGTTTAGATTTCATCTTCTCTTAGTAAGAGCTACATTATAACCTAAAAGTTTTTTATTTTGACCGTGGAAATTGATACGCCTAAAATATATAGTGTTTTTATGCACATTTTTATAACCATTTTAGATGATATTGCACTTTAATGGAAGTTATTTTATGTTTTTCTTACAGCTATGATGAAAATGAGTGATTATGATGAAAGGAGCAAAATTTGATCAAGTTTGGAGCGAAAAATGAAAAAATGAAAAATTGGACATTGGCGGCTAAGCGCCGCCTGGTCGACTCTTAGGCGACACAGTGAAAAATCAAATTTTCATTATTTTTGGCGCCAGTTTTAAGGGGTGTTTAAAGCAACTTTTGGTGGTGATTTCCTTAACTTCCCATGGGCGGAAAATTTGAATGAAAGGATGCATCTTTTGGTGGATATGTTGAATCTGGACATGATTTGAAGAGATACCAAGACACCTTTTGGAAAAATATACAAGGAGTCCTCTTCTAGTTTCAAAGTGTCCTCTTCTAGTTTCAAAGAGTCTTTTCTAGTTTTACTTTCAGTCTTTTATTGTTATAATTTTTAAAAGTCCTTTAAAGTTAGTTAGTTTAGTTTTAGAGGAGAAAGGGTTGGTGTGAAACCTTCTTTCCACCAATTTTCTTTCATCAATTTATCTAGTTTTTATTAAAGTTTAAAGTCAGAGTTGGAGTCAATAGAGTTAGGCGCCAACATGTTGTCCCGTGAAAAGTCAAGTTTCAAGGGAACTTCCGGAGTCTTGTGAAGAGGATTTTCAGATAAGTGTTTACTTCTATTTTTATATTTAGTTTTTCTTTTTGTGTTTTCATTATGATTTCTATTTTCAAATCAATGTGTGCTTGTGTTTTCTCCATGAGATCTGAGTATTTTTTTTATCTTTTTCTTTATTAAATGAAAAAGTAATTAAATTATGTAGGATTGTTGTGGAATGTATAAGTGTTTAAAGTTCGAATAAGTTATGAAGATTTAATTCCATGAACTTAATTTACTTCTTAATTTGGCCAGTTAAGATATTAAAATTTGTTGTGAGATTATGTAAGATGCAATGCGGTATTGTCTCAAACAACAATTGGTAAAAATCACATGCAATTATATGGGTGAGAATTATAGTCCATATAATTGAATGCAAATATATTAAAAGCTATGTTTTTAATGGGGAGTAAAATTAGAGGTCTTTAGAGTGATAGGCTAAAGCCCACTAATTTGGTTTGATATTTTAAATTTTGTTATGAGAAGTTAGCCCCCAGGTGGAGGGAATCGAGGTAACTCTAGAGTGAGAGCTGGTATCTTCCCTGCCTAACCATGTTCAAAATTTTAAAATTTCAAATTAATCAATGTTCTTTATAGAACCAAGCAAGGGTAAAGAATAAATTTGCTCCTATTTTTCACATCACATTTAAATACTTCCTCAACAATACTTTCATAATTATTATTGCTATATAAGAGAAAGAAAAAGATATTTTATTTCTTAGTGTTTTATATCGTGTTTTAAAGTTCTAAAAATTTTCATTTCCTGCTTAGCTTTTTATCAAAAATACCAAAACCAATTTTAAAACTTTACAAATCAAAACATACATTTAAAAGTCATTTAAAAAGTAAAAATATAATTTTCTTATTTCTTTAAAAAGTTTTTACATTTCCCTATGGGTTCGATATCTTGGGGCTTAATCAGAAAGTCCTATATAACTTGATAAACGATACGTATACTTACGTAGTATCCCATATTATAGAATAATAAATTTCATATCTAAAACATAAGCATAAATATTTGGGGATCAAGTTTTTGGTGCCGTTGCAGAGTAAATTAATTAAAACTGCATTTTTAAAGAAAATTAAGAAAAATTTAAATTTTTATTTTTCTTTGTTTTTGTTAGTGTGTTGTGTTTTGTTTTATTTTATTATTGTATGCGTAGTTCAGGTTTTGAGGGACTTGTGCCTTATGATTCTGAATTAGAAAGAACTATAAAAAAAATAAAAAAAAATCAAAAAAATAAAAAATTCTGAAAAAGATAAAAATATTCAAGAAAAGGCTAATCATCAAAATCAAAATGTTGGCATCCATCAAGAACTCAGACCTTTAAGAGATTATGCTAACCCTACAGTGGATGAACTTCATGGTAGTATTCAACACCCTGCTGTAGCTGCTAATTCCTTTGAGCTTAAACCTGTTATTATCCAAATGGTGTCTTATAATTAGTTTTGGGGAGCAACAACTGAAGATCCTAATTTGCATCTTGCTAATTTTCTAGAGTTGTGTGCTACTTTTAAATATGATGGTGTTTCAGATGATGGTATTAGACTCGGACTTTTTCCTTTCTAACTACGAGATAAAGCTAAGATATGGTTAAATTTGTTAGCACCTGGATCTATCAGAACTTGGGGTGATTTTGCACAAAAATTCTTTGCTAAATAATTTCCACCATCGAAGACTGCGATGTTGAGAAATGATATTACATGCTTTTGTCAGTTTAAAGGTGAATCAATATATGAAGTATGGGAAAGATTTAAAGATCTCCTCAGGAAATGCCCACATCATTTGATACCAGATTGGTTAATAATTCAAACCTTTTAAAATGGATTAGTTGGATATCTTAGATCAATTATCGATGCTGCTGCTGGTGGATCATTATTGTCTAAATAGTTTTTTTATGCTTATGTTTTAATTAAAGAAATGTCTACTAATAATTTTCAATAGTCTTCTGAAAGGTTAAATCCTAAAAAGGTAGCCTGTGTTCATGAAAATGATGCTTTTCCAATGTTAGCAAATCAAGTTGCTGCAATTTCAAGCAAGATAGACCGATTTGGGATGAATTTTTCTCAACCAAATTCCATGATTAAAAAAAAATCATTAGGCCAAATGGTTGATTCTTATTCTTCACTAGAAACTTTGAATCCTATAAGCAAGCCTAATAACCCATATTCCAATTATTATAACTCAGGTTAGAAGATTCACCCAAACTTTAACTGGAATACCAATAATCAGGGTGGTATTAATCAACAATGGGGGAACCAACAAGTAAACCCAATAGGGATTTGGAACAACCAAGGAAATAATAATTATAGACTAACCTAACCTCCAGGTTTTAACAATGCTTTACAATTAAAGGAGAAGAAGTTGTCTATTGACAAAGTGGTGTCACATATGGGAAATCAATTGCAAATTCAAGGAACAACCATCAGAAATATTAAAAATCAATTGGGGCAAATTGCAAATTCATTAAGTAATAGATCCCAAGGAATGCTTCCAAGTAATACTGAAGTGAATCCAAGAGAAAAGAATAAAGAGCTTGTAAAAGCAATTCAACTGAGAAGTGGAAGAGAGTTAGAAGGTAGAGTTCTGAAAGAAACTAATGTAGAGAAAAAAGAGATTGAAGAACCAAAAGAGCACACTCCAAAAGGTTTGGAAAAACCAATTTCTCCACCTAAGGTTGATTTTGAAAAGCCACCACCTCCATTTCCTCAGAGAATTCGTCAACAAAAGTTGAATAAGCAATTTTGAAAATTCTTGGAGATATTTAAGAAGCTTACCATTAATAATCCATTTGCTAAAGCCCTAGAACAAATCCCGAGATATGTAAAATTTATGAGGATATTCTCAACAAAAAAAAATTTTGAAGATAATGAGACAGTTGCGCTTAGTGAGGAGTGCAGTGCAATAATTCAGAAGAAGCTTCTTGAAAAGCTTAAATATCCTGGTAGTTTCTCAATTCCATGTGCAATCGAAGACAAATTCTATGGAAAAGCTTTATGTGATTTGGGTACAGGCATTAACCTTATGCCTCTATCAATATTCAAATGTTTGGGATTAGGAGAAATTACCCCAACTAATGTAACTCTGCAATTAGCAGATCGTTCGATCAAATATCCAAAAGGAGTTATATAAGATATTTTGGTTAAAGTGGATCAATTTATCTTTCCTTTTGATTTCATTGTGCTTGATATGGAGAAAGATAAAGAGATATCCATCATTTTTGGAAGACCTTTCCTAACCACAGGCAGAGAAATGATAGATGTGCAAAAAGGGGAATTAATGTTGAAGGTTAATGATCAAACTGTTACATTCAATATTTCAAAATCGATGAAATATCCTGCAAGAGGTAAAGATGATGAATGTTATAGGATGGATGTTATCAGATATTTGAGTGAATGTCATTTCAGGTCAACTTATGAAGGAAACCTAAAAGAGAAGAATTGGAACATAATCAAGAAGAGGAGTTACATCATTCTGAAGATTTTCAAGAGGAAGAATTAAATTATGTTCAAGAAAATTTTGAATTGTTGGATATGACTGAAAAAGATGAATCTTACGGTCCATCAATTGAAAAACCTCCTAAACTTGAGTTAAAAATGCTTCTTGATCATTTGAAGTATATTTTTCTGGGTGAGTCCTCAACCTTTCCTATTATAATTTCATCTCAATTGACTGAAAAAGAAGAACAGAGTTTGCTTAAAAGTTTGAAGAAGTACAAGAAAGCCTTTGGATGGACAATTGCTGATATTAATGGAATTAGTCCTTTAATTTGTATGCATAGAAATCTTATGGAAGATAATTGCAAACCTCGGGCATATCCCCAAAGGTGATTAAATTCTTTCATGAAAGATGTTGTTAAGAAAGAAATTTTGAAGTGGTTGGATGCTGGAATTATCTACCCTATTTTAGATAGTGCATGGATTAGTCGTATTCAATGTGTTCCTAAGCAAGGAGGAGTAACTATGACTGTTACTGAAAAATATGAAATGTTTCCAACAAGACAAAATATGAAATGTTTCCAACAAGACAAGTTATAGAGTATCGAATATGCATTGATTACAAAAAATTAAATCTTGCCACAAGAAAAGATCATTTTCCACTCCCATTTTTGGATCAGATGCTAGATAGACTGGCTAGGCATAAATAATTTTGTTTTCTGGATGGATATACTGTTTACCACCATATTCAAATTACTCCTGAGGATCAAGAGAAAACTATATTTACCAGTCCTTATGGTACATTTGTTTTTAGAAGAATGTCCTTTAGTTTATGTAATGATCCTGCTACATTTCAAGGATGTATGATGGCTATTTTCTGTGATTTAATTGAAAAAGAAATTGAAGTTTTTATGAATGAATTTTCAGTGTTTGGAATTTCATTTGAATCATGTTTGGAACATTTGTCTAATGTTCTAAAACGCTGTGAAGGAACTAATTTATTCCTTAACTGGGAAAAATGCCAATTTATGGTAGCAAGAGGAATTGTATTGGGACATCAGATTTCAGCAAGAGATATGGAGGTAGATCCTGCAAAAATTCAAGTTATCTCTAATTTACTTTGCCCAACCAATGTAAGGGGAATTAGAAGTTTTCTGGGACATGTTGGATTCTACGGGCGTTACATCAAAGACTTTTCAAAGATTACATAACCTTTATGTCGTTTATTGGAAAAACGATGCAATTTTTAATTTTGACGATGATTGCCTAAAAGCTTTTGAATCATTAAAAGAAAAATTAATCACTGCACCTGTTATAATTTCACCAAATTGGAAAAAACCTTTTGAATTAATGTATGATGCTTGTGATTATGTTATTGGTGTTGTTTTGGGTCAGAAATATGATAAAAGTTTCAAAGTTATTTATTATGCTAGTAAAACTCTTAATAATGCTCAAACTAATTATAACACTACTGAGAAAGAGTTATTAGCTATAGTATTTGCCTTTCATAAATTTCAATCATATTTAATTGGAACTAAATGTGTGATGCATACTGATCATTCTGCTATCCAATATTTAATGAAGAAGAAGGATGTGAAGCTGAGATTGATTAGATGGATTCTTTTTTTGCATAAATTTGATTTTTAGATAGTAGATAGTAAGGGTTCTGATAATCAAATTGTTGATCATTTGTCTAGGCTTAAAAATAAAAAATCTATCTGTGATGCTGAAGAAATTAATGAACATATTCCTGATGAAAAATTATTCACTATTAATAAGTGGCGTGTTCTGTGGTATGCCGACATAGTAAACTTTATTGTTAGTAATATTATACCCTAAGGTTTGACATACCAGGAAAAAAAGAAATTTTCGTCTGATGCTAAAAATTATTTTTGGGATGACCCATTTTTATATAAACAAGGAAATGATCTTATAATTCAAAGATGTGTACCTTTGGAAGAGACTTATGAAATTATTCAAAAATTTCATGATTCCAATTATGGGGGACATTTTTGAGTTGAAAGAACTGCGTATAAAATTTTGCAATCTGGATTTTATTGGCTTACAATTTTTAAGGATGTGAATGCTTATATTAAAAATTTTGATAGATGTCAACGTGTAGGCAATATTTTAGAAGAAATGAGATGCCCCACAATTATATGCTGGAAGTTTAAATATTTGATGTTTGGTGATTAGATTTTATGGGTCCATTTACACCATCTTTCAGAAATGTTTATATTTTGATAGCGGTAGACTATGTTTCCAAATGGATTGAAGCTATTGCTTTACCTCGATGTGATGTTCGAAGTGTTGCAAAGTTTTTAAGAAATAATATATTTTGAAGATTTTAAATTCCAAGGGTAATCATAACTGATGGGGGGAAGTCATTTTAAAAATGTGATTATTGAGAAGTTAACAAAGAAATATCATATAAGTCATCAAATTGCCACTGCTTATCATCCTCACAGAAGTGGTTTGGTTGAATTATCCAATTGTGAAATTAAAAGAATATTGGAAAAAACTGTTAATCTAAATAGAAAGGATTGGTCAATAAAATTGGGTTATGCTTTGTGGGCCTATAGGACTGCCTACAGAACCCCTATAGGAATGTCCCCATATAAGCTGATTTTTAGAAAAGCTTGTCATTTGCCTTTTGAACTTGAGCATAAAGCATATTGGGCTATTATAGAGTTCAATTATAATTTGAAAGATGTTGTTGAGAAGAGATTATTGCAATTACATGAGCTTAAATAAATAAGGAATGAATCTTATGAAAATGCTAAGATTTATAAGGAAAAGATGAAGTTATGGGATGATCGGAAGATTCTTACTAAAATTGTTGTGTCAGGACAAAAGGTTTTACTGTATAATACTAGATTGAGAATTTTTTCTAGAAAACATAAGTCTAGGTGGATGGGTCCACTTATTGTAATAAAAGTTTATTCTTATGGAGCTGTAGATATTCAAGATCATAAGAATGGAAAAATATGTAAAGTTAACGGTCATAGACTTAAACATTATTTTTCAGTCGATCAACTTAAATCTCATAAGAATCTGATGTTGGGTCACTCAGAATGAGTTCTGAGTATGTCATGCTGAAGACGTTAAACCAAGCGCTTTGTGGGAGGTAACCCATAGTTATCGGTGTGCTTTTACTTTATGTTTGCTTTGTGTGCTTCGTTTGGTTTTTGTTATGTTTTGGTGGTAGTATTTTGGAATTTTTATGTTATAGTAGTGTTTATTTGACCTTATTTTATGACTTAGAGGATTCGAAATGAAATTTTGGACATTTGACAAACCTGTGCTAAATTGAGCACTGGCAGCTAAGCGCTGCCTAGTTGGCGCTTAGGTGCCAGAGTTATAAAGCATGTGATAAATGAGGTTCTAGAAGCCTAGATCACGGGGAAGTAGTTTTGGAAGTTATTTTAGAGTTTTAAAATGTTTAAGGGTAGTTTGTGCACTTCTAAAGACTATAAAAAGTCCCAAGATTAAGAGAAACACTTGCCCCAAGTCCTTTTTTCATTCTTGAGTCTTAAGAAGATGTTTTAAGTGCATCATGTCTTCTTGGGAGAATGAGATCAAGAAGAAAGAGGATTCTGACAAGTGTAAGTTTATTTGTAATAGTGCTAAAGAGTTATTCAATGGATTTCTCGCCGTTAGTATTCAAGGAATTGCAGAAAAGATTGCAAAGATTGAAGCTCGAGTGTCTTCAATCGAAGCAAAGATTAATGAAACTAATGCACATTTGGAGCATATGGGATGGGAACTCAAGATGTAATTTAGTCATACAAGTCACGTGGAAGAAGCAGATAAAGTGATGTTCCTGAAGAATAAGTGGTTAGAAGAAGAAGATGTAAGAGTGTTCAATCATCACCCGTTCTATCAGATTTATATTCCAGATGAATCAAATGAAAATAATAGTGGTTCTGTATATATTCCACATACTGGAGAGTGTAATTAAATGTTAGTTTGATCTTGTGGTTTGTTTTGTGTATCATATGTTTTATGTGTTTGACGTTTTAAGTGTTTAATGTTTAATGATTGTGCTCTGTTGCACTTTAATGTGTGATTTTTATATCTTAGTGATGTAAATCTATCTTTATGATTATTGAGTCCTTTTGTATCTAGAGAATTTCATCCAAAGTGTTTGGATAAAAAATTTTAGTTTGTATTAAGTGTGGTTTGTTTTAAATGAATATAAGTTTGTGTTTGTATGAAACTTGATTGGAATCGATGGATATTAAAATTTGAAATTGGAGTATTGGAGATTTATGAGGAAGAGACATTTATTTTGAGAAGATTATGGGTGATTAACTAAGTGGTTTAGTGCATTATCTTAATTGTGAAAATCTGGGCAGTGGTGGCTAAGTGCCAGAGTGTCGGCGCTTAAGCAGCAGATTTCACGGCTAAGCACCAAAGGCCTCGGGCTTAGGCGCCGGTTCACGAAAATTGATTTTCAGCATTTAAAAACTCAAAGATAGCCATTTTTAACTACTCCTATCGTCTTCAACCTCTGACTTTTGCGAAAAAGGAATCTGGGGCATCATTATATTGGATCATTTGAAAGCCGATCTCAATAAAAATTGTTAGATTTGGATTCCTTAAGGTAAGAGCACAACTCCTAAGTAAATTTTTTTTTGCACCATGTATTTTGAGTACATTTTGGATAATCCTAAAATCACTATTCATGGTGAAAATTTGAGGAAAGGATGAGAAATTTTTTGGATTTAGTGGAAATTACTTTTGGAAGTTAATTTAGCAAGTATAGTTTAATTTTGGAATTTATGGTGAAATTACTTTTGGATTTAGAGAAAAGACAAGATTTGATTCTGACAAGTTTGTTAGTTCAAGGGCTGAGGAACAATATATTGACGCACTACAGTCACGTAAATTGATTCTTGTGCGTGTGTTCAGTAAGCCATGAGAAGTTATTGAAGAGATGAATTCTCAAATGAATTGGGAGAATTACTGTTGTTTCTCCACTGCTGCTGTTGTTTCTGTTGTCAGAGAGTTTTATGCTAAATTACCTGCAACAAAAGAGAACTTGGTGATGGTGAGAAGGCAAGAAGTGCATTTTACATCTGTAGTAATCAATAATTTTTATCAACTGCCTCCTGATATATTTTATTTTTATTCTAACTATTATCCTACTGAGGGCGAGTTAGATGAGATAATGGCATTTCTGACTAATGAAAGAGGATTATGAAAGATAACTAATGATAGAAGAGTCAATTTTCAGGCCACTAAGTTAAATGCCACTTCTAAAGCATGGCATTATTTTATCTCATCTAAGCTGTTGCCTTCAAGTCATACTAGTGAAGTTACAAGGGAGAGAGCTGTGTTGAACTATTGCATTCAGCAAGAGAAGCCTATAAATATTGGAGCAATCATTTATGATTATATTTTTAATTGTGCCAGATCTACTACTATTTCAGGTATGGGGTTTCCTGCCTTGATTCATTCATTATGTAAGCGGTCTAGTGTGAAATTTGAAACTTGGGAAGAGGTTCTTCAGCCTTTGAAACCAATTACCACTGTAAACGTTGTAGCTTATACTGTACATTTAGAGTTTGGCTAGAGAGGAGGATTTGGTAGGGCTTCTACTGCTTCTGCTTCTGCTGCTTCTACTTCCCGTGCTACTACTTTGCGAGCTTCATCATCTAGTGATTCACTGACTGGTCTGTTGAGAAAGATTTTGAAGAAGGTTAGTCTTACTCGTGGGCATGTTAGAGACATGGATGGTAAGATGGATAATATGGAAATATATATTGTAAAACATGATGAATATGAGGAGAAATATCATCATTATTTGGATAGTTTGATTAGAGGTGATCTGAGTGATGAGATGCCCCCTCATCCCTTCTATATACCTTATGTGCCATCCAGAGATTGGAATGAGCAAGATGATGATGATGATGATGAGGATGATTAGTAGATTTGTTTTTTTTATGTGTTACTGAGTTTCTGTTGATGTACTGATGTATGTCGTGCCTTGTGTTTTATTTTGATGCTGTGTTTGTGGTGCGAACTCTAGTAGTATGTTGATTGTAGTTGGACTATTTTTTATGCATATTCAGATGTATCTTTGCTGGATTGATATTC
This sequence comes from Papilionanthe hookeriana x Papilionanthe teres, assembly GCA_022702705.1. Taxonomy (NCBI): domain Eukaryota; kingdom Viridiplantae; phylum Streptophyta; class Magnoliopsida; order Asparagales; family Orchidaceae; genus Papilionanthe; species Papilionanthe hookeriana x Papilionanthe teres. Next base: position 59,140,554 of record CM040435.1, on the reverse strand, counting down.
TATATGTTGCTTTGTGTGATATATGTGTAGTAGTAAATGTTTTAATGTGGATGTCGTGCCAGTGTTTTTATACTGTGTACTTTAATTCCAAAACAGTTAGGAGAATATGGAACACTATTAAAAACTTTTATTTAAAAACTGCATGTTCAAAACTTTTCAAAATCTACTACTACCATTTGTTATCTAGTATTGGGGTGATTTCAGTTATTTTCAGTTAGTGTGTATTTGCTTTGAAAACCTCCACTACAATAGAAGTTTTCTTAAATTTTTACTTTTCTTTTTATACAAAAATTGAATTTTATTCTTTTTACTCATGTTTTTAAATTTTTATACATGCATATTTAGGATATTAAGATTCGTGCAAGCATGTTATGTTAGTTTTTAATTCTCACCCATGTATCATTTCTTATGCTTAAATATTTTATCCTAACTAAAAATTAATGTTTGGGGGGAATTTTAAAAATAGAAAATTTTTCAAAAACCTAAAAATTTTATTTGTTCTAAAAAATACATAAAACTAATTCGATTTTTGATTGAAAACAATTATGTATATGAAGTTATATTAGGGGAACAAAATTTTGAATATAGAAATGAATAAGAGAATTTAGTTAAAATTTATAGTAATAATGAAAAATTTAAAGTTAAAATTTTTTTAGTAAAGAAGTGTTAAATATGGTTCAACTATCTTTAGTAAGAAATGTTATATTTTTGGCTAAATAGATGATTTGATTTTTATTCTTCAAAGCTTAAATTTCTTTTATTGAGGAGTAATTTTCAAATACTATTATTATGATTTTTATGTGAAAGATGTATATCAGACCTTTATTTTAAATGAAAGGGTGGAATTCAAAATCATTAAAGGCCTATCCAGATACAGTAATCATTGCCTTAAACTAAAAGTAAAAAAAAAGTATATGAAAAGGGAGGACAAGCTTGAGGATTTAAGGGCCTAATCAAAAATTGTTTCCATACCTAAAGTATAAGATATATGTTCTGAGAAATCTAAAGCTTAAGGTTATAATATAGTAAGTAAAATTATTTTGAAATAAAGATTTTTAAGTGAGAAAAATAAGTGTGTGAATCCTATATTTTTAGGAATCTAATAGTATTTCTGAATTAGATAGAAACCTATATTTTACATTATATGTTACCTAAGAACTTTCTAAACTTTATGTTGGTCTTAATTACTGAATTTTTTTATAAATTGGACTATTCCATTTCTAGAACAAAGATTTATTACCTTCTTAAGAAACTCATTACATAATTTGCATGCTAAAATTTTCTATGTGATTAAGAGTCACTTCAGGACAAGTAACATTTTAAGTTTGGGGGATTTTGATACACCTAAAATATGTAGTGTTTTTATGCACATTTGTCTACCTATTTTTGATGATATTGCACTTTAATGGAAGGTATTTTGTGTTTTTCTTGCAGGTATGATGAAAATGAGTGATTATGATGAAAGGAACAAAATAGGATCAAATTTGCAGGTATGATGATATCTCTCTATTCCCTCCACCTGGGGGCTAACATCTCATAACAAAATTTAAAATAACAAACCAAATTAGGGGGCTTTATCCTGTCACTCTAAAGTCCTATAATTTTACCCCCCAATAAAGCTTATCTCCTTACATAGTTGCATTCAATCATATGGACTACAATTCTCACCCATATAATTGCATATGATTCTTTCCAATTGTTGTTCGAGACAATACCACATTGGATCTTACATAATCTCACAAAAAATTTTAACATCTTAATTGGCCACATCAAGAAGTAAGTTAAGTCCAAGGAAATCACAATTTATTCCAGCATTAAACACTTATACTTTCCACAACATACTTTCATAATTTAATTACTTCATCATCTAAGAAAGAAAAAGATAAAGTAAACTACTAAGATTTCATGAAGAAAACACAAACACAACTTGCTTTAAAAGCATAAACCATAATTAAAACACAACAAATCTTACTTAAAAAAAAAGTGTAAAAATAAAGATAAATACTTATATGAAAATCCCATTCACAACACTCTGGAAGTTCTTTTGAAATATTTCTTTCCACAATACAACTCTACAGAGGTTAGCGCTTAACTCTGATGACTCTAATAAAAACTGTAAACTTTAATAAAAACTAGATACAAGGATGAAAGAAAATTGGTGAGAAGAAGGCTTCACACTAACCCTTCTTCCTTTCTTACTCTTTACTCTCTACTAACAACTATAGAACTACACAAAGAAACTCTTTAAAAACAGAAGAACTCCAAAACCCATAACTCTTAACTCACTTTCCACACACATTCAACACACACTTGAAAATTATAATGTTTCATTTTTATATTTTTTCAAAAGGTGGCTTGGTGTCTCTTCAAATCATGTCCAAATTCAATGTATCCACCAAAAGATGCATCCTTTTAATCACATTTACCGCCCAAAGGAAGTTAAAGAACTCACCACAAAAAGTTGCTTCAAACACTCCTTGAAATTGGCGCCAAATTTGATTAAAATTTGATTTTTAATTGTGGCGCTTAAGCGCCGGCACTTTGGTCCTTAGGCGCCAGAGACCAAATTTCTCAAACTTCTTAATTTTGCTCCAAATTTGATCTTTTTTAGCTCCTTTCATCATAATTAATCATTTTCATCATACTTGCAAGAAAAACACAAAATACCTTAATAAGTGCAATATCATAAAAAATAGGTAAAAAAATGTGCATAAAAACACTATAAATTTTAGGTGTATTGTACTTCGTACCAGCCTAAAGAACCTGATGATGGTGGAGCTCCTGCAGAAGATGAAGATTGGTAGTTTGTGTATTTTTATTTTTCTTTTTCATTGAACTTAGTGATGTATTTGTGTTTTGCGTTTGTGATGTACCTGAGACTCCTTATGATTTGTCTCTGAGATATTATATGTGTGTTGGATGTAGTTGTAGTAGACTTTGTTGATTTGTGATGTATGTGATGTGATAGTAAAGTTTTTATGTGTTTGATTGCTAGTTTAATTTGTAATAGTAACAGTTGGATGTTATTGTTATGTGCACTGTTTAATGTGTTTAAATTTCTTCTTTATAAACATCTAACCCGTATTTTTGTATATAAATGCTTCTTAATTATTTTAGGCCTACTATTCTACTTTATGAAGAAAAACCATCTTAAACTCATAGGTATGAAAACCCTAGCATATTGACGTATGAGTTATATTTAAATCTTTTCTTTCTTCCATGTTAATTATATTAAAAAATCTAAGTTTGGGGGAAGGGGAAAAATTAACTGTTAATTGTTCTAATTTTAAAAATATTTTCAAAATTATTAACATGATTTCCTGTAATAGAACTCAATTTTAGATAACTGTATTTTGATTTTATTTAAGTATTTTATAAAGTTGAATGAAAGTATTTGTTAATGAGAAGTAATTTTGTGATGTAAGATATTTGGTATAAAAGTATAGGACAATAGTCAACTATTCAAAGTAAAAAAAAATATATGTTTGGAATATTAAGAATTATAAAATTTTGTGTGACAGGAAAGGATTGAGACTCTATGATGAATCTTTAATAAGTTAAATAAATGCCTATAAGGTAAAGGAATGTGGTAAGTTTGAAATTTAGGGTGAGAAGGGTGAAGTTCAAAATAATTAAAGGCTATCTAGATACAGTATTCCTCACTAAAAGGAAAAGAAAAGAAAAACAAAAAGCAATAGAAAAGAATAGAAATGTAAAAAGCAAAAGAAAAGAAAAAGATAAGTGGGGAGAAGCTTGAGGAGATGCCTAATCAAAAATTGGCTTCACTTGGACCTACCTAAAGGGAAAAACATAATTACTTTCCTGAACTTATATGTATGGATTAGTATCTTTACTAGTAGTGTTCTCATAAACTTCTTTTCATTTAATCCTTTTAAGTGCCTTAATAGGACAATCTAAAGTCATTTTTGAAATGAATAAAAAGCTAAAACTCTTAGACTTGATTACTAGATATTCTTACACCTATAGAATTTACTTGATTTATTCAAAAATCTTTCTGAGAATTTACTATTGTACTTATCTAAATCAAATTTATGGTATTCTAGAAAGAAAGTTTATTGCAGTGGATCATAATTTTATGTATTAACGAGAATTACTTGAGGACAAGTAATAGTTAAGTTTGGGCGATCTTGATCAACTGAAAATTTGATAGCTTTTTATTATTCATTTCATACCTATTTTTTATGATATTGCGCTTTGAAGAAAGGTATTTTTGATTATTTCATGTAGCTACAATGATTTTAGGCCTTTGGAGCAAAAGGAATCGAAAAGGAGCAAATTTGGAGTGAAAGAGTTACAATGTTTTGGCACAAAAATGTGCTGAACGACGCTCCTACCAGTGCCGGACAGTGCCCTATCCCGATTTTGAACTAGATTCAATGTATTTGGCCATATTTTGAAAGGTTGCTTGAGGAAACTCTTGGGAATTCAGTTTTGGTCGAGTTTAACACTTTTGGAGCCAAATTTCAAGGGGGGGGGGGAAGAAAGGGAGAGAGGAGTTTAGAGAGAATTTTCTTTCCATTTTGTGTAGGAGGTCAGGATTGTGTTTTCTCTACTAAAGAGTGTGAGAGGAGAGGGAAAGTGAGAGATTTCTTCTTCCTTACTATTCTAAAGAGAGAATTTTGTGCTGTTGTGAAGAAAGAAGAGGAGTCAAAGGAATTCCTTTAGATTCTCTTGGGGAAGAGTTTGAGATAAGTTGTCTTTACTTTACTTTGTTTGTATGACGTTGTTTTTATATATATAATCCATCTTTTGTCATCTTTTCCTCATGATTCTTGAGTAGATTTCTTTGTCTTTCTCATTTTCATGTTATGTGTTCATTTTGTGAAATGGAAATGATGTGCCGATTTATTATGGAGAATTTGTGATGACCTTTTCACTTAGAAATTCATTTAGTTTTTGATCTGGCTAATTGAATTGTTAAAACTTGTTAGGAAACATATGTTCTGAAAGGATTATGAGTTCCACAACAAACGTAAAGGTCACATTCAATGTCCGTGAATGAGAGATGTAGTTCATGGGGATTGAGTGCAAATAAATAGTGAAATATACTTTGATGGGCATAGAATTGGAGATTTCAGAGTGACATGCTGAAATGCTTAATTTAGTCCTAATTTTTAGAAACTGAAGTGAGAGTTAGCCTTCAGGTGAAGGGAAGTGGGAGCTTTGGAGTGAGAGCCAATATCCTCCCAACCTAACCACGGATTTAGGGACTAAACTTAGGATTAGCCAATGTTCTTTATACGTTGAAATATTGGTAAAGAATAAGAATGCTTCTATTTAGCAAATACATTTGTACCACTGATCTATGTCACAATAATCATCACATTATGAATGGAAAGGAGGAAGACTCTTTTTTGCAACTGAACCTATTTGTCTTTACTTTAAGAATTAAACCACTTGCAATTGTGTTGTAATTCGATAAGAGATTTCTGTGCTATGCCATAAAAGTAAAGCCTCCCTGTGGGATCAATATTCCAGAACTCCATTAGAGCCCTGTATTACTTGAGTGATATGTATACTTGCATTAATTGTGTGACTCATTATCATTTAAATCAATATATATATATATATCTAAATCTAAGTTCGTTAATTTTTGCAAATTAAAAAGTAGCACCAATCCTCTGCGCCATCGTGCTTACGGTCCTTCCTAACTTTTACTCCGTTCTTTGTACTTTTCCTACGGATTTCCTACCATACATACTTATTTAATTTAGTTTGCATGCTCTAATTTTCAGCACATACATACCTTTTTAGTTTAGTTTGCTTGCTCTATTTTTCAGCACATACATACCTATTTAGTTTAGTTTGCTTTCTTTACTTTTCAGTACATACATACCTTTTTAGTTTAGTTTACTTGCTCTACTTTTTAGAGCATATATACTTGCTTAGTTAAGCTTGAATGTTAAATAACAATGCCATCCTGCATGATAACCAAAACCAATATTAAAACAAAATAGCAAGATAAAAATTTGTCGCCACAACATTGAAAATATAAAACAACTCAAAATTTAATCACAAACAAAACAAAGATAACAAGTGAAATTAAATTAAAATGTCTCATTGGATGATCGGGAGTCCCTTGGAGGAGGTAACCTATGTGTTGCTAATGAGATCTCCCATGGTCTGGATGAAAGTATGGAGCTCTTTAAGTTGAATTTTGTAAATTCATCTGGACTAAGTGAATCCGATGAAAATGGTGAAACTGGAACAAGGGAACCGTGGGAACCTAACCGGTGTCGCCATAATCAACTTAAACATTTGTTTTAATTAAAACACTAAGCCACCTCAATTTTAAACTTTTCAGAACATGACACTTCTGTCATCCCTTGATATTCATTTCTTAAACTAAACGTTCTGCAACAACAAGGAGCTTGGAGCACGCACCGTGGGCAGCTCGATCGAGGATGCAAGATATGTCCGAGAAAGCAAATAACAAGTTTACAACAACAACTTCTTTCCTTAGAAGTAAAGAATAAGCCATAGCACTTCGAGATAGCTTACTTAGTGCAGCATAAACCCTCACTTTATCTCTTTAGGCCTTTGCACCTAATATAATATAAGCCCTAACTCACCTTAGGTCTCCGAGGTTGTCATCAGATATGGCATAAATCCTCCTAATTTCCTGGCTATTCACTTGATTGGTGTCAAAGTGATTGTAAGACCAATTAATTAAAAATTGGTAGGAAAAAATATAAATAAATCTCTCAAATTGAAGCTAAATAATAGGATAGATCAGGAAGTCACCAAGATCTCCTCTTTTATCCATGATTTCTCTTAATTCTTTTTCTTTTTGATTCCTCAAAATAAATGTTCTAGAATTTGAGCCTTTCACACCTATTGGATTCCGACTATCACAATTGCATTAAATATTCTTGAACCTCTTGAAGTCGTAAAAATAATTTTCTTGATATTTATCGAAAATTTTCTTATGTGACTTCGGTTATCTAAGATGTAATTAACTATAGGGGCTTGCCCTTATAGAGAACATAAACAAACCCAACACTAATATAAATCCCATTCGATTCTCTTTTGTATTAAATGAAGGAACCTATCGGTCAATATAACAGGTTTCGCAGACCAAACATATGTCATATTTGATTAGTTTATCTAACCGAGTCTCCATATTAAGTGATGTGTCTGTTACTTGGGGTAGATGCATAGCTTGATACGAGTGCTCATTTATTTAAACTATTCAAGGTATGAAATCAGTTTGATTTCATATTTTAAAATTAAAATTATATTTTCAAATTATATATATATATATTGTTGACCTCATTTTTGATGAGGTCTTCTCTTCTTCTCTTTAGTACTTAGGATCTAGCCTTAGGCTTTTCCTTTGACTATCTTAGAGGACTAGAATTGGGACCCACCTTTTAGAAATTCAAACCACTTCTTAATTCCCTGCAAACTCCACAAACTTGACTATAGACCCCTAATCACCTAGAGGGTTGAAATCAAATGTGGAAGTTTAAAGGATGAGTTCCTATAGGACTCTTTGGCACTTAGGACCGCTACAGGTGGCTCGGTGCAGTGAAGGGGCTGACTTACACACACCACACTTATACACTACACCTACACACTACACTTCCACATACCTCATAAAACCACACCCATACCTAACTTGACCTCCCGACTCATGTAGGTGATCCACATGGATGATCCTTAACCCCTAAGCCCTTGCGCAAGAGGGTTAGGAACAACATAGTGAATGCCTCAAGTGAGTCCCTTCATGGCTCATGTGGGCTTGATATGGCTTCATGGCTCAACCAAAATGACTTCTTTCCACCCAAATTCACCCAATCTTCAATTTCCCAAATTTTCGATTTTTGACCCCGGGACCCTACACCTACTAAACCTACCCAAAACCCTCGAAATTACCCAAATTTCTCAAAAATTTCCAAATTACCCAAAATTCTCCAAAATCATTCCCAAACATTTCCACATCACTTAAACTGATCATCCATACCCAAAAATACCAAAAATTCCAAAAATACCTCCCAATACCCTCCAAATACCCAAAATGCCCCTCTTGGCCTAAAAATCCAAAAATTCAGAAAATTCCTAGAAAATTTCAGAAAATCCCAAATATTCCCAATTTCATTTTGTCCAACTACACCATGGGCCAATTTTGTCAATTTACCCTACTGTTGTCAAAACCCCCAATTTGACCCATTTTAACCCTAAGTGAACCCGATGTCAAACCAAACCTACCCAATTGACCCCAATTTTGGTCCAATTCAATTCTAAACTTCAATTCAACATCCCCAATACCAATCTAGACCAAATCCAAGCCCAATTTGATTGACATTTGGATCCAATCTCACTTTTGGCCTTAAAGCCCAATTTGGACCCATGACCTAAACCTAACCCAAACTCACCCAACTCAATTCCAATTAACCCCAAATATTTTCTAAATCTTCCTTAAAATTCCCACAAACAAAATACTAACATGATTTGCCAAAAATTTAGACCCAAACCCCACTCAAACTCAACCCAAGGTTAAAAGGCCCATTTTTTGACCTAAACCCAAACCTAACCCAAATGAGCCCAAACCCCAAAATCAAAGCCCAACCAAAGTCAAAACCTCTTTGAAACACCCCCATAAACATTTCTCAACATTGATTTTACATCAATTTCAACTCTAGACCAACATTAGCCCAACTTGGCCCACTTGGACCTACATAGGCCCACTTACCAAATAAACCCAAATTCAAACCAAATCAACTCCAAATCACACCAAATTGATTCCAAGCCCTTCATAGAACATCCCTAAACCAATTATGACATTTATTTGACAAATTTCTTCACAAAATTTTTTATCCAAATGCCCATCCTAAAATTAAAAGCCCATTTCCCTTAAACTTTCCTAAAAGCCCACTTCACCACATCCAAAGGCCCAAAAATCTACCCTAAAGCCCACATGACATCTCCATTTGTCATCCACTTAATTAAATCCATTACCTAAGTCCTAAATTCACCATCAAATTATTCCAAATCAAGCTTCATCCAAATTTCCACCAAATTATCCAAAATCCTTAAAATCCTTTTTTAGGAAATTGACCAAACTTTTTGCCAAGCCAAAGGTGAGCCATGAAGCCATGCATGAGCCACATGTGAGCCATGAGAGCTTTGGACACTCCACCATGCCATATTGGGTAAGAAGAGGGGGGCTTTCCTTAATCCCTAAAGCTCATTAGCCTTAATCATGTTTCACCTAAACTTAAATTTAATCCAAATATATTTGGATGGAGACTTCTCCATGCCAAACCAGCTGATCTCTTTGATCCCCCACAGCATCCAAAGCCACCTTGAAGGGTGCACCAAGCCCAAATGGGTGGATTGACCCATTTAGACTCAAAACTAGCCATGCCCCATTATACTTTGAATCAAAGCCTTTACACATGGCAATGGCCAATTGCTTGCACCAAGCCCGGCCACGACCCACCTGACCTTGAGGGTGACCCATGCACGGCCGGTCGGCCACCAGGCCGCCGGAAAACACCATGGCCGAAAGCTCGCATGTGAGCCGACTTTGAAATTCTCACCTGCTGAGCTGCCCCATCCCAGGTGGCCATTGTAGACTGTTCTTCTCTTGCCAAGAGCAGGTCGATCCCAAGCCCTAACTCTCTGCAGGAGGCCCTCCACCCTCTCCTGATTTAAACTCCACCTCTCTCGGCCATGAGAGGAGCTAAGCACAAACCTTGCCAAAACTACGCCAAAATTGTTCCGGACTCCTCCCCATACACGAGCACTTGATCCCCAGGTGAGATCCCCCTGCCATTTCTCCTCTGCGAGCTCGATTTCGAGTTGAAATTCCACCCAAAACCGGGACACTTCTCCACGGTGAGCCAATTCCCAAATTGATTGGTTCTACACCTTCACCGGACCGAGGGAAGGTGTCCACCGATAAAAGCCCCATCTCCGGGCCACCCGAGTTGCTCCGGCCTCCAAGCTTTGTGATCGTGCTTGGTCGAAATCACATCCGGACAATTCACCGGACCAGGAGACTTCATCCGGAGCTTGTCGGGATCCGATCGAAGGTGCAACAACTCTCAGATTGAAGCCACACTTCTCTGAGCAAAGGTATGAGCTAATTCTTCATCCCGAGCTTCTGGAGATTCTCCATTTCAAATGCCTTATTTTCAATGCATGTTAACCGTATAGATGTGTTCGTCTCTTCGAGACGAATCCATAGAGCATAAGAACATAAAAATCCATTGAGTATCGAGTGAGATCTTAGGGATTTAGTGTGGACGGCTCTCGGGTGAGGACGCTCGGGGACGATGAACGGATGCCGTCCATTCGATACACGCGCGGACGAACGGCTCGGATGGCGTCGGACCGGGAGACGGTACGAGAACCGCGGGGTCCGGGCCGGCCGACTCGGGTGACGGCGTCGAATGGGAGCGCGACGCGTGTGCGTTCGGAGGCTGCCGAGGTTGACGCGGCGCCGCGTGGATAGATAGAAAATTAGGATATTTTTCTATTTATTTAATTCCCTAAACTTCAAAAATTCATATCTCCGTGTAGAAAAATCGGAAAAATAAAATAAAAATACCCTCTTGCTCGAGTGAATAGAGGAGAATAATGTGGAAAAGAAATCATTTAATTTCATCAAGTATTTTATTTTTTATAATTTATTTACTCTGCATTATTTTAATTCTCCATGCATGCATACAATTCACCATAGCATGAGACCATAGGGCTTTTGAAGCCTCCGAATTTGGGAACATTTCCTGAATTTTCCAAAGTCGAGGCCATCCCTATGAAAAGTTATTGATTTTTCAAATTCAGAGTTATCTGTTTTGAGTATTTTAATTCCAATAAATAGCATGTTGTGAAATAAATTCTAGGAAAATTTGGTGATGTTTCTTATGACCAGAGAACCTTAGGAAAAATAGGTATTGACTTAGTTCATTTAAAACAACCCTAATTGGCTTAAAAAACCCAAAATAGGTCTTTAATTAATTAAAGTTAACCATGCATCAAATTGACTTGAAATCAATTCTCCACTGACCTTTAGGATCGAGAGGAACCCACCATAAAAATTTGAGGTCGATTGGACTTGGTTAGCCCCACTAATTGGGTTGATTAAGCCACTTAGTCATTTTAAACTTTAAAAATTCATAACTTTCAAAATACCTTTAAAAAATTCACCAAATTGGTTTTGGAGCCTCTCCGATATCAGGGGAACCTAAGAAAATTAAAATTTCAATTTTCTAAAAAGTTGATTTTTAATCATATTTTAATATTTTTAATAATTAAAAAATAATAAAAATCACAAAAATAATAAAATTCACCAAAATGTCACATTTTTAATTTTAATCACATAGGAACAAATCCCACATTTTTCTTAGGTCTATTTAGTGAGATATTAAATTTTAAAGCTTTAAGGTAATTTTAAAATTAAAAAAATGTATTTTCTAGCATTTTCACTAAAATAATTATAATAAATTATAGAAAAATCAGAAAATTGTAAAATTTGCTTCTCTGGTTTCCTTGATATCAGAGAGATTTTTGAAAAATATAAAATCCATTTTTCAACATTTATTTTATTTTTAAATTAATTAACACTCCAAAACTTAAAATAATTATAATAAAAATAATATAATTCAAAAAAATCACCAAAATTGGTCTAAGTGCTTCTCTGGTCATTAGAAATGTCCCCTAATTTTCTTAAGGACAGAAACTTTCCTTTGGTCATGTTATTAAATTTTCCTTGGAAATCTCTATTTTCCACCAAAAATAATTATATAAATAAATTAAATACAGAAAAATCACATTTTCTCCTCTCATGTCTTTATTGACACATGAGTGAAGTCACATAAGAATTTCAAGTTCATTTGAGTTCAATTTAGTGAGTTATGAAATTATTAAGTTTAAAGGGAAAAATAGTAATTAAAATTTTAATCCTTAATTAAAACTTTAGGTTTAATAAAAAAATTAACAAATAAAATATTTGATCCTAATCTAATTTGGATGATTGAAATTTAAATAATTAAAGGGTAGAAACCCATTAAGCAATTTTAAAATGATTAAACTTTAATTAAATAATGGATTAAATTTGGAAGAATAATAAAATTGGAATTATTAAAATAGGGATATTATTAGGAAGAGATTTATTCTTTAATTTAAAAATCCCTAAATTAATTATCTCATTAATATTCAATTCTTAATTAAAATGATAACTCAAATTCAAAACATTAAAAGACTTAATCATTAAACTAAAATTAAATTATTAAACTCTTTTAAAATTTCAATTAAAATTAAAAATAAAAATTAAATTAAAAATTAAATTAAATTAAGTAAATTAAATTGAATTAAATTAAATTAAATTAAATTAAAATTTAAAGTTGAATTAAATTAAAGATTAAATTAAATTAAATTAAATAAACAAATTAAATTAAATTAAATGAATAAATTAAATTAAATTAAATTAAATAAATTAAATTAAATTAAATTAAATTAAATTAAATTAAATTAAAGGAAATTAAATCAAATTAAATTAAAATTAAATCAAATCAAATTAATTTAATGTAACATTAAATCAAACTAAATTGAATTAAATTAAATTAAATTAAATTAAAACTCAATTAAATTAAATTAAATTAAATTAAGTTGAATTAAATATAACATCACCAAAGACATAAAGAATTCAAAATAAATCTAAAATAACTTGAACACTATTCCAAATTTAAACTCATTAATGGAAATTAAACTAAATCACAAACCATTTGAACACCAATTTACCCTCAAAAGTTTTAGTTATCATAACTCCTAAATAGGACATTAAATGAAATGTTACTTCACTTATAGGATATTCAAATGTCCTAGTTCACTGAGCAAGATAACAACAAAACTTGAATTCCCGGACGATTAATTCATTTGTATAATTAAATTCATTTGGACTTAAAACAATCCTAGAAATATTGAAAAGATGTTTAAGATTTGTCTTAAGCACTTCCTCGATATGATAGGATGTTCATAAGAACAATTGAACTTAATTATTCTTTGATGAAGAAAATCGTCCTCAAACCAAAACACAAGGAACCTAGACGTCATAGGAAATGACTAGCTATATGATTAGGAATTTGGTAGAAAACCATAACCCTTCCCTTAGCTTTACCTAGGAACTTTCTTAAATATTCTAATTGTGTTTTAAGTGTAGCTTGGGATGACGGGAAGACCCTCCAGGTACGCTTTTATTTTATTGCAATCTACTTTCTTGCAATTTACTTTCTTGTAATTTACATTATTGCAATTTCATTAATCGCATCGCACTTACTTTTCTTGCATGATAAACAACAGTTGCATGAAAACCCACACCTTTAGGATAGACCCTAAAACTGAAACCAAATTAAGTTAAAAGTCATTGCAAGATAAAATTCACCGCCACAACATTTCAAAATATAAAACAACTCAAAATTTAATCACAAACGAACACAAAACTACAATTACAATTAAATTAAAATGTCCTGTTGGATGATCGGGAATACCTCGGATGATGTAACCTACGTGTTGCTAACTGGATTTCCCACGGTTTAAATGAAAGTGTGGAACTCATTCGATTGAGTTTAGCAAATTCATCTGGACTAAGTGAATCCGATTAAAATAATGATGCCGGAAGGATGGAACCGTGGGATCTTAACCGGTGTCGTTATAATCAACTTTAAGATTTGTTTTAATTAAAATATTGAAAACACCTGGAAATTAAGATTTTCTCTAAACCAAAACACTTTTCTCATCCCACGATTTATGATTTCTAAAACTAAACCTCTGCAACAACAAGGAGCTCGGAGCATGGTGGGCGAGCACGGCCATCGTCATCGAGCAAAACCCGAGTCTACTTCAAGCAAAACTTTCCTAGAATTAAATAACAAAGCCATAGGACTTCGAGGTAGTTTGCCTAGTGCAACATAAATCCTCAACTCTTCGTTAGGCACTTGCATTGCAAATTAAGCCCTAACCGGTCTTAGGATTCCGAGGTAGTCGTCCGATACGACATAAACCCTCACATCTCCAAGTGCTATTTGTATGATTCTATCATATAAGTATAAGTCCTAATTAATTAAAATTGACAAGATCAAAACATTTAAAAATATTAGGACTTTCCTAAATCCAAGCCAAACAATAGGATAGTCGGGAAATTACCGAAGTTCGCTTCGAATCTGTGATTTCTCCTACTTTTCTTCCTTTGGATTCACAAAACAAAATGTTCCAAACTTGATCCATTCCCTATTGAAATTCCAAAATTCAATCCCTTGAAAATCTTAAACTTTGAAATCCTTGAGAGCAGAATTATTGATTATTATCGAGAGTTTTCTTAGGTGATTCCCATCACTTAAGATTTAATTAACTATAGGGGCTTGCCCTTATAGGGAATTTTGAAGAACCCGAGTAATATAAACCTCGTTTAATGTTTTCATAATAAACGGGGAATTTTGTCGGCTTATAAAATTGGTTCGCAGACCAAACGGAGGTCACAAATCTTCTAGTTTATTTAATCGAGCCCCACCGTCAAGCAGTGTGTCTATCTTTAGGGATAGACACACGGTTTGTGGTGCGGTGCTCGTTTATATAAACTATTTGGGATGTGAGATCGTTTTAATCTCATATATTAAAACCTTCAAATTTAAAATTATTTTCAAAATCAAATACTACTTTTCAAATTATTTATTTTAATTAAATTAAAATTCGCCGACAGCTTCTGTTAGGCGACCCCCCTTTTCAAAATAAAACACACAACCTAAAAATATGCCGACATATATATATATATATATATATATATATATATATATATATATATATATATATATATAAATTAGAAGTCCTTCCAAAAAGGAAGACGGGATTTCGATTCTGACGGCCAAAAACTTCTACTGGATGACCTATTTAAAAAAATATATAAATTTTTATGTGTCGATAGCTTCTGGCGACTCTGTTGGGGAGCAGTTTCACATTCCATACAGGTTAAAAAAATTATTTTTACATATCAGTAATGTGTCTATGCCCCTCATAGAACAGATTGCCCTTCTTCTGTCGACATATTCCACCCATTTCTTTCTTGGGGGAATACTGTCGACTCTTTTTGACTTTAGGACCACTTAATTAAGTACTTCTAAGTAGAAGGGTCAAGGAGTCTCTTAGGATTTCTCTTTGATCTTATGGGGTGGAGAGTGAAATTAAGAAGAAGGAGGAAGCCAACAAGAAGACTTTTGTCGGTGAAAGTGCACAAGAGTTATACAACAGATTCCTAGCAGTTAGTATTCAAGGTATTGCAAAAAAGATTGTGAAGATTGAAGCCAACGTGGAGTCAATTGAAGAAAAGGTAATGAAACTAACACTCATTTAGCACATATGGGATGACAACTTAATATGCAATTCAGTCATACAAGTCATGTGGAAGAAGCATATATGGCGATATTTCTGAAAAATAAATTTTTTAGAAGAAGAAGATGTAACAGTTTTCAACCATCGCCCATTTTATCATATCTTTATTCCAGATGGTTCAAATGGAACTAATGGTGGTTCTGGATACATTCAACCTAATGGAGATTGGAACTAATTTGAATATAGTCTAGTATTGTGGTTTTAAGTGATAAATGTTTAGTGTTTAGTGTTATATGTTTGTGTTTTATTGAACTTAAATGCGTGTTTATTACATCTTAATGATGTAAAATTATCTATGTTTTGATATATTTGAATTTTTGTGTATTGGGAATATTCATCCAAAATGTTTGGATAGAAATTTTTAGTATGTATTAAGTGTGATTGTTTTTAATGAAAGTTTGTGTTTGTGTGATATTTGTTTGGAATTGATGGAAATTTAAAATTCTTTACAGAATTAGAAAAGTTTAGAAGGGATAATCTATTATTTAAATTAATCTAGGGGGATTAACCTTGGGGTTTAGTAAAATTTTCAATTAATTATGAAAATAAAGATCCTGGCGGCTAAGCGCCGAAGCCTCGCTCTTAAGCGCCTGTTCGCGAAAACTAATTTTTTGTAGTTAAAAACCCAAAAATTAACATTTTTAACACCTCCTGTCACCCTCAACCTCCTAAAATCGAGAAATAGGATTTAGGTCATCCTTAAGTTATCAGATTTGAATTCCTTGAGGTATGAGCACTACTCCTAAGTAAAAAATTTTTGGTTTTCACCATATACTTTGAGTACATTATTGAAAAATCTTAGGATCATTATTTATGGTGAAATTTGAGGAAAATCATGAAAAATTTCTTGGATTTAGTGAAAATTACCATTGGAAGTTAAATTAGCAAGTTTAGTTTGATTTTGGAATTTATGGTGCATTTTTGCAATTTTTTTTAGAGATGACTTCAAAGTCAAAAGTCATCGAAAGATAAAGTGAAATTTGATTCCAAAAAATCTGTTAGTGCAAGAGCTGAGGATTGATATGTCGATGGACTGTCATCACGTAAATTGATTCCAAAACAAATGTTTAGTAAGCCAAGAGAAGTTATTGAAGAAATGACTACTAGAAGGAATTGGAAAAATTAATGTTACTTCTCTAATGTCGCTTTTGTTTCTGTGTTCAGAGAATTTTATGCAAACTTGCCTTGAGCAGGAGAAAATTTGGTGATGGTTAGAGGTAAACAAGTACATTTTTCACCTGCGATAATCAATGTATTTTACCACTTGCCTCCTGTGGTGCTTTATTTTTATGCTAATTACCATCCTACTGAAGGAGAATTTGATGTGATCATATAATTTCTGACTGATGGAAGAGGTTTATGAAAGATAATAAATGAAAGAAGGGTAAATTTTCAGGCCTCGAAATTGAAAGCCATTTCAATGGCATGACATTACTTTATTTCATATAAATTATTTCCTTCAAGTCGTACTAGTGAAGTTACTAGGGAGAGAGCAGTTTTGAATCATTTTATTCATTTGGGAAAGCCTATTGATGTAGGGGCTATTAATTTTGACTCTGTGATGAACTGTGCCAGATCTGCTACTACTTCAGGTATGGATTTCATTATGCTGGATATGGCAGAAGATAAAGAGATACCCATAATTTTAGGAAGACCTTTTCTAGCCATATGCAGAGCAATGATAGATGTGCAAAAAGGGGAATTAACAATGAGAGTTAATGATCAGAGTGTTACATTAAACATTTTGAAAATATATGAAATATCCTACAAGAGGTAAAGTGAAGAATTTTATAGGATGGATGTTTTGATGTATTTGAGTGAATGTCTTTTCAAATCAGCTTATGAAGAGAAATTTGAAAGAGAAGAATTAGAATATGAGCAAGAAGAGGAGTTACATCATTCTAAAGATTATGGTGGGGAAGATCAAAATCATGTTCATGAAAATTTTGAACTGCTGGACATGACTGAAAAAGATGAATCTTTCGGTCCATCAGATGAAAAACCTCTTGAAGTTAAGTTAAATATGCGTCCTGATCATTTAAAGTATATTATTTTAGGTGAATCCTCAACTTTGCCAGTGATAATTTTCTCTCAATTAACTAAAATAGAAGAAGAGAATTGGTTTAAATTTTTAAAGAAGTACAAGAAAGCCTTCTGATGGATGATAGCTGATATTAAAGGAATCCGTCCTTCAATTTTTGTGCATAGAATCCTTAGGGAAGATAATTGTAAATCTAGGGCTAAACCTTAAAGGAGATTAAATCCTATTATGAAAGATGTTGTTAAGAAAGAAATTTTAAAATGGTTGGATACTGGGATTATCTACCCTATTTCAGATAGTGCATGGGTGAGTCCTATTCACTGTGTTTCTAAGAAAGGAGGAGTAACTGTGACTGTTAATGTGAAGAATGAGATTATACCAATAAGACAAGTTACAGGGTCGCAGATATGCATTGATTATAAAAAATTAAATTTTGCTACAAGGAAATAGCATTTTCCACTCCCAGTTCTAGATTAGATGTTGGATAGACTGGCTAAACATAAATACTTTTATTTTTTGGATAGATATACTAGGTACCACAAAATTTAAATTGCTCCTGAGGATCAAGAGAAAACAACGTTTCAATGATTTAAAAGAATGCCTTTTGGTTTATGTAATGCCCCTGCTGCAATTCAGAGATGTATGATGGCTATTATCTATGATTTAATTGAAAAAGGGATTGAAGTTTTTATGGACGACTTTTCAATGTTTGGAAGTTCATTTGAATCATGTTTAGAACATTTATCTAAAGTTCTAAAATGCTGTGAAGAAACTAATTTGGTCCTTAATTGAGAAAGATGCCAATTTAATATAGCAGGAGGAATTGTATTAGGACATAGAATATCAAAAAAAAGTTTAGAGGTTGATCCTGCAAAAATTAAAGTAATCTCTAATTTACCTTTTCCAACAAATGTAAAGTGAATTAGAAGTTTTATCGGACATGCTGGATTCTATAGGCGTTACATTAAAGACTTTTAAAAAATTTCAAAACCCTTATGTCGTTTATTGCAAGAAGGATGTAATTGTTTATTTTGATGATGAATGCCTAAGAGATTTTGAAACATTAAAAGAAAAATTAATCACTACACCTATTATAATTTCACAAAATTGGGAAAAACCATTTAAATTAATGTGTGATGCTAGTGATTATACTATTGGTGCTGTTTTGGGTAAAAAAATGATAAAATTTTCAAAGTAATTTACTATGCTAGTAAAAATCTTAATGAAGCTCAAATTAACTATACAACTACTGAGAAAGAGTTATTATCTATAGTATTTGCTTTTGATAAATTTTGATCATATTTAAATTAAACCAAATGTATAGTGCATACCGATCATTCTACTATCAAATATTTAATGAAGAAGAAAGATGAAAAACCAAGATTGATTAGATGGATTCTTCTTTTGTAAGAACATGACTTTGAGATAATAAATAGGAAAGGTGTTGATAATGAAATTGTTGATCATCTATCCATGCTTGAAACTGAAAAATCTTTGAGTGATACTGAAGAAATTAATGAACATTTTCATGATGAAAATTTGTTCACTACTAATGAATTGCGAATTTCGTGGTATGCCGACATTATAAACTTTATTGTAAGTTATATTATACCATATGGTTTGACATACCAGAAAAAGAAGAAGTTTTTATCTGATACTAAAACTTGTTTTTGGGATGACCCATTTTTGTATAAACAAGGAAAGGATCTGATATTTGAAGATGTGTGCTTTTAGAAGAAACTTATGAAATTATTCAAAAATATCATAATTCTGATTATGGGGGACATTTTGCAGTTGATAGAACTGCTTATAGAATTTTACAATCTGGATTTTATTGGCCTACAATTTTTAAAGATGTTAATGCATACATTAAAAATTGTGATCGATGTCAGCATGTAGGCAATATTTCTAGAAGAAACGAGATGCCCCTCAATTATATGTTCGAAGTTGAAATATTTGATGTTTGGGGATTAGATTTCATGGGACCATTTACACCATTTTTCAGAAAGATCTATATTTTAATAGCATTAGTCTATGTATCCAAATGGATTGATGCTGTTGCTTTACCTCAATGTGATGCTCAAAGTGTTGCAAAGTTTTTTAGAAAGAATATATTTTACAGATTTAGAGTACCAAGAGTAATTATAACACATGGGGGAAGTCATTTTAGAAATGCGATTATGGAGAAGTTAGTAAAGAAATATTATATTAACCATCACATTGCTACTGCTTATCATCTGCAGAAAAGTGGTTTGGTTTAATTATCCAATCGTGAAATTAAAAGTATATTGGAAAAAAGTGTTAATCCAAACAAAAAGGATTGGAAAATCAAACTGGACTATGCTTTGTGGGCTTATAGGACTTCTTACAGAAATCATATAGGGATGTCCGCATATAGGCTAATTTTTGGAAAAGCTTATCGTTTGCCTGTTGAACTTGAGCATAAAGCATATTGGGCTATTAAAGAATTCAACTATAATTTAAAAGATGTTGCAGAGAAGAGATTATTGCAATTAAATGAGCTTGAAGAGATAAGAAATGAATCTTATGAATATACTAAGATTTATAAATAGAAAATGAATTTATGGCATGATCAGAAGATTCTTGCTCAAAATCTTGAGCTTGGAAAAAAAGTTTTATTGTATAATGAAAGGTTGAAAATTTTTGTTGGAAAACTTAAGTCCAAATTAATGGGTCTATTTATTGTGATAAAATTTTGTTCTTATGGAGCTGTGGAAATTCATGATCCTAAAACTAGAAAAATATTCAAAGTTAATGGTCATAGATTTAAACCTTATTTTTCAATCAATCAACTTAAATATGATGTGAATCTGATGTTGGGTCACTCAGAATAAGTTATGGGTATGTCAAGATGAAGACTTTAAACCAAGCACTTTGTGGGAGGCAACCCATATTTATCGGTGTGCTTTGCTTTCTTTGCTTTATGTTCACTTTGTGTGGTTTTTTTGGTTTGTTTTTATGATTATATGATAGTATTTTGAAGAGAATAGTTATAGTGGTGTTTATTTGACATTAAAGGATGACTAGAAAGAGTCAGAATGAAAATTTTGGACATTTGACAGACCTGTGCAAAAATGTGCACTGGCGGCTAAGCGCCACCTGGTTGGCGCTTAAGTTCTGCAGTTAAGAAAAACGTGATAAATGAATTTCTTGAAGCCAAAATCGTGGGGAAGTGGTTTTAGGAGTTATTTTGGAGTTTTAAAATGTCTAGGATCTATTTTAGCACTTCGCATGTCTATAAAAAGGCCCTGGATAAAGAGAAACACTTGCCCAAGTCTCTATTTCAATTCTCGAGTCTTTAGAGGTGTAATTTAAGTGCAAAAATGTCTTCTTGGGAGAGTGAAATTAAGAAGAAGGAGGAAGCCAACAAGAAATTTATCGGTGAAAGTGCGCAAGAGTTATACAGCGGATTCCTAGCAGTTAGTATTCAAGGTATTGTAGAAAGGATTGCAAAGATTGAAGCCAACGTGGGGTCAATTGAAGAAAAGGTAAATTAAACTAACGCTCATTTAGCGCATATGGGATGGTAACTTAAAATGCAATTCAGTCATACAAATCATGTAGAAGAAGCAGATAAGGCGATGTTTCTCAAAAACAAATGGTTAGAAAAAGATGTAAGAGTTTTCAACCATCACCCATTTTATTAGATCTATTTCAGATGGTTCAATTGGAACTAATGGTGGTTCTGGATACATTCAACCTAATGGAGATTGGAATTAATCTGAGTATAGTTTAGTATTGTGGTTTTATATGATAAATGTTTAGTGTCTAGTGTTATATGTTTGTGTTTTATTAGACTTAAATGTGTGTTTATTACATATTATTGATGTAAAATTATCTTTATTTTGATATATTTGAATTATTGTGTATCGAAAAATTTCATCCAAAATGTTTGGATAGAAACTTTTAGTATGTATTAAGTGTGATTATTTTTAATGAAAGTTTGTGTTTGAGTGAAATTTGTTTGGAATTGATGAAAATTTAACTTTCTTTGGAGAATTAGAAAAGTTTAGAAGAGAGAAATTATTATTTAAAGTGATTTGGGGGGATTAACCAAGGGGTTTAGTGAATTTTTAAATTAATTATGAAAATAAGGATGTTGGCGGCTACGCGCCAGAACTTTGACACTTAAGAGCCCGAACGGCTAAGCCCCGAAGCCTCGCGCTTAAGCACCAGTTCGCGAAAACTGATTTTCTGCAGTTAAAACCCAAAAAATTGACATTTTTAACACCTCTTGTCACCCTCAACCTCTCAAAGTCGCAAAATAGGATTTAGGGCATCCTTAAGATGGATCAATTAAGAGCCGATTTCAACGAGATTTGTCAGATTTGAATTCCTTGAGGTATGAGCACTACTCCTAAGTAAATAATTTTTTATTTTCACCATATATTTTGAGTACATTACTGAAAAATATTAAGATAATTATTTATGATGAAATTTGAGGAAAAACATGAAAAATTGCTTGGATTTAGTGGAAATTACCTTTGGAAGTTAAATTAGTATGTTTACTTTGATTTTGGAATTTATGGTGAATTTTTACGATTTTTTTTAGAGATGGCTCCAAAGTCAAAGCGATTAAAAGATAGAGTGAAATTTGATTCCAACAAATTTGTTAGTGCAAGAGCTGAGGATCGATATGTCGATGCACTGTCATCATGTAAATTGATTACAGAATGAGAGTTTAGTAAGCCAGGAGAAGTTATAGAAGAAATGATTACTAGAAGGAATTCGAAAGATTACTATTACTTCTCCATTGTCACTATTGTTTCTGTGTTCAGAGAGTTTATGCAAACTTGCCTGGAGCAGAAGAAAATTTGGTGATGGTTAGAAGTGAACAAGTACATTTTTCACCGACGATAATCAATTTATTTTTACCACTTGCCTCGAGTGGTGTTTTGTTTTCATGCTAATTATCATCCTACTGAAGGAGAATTAGATGAGATCATATCATTTCTGACTGATGAAAGAGGTTTACGAAAGATGACAAATGAAAGAAGAGTAAATTTTCAGGCCTCTAAGTTGAATGTCATTTCAAAGGCATGGAGTTACATTATTTCATCTAAAATGTTGCTTTTAATTCATACAAGTGAAGTTATAAGAGAGAGAGAGCAGTTCTGAATCATTGTATTCAGTTGGGAAAGCCTATTGATGTAGGGGCTATTATTTTTTACTATGTGATGATCTGTACCAGATCTGCTACTACTTCAGGTATGGGATTTCCATCCTTAATTCATTCGATTTGTGAGAGATTTGGTGTTAATTTTAAAACATGGGAGGAAGTTCTTCAGCCATTGAGACATATTACCAGTGTAAAAGTTGGTCATTACACTGTACATTCAAAGTTTGGCTAGAGAGGAGGATTTAGAACTGCCACTGCTTCTGCTTCTACTTCTGTTACTTCTACTTCTTGTGCCACTACTTCTAGAGCATCATCATCTAGCGATTCACAAACTCGACTATTGAAGAAGATTTTGAAGAAAGTGAGTCTTACCAAAGAACATGTTAGAGATATGGATGGTAAGATAGAAAATATTGAAAGGTATATTATTAAACATGATGAATATGAGGAGAACTATTAGCAATATATGGATAAAGTGATTAATGGTGATCGTAGAGCTGAGATGCCCCCTCATCCATTTTATATACCTTATGTGCCATCCAGAGACTAGGCTGAAGAAGATGATGATGAGGATGTGTCGGCATATTTTTAGGTTGTGTGTTTTATTTTGAAGAGGGGTCGCCTAACAGAAATCTGTCGGCGAATTTTTTAATTTAATTAAAATAAATAATTTGAAAATGAGTATTTGATTTTGAAAATAATTTTAAATTTGAAAGTTTTAAGATATGAGATTAAACCGATCTCACATCCCAAATAGTTTATGTAAACGAGCACCGCACCATGAGCCAGTGTATCTATCCCTGAGGATAGACACACCGCTTGATGGTGGGGCTCGATTAAATAAACTAGAAGATTTGTGACATCCGTTTGGTCCGCGAACCAATTTTATAAGCCGACAAGTTTCCCCTGCTCAATATGAAAACATTAAACGGGGTTTATATTACTCAGGTTCTTTAGAATTCCCTATAAAGGCAAGCCCCTATAGTTAATTACATCTTAAGTGATGGGAATCACCTAAGAAAACTCTCGATAATAATCAATAATTCTGCTCTCAAGATTTTCAAAGTTTAAGATTTTCGAGGGATTGAAATTTGGAATTTCAATAGGGAATGTATCAAATTTGGAACATTTTATTTTGGGAATCCAAAGGAAGAAAAGTAGGAGAAATCACAGATTCGAAGCGAACTCCGGTGATTTCCCGACTATCCTATTGTTTAGCTTGGATTTGGGAAAGTCCTCTTGTTTGTTTAATGTTTTAATCTTGCCAATTTTAGTTAATTAGGGCTTATATTTGTATGATAAAATCACACAAATAGCCTCGAAGATGTGAGGGTTAATGTCGTATCGGATGACTACCTCGGAATCCTAAAACTGGTTAGGGCTTAATTTGCAATGCAAATGCCTAACAAAAGGTTGAGGATTTATGTTGCACTAGGCAAACTACCTCGAAGTCCTATGGTTTGGTTATTTAATTCTAGGAAAGTTTTGCTGAAGTAGGTTCGAGTTTTCTTGATGACGATGGCCGTGCTTGCCCACCATGCTCCGAGCTCCTTGTTGTTGCGAGGTTTAGTTTTATAAGTCATAAATCGGGGGATGAGAAAAGTGTTTTGGTTTAGAGAAAATCTTAATTTTCCAAGTATTTTTTGTGTTTTAATTAAAACAAATCTTAAAGTTGATTATAACGACACCGGTTAAGATCCCACGGTTCCATCCTTCGGCATCATTATTTTTATCGGATTCACTTAGTCCGGATGAATTTGCTAAACTCAACTGAATGAGTTCCACACTTTCATTTAGACCGTGGAAATCCAGTTAGCAACACGTAGGTTACATCATCCGAGGTATTCCCGATCATCCAACGGGACGTTTTAATTTAGTTGCAATTGTAGTTTTGTGTTACGTTTGTGATTAAATTTTGAGTTGTTTTATATTTTGAAATGTTATGGCGGTGAATTTTATCTTGCAATGACTTTTAACTTAGTTTTGGTTTCAATTTTAGGGTCTATCCTAAAGGTGTGGGTTTTCATGCAACAGTTGTTTATCATGCAAGCAAAATAAAGTTCATTTGCAAGAAAGTAAATTGCAGGAAAGTAAATTGCAAGAAAGTAAATTGCAATAAAATAAAAGCGTACCCGGAGGGTCTTCCCGTCATCCCAAGCTACACTTAAAACATAATTAGAATACTTAAGCAAGTTCTCAGGTAAAGCTAAGGTAAGGGTTTTGGTTTTCTACCAAATTCCTAATCCTATAGCTAGTCATTTCTTATGACGTCTAGGTTCTTTGTGTTTTTGTTTGAAGACGAATTTCTTCATCAAAGAACAATTAAATTCGATTGTTCTTATAAATGTCCTATCATATTGAGTAAGTGCTTAAGAAGAATCTTAAACATCTTTTCAATATTTCTAGGATTGTTTTAAGTCCAAATGAATTTAATTATATAAATGAATTAATCGTCAGGGATTCAAGTTTTGTTGTTATCTTGCTCGGTGAACTAGGACATTTGAATATCCTAAGAGTGAAGTAATATTTCATTTAATGTTCGTTTAGGAGTTATGATAATCGAAAGCTTTCGAGGGTAAATTAGTATGTTTGTGATTTAGTTTAATTTCCATTAGTGGGTTTAAATTTGGAATAGTGTTCAAGTTATTTTAGATTTATTTTGAATTCTTTATGTCTTTGGTGATATTATATTTAATTCAACTTAATTTAATTTAGTTTAATTTAATTGAGTTTTAATTTAATTTAATTCAATATAGTTAATTTAATTTGATTTGATGTTTAATTAATTTGATTTGATTTAATTTTAATTTAATTTGATTTAATTTAATTTAATTTAATTTAATTATTTAATTTAATTTAATTTGATTTAATTTACTTAATTTAATTTAATTTAATTTAATTATTCAATTTAATTTAATTAATTTAATTTAATTTAATTATTTAATTTAATTTAATTTGGTTTAATTTAATTTAATTTAATTTGATTGTTTAATTTAATTTAATTTATTTAATTTAATTTAATTTAGTTTAATTTAATTGTTTGATTTAATTTAATTTAATTTTAATTTAATTTAATTTTTTTTTAATTGAATTTTTTTGTTTAAAAGAGTTTAATAATTTAATTTTAGTTTAATGATTAAGTCTTTTAATATTTTGAATTTTGAGTTATCATTTTAATTAAGAATTGAATATTAATGAGATGATTAATTTAGGGATTTTTAAATTAAAGAATAAATTTCTTCCTAATAATATCCCTATTTTAATAATTCCAATTTTATTATTCTTCCAAATTTAATCAATTATTTAATTAAGGTTTAATCATTTTAAAATTGTTTAATGGGTTTCTACCCTTTAATTATTTAAATTTCAATCATCCAAATCAGATTTAGGATCAAATATTTTACTTGTTAATTTTTTTATTAAACCTAAAAGTTTTAATTAAGGATTAAAGATTTTAATTACCATTTTACCCTTTAAGCTTAATAATTTCATAACTCACTAAATTGAACTCAAATGAACATGAAATTTTTATGTAACTTCACTCATATGTCAATAAAGACATGGGAAGAGAAAATGTGATTTTTCTGTATTTAATTTATTTATATAATTATTTTTGGTAGAAAATAGAGATTTTCAAGGAAAATTTGATAACATGACCAAGGGAAAGTTTCTGTCCTTAAGAAAATTAGGGGACATTCCTAATGACCAGAGAAGAATTTGGACCAATTTTGGTGATTTTTTGAATTATATTATTTTTATTATAATTATTTTAAGTTTTGGAGTGTTAATTTATTTAAAAATAAAATAAATGTTGAAAAATGAGTTTTATATTTTTCAAAATTCTCTCTGATATCAAGGAAACCAGAGAAGCAAATTTTGCAATTTTCTGATTTTTCTATGATTTATTATAATTATTTTAGTGAAAATGCTAGAAAATACATTTTTTAATTTTAAAAATATCCTAAAGCTTTAAAATTTAATATCTCACTAAATAGACCTAAGAAAAATGTGGGATTTATTCCTATGTGATTAAAATTCAAAATGTGACATTTTGGTGAATTTTATTATTTTTGTGATTTTTATTATTTTTTAATTATTAAAAATATTAAAATATTATTAAAAATCAACTTTTTTAGAAAATTAAAATTTTAATTTTCTTAGGTTCCCCTGATATCAGAGAGGCTCCAAAACCAATTTGGTGAATTTTTGAAAGGTATTTTGAAAGTTATGAATTTTTAAAGTTTAAAATGGCTAAGTGGCTTAATCAACCCAATTAGTGGGGCTAACCAAGTCCAATTGACCTCAAATTTTTATGGTGGGTTCCTCTGATCCTAAAGATCAGTGGAGAATTGATTTCAAGTCAATTTGATGCATGGTTAACTTTAATTAATTAAAGACCTATTTTGGGTGTTTAAGCCAATTAGGGTTGTTTTAAATGAACTAAGTCAAAACCTATTTTTCCTAGGGTTCTCTCGGTCATAAGAAACATCACCAAATTTTCCTAGAATTTATTTCACAACATGCTATTTATTGGAATTAAAATATTCAAAACGAGTAACCTCGAACTTGAAAAATCAATAACTTTTTATAGGGATGGCCTACGACTTTGGAAAATTCGGGGAATGTTCCCGAATTCGGAGGCTTCAAAAGCCCTATGGTCTCATGCCATGGTGAATTGTATGCATGCATGGAGAATTAAAATAATGCGAGAGAGTAAATAAATTATAAAAAATAAAATACTTGATGAAATTAAATGATTTCTTTTCCACATTATTCTCCTCTCGTTCACTCGAGCAAGAGTGTATTTTTATTTTATTTTTATGATTTTCCTACACGGAGATATGAATTTTGAAGTTTAGGGAATTAAATAAATAAGAAAATACCCTAATTTTCTATTTATCCACGCGGCGCCAACGCATCCTCGGCGACTCCGAAAGGCCACGCGGCGCGCTCCCGTTCGACGCCGCCACGCGAGTCGACGGCCGGAGCCCGCGGTTCTCGCACCGTTTCCTGGTCCGATGCCATCCGAGTCGTTCGTCCGCGCGTGTATTGAATGGACGGCATCCGTTCATCGTCCCCAGTGTTCTCGCCGAGAGCCGTCCACACTAAATCCCTAAGATCTCACTCGATTCTCGATGGATTTTTATGTTCTTATACTACATGGATTCGTCTTGAAGAGACGAACATATCTATACGGTTAACATGCATTGAAACTAAGGCATTTGAAATAGAGATTCTCCGGAAGCTCGGGATGAAGAATTAGCTCATACCTTGGCTCGGAGAAGTGTGGCTTCAATCGAGAGTTGTTGCACCTTCGATTGGATCCCGGCAAGCTCCGGATGAAGTCTCACGGTGCGGTGAATTGTCCGGATATGATTTCGACCAAGCCCGATCACAAAGCTTGGAGGGTCGGAGCAAGCTGGGTGGCACTGGAGATGGGGCTTTTGCTGGTGGACACCTTCCCTCGGTACGAGTGAAGGTGTAGAGCCGGTCGATTTGAGAATTGACTCCTTGTGGAGAAGTGTCTCGGTTTTGGGTGGAATTTCGACTACGAAATTGAGCTTACGGAGGAGAAATGGCAGGGGGATTTCATCTGGGGATCAAGTGCTCTAAGGGTGGAGAAGGGTACGGAACAATTTTGGCGAGTTTTGGCAAGGTTTGTGCTTAGCTCTACTCATGGCCGAGAGAGGTGGAGTTTAAATAGGAGAGGGTGGAGGGCCTCCGCGGGGAGTTGAGGCATGAGATCGAGTTGCTGCGGTCGTGGGAAGAACGACCATGGTGGCCACTAGGCATGGGGCGGCTCGGCAAGTGAGAATTTCAATGTTGGCTCACATGTGAGCTCTCGGCCATGGTGTTTTCCGGCGACACAGTGGCGGCCGGCCGAGCAATGGTCATCATCTTGGTCGGGTGGGTCGGGGCTGGGGTTTAGTGTAGGCGATTGGCAAATGCCATGTGTAAAGGCTTTGATTCAAAGTAGAATGGGGCATGGCTAAATTTGGACCTAAATGGGTCAACCCACCCATTTGGGCTAGGTGCACCACCCGAGGCCTGGTTTAGGTTGAGGAGAAAGTGATTTGGATCGGCTTGATTAGTGGGGTCAAGTCACGATCCAAGTACAATTAGGCTTAAGCATGGTTTAGTGGAATCATGGAAGTGGTTAATCACCTTTAGGAATTAAGGAAAGAGCTTCCTCCTTTTGCCCAAAATGGCATGGTGACATGTAAAGAGGCTCTCATGGCTTGCATATGGCTTGTGCATGGCTCCATGGCTCCATTTGGCTTGGGAAAAGGTTTGGTCGATTTCATAAAAAAGGATTTTAAGGATTTTGGATAATATGGTGGAAATTTGGATGAAACTTGATTTGGAATAATTTGATGGTGAATTTAGGACTTAGGTAATGGATTTAATTAAGTGGATGACAAATGGAGATGTCATGTGGGCTTTTGGATGAATTTGGGCTTTTGAATTTGAAGGGAGTGGGCTTTTAGGAAAGTTTAAGGGAAATGGGCTTTTGATTTTAGGATGGGCATTTGGATAAAAATTTTGTGAAGAACTTTGTCAAATAAATGTCATAATTGGTTTAGGGATGTTCTATGAAGGGCTTGGAATCAATTTGATGTGATTTGGAGTTGAATTGGTTTGAATTTGGATTTATTTGGTAAGTGGGCCTATGTAGGTCCAAGTGGGCCAAGTTGGGCTAATGTTGGGCTAGAGTTGAAATTGATGTAAAATCAATGTTGAGAAATGTTCATGGGGGTGTTTCAAAGAGGTTTTGGCTTTGGTTGGGCTTTGATTTTGGGGTTTGGGCTCATTTGGGTTAGGTTTGGGTTTAGGTCGAAATTGGGCCTTTTGGTTTTGGGTTGAATTTGAGTGGGGTTTGGGTCTAAATTTTGGGCAAATCATGTTAGTGTTTTGTTTGTGAGAATGTTAAGGAAGATTTAGAAAAGATTTGGGGTTAATTGGAGTTGAATTGGGTGAGTTTGGGTTAGGTTTGGGTCATGGGTCCAAATTGGGCTTTAAGGCCAAAAGTGAGATTGGATCCAAATGTCAATCAAATTGTGCTTGGATTTGGTCTAGATTGGTATTTGGGATATTGATTTGAAGTTTATAATTGAATTGGACCAAAATTGGGGTCAATTGGGTAGGTTTGGTTTGACATTGGGTTCACTTAGGGTTAAAATGGGTCGAGTGGGGGTTTTGACAAAAGTAGGGTAAATTGACAAAATTGGCCCATGGTGTAGTTGGACAAAATGAAATTGGGAATATTTGGGAGTTTCTGGAATTTTCTGGGAATTTTCTGAATTTTTTGGATTTTTAGGCAAGAGGAGTATTTTGGGTATTTGGAGGGTATTGGGAGGTTTTCTTGGAATTTTTGGTATTTTTGGGTATGGATGATCAATTTAAGTGATGTGGAGATGTTTGGTATTGATTTTGGAGAATTTTGGGTAATTTGGAAATTTTTGAGAAATTTGGGTAGTTTCAAGGGTTTTGGGTAGGCTAAGCGGGTGTAGGGTCCCGGGGGTCAAAAATTGAAAATTTGGGAAAATGAAGATTGGGTGAATTTGGGTGGAAAGAAGTCATTTTGGTTGAGCCATGAAGCCATATCAAGCCCACATGAGCCATGAAGGGACTCACTTGAGGCATTCACTATGTTGTTCTAACCCTCTTGCTCGAGGGCTTAGGGGTTAAGGACCATCCATGTGAATCACCTACATGAGTCAGGAGGTCAAGTTGGGCATGGGTGTGGTTTTAGGAGGTATGTGGAAGTGTAGTGTGTAGGGTATAAGTGTAGTGTGTAAGTGTAGTGTGTGTGTAAGTCGGCCCCTTCACCGGACCGAGCCGCCAGGGGCGTCCAAGGCCGAAGAGTCCTATAGGAACTCATCCTTTAAACTTCCACATTTGATTTCAACCCTCTAGGTGATTAGGGGTCTACGATCAAGTTTGTGGAGTTTGCGGGGAGTTAAGAAGTGGTTTGAATTTCTAAAAGGTGGGTCCCAATTCTAGTCCTCTAAGATAGTCAAAGGAAAAGCCTAAGGCTAGATCCTAAGCACTAAAAAGAAGAAGAGAAGACCTCACCAAAAATGAGGTCAACAGGATGTTGATTAGAGTTATTGTGTTTAGTTTGTTTTTATTTGTGATTTCTTATGTGTAGTTATTTTTTTCTTTTAATATTTTTATTTATGATGTTATGTTTGATTGTTGTGTGATGTATTTATGATATGAACTCTGATTTTTTATAGAGCATAGTTGGATTATTTGTTTTTATATACATTCAAATGTTTATGTGATAAAGTAATGTTGTATGTCGTAATTTGTGATATGTGTGCAGTAGTAAAAGTTTTAAATGTGTATTTAGTGTTTAAATTTTTAATAGAGTATAAATTAATTCCAAATTTGTTATAAAATTTAGAACACTATTAAAAACTACTATTTGAAAATTACATGTTTAAACTTTTCAAAATCTACTACCAATTATTATCTACTATTATTGTGATTGTAGTTATGTTACGTTGGTGTGTATTTTCTTTGAAAACCTCCACTACTGTAAAAGTCTTTTGAAATTTTTCTTTTATGAAAAACTGAATTTAGATTCTTTTTACTCTTGTTTATTTTTAAAAATGTTATACTTGCATATTTAGGATATTGAAATTCCTGGAAGCATGTTGTTTTAGTTTTTTAATTCTCACTCATGTATCATTTCATATACTTAATTGTTTTTATCCCGACTAAATATTAAAGTTAGGGGGGGATGTAAAAGACTAAATTTTTCAAAAACCTAAAATTTTATTTTTTTTCTTAAGAATGCTTGAAATAAATTTGGTTTTTGATTGAAAATAATTATGTTTATGAAGTTATATTAGGGAAACAAAATTTTGAATATAGAAATGAATAAAAGAATTTAAGTAAAATTTATAGTAAAAATGAAAAATTTATAGTTAAAATGTTCTTAATAAAGAAATGTTACATATAGTTAAACTATCATTAGTAAGAAATGTTGTATTTTTGGATAAATAGAAGCTTTGACTTTTATTTTTCAAAGCATAAATTTATTTTATTGAAGAATAATTTTCAACACTATTATTATGATTTTTAAGTGAAAGATACTTATCAGGCCTTCATTTTAAACAGAAGGGTGGAATTCAAAATCATTAAAGGCCTATCCAGATATAGTAATTCTTACCTTATAAAAACAAAAAATAAATAAATAATTAAAAAAAGAAAAAAAGAAAAGAAAAAAAAGAAAAGGAAAAAGAAAAAGAAAAAGAGGAAAAAGTGAAAAATAATATCTGAAAAGGAAGGAGAAGCTTGAGGATTTAAGGGTCTAATAAAAAATTGGTTCCACACCTAAAGTTTAAAATATAAGTTTTGAGAAAATCTAAAACTTAAGGTTATAATATAGTAAGTAAAATCATTCTCAATTAAATTTTTTTAGTAAAGAAAAATAAAATATTTGAATCCTATATTTTTAAAAATCTATAAGTAGTTCTGAATTAGATAGAAGCCTATATTTACATTATATTTTACTTAAGAACATTCTAAACTTTAATATGGTCTTATTTAATAAATTTATTTCTAAATTGCATTATTTCATTTCTAGAACAAAATTTTGAAATCTTCCTAAAGAAACTCATTTACATAATTTGCATGTTAAAATTTTTATGATCCAGACTCACTTGAGGACAAGTAACATTTTAATTTTGGAGGATTTTGATACACCTAAATATATAATGTTTTTATGCACATTTTTATACCTATTTTTGATGATATTACACTTTAATGGAAGGCATATTGTGTTTTTCTTGCAGGTGTGATGAAAATAATTAATTATGATGAAAGGAGTGGAAAAGGACCAAATTTGGAGCAACATTATGAAGTTTGAGAAATTTGGCCTCTGGCGCATAAGTGACAAAGTGTCGGCGCTTAAGCGCCACAGATGAGTTTATTTTGTGAACACTGGTTAATCAAAACCGTCAGATGAGTTTCTCATGTGAATCTCATTTTCTTTCTCTCAATCTCCCTTGAAATTAAGCCCCTTTTTCTTTACATTCATTCAAGATTTTCAACATTAAAATCTAGCGAGAATAAAAATTAGGGTAATAGATATAGAGAGTGGCTACTCTTTCACAGTCTACGTGATATGGGAATTGACGGTGATGATGCCGCGATAATTTGCCAGCATCAGGCGCCTAAGCGCAAAATTACTGGTGCTTAAGCGCCACAGTTAAAAATCGAATTTAAATGTATTTTGGCGCCATTATCAAGGGGTGTTTGAAGCAAATTTTGGTGGTGACTTCCTTAACTTCCTTTGGGCGGCAAATTTGAATGAAGGGATGCATCTTTTGGTGGATACATTGAATCTGGACATGATTTGAAGAGACACCAAGGCACCTTTTGGAAAATTATAAAAATGAAGCCTCATAATTTGCAAGTGTGTGTTGAATAGTTTATTATTTAATGTGTGTTATTATAGTGGTTATTAGAGTGTGTTAAGTTTTAGAGTTCTTCTTTTCTATAGTAGAGAGTAGAGAGTAAGAAAGGAAAAAGGGTTGGTGTTAAGCCTTCTTCTCACAAATTTTCTTTTATCCTTTTATATAGTTTTTATTGAAGTTTAAAGTCTTTATTAGAGTCACCAGAGTTGGGCGCCAACCTCTGTAGAGTTGTATTGTGGAAAGCAAATTTCCAAAGGAACTTCTAGAGTATGGTGGAGAGAATTTTCATATAAGTATTTATTTTTGTTTTTACATTTTTTTAAGTAAGATTGTTGTGTTTTCATTATGGTTTATGCTTTCATATCAAGTTTTGTTTGTGTTTCATGAAATCTAAGTAGTTTAGTTTATCTTTTTTTTTCTTATATGATGAAGTAATTAAATTATGGAAGTAATGTTGTGGAAAGTATAAGTGTTTAATGTTGGAATAAATTGTGATGATTCAATTCCTTGAACTTAATTTACTTCTTGATTTGGCCAAATAAGATGTTAAATTTTTTTGTAAGATTATGTAAGGTCCAATGTGGTATTGTCTCAAACAACAATTGGAATGAATCACATGCAATTATATGGGTGAGAATTGTAGTTCATATGATTGAATGCAAATACATAGAGAGATATGCTTTATTTAGGAGTACAATTAGAGGACTTTAGAGTGACAAGCTAAAGCCCCCTAATTTGGTTTGTTATTTTAAATTTTGTTATGAGATGTTAGCCCCGAGGTGGAGGGAATAGAGGGAACTCTTGAGTGAGAGCTGGTATCTTCCCTGCCTAACTCATCTACAAAATTTCAAAATTTCAAATTAACTAATTTTCATTATAGAACCAAGTAAGGGTAAACAATATAATTGCTCCTATTTGGCACAATACATTTAAATACTTCCACAACATAAAATTCCATAATTATTACTGTTTCATTGAAAAAAGAAAAAGATATTTGATTTTATATCTTTTATATCGTGTTTAGTATTGATAATTTAATTTACTTCTTAAACTTGTTATTAAAAATAACAAAAACAACTTTTTGAAATTAAAGCCTTAAAACATACTTATAAAAACAAATTAAAAAAAGTAAAAAGTTATTTTTCTTATTTCTTTAATTTTTTACACATTTCCCTATGGGTTCGATATCTCAGGGATTAATCAAAAAGTCTTATATTCATTGATAAACGATACTTATACTTGCGTAGAATGTCATATTATAAATCATAATATTCATATCTAATTCATAAGCACAAACATTCGGGCATCACATAGCAGATTGTCAGAGAAGTACATGTCGGATTGTGTGGTGCTCACCAGTCAGGGCCAAAAATGAAGATGAAAATCAAAAGACTCAGATACTACTGGATGGCAATGATGACAAATTATATGGATATAGCTAAGAAATGTCATCAATGTTAAGCACATGGAGTGGTCCTACACTAGCCTCCGAATGTTACACCCCACAATCACATCGTGGCTATTCGAGTGTTGGGGCATGGATATAGAAGGCCAGATAGATCCTCCTTCTTTCAGAGGACACAGATTCGTACTCACCGCTATAGACTACTTTTCCAAATGGCAGAGGCAGTTCTGCTACGAGAGGTTACAACTTAACAGGTTTTGCAGTTCTTCAAAAGTCAAATTGTCTTTCGTTTCGGTGTCCCGAGCAGAATCATTTCAGACAATGGGTCTGCTTTCAGAAGCACCAAAACTAACAACTTTGTCAGAAGTCTTAGAATAGATTGGAGATACTCTACGATCTACTACACTATAGGCAATGGACTGGCTGAAGCTTTCAACAAAATATTGGTACAAATTTTAAACAAGACTCTCAACGACAACAAGAAGGGGTGGAATGAGAAATTATTTGAAGCTTTAAGGGCTTATAGGACGACAGTCAGGACACCGACACATTCTACACACTACACCCTCGTGTATGGGTCCGAGGCAGTTCTGCCATTTGAAATACAGCTACCGTTACTCAGAGTTGCTGTAGCAAATCAAATTACAACAGAAGAAAATGCAAAGTTACAACGTTTAGAAATGGAGAACCTCGAAGGAAAGAGATTGCTTGCTCAGCAGAATCTGGAACTCTATCAAGCAAAGATGATTTGAGCCCACGACGAATTGGTCCGCCCATGATCATTCAAATTTGGTGACCTTGTTCTTGTACTCAAAAGTCATATTCTTGCACATCGCAAGATAGGTGGAAAATTTGAACCAACCTAGGAGGGACCATTTGTAGTGGAGAAGGTTTACTTCGGAGGAGCTTATCAGCTCGTATATTCATAAGGGAAGAGGCCCATGTTGCCTATAAATGAACGATATATCAAGAAATACTACACAACATGAAGATATTGAAAGAAAACCTTTTCTTGATAAAGCCATGTGGCCAGTGTCTTCGACTGGGTCCAAATTTTGTAATAAATTTAAAATAAAATGAAATAATATATTGCCTCATGAAAAATATTCATGTGAAATTTCATAACTTAAATTTTCATAAAATTATATTAAATAAGATAATTGCATGAACAAAAGTTAAAATCACACAATTTAAAATCCACCAATAACCTTCAAATATTGTTCCTGTTCATGCAAATTAACAACCACTGACATCTCCCCATATCTTGCGTTGTACAGGAATGTCAGGATGTCAGTTAATGTTTGCTCGTAAAAGCGTCTTAAACCTCGCACGTTAGGAAAAGGGACAGACCTCAGGGTACGGAGGTACTGGAGGTCTAGACCCTTCACACTCACCTACCAGCAGACATATTTGGCTCCCGTTAATGATCACCGCTTCAGGAGGTGATCTGCTTTTAGCATCAGTCGACAGACAGCCAGATGCGCCACAGGGATGCACTAAGAGAAGAAATGCAAACCGAAGAAAACACCATATTTTGGAAAGAATGGAAAGGAGACAGGCCCGACTATTAGCCACCTAGTCAACTTCAGTACGAGAGGCAATTTTCTACGAGCCTAAAATGAAAGAGACACAGGAAAATAAACTAAGGACAGATACAGAACTAGAGCCCGTAGAGGAGCCAAAGCCAGTCCAGGATCTAATAGAAGAGATTTTCACGGGGTGTCCGACAAGCAGCTCAGTTTTTAACCGACAGTTGATAGCCTCAAAGGCATTCTCAGTATGCCAAGACTGCAATGTAATCCGACTTAAGGAGTCCATGACTGACGAGGAATACGCTACTACAACATTAAGGAGACACCTTGGAGAGCGGCCGGATGTCGAGTCGTGTGTACCAGAGTTCGTCCAGCTACTACCCCCGCCACCAATACCAGATTATAACATGGCACATATCTGAAAAGTCTGCAGAGACAGATTTAAGAAGATGGTGATCATTTGAGGAAGAAAAGTTAATATATTAGAAGGCTTGAATCTTTTAACTAATTTTTTCAAGAGGAAAATTGAGGCAAATAATTTAGCCTATGTTAAGGCTCTCCAGACCATGGGCAGAGCAGGTAGATTAAGGGAAAGAACTTATACAGAGTCAAGCAGATGGAAAAGAGGAAAGGGCAGAGTCACGATTGAGTGTGTCTGCTGCTACAAGTTCACCAAAGACAAGATGGGAAATCCTTCAAGGATTTTACCGTATGAGAGAGTGGATGAAATGCCACCCGAGATCAAGATGATGATAAAGAAGATGGTCGAATGACACGTTCTTCCTACAGAATGTATTCCTAACAACTGCATCATCAATATTTACATGGACGGGGATTGCATTCCCCCACATATAGACAATCATGACTTCTTGAGGATGTTCTGCATGGTCTCATTCATCAGCGAGAGTGAAATTCTATTTGGCAGGGAAATCCAGATCATTGGAGCAGGGGAGTTCTAAGGCACAACATAGATTCACCTACCGGTAGGGTCAGTGCTAGTAATCCAAGGAAATCGAGCCCACCTGGTGAAACACTGCATCTCAAGAGTCTGCGGAAAGCGAGTGTCAGTTACATTCAGAAGGATTAAGGAAGATAAAGCACTTTTGTTCTACAGGCCAGATCCAGAGTTAGAAGGTTACCGCCTCTGCCGCTGTGATAGTCGTACCTCTGGGTGATCGCGAGGGGACTTTTGTATCGGAGTGTAGCCTTTGTTAGGCTAGCTCGTTTTACAGACAGTTTTAGCCAGCATGCCAGATACTAGCAAATACTCTTCAGTTAGTACACCAGACTACAACATATGTTATTACCTCAGCATCAGCCAGATAGATGTTACAGTTTGTCGCAGTCAGATATATGTACTTCATCATATTTTGGGATTCTTGTCAGCATTGCGTTTGTTGTACTAAGTATTAGATCGGTTGTATCGATGTTTGAATGAAGTTAATGAAGAATTCTATTTTACAAAATGTTCCCATTTGTGCTTGACGGTTAATAAGCCGCGGGACCTCGTCGGGGTCCCAAAATAATAAAATGAACAAGGAATGATACAAAACGAAATTGTAACCAATATAAAAGAAACTTAAATCAAAGTGCTTAAAAGTAAATTGAAAATAAAACCATAAAAAAAAAGAAATGATATGATGAAACAAAACAAAGATTTAAATTAAAAAAACATGAAAACAAATTCGAAAATCAAATTCTTCTCAAGATTTCAAAAACTCTTACTCGTTTCAGAAGTCTTGTGTTATGAAAAGAACATTCCCAGTTTTTGTGTCTTACTCACAAATCCAAAATCCATAAATTCAAAATTTTTTCCCAAGATATCCTTTGAAATTTCTCCTGATATTCGAGGGTATATAAGAGACTTTGACACCTCTCTTCCCTATATTTCCATATCCCTTCCAAGATAATTTTTCCATCTATCACGATATTCGAGGGTCGATAAGAGACTTTGACACCTCTATTCTCTATATTTCCACATCCCTTCCAAGATATGTTTCCATCGGTCACGATATTCGAGTGTCGATAGGATACCTCGACACCTCTCCTCCCTATATTTCCACCTCACTTCCGATATTTTTTTCCATCTGTCACGATATTCGAGGGTCGATAAGAGCCTCGACACCTCTCTTCCCAATATTTTCACATTCCTTCCAAGATATTTTTCCATCTATCATGATATTCAATGGTCGATAAGAGACTTCCACACCTCTCTTCCTTATATTTCCACCTCCCTTTTGAGATATTTTTTCATCTTTCACGATATTTGAGGGTCAATAAGAGACTTTGACACCTCTCTTCCCTATATTTCCACATCCCTTCCAAGATTTTCTTCCATCTGTCATGATATTTGAGGGTCATTAAAAGACTTTGACACCTCTCTTCCCTATATTTCCACAGCCCTTTTGAGAAATTCTCTACTTGCCACAATATTCCGAGGTCGGCACCTGAATCCTAGTCCTTATCTCTGCACCTTTGAGATCGGTACCTAAATTTCGATTCTCACTTCCAAGACTAGTACCTAAATTCTAGTTCTAATCCTTCGGGGTCAGTGCCTGAATCCTAATTCCCATTTTTTGAGATCGGTACCTAAATTCTGATTCTCACTTTCGAGACTAATACCTAAATTCTAGTTCTCATCCTTCGGGGTCAAGGATCCCCGATAAATGCAACGGCGCCAAAAACTTGGTACCGTCCGGTAAATGCGCTAATGATTTTAGATAAGAAAATTATGATTTTATAATATGGAATACTATGCAAGTATACATATCGTTTATCAAGTAATATAGGACTTTCTGATTAAGTCCCGAGATATCAAATCCAGAGGGAAAATATAAAAATTTTTAGAGAAATCAGAAAATTAACTTTTTACCTTCTTTAATTATGTTTGAAAAAGTATGTCTTGATTTTGAAAAGTTTTGAAAGTCGATTTGTCTTTTAAATTTCTTTAATAAAATGTTAAGCAATGAAATTAAAATTATAATAACTAATAACACTAGATGTAAAATATTATTAACTAGAATATCTTTTTCTTTCCTTTTATGATGTAATAATAATTCTTAAAGTACTGTTGTGGAAGTATTTAAATTTGTTGTGACAGATAGAAGCAAAAATGTTCTTTACCCTTACTTGGTTCTATAAATAATATAGGTTAATTTGAAATTTTTATTATTTTGAACATGGTTAGGCAGGGAAGATACCAGTCTCTCACTCTAGAGTTCTCTCGATTCCCACCACCTGGGGGCTAACTTCTCATAAGAAAACTCAAAATTTCAAACAAAATTAGGGGGTTTTAGCCAGTCACTCTAAAATTCTCTAATTTTACTCCATTTCATAAAAATATCTTCCAATATTACATTCACTTATATGGACTACAATTCTCACCCATATAATTGCATGTGATTCTTACTAACTTTTATGTGGCAATACCACATTGGATCTTACATAATCTCAAGAAATTCTACAACTTAACAGGCCTAATTAAGAAGTAAACAAAGTTTTCAGAATCAATCTTCACAACTTCTTCCAACTTTTAAACACTTATACTTTCCACAACAATTCTTTATAAATTAATTACTTCTCCATTTAAGAATGAAAAAGATAAAGTAAACTTCTCATAATGCATTTGAAAAATACAAAAACACATTTTTTTGAAATTAAAAACAATAAGAAAAATAACAAACGAAATAAAGTATTAATAAAAAGATTAAAAGGAAACAGTTATATGAAATTCCTCCCCACAAGACTAAGGAAGTTCCTCTGAAACTTTGACTCTTCACTAAACTACTCCTCAGAGTAAGTCTCCCAACTCCAATGACTCATAATATAGACTTCAGACTTCAATAAAAACAAAATTAAAAGAAAGAAAAGAAGTGGGAAGAAGAAGACTTCACTCCGACTCTTTTCTCCTTTCTACTCTCTACTCCTGCTCTTAATAAAAACTCTTAAAATGCAGTGGAAGAACAATGGAAGTACCCTTTAAAACACAGTGGAAGAGCCTCCTAAAGCCTCCCCTAATCTTTCTTAAGACTCTCTTTAAATAGTAAACCAAAAGGTGCCTTGGTGTCTCTTCAAAATGTGTCCAGATTTAATGTATCTACCAAGGAACGCACCCCTTCATTCAAACTTGCCGCCCAAAAGAAGTTATGGTAGTTACCACCAAGAGTTGCATCCCATCCCCTTTGAAATTGGCCCCAAATTCATTTGAATTTAGATTTTTAACTGTGGCCACTAAGCGTCGGCCCAACGGCGCTTAGCCGCCACTGCCAAAATTTTGATTTTTCATTATTTTTGCTCTAAATTTGATCTAATTTTGCTCCTGTCATCGTGACCATCCATTTTCAT
Source organism: Papilionanthe hookeriana x Papilionanthe teres (assembly GCA_022702705.1). NCBI lineage: Eukaryota > Viridiplantae > Streptophyta > Magnoliopsida > Asparagales > Orchidaceae > Papilionanthe > Papilionanthe hookeriana x Papilionanthe teres. The sequence goes on along the minus strand of CM040435.1, from coordinate 59,100,251 downwards.
CCTACCTGCAAGAAAATCACAAAATACCTTCCCTTAAAGTGCAATATCATTAAAAATAGGTATAAAAATGTGCATAAAAATAATATATATTTTTGGTGTATCAAATTCCCCCAAACTTAAAATGTTACTTGTCCTCAAGTGACAGTTAATCTCATAAAATATTTTAGCATGAAAATTATGTAACGAGTTTCTTAGGAATATAACAAAATTTTGTTCTAGAAATGGAATAGTCCAATTTAGAAAAAATTTCAGTAATTAAAACAAACTTAAAGTTTAGAAAGTTTTTAAGTAGAGAAAAATGACAAATATAAGTCTCTATCTTTTTCAGAAATATTTGTAGATTCTTCAAAATATATGATTCAAAAATTTATTTTTCTCACTTAAAAATCTTTATTTGAAAAATATTTTACTTACTATATTATAACCTTAAGTTTTAGATTTTCTCCGAACTTATATCTTAAACTTTAGGTATGAATCCAATTTTTTATTATACCCATAAATCTTCAAGCTTCTCCTCCCTTTTCATATACTATTTTTCATTTTTTCTTTTTTTTTCTCTTTTTTTTATAAGGCAAGCATTACTATATCTGGATAGACATTTAATGATTTTTAATTCAATCCTTCCATTTAATATAAAGATTAGACTTATGTCTTTCACTTAAAAATCATAATAATAGTATCTGAAAAATACTTTTCAATAAAAGAAATTTAAGCATTAAAGAATAAAAGTCAAATCTTCTATTTATCCAAAAATACAAAACTTCTTACTAAAGATAGTTTAACTTTATTTAGTATTTCTTCATTAAGAAAATTTTAACTTTTAGTTTTCCATGATTATTATAAATTTTAATTCTTTTATTCACTTCTATATTCAAAATTTTGTTCCCCTAATATAACTTCATGTAAGTATTCTTGAGAATCAAATAAAATTTTAGGTTTTCGAAAATCTTTGTTTTTTTTTTAAATCACCCCCAAACTTTAATTTTTTAATTAAGATAAAACACTTAAGCATAAGAAATGATATATGGGTGAGAAATAAAAACTAACATATCATGCTTGCAGGAATTTTTAATATCCTAATCTACAAGTATAATAATTTAAATAACAGGAGTAAAATGAAATCAAATTTAGTTTTTTTTTCAAAACAAAAAATATATATATTTTTATAATAAGAAAAGTAAAAATTTCAGAAGACTTCTACAGTAGTGGAGGTTTTCAATGAAAATATACACCAACTAAAATAACACACTGATACAGATAACAAATGATAGTAGAATTTGAAAAAAAATTAAACATATAGTTTTCTAAGTAGAAGTTCCTAATAGTGGTTTATAATCTCCTAATAGTTTTTAAATTAAGGTACACACTATTAAAAACCCTGACATAAAATGCACATAAAAATATTTACTATTACACACTATCACAAAGCAACATATAAATCCACAATAAAACAACAACAATACCTGAATATGCATAACAGATAAATAATACAACTACAATCTGCATACTATCAAGGTTCACATCACAACACAATCATCAGACAAAACACTAGATAAGGTACACAGTAACACAATATAACAACACAGTAACTAAAACAAACAACATACATCTACTGTTCATCCTCATCATCATCATCTTGCTCGTTCCAATCCCTGAATGGCACATAAGGTATGTAGAATGGATGAGGTGGCATCTCAACACTCTGATCACATCTAATCAGTCTATCCAAATATTGCTGATAACTCTCCTCATATTCATCATGTTTTATAATATATATCTCCACATTATCCAGCTTACCATCCATATCTTTCATATGCTCCCGAGTAAGACTCACTTTTTTCAAAGTCTTTCTTAATAACCAGTCTGTGAATCAGTAGATGACGAAGCACGTGAAGTAGTAGCACGAGAAGTAGATGCAGCGAAGCGAAGCGGTAGAAGCCCTAGCAAATCCTCCTCTCCAACCAAACTCTGAATGTACAATGTAAGCACCAACGCTTACACTGGTAATAGGTCTCAATAGCTGAAGTACCTCTTCCCAGGTATCAAACTTCACGCCAGATCATTCACATAGTGAATGAATCGAGGAAGAAAATCCCATACCTGCAGTCGTGGTTGATCTAGCACAGTTCAAAACATAATAAAAACTTATACCTCCAATGTCAATAGGCTTCCCTTGCTGAATACAATGGTTCAACACAGCTCTTTCTCTCGTTACTTCACTAGTATGACTCGAAGGTAACAACTTTGATGAGATAAAATAATGCCATGACTTAGAAATGGCATTCAATTTGGAAGTAGGAAAATTCACTCTTCTATCATTTGTTATTTTCCAAAATCCTCTTCCATCAGTCAGAAATTTCATGATCTAATCTAATTCCCCTTCCGAAGGATGATAGTTAGAATAAAAACAGAACATGTCACGAGGTAGTCCATAAAAAGTATTGATTGCCCCAGAAGAAAAGTTGACCTCGTGCCTCCTAACCATCACTTGATTCTCTTCTACAGCACGTAAATTTACATAAAATTCTCTAACCACAGAAACAGCAGCAACAGCAGAGAAGCAACAGTAATTCTCCCAATTTCTTCTAGCAAACATATCTTCAATCCCCTCTCCTGGCTTACTAAACACATGCTCAGGAATCAACTTACGTGACTGCAATGCATAGACGTATCATTCCTCAGCCCTCATACTAACAAATTTGTCAGAATCAAACTTCGTCTTTTCTCGTGCACGCTTTGACTTTGGATCCATCTCTAAAAATTCATGAAAAATTCACCATAAATTACAAAATCAAACTAAACCTGCTAAATTATCTTCTAAAAGATATTTTCACTAAATCCAAGCAATTTCTCAAGTTTTTCCTTAAATTTTCACCATGAATAGTGATTTTAAGATTTTCCATAATGTACTCAAAATACATGGTGAAAATCAAAAATTTTACTTAGGAGTAGTCCTCTTACCTCAAGGAATCCAAATCTAACAATTTTTGTTGAGATCGGCTCTTAAATGATCCACAATATGATTCCCTAGGCTCCTCTTTCACGGTAAACTGAAGGTTGAAGATGATGGGGTGGTTTAAAATGGTAATTTTTGGGTTTTTATCTTTTGGGAACCAATTTTTGCGAACTGGCGCCTAAGCGCGAACTCTCGGCGCTTAGCCGTAAAATCTAGCGCTTAAGCGCCGACATTCTGGGGCTTAGCTGCTAATACTCAAATTTTCATAATTAAGGTATATGCACTAAATCACTTGGTTAATCACCCTTAATTAATCCAAAATAATTATTTCTCCCCACAATTCTTCCAATACTCCAAATCAAAATTTAATAACCATTAATTCCACACAAATTTCACAAAAACACAAACTTATATTAAAACAAACATAACACTTAATACAATACTAGAATTTCTAGCCAAACATAAAGGATGAAATTCTCTAAATACAAGAGACATTAATCTTAAACTGATAAGTATACATCTCTAGGATGTAACCATCACATCATCAGGCTTCGTTAATATTTAAATCAAAACACTAAACACACAAAATATGATCTCACAAGACACTAAACATAACACGTAAGAACATTAAACAAACAAAATACTCTTAATTCCATTCTCCATTAGGCGGGATATATCTCGGACCACTATTATTCTCATTTGACCCTTCTGGAATATAAATTTGATAGAATGGGCAATAATTTTTCATTCTTACATTATTTTTTCAATCCATTTGTTCCTCACAAACATCGCCTTATCTATTTCTTCCATGTACCTTGAATGATTGAATTGCATGTTGAGTTGCCATCCCATGTGTTCCAAATGTAAGTTAGTATCATTGATCTTTGCTTCCATTGAAGTCACTCATGCTTCAATTTTTGCAATCATTTTTGCAATACCCTGAATACTAATAGCGAGATACCAATTAAATAACTCTTTAGCACTATCACTAATGAACTTACTTTTATCAGAATCTTGCTTCTTCTTCATCTCATTCTCCTAGAAAGACATGATGCACTCAAAATTTTCTTCTTAAGACTTCAGAAATGAAAATAGGACTTGGGGCAAGTGTTTCTCTTAAGTCAGGTCCTTTTTTATAGACTTGGGAAATTTAGAACAGCCCCAAGATGTTTAGAAACTCAAAAATAACTCCCAAAACTTCTCCCCCATGATCTAGGCTTCTAGATCCACATTTTTCACATTTTTTATAACTACGGCGCCTAAGCGCCAACTAGTCGGCGCTTAGCCGCCAGTGCACAATTTAGCACAGGTCTGCTAAGTGTCCAAATTTTCATTATGACTTCTCTAAATCATCAATTAAGGTCAAATAAACTCTATTGAAGTTTAAAAATCCAAATTACTACCACTAAAAACATAAAAACATACCAAACAAAGCAAAAAAAACACACTAAATAAACATAAATCAAAGCACATCGATAAATATGGGTTGCCTCCCACAAAGCGCTTGTTTTAACGTTTTCAGCCTGACATACCCAGAACTCATTGTGAGTGACCCAACATTAAATTCTCATCAGATTTAGATTTATTGACAGAAAAATATGGTTTTAGTCTATGTGTGTTAACTTTAAATATTTTTCCAGTTTTAGGATCTTGAATATCTACAGCTCCATAAGAGTAAACTTTTATCAAAATAAATGGACCGATCCACCTGGACTTAGGTTTTCCAGAAAATATTCTCAATCTAACATTATACAGCAAAACTTGTTGTCCTGGTACAAGATTTTTTGTAAGAATCTTCTGATCATGCCATAACTTCATCTTTTCCTTATAAATCTTAGCATTTTCATAAGATTCATTCCTTATTTCTTCAAGCTCATTCAATTGCAATATTCTATTTTCAGTAGCATCTTTCAAATTATAATTGAACTCTTTAATAGCCCAATATGCTTTATGCTCAAGTTCAAAAGGTAAATGACAAGCTTTTCCAAATATCAGCCTATGTGGGGACATTCCTATAGATGTTCTGTAAGCAGTCCTATAGGCCCACAAACCATAATCCAGTTTAATTGACCAATCCTTTCTATTTGGATTAACAAGTTTTTCCAATATTCTTTTAATTTCATGATTGGATAATTCAACCAAACCACTTGTCTGCGGATGATAATCAGTAGCAATGCGATGATTAATATGATATTTCTTTGCTAACTTCTCAATAATCGCATTTCTAAAATGACTTCCCCCATCAGTTATGATTACTCGTGGTATTCCAAATCTGCAAAATATATTCTTTTCTAAAAACTTTGCAACACTTTGAGCACACATCGAGGTAAAGCAATAACATCAATCCATTTGGAAACATAGTCTACTGCTATCAAAATATAAACATTTCCGAAAGATGGTGTAAATGGTCCCATAAAATCTAGTCCCCAAACATCAAATATTTCAACTTCCAACATATAATTGAGGGGCATCTCATTTCTTTGAGAAATATTGCCTACACACTGACATCTATCACAATTTTTAAAATAAACATTCACATCCTTAAAAATTATAGGCCAATAAAATCTTGATTGTAATATTTTATATGCAGTTTTATCACTTCCAAAATGTCCCCCATAATCAAAATCATGACATTTTTTAATAATTTCATAAGTGTCTTCCAAAGATACACATCATCGAATTATAAGATCATTTCCTTGTTTATATAAAAATGGGTCATCCCAAAAATAAGTCTTAGCATCAGATAGAAATTTCTTCTTTTCATGATATGTCAAACCTTAGGGTACATTATTACTAACAATAAATTTTACTTTGTCTGCATACTACGGAACATGCCATTCTTTAACAGTGAACAGTTTTTCATCAGCAAAATGTTCATTAATTTCTTCAATATCATAGAGAGATTTTTTAATTTCAAGCCTGGACAAATGATCAACAATTTGATTATCAGAACCCTTCCTATCTACTATCGGAAAATCAAATTCTTGCAAAAGAAGAATCCATCTTATCAGTTTCGGTTTTGCATCATTTTTCTTCATTAAGTATTTAATAGCAGAATGATCAGTATGCACAACACATTTAGTTCCAATTAGATATGATCAAAATTTATCAAAGGCAAATACTATAGCTAACAACTCTTTCTCAGTAGTGGTATAATTAATTTGAGCTTCATTAAGAGTTTTACTAGCATAATAAATTATTTTAAAAAATTTATCATATTTCTAACCCAAAACAACACCAATAGCATTATCACTACCATCACATTAATTCAAAAAGTTTTTCCCAATTTGGTGAAAGTATTATAGATGCAGTGATTACTTTTTCTTTTAATGTTTCAATGGCTTTACAGCAGTCATCATCAAAATTAAAAATTGCATCCTTTTTCAGTAAACGACATAAAGGTTTTGTAATCTTTGAAAAGTCTTTAATGTAACGCCTGTAGAATCCAGCATGTCCTAAAAAACTTCTAATTCCCCTTAAATTGGTTGGGCAACGTAAATTAGATATAATTTGAATTTTTGCAGGATCTACCTCTAAACCTTTTTCTGAAATCCGATGTCCCAAAACAATTCATCCTGCTACCATAAATTAGCATTTTTCCCAATTAAAGACCAAATTAGTTTCTTTACAGTGTTTTAGAACTTTAGATAGATGTTCTAAACATGATTCAAATGAAATCCCAAACACTGAAAAGTCATCCATAAAAACTTCAATCCCTTTTTCAATTAAATCACAAAAAATAGTCATCATACATCTTTGAAATGTAGCAGGAGCATTACATAAACCAAAGGACATTCTTCTAATAGCAAACGTACCATAAGGACTGGTAAACGTAGTTTTCTCTTGATCCTTTGGAGCAATTTGAATTTGGTGGTAACCAGTATATCCATCCAGAAAACTAAAGTATTTGTGCCCAGCCAGTCTATCCAACATTTGATCTAGAAAAGGGAGTGGAAAATGATCTTTCCTTGTGGCAAGGTTTAATTTTCTATAATCAATGCATATTCGCCGCCCTGTAACTTATCTTGTTGGTATCATTTCATTCTTTTTATAAACAGTCACAGTTACTCCTCCTTTCTTAGGAACACAGTGAATAAGACTAACCCATGCACTATCTGAAATAAGGTAGATAATTCTAGCATCCAACCATTTTAAAATTTCCTTCTTAACAATGTCTTTCATGATAGGATTTAATCTCCTTTGTGGATCAGCCTGCGGTTTGCAATTATCTTCCATAATAATTCTGTGCATACAAATTGAAGGACTGATTCCTTTAATATCAGCAATTGTCCATCCAAAGGCTTTCTTGTGCTTCTTCAAAATTTCAAGCAAACTGTCTTCTTCTTTTTTAGTTAATTGAGATGAAATTATAACAGGCAAGGTTGAGGATTCACTTAGAAAAACATACTTCAAATGATCAGGAAGCATTTTTAACTCAAGTTCAGGAGATTTTCAACTGTTAGACCATAAGATTTATCTTTCTCAGTCATATCCAACATTTCAAAACTTTCACAAACAAACTTTAAATCTTCCTCTTGAAAATCTTCAGAATCAAATAACTCCATTTCTTGCTTATATTCTAATTCTTCTCTTTCAGCTTTCTCTTCATAAGTTGATTTGAAATGACATTCACTTAAATATTCAATAACATCCATCCTATAACACTCATCTTCTTTACCTCTAACAGGATATTTCATCGATTTTAAAATATTAAATGTAACGATCGATTATTAACCCTCATCGTTAGCTCCCTTTTTGCACATCTATCATGGCTGCACTTGTAAGCTAAAAAAGGTCTCCCAAAATTATGGGTATCTCTTTATCTTCCTCCATATCTAACACAATGAAATCCACAGGAAAAATAAATTGATCCACTTTTACCAAAACATCTTCTATAACTCCTTTAGGATATGTGATTGAACGATCTGCTAACTGCAGAGTTATAGTAGTTGGGGTTATTTCTCATAGTCCTAGTATTTTGAATATTGATAGAGGCATAAGGTTAATTCTTTCACCCAAATCACTGTCGGCATATTTTTAGGTTGTGTGTTTTATTTTGAAAAGGGGGTCGCCTAACAGAAATTGTCGGCAAATTTTAATTTAATTTAAATAAATAATTTGAAAAGTAGTATTTGATTTTTGAAAATAACTTTAAATTTGAAGATTTTAAGATATGAAATCAAACCGATCTCACATCCCAAAAAGTTTATATAAACGAACACCGCACCACAAACCGTGTATCTATCCTAAGGGTAGACACACTGCTTAATGGTGGGGCTCGATTAAATAAACTAGAAGATTTGTGACATACGTTTGGTACGCGAACCAATTTTATAAGTCGACAAATTCCCCGCTTAATATGAAAGCATTAACCGGGGTTTATATTACTCAGGTTCTTTAAAATTCCCTATAAGGGCAAGCCCCTATAGTTAATTACATCATAAGTGACGGGAATCACCTAAGAAAACTCTCGATAATAATCAGTAGTTCTGCTCTCAAGAATTTCAAAGTGTAAGTTTTCAAGGGATTGAATTTTGGAATTTCGATAGGGAATGAATCAAATTTGGAAGATTTTATTTTGGGATTTCAAAGGAAGAAAGGTAGGAGAAATTACGGATTCGAAGCGAACTTCGGTAATTTCCCGACTATCCTATTGTTTGGCTTGCATTTAGGAAAGTCCTAATGTTTATTTAATGTTTTCATCTTGCCAATTTTAATTAATTAGGACTTATATCCGTATGACATGATCATACAAATGGCCTGGAAGATGTGAGGGTTTATATCGTATCGGACGACTACCTCGGAATCCTAAGTCCGGTTAGGGCTTAATTTGCAATGCAAAAGCCTAACAAAAGGTTGAGGATTTATGTTGCACTAGGCAAACTACCTCGGAGTCCTATGGATTGGTTATTTAATTCTAAGAAGGTTTAGCTGATGTGGATTCAAGTTTCTCGACGACGATGCGCCGTGTCGCCCACCATGCTCCAAGCTCCTTGTTGTTGCGGAGGTTTAGTTTTAGAAGTCATAACTCAGGAGATGAGAGAAGTATTTTAGTTTAGAGAAAATCTTAGTTTCCAAGTGTTTTTTATGTTTTATTTAAAACAAATTTTAAAGTTGATTATAACAACACCGGTTAAGATCCCACGGTTCCATCCTTCCGGCATCGTTATTTTTATCGAATTCACTTAGTCCAGATGAATTGCCTAAACTCAACTGAATGAGTTCCACACTTTCATTTAGACCGTGGGAAATCCCGTTAGCAACACGTAGGTTACATCATCCGAGGTATTCCCGATCATCCAACATGACGTTTTAATTTAGTTGTAATTGTAGTTTTGTGTTCTATTTGTGATTAAATTTTGAGTTGTTTTATATTTTGAAATGTTGTGGTGGTGAATTTTATCTTGCAATGACTTTTAACATAGTTTTGGTTTCAGTTTTAGGGACTATCCTAAAGGTGTGGGTTTTCATGCAACAGTTGTTTATCATGCAAGAAAAAGTAAGTGCGATGCAATTAAAGAAATTGCAATAAAAAAGCGTACCGGAGGGTCTTCCCATCATCCCAAGCTGCACTTAAAACACAATTAGAATATTTAAGCAAGTTCCTAGGTAAAGCTAAGGGAAGGGTTATGGTTTTCTACCAAATTCCTAATCCTATGGCTAGTCATTTCCTATGACGTCTAGTGTCCTTGTGTTTTGGTTTGAGGACGATTTTCTTCATCAAAGAATAATTAAGTTCAATTGTTCTTATAAGTATCCTATCATATTGAGGAAGTGCTTAAGAAGAATCGTAAACATCTTTTCAATATTACTAGAATTGTTTTAAGTCCAAATGGATTTAATCATGCAAATGAATTAATCGTCCGAGAGTCCAAGTTTTGTTATTATCTTGCTCAGTGAACTAGGACATTTGAATATCCTATAAGTGAAGTAACACTTCATTTAATGTTATGTTTAGGAGTTATGGTAACCAAAGCTTTCGAGGGCAAATTGGTGTTCAAATGGTTTATGATTTAACTTCAATTAACGGGTTTAAATTTGGAATAGTGTTCAAGTTGCTTTATATTTAATTTCTTTATGTCTTAGGTGATGTTATTTAATTCAATTTAATTTAACTTTAATTTAATTTAATTTGGTTTAGTTTTAATTTTAATTTAATTTTGATTTAATTCAATTTAGTTTGACTTGATGTTAAATTAATTTAATTTAATTTGATTTAATTTCCTTTAATTTAATTTAATTTGATTTAATTTTAATTTAATTTAATTTAATTTAATTTAATTTAATTTAATATGTTTTAATTTAATTTAATATTTTTTAATTTAATTTAGTTTAATTTAATTTAATTTAATTTATTTATTTAATTTAATTTAATTTAATTTATTTATTTAATTTAATTTAATTTACTTAATTTGTTTGATTTAATTTAATTTAATCTTTAATTTAATTTTATTTTTAATTTTAATTTAATTGAAAATTTAAAAGAGTTTAATAATTTAACTTTAATTTAATTTAATGATTAAGTCCTTTAACATTTTAAAACTTTAAATTTGAATTATCATTTTTAATTAGGAATTAAATATTATTGAGATGATTAATTTAGGGATTTTTAAATTAAAGAATAAATCTCTTCCTAATAATATCCCTATCTTAATAATTCCAATTTTATTATTCTTCCAAATTTAATCAATTATTTAATTAAGGTTTATTTTAATTATCTTCAAATTGTTTAATAGGTTTCTACCCTTTAATTATTTAAATTTCAATCATCCAAATCAGATTAAGATCAAATATTTTATTTGTTAATTTTATTAAACCTAAAGTTTTAATTAAGGGTTAAAATTTTTAATTACCATTTTGCCCTTCAAGCTTAATAATTCCATAACTCACTAAATTGAGCTTAAATGAACTTGAAATTTTTATGTGACTTTACTCATATGCCAATAAAGACATGAGAGGAGAAAATGTGATTTTTCTGTATTTAATTTATTTATGTAATTATTTTTGGTGGAAAATAGGAATTTCCAAGGAAAATTTAATAATATGACCAAGGGAAAGTTTCTGTCCTTAAGAAAATTATGGGACATTCCTAATGACCAGAGGACCACTTGGACCAATTTTAGTGATTTTTTGAATTATATTATTTTTATTATAATTATTTTAAGTTTTGGAGTATTAATTAATTTAAAAATAAAATAAAGGTTGAAAAATGAAATTTATATTTTTCAAAAATCTCTCTGATATCAAGGAAATCAGAGAATCAATTTATGCAATTTTCTGATTTTTCTTTGATTTATTATAATTATTTTAGTGAAAATGCTAGAAAATATATTTTTTAATTTTAAAATTACCTTAGGGCTTTAAAATTTAATATCTCATTAAATAGACCTAAGAAAAATATGGGATTTGTTCCTAAGTGATTAAAATTCAAAATGTGACATTTTGGTGAATTTTATTATTTTTGTGATTTTTATTATTTTTTAATTATTAAAATATTAAAATAATACCAAAAAATCAACTTTTTTAGAAAATTGAAATTTTAATTTTCTTAAATTCCCCTAATATCAAAGAGGCTCCAAAACCAATTTGGTGAATTTTTAAAAAGTATTTTGAAAGTTATGAATTTTTAAAGTTTAAAATGGCTATATGGCTTAATCAACCCATTTAGTAGGGCTAACCAAGTCCAATTGGCTTCAAATTTTTATGGTGGGTTCCTCTGATCCTAGAGGTCAGTGGAGAATTAATTTCAAGTCAATTTGATGTATGGTTAGCTCTAATTAATTAAGGAGCTATTTTGGGTGTTTAAGCCAATTAGGGTTATTTTAAATGAATTAATCCAAAATCTATTTTTCCTAGGGTTCTCTGGTCATAAGAGACATCACCAAATTTTCCTAGAATTTATTTCACAACATGCTAATTATTGGAATTAAAATACTTAAAACAGCAACATGAATTTGAAAAAATCAATAACTTCTCATAGGGATGGCCTCTGACTTTGGAAAATTCGAGGAATGTTCCCGAATTCAGAGGCTTCAAAAGCCACTATGGTCTCATGCCATGGTGAATTTCCTATATGCATGGAGAATTAAAACAATGCAGAAGGGAAATAAATCATTAAAAATAAAATACTTGATGAAATTAAATAATTTCTTTTCCACATTATTCTCCTCCATTCATTTGAGCAAGAGGGTATTTTTATTTTATTTTTCTGATTTTCCTACACAAAGTTATGGATTTTTGAAGTTTAAGGGAATTAAATAAATCAAAAATACCCTAATTTTCTATTTATCCACGCGGCGCCACGTCAACCTCGGTAGCTCCGAAAGACCACGCGGCGTGTTCTGGTTCGACGCCGCCATCTGACTCAGCGCTCCAGGGCCCCGCTGTGTGGTTCCATCTCCTGATCTGACGCGATCCTGGCCGTCCGTCCGCGCGTGTATTAAATGAACGGCATCCGTTCATCGTCCCCAAGCGTCCTCACCCGAGAGCCGTCCACACTAAATCCACTAATATCTCACTCGATACTCGATGGATTTTCGTGTTCTTATGCTGCATGGATTCGTCTTGAAGAGACGAATACATCTATACGGTGATCATGCATTGAAATTAAAACATTTGAAATGGAAAATCTCCAGAAGCTCGGGATGAAGAATTAGCTCATACCTTTGCTCAGAGAAGTGTGGCTTCAATCTGAGGGTTGTGTCACCTTCGATTGGATCCCAGCAAGCTCCAGATGAAGTCTCCTGGTCGATGAATTGCCTGGGTATGATTTCGACCAAGCCCGATCACAAAGCTTGGAGTACGGAACGGATGGGTGGCTCGGAGAGGGGCCTTTCTGTGGTGGACATCTTCCGCTAGTGCAGTGAAGGTGTAGGACCAATCGATTTGAGGATTGATCCGCTGTGGAGAAGTGTCCCGGTTTTGGGTGGAATTTTGGTTGAGAAATTGAGTTACGTTGGTGGGGATTAGGGCAAATTGGCACTTGAGGATCAACTGCTCTAAGTATGGAGAGTGTTCTGGAACAATTTTGGCAGGGTTTCAGTAAGATCTGGTTCAGCACCTCTCATGGCTGAGAGGGGGTGGTGTTTAAATAGGAGAGGGTGGAGGGCCTCCCAGGGAGAGTTAGGGCTTGGGATCGAGCTGCTCTTGGCAAGAGAAGAACAGTGCAATGGCCAGCAGGGATGGGGCGGCTCGGCGGTGAGAATTCCAAGTTTGGGCTCATGTGTGAGCTCTCGGCACAGTGGTTTCCGGTGGGCTGTGGTGGGTGACCGGCTAGGGTCGGGTCACCCTCGAGGTCGGGGAGGTCGGGGCGGGGCTTAGTGCGGTCGATTGGCCATGGACATGTGTAAAGGAGTTGAATTGAAATGGAATGGGGGAGGATCTAATTTTGGCTTGATTTGGTCGAGTCCACCTTTTGGGCTTGGTTCACCTCCCCATGGCTGATTTAGGTGAGGGAGGATCGGGTGAATCGGTAGGAAAGGGTAAAGAACTCACCATCCCTGAATATTTTGATTAATCATGGATTAAGGTGAAGCATAAAAAGGGTTAAAACCTTTTTAAGGGGGCTTAAAAGGGGCTCCTCCTTTTACCATTAATGGCTTGATCACATGTCAAACCTTCCATGGCTTCATGTGGCTTGTCCATGGCTTGCATGGCTTGTCTTTGGCTTGGGGAAAAGCTTGGTCAATTTCATGAAAATGGATTTTAGAAATTTTTGGTAATTTGATGGGAATTTGTATGAAGCTTGATTTGGAATGGTTTAATGATGATTTTGAAACTTAGGGGTGATATCAATTAAAGTTATGATGAAAAGAAATTGCCATGTGGGCTTTAGGGCCAATTTTGGGCTTTTGTATTTGGTGGAAATGGGCTTTTAAAATGGTTTAGGGAAGTGGGCTTTTGGATTTTAAAATGGATTTTAGGATGAAATTTTGGCAAAGGCTTGGGCCAAATAATTGTTGGGTTTAGCTTATAGATGTGTCATGAGTGACTTGGAGCAAATTGGGAGTGATTTGGGTTTGAATTGGGTTGAATTTGGGCTCCTTTGGTGAATGGGCCAATATAGGTCAAATTGGGCTAACTTGGGCCAATGTTGGGCTAGGGTTGAAATTGATGTAAAATTAATGTTGGGAAATGTTTATGGGAGTGTTTCAAAGAGGTTTTAACTTTGGTTGGGCTTTGATTTTGGGGTTTGGGCTCATTTGGGTTAGGTTTGGGTTTAGGTCGAAATAGGGCCTTTTAGCTTTGGGTTGAAGTTGAGTGGGGTTTGGGTCTAAATGTTGGGCAAATCATGTTAGTGTTTTGTTTGTGGGAATGTTAAGGAAGATTTGGAAAATATTTGGGGTTAATTGGAGTTGAATTGGGTGAGTTTGGGTTATGTTTGGATCATGGGTCCAAATTGGGCTTTAAGGCCAAAAGTGAAATTGGATCCAAATGTCAATCAAATTGGACTTGGATTTGGTCTAGATTGGTGTTGGGATTGTTGAATTGAAGTTTAGAATTGAATTGTACCAGAATTTGGGTCAATTGGGTAGGTTTGGTTTGACATTGGGTTCACTTTGGGTTTAAAATGGGTCAAATTGGGGGTTTTGATAAAAGTGGTATAAATTGACAAAATTGGCCCATGGTGTAGTTGAACAAAATGTAATTGGGAATATTTGGGATTTTCTGGAATTTTCTGGGAATTTTCTGAATTTTTGGATTTTTGGGTCAAGAGGGGTATTTTGGGTATTTGGAGGGTATTGGGAGGTATTTTTGGAATTCTTGGTATTTTTGGGTATGAATGATTAATTTGAGTGATGTGGAAATGTTTGGGATTGGTTTTGAGGAATTTTGGGTGATTTGGAAATTTTGGAGGATTTCAAGGGTTTTGGGTAGGCTAAGCGGGTGTAGGGTCCCGGAGGTGAAAAATTGAAAATTTGGAAAATTGAAGATTGGGTGAATATAAGTGGAATGAAATCATTTTGGTTGAGCCATGAAGCCATATCAAGCCCACATGAGCCATGAAGGGACTCATTTAAGGAATCGATTATGTTGTTCCTAACCCTCTTGTCGAGGGCTTAGGGGTTAAGGACCATCCATGTGAATCACCTACATGAGTCGGGGAGGTCGAATTGGGTATAGGTGTGTGAAAGTGTAGTGTATAAATGTAGTGTGTGTAAGTCGGCCCTTCACCGAGACCGGGCCGCCGGGGGTAGTCCTAAGGCCGAAGAGTCCTATAGGAACTCATCCTTTAAACTTCCGCATTTGATTTCGACCCTACAGGTGATTAGGGGTCTACGATCGAAGTTTGTAGAGTTTGCGGGGAGTTAAGAAGTGGTTTGAAATTCTAGGTGGTGGGTCCCATTTCTAATCCTCTAGGATAGTCGAAAGGAAAAGCTGAGGCTAGATCCTATGTACTAAAAGAAGAAGAGAAGACCTCATCAAAAATGAGGTCGACAAATGGACCCCCGATAGGTGTGGTGAGCTAACCAAGCACACCGCGCGTATTGGCATTGACCAAAGAGATCAACAAAACCAACACGGATGTCCAAGTGACAAACTTAGGACAAAGTAGAAGAGTTTCAGCTGGGGAGTGTCGAGCATATCTGCGAGGCCGGAGATTCCTGAACTCTCGCTGGGGGAAGGAAAAGGAGGTAAATCTCAAATCACATGACTTGGGGGAATTTCAATTTAGATTTTATTTTGTTTCAGTTTAAGTTTTGATGTGTGAGCTCAGATTTTAGTTTGGAGTTTCAATTTAGATTGAAGTTTTGTTAAGATTAATTTGAAGGGATTTGATTTGAAATGAGGATTGGAATTTTGTGGTTTTAGATGTAACATCTTCAACTTCAAAAGAAAATTGAATTGATTGGATTGAATCATTACAATGAGGAGAGATCTCAGAGCAATGCGGTATTGGATGTAAAATCCTTAAGCTCAAGAGTTTGATTTTGATGTATTTCATCGTAATAGGGAAAGAACCTAAAGCAATGCGGTATCTGATGTAAAATCCTCAACTCCAAAAGTTTGAATTTTGATGTATTTCATTGTGATAGGGAAAGAATCCTAAAGCAATGCAGTTTCAGATGTAAAATCCTCAACCCCAAGAATTTAAATTTGATGTATTTCATTGCGATAGGGAAAGAATCCTAAAGCAATGCAGTCTCGGATGTAAAATCCTCAACTCCAAAAAGTTTGATTTTGATGTATTTCATTGCGATAGGGAAAGAATCCTAAAGCAATGCAGTCTCGGATGTAAAATCCTCAACCCCAAGAATTTGAATTTTGATGTATTTCATTGCAATAGCGAAAGAATCCTAAAGCAATGCAGTCTTGGATGTAAAATCCTCAACTCCAAAAATTTGAATTTTGATGTATTTCATTGCAATAGCAAAAGAATCCTAAAGCAATGCAGTCTCGGATGTAAAATCTTCAACCCAAAAAGTTTGAATTTTGATGTATTTCATTGCAATAGGGAAAGAATCCTAAAGCAATGCAGTCTCGGATGTAAAATCCTCAACCCAGAAAGTTTGAATTTTGATGTATTTCATTGCAATAGGGAAAGAATCCTAAAGCAATGCGGTCTCGGATGTAAAATCCTCGGCCCGGAAAGTTTGAATTTTGATGTATTTCATTGCGATAGGGAAAGAATCCTAAAGGAATGCGATCTCGGATGTAAAATCCTCGACCCGAAAAGTTTGAATTTTGATGTATTTCATTGCGATAGGGAAAGAATCCTAAAGCAATGCAGTCTCGGATGTAAAATCCTCAACTCAAAAAGTTCGATTTTGATGTATTTCATTGCGATAGGGAAAGAATCCTAAAGCAATGCAGTCTCAGATGTAAAATTCTCAACTCCAAAAGTTTGATTTTGATGTATTTCATTGCGATAGGGAAAGAATCCTAAAGCAATGCAGTCTCGGATGTAAAATCCTCAACTCCAAAAAGTTTGATTTTTAATGTATTTCATTGCGATAGGGAAAGAATCCTAAAGCAATGCAGTTTCGGATGTAAAATCCTCAACTCCAAAAAGTTCGATTTTGATGTATTTCATTGCGATAGAGAAAGAATCCTAAAGCAATGCCGTCTCGGATGTAAAATCCTCAACTCCAAAAAGTTTGATTTTGATGTATTTCATTGCGATAGGGAAAGAATCCTAAAGCAATGCAGTCTCGGATGTAAAATCCTCAACTCCAAAAAGTTTGATTTTGATGTAGTCCTTGACTTTGCAAAGATTTGTAGTGTTGATTTGAAAGGTGTGGAATTTTGGTGCTTCTGCAACAAGGTCATGCATTACTGGTGGTTCTTTCTGGTAGCGTGGTAGCCTTCTTTCTTCTGATTTTCGTGAGATTTCCCTGGTCCTTTCTGTTATCCTAGGAGGCTGGCCTCCTTTCTTCGGGTTCTGGTGAACCGGTGTCCTTGAAGTGTATGTCTTGGCAGTAGCAAGCTGCCTCGTCGCGTTCGGTCCATTGCTAGTTTGGTTAACATCTTACGGATACGGCGATTCTTATTTCTTTGTTGCGTTCTTTGTGAGAGTAGCTCTTCGAACTTCTTGAATCTCCGTAGGCGCGGCGGCAAGCCTTGCCCTCTGCATAGCGACTACAAACTTGATTTTCTTGTCTTCTTCGGTGTTTGCCTTTCTTTTCTTGCTTCTTTGGATTGGTGGCTTGGGCCACCCACTTTCATCACTTGTCTGCCTGGGCAGTTCTTCTCGATCGGCCGGGACCCAATCATTTTCCTCGTCTTGCGAGCTCTGTCGGTGCGAAGTTCGAGTCAATCTCGATTATCACTCCATCTTTCACCCTCTTTTCATCGAGTGCAAGGCTTACGCCATTTCTAAAGTTCGGGACCAACCGCCCGATTCGACATTTCCCTGCGAAAAGACAAGGAAAAGGATCGGGGGCTGTACTAAGAACAAGAACATTAAGAAAATGTTTATTAAAGACGGTTTTTTACTTCTTGTATTTTTACATTCACGGAATGAAGTGGGATAAGATCGGGGAAAGAGATTTGATATGGAAGAGAAAACAAGGAAAACTTTATTATCATGATTTTATTTATTTTAGCACATTTTTTATTATTTTTGGGTTCGGACCCAGTCATAAGTAATTACTTTGCCCGTTCTTCTTAGTATAAAGAATTCATTCCTTCGAAACATCAGGTAGCGTAATACCTTTTCAAGTATCATCCATTGATCGGAAGCATATGTCGTTCTCCCTGGCAATTCACTAGTGCGGTAAGAGCCTCCTGAGTATACTGCTTCAACCACAAACGACCCTTCCTAAGTGGCTTCAAATTTACCTCCTATCTTGCGGTGTGCAAAAATAGGTCTTTTGAGAACGAGAACTAAGTCACGAACTTTGAAGGTTCTTGGGCGGACCAGTTTGTCATGGGCTTGAACCATCTTAGCTTGGTATAGTTCTAAATTTTCTTCTGCTGCTGCAAGTCTTTTCCCTTCCGGGCTTTCCAATTCCTCTAGTCGTAATTTGGCATTCTCTTCATCGTGATCTTATTTGTATACGCAATTCGAGTGAAGGAAGGCCTGAACCTCTAAAGGTAACTACTTGCCTCGGACCCATACACCGGAGGCGTAAGGTGTAGCTTGAGTAGGAGTTACGAAGGTTGTCCGGTAGGCCCATAAGGCTTCTAATAACTTCTCGTGCCAATTTCTCTTATTATCGTCCAAAGTCTTCTTTAAGATTTGAACGAGAGTTTTATTAAAAGCCTCGGCAGGGCCGTTTGCTCTTGGGTAGTAAATTGTTGAATATCGCCGGTCGATTCCGTGTCTCACGACAAAATTGTTGATTTGTGTGCTTCTAAATGCGACCCGTTATACGAGATGATCTGCGCGGCACTCCGAAACGGTAGACAACTTGGTTCTTGAAAAGCGTAGCACGTGGTGTGCTTTCACTTCTCCAAGTGGAGCGCCTCTGCCCACTTGGAAAAGTAATGCGTAGCCGCAAGAATGAAGCGATGTCCTTTTGAAGATGGTGGTTCTATTGGACCCACTATATCCGTGCCCCAACATTCGAATGGCCGCGACGTAATTGTCGGATGTAGCACATTTGGAGGTTGGTGTAGAACCACTCCGTGCACTTGGCATTGGTGACGGCTCTTGGCGATTTTCATGCGGTCGGTCATCATCGAGGGCCGGTAGTACCCTAGTATTTTAATCTTCATTTTCATCTTCGGACCGCTGGTGAGCGCCACGGAGTCTGAATGCACCTCTTTAACAATTTCACGGGCCTCGGACCCGCTTAGTCACCTTAGCCGCATTTGATCGAAAGACCTTACGTATAACGTGTTGTTTATTAATGCGTAAGACGGAGTTCTTTTCTTGATCGATGGGCTAGCGACCTATCGTCTGGTAGCTTTCTGTTTGCGGGTAGTACATTAATGGTTGTCGCCGATCTTCGTGTTTTACGTCACTTGTTGCAGCTGATTCTTCTTCTTTTCTCGATTTGTGTATTGTGTCTATGTCGGCGTGACGGGACCCGACGTCCGTGAGCCGACCCTCCCGGCGATTCATCTTGCGGACGGGCAAATTCTTTTGCGAGGCGAGCTAACGCATCTGCTAAAGCATTTTCTTTCTCGGGAATTTTTAGATTGTCACATTCGAATTTGTTCCAACAAGCGTATGGCATCTTGGAAGTATTGCTCGAGTCTTGGTTTTAAAATTTTATCTTGTCCGTGATCATGTTGAATGATTAGCTGCGAATCCCCGTAGATGTTGATGTTTGTTATCCCCATTTGAATAGTTAATTCCGGTCCTGTTATGAGGGCTTCGTATTCGTTTCGTTATTTGTACACGGTTCCGTCAAGTGGTAGGAGTATCTTAACATCCCCCTGCTGCGGTGTTATAAAGATTAGTCCGATTCTTGCCTTACCGAGCACTATCACTTGCGATTCTTCGTCTTTGTGTCTTGAAGATGCTCCGTCGAAATATAATTCCCATCGTCGATCATCGGGGTCTTCAGGCTCATTATTTGTTCATCGGCAAATTGTCATTGAGAGGAGATTCGCCGGCGGAGGGTGTCTTGTAAGGAAGTACGCTAGGACTTGTCCCTTTACGGCACGAAGAGGCACGAAAGTTATATCGAATTGCAATAATATCATTGACCATCGGCAAGTACGCCGGAAAGCGTTGGACGGGTCATCAAGTATTGCAATGGATTAAATTTCGAGATTAGGTTGACCTTATGAGAAAGCATGTAGTGCCTGAGCTTTTGAGCGGCGAAGATCAGGGCCAAACAATGCTTTTCAATTGCGGGATACCTTATTTCCGTCGGAAGTAAACGACGGCTTAGGTAGTAAAAAGCATTTTCTTTACCCTCACCTTTGACCTGGGCTAACGGGGCTCGAGAGAGTCGTCTAGAGCCGCGGTATAAAGTATCGGCGGTTTACACGAGGCCGAGGTCTGCTAAGACGAGAGGTGTCATTAAATGCTTGTTTAATGTCCTCGAAGGCCCTACGGCATTTCTCTTCCCAAATAAATTTGGCGTCCTTTTTAACTAGTGCCGAGAAAGGTGACACCTACTGAAAAGTTTGAGATAAAGCGTCGAAGATATGCCAGCTTCCCTTGAAAAGATCGTAGTTGTTTTAAGGTTTTGGGAGGCGGCATTTCTAAGATAGCTTTAATCTTTTCCGGGTCGATTTCAATTCCACGATGTCGGACAACGAATCCTAAGAATTTCCCGGAGGTGATGCCGAAGGCGCATTTTAAGGGATTCATCTTAAGGTTAAATTGTCTTAATCGTTCGAAAATAATTCTCAAATCATACAAGTGGTTGTCCTTTACTTTGCTTTTGATGAACACATCGTCCACGTAACATTCGACTTGATTGTGGATGAGATCATCAAAAATTCTTGTCATCGCTCTACGGTATGTTGCTCTCGCGTTCTTCGGTCCGAATGGCATCCTTTGTGTAGCAATATACTCCGATAGGCGTTCTGAATGTTGTAAGTTTTTCATCTTCTGGAGCCATTCTTATCTGGTTGTATCCTGAAGATCCATCCATGAATGAAAATATCTCATGTGTCGAAGCAATGTCGATCATTAGTTCTTGGATCGGTAGAGGGAATTCGTCTTTTGGACATGCCTTGTTTAAATCTCTGAAATCCACACAAATTCTGATCTGACCATTCTTCTTTACGACTGGCACTACATTGGCTAGCTAAGTTGGGTATTGTTCTTCACGGACAAATTTAGCGTCTATTAGCTTTTTAACTTCAGCTATGACTTGTTGTTCGATTTCTAGACGCATTCTTACGGGACCTTGTCGGCGATACGAAGTAGGGTCCACTCCTAGCTTATGGATTGCGACCTGCGGAGCTAATCACGGCATCTCATCGTAGCTCCAAGCAAAACGATCTTTAAAATCCATTAATAACTTGATTATTTCTTCGGAGTCTTCTTTATTGAGTAAGGAGCTAACAAAGGTAGGTCTAGGCTCTTTGCTTAGTACCTAAGTTAACTTCCGTTAACTCATCTATTGTAGATTTGATCTCTTCTTCGAACTACGGTGGAGCGTCTCCAGTTTGTAAATCTTGAATTCTTACGTGGTTTCCATGCGGTTTTCATTAGACTCACAAGTGACAACCGAGGCAAAATTCGGTATCGTCAGCGATCCTCTCGTGCCGAATCCGAGACCATGCTTTGAATTGCGTGGACGACCGGAGTTATTCCATAATTTTTCAAAATGTTGTGATTGACCTTTTGTCCATTGTCGAGGTAAGAAACCACGCTGAATTAAATTTTGAACACAGGGAGAGGACCACTCAAAAGGCAATTCCATTAGTCCTGATGAAGTGACATCTTCAAATTGTACATTATTCTCAGTTTTGGAGGAAGAAGCACTACGGTAGAATTTGATTGGCTTTGCACCGCCGCTACGTACCTCTTTGACCACCATACCCTCGATCTTATTAGAATGGATCAGGGTCAGGGTCATAGTATGTACATAGTGGTTAATCTTCTCGTACATCGATTTGTATTCTTCGTTCTTCTCATCTTCGAGAGAGATCTTGAATTGCGGCGTCTTCCGACTTATTGTCGCTGCTTCTTGTTTGATCTCTTTTTCTTCTTCAGAACTGTCTTCCCAATCAAGATTGATGGCTGGTTTCCTCTGTCCAACTGTCCTAACGTCTCTACCATGACCTCATCCCCGGCCTCGACCTCGGATGCGAGTTGTGGAGAAACCTTCACCATCTCGCCGTAAGGGAGTGGTGAGTGGCTGATTGGACTAGAACTTCGGGTTCTTCGTTGTCCCGAACTTTCTTTGCTTCATTTGTTATGGTATCTACTGGAGAAGATTGTTTTCTTCGGTGGTGCATAATAAGTTTGCATCTTCATGGATTCCAATCTCATGTACGGAGAATGGTTGTAAGTCACCTTTGATGCACTTATTCCCCTCCATCGTAGTATTTGATGCACCGATGTAGAGATGATGGTACCATCCGGTTTTCATGTATCCACGGTCGGCCCGAGTAGAGCGTTGAACGACGTTTCGAATCGATTATGTGAAATTTTGCGGTTGTCTTTGCTAAGTCACCGGTCTTCATTAGTAGTGTTATTGATCCGAGGGCTCTTTCCCCTTTACGGTTGAATCCTCTTAATAACATTTTGTTGGCTTCGAGCTCGCGGGCATCAATTTCCAAGTATCTTAGTGTTCGAAGACTCATTATATTAATTGATGCTCCTGGATCCACAATACTGCGGAGAGCGTAAACTTCCCGATTGTAGCTGAAATGTACAACGGTAGGTTGTGGTCTGTTGTCCCGAACGAGTAGGTCATTGTACGTGAAGGTAACACCTCGATGTTCCTTTAACGAACAAACCTCATCTAAGGAATCTCCGACCATTTGAGCTAAGCAAATTTACCGGATCAAGTAAGGCCTTGATCAGAGCTTCTCTCATCTCCTTTGATAAGATGAGAGCGTCGTAGATGCTCAGTTTGGCTGGTAGTTTCCTAAGATGGGCTAGCACGTTGTAGTCCACTTTATTTTCATGTGTCTCGGCTTCTTCTCGAATGGGTATTTCTTCGTCGTGGTTGGTTCTTCTTGAACGACCACTGCTTTCCTTTGTCCTTTGGACCCATTCTCGGAGGTAGAACTCTTCCACTTCTTATGTTAACTTCGTAATTTCTTCGACTCTAGTATTGAGCTTGCGGTGTTTCCTTCGAATCGGAATGACAAGTTCTTCTGGATTAGCCTCGGAGTCTGAAGGCTCTAACTCTATTGTGACTGGAGCTCCTCGAAACTCGCAAATAGATTCATTGCTTGTTTAACTTTCGTAACCTCCTTGATGGATGTCTTCTTCGTCATCGTGATCGTCGAGATTGTGTATGATTTGAGAATTGTCATTGGTATCGAAATCGATGTCCGGATTGTCGCTAATTACGTAATCGTTAGAAACAGTCAAAACGTAGCCAACGCCATCACCCTTATCATTATAAGATCCCACTGGAGTGAGCAAATAATCATACGAGTCGGAGGTTCGAGGGATTTCTCCCCGAATCGGAAACAACTATCCTAGGATAAGCAGCCCCTAGTCCAGCCTTAGGAGCCTCGGTCCTCTCTTCTTCGTCGATTTTCTTCTTCTCTTCGATCGTCTCTTGTTGAGGTGGTTCTTCTATCGCAAGTGATAGTGCCGACTTGACAGGTTTCAAACTTTGAATTGAAGCTCGCACCGAGGCGGTTTGGATGCTGTCTAAAATCTTTTTTGAAGATCTTGTCCAAGAGGTAGTCCATCCATCGTTAGTTGCATGGGGATCTATCGGAACGATGAGATCAGTCGAGACAACATTGATGGAACCTCCTTTCTGGGGTTCCTTCATGTACTCCTTCGGGATCGTTATATTCCCTTTCCGAAGGTTGTCGTTGAGCCAACTTTTGAAGGTAATGCAATCTTCTATCTTGTGCCCGAAGCATCCGGTGGTAAGGGCAAAAGTTGGGATCACCTTTCTTGTTGACTTCTTCGGTCTCTTAGGCTGCGGCGGTGGAAATGCTGGAGACTTCATCAAACTACGGAACATTTTCGGCCTTCGCTTCATTCTTGAATGGATATTCCACTGATCGAAGCTCCCTTAATGTACGTTGCGGACGAGGAGGTTGTTCATCTTGTTGAGATGAGTGATAGGCTGGGTCGAGGTTGTTGATAATTCGGTTGAGGTTGTTGTAGCCGTTCGGACGATATTTGTATCGGTTGCTTGCCTTTGTCGGCTAGCAACGATCCCGGATTTCTTTTCAAAAGTATTCACGGGCTTTTGCTTGTACGTCTTGTCGGCGAAACTTAATTGCTTCGCTTCCTCTTGCAAGCTCCGGCCTTGCTTAACAACTTCTCGAAAGTCTTAATAGTGAATCCTTTGAGGAGAAGTGCTTTATCGGGCCATGAATGCTTTTAAGTAAGATGCCGGTTGCATCGTTGTTCTTGTAATTGTGGTTCACACTTCATACTCGGATTTCTCCATTGAAGTATGTAATCCACCAAAGTTTCGTTCGGCTTCGCTTCTCTACCACTAAATCACCTATAGTGATGTGGTGCTTGAGCTCCGGCGAATCGCTTGATGAAAAGGTTTTCTAGTTCGAGAACGTCTTCATCTGAACCATTTGGTAATTCGCATACCAATAAAAGGCGATCCACGACGAGTGCAGCGACGAACTATCGGATGAGTAATGCATCGCTCCCGCCGGCATTGCAACAAGCGGCACGAAAGTGTGCGACATGCTTGTCGGGGTTCCGGTTCCATCAAAGGTCTTGAACAGAGGTGGTACGAAGCCTTTTGGGTATTGGACAGCGTCGAATTCTTCCGGGTAAGGTCTACCCGTCCGAATGGATGTCCCACTCTTTGATTGTGCTAAGGCTTCTCGCACCTGCTGTTCCACCAAGCTCTTGATATCTTTTTCGGAATCATGCTTTGTGTTGTATCTTTCTTTAGGTGATCATCCCCAGTTGACGGATGTAATCTCCTTTCCTCCGTCTACAATGTGAATGACCTCTGGGGGTGTTTCTCTTTTGGGTTGCACTTGACTTTGGAGAGTGGCTAGGGCTACAGCCATCTCTTCCATCCTCTTCGCCATTTGGGCAATCGTATCGTCTTTCTCTTGAAGTTGCCTCCTCATCACTTACGGCTCCTCTCTTTCTGCGGTTGCAGGAGCACCTTGTGAAGCTGACGAAGCTCGCGTTTCAACCATGTTAATTTCTGCATACTCATCGTCCATGAATTCCTATGAATCAATCTCGTCTCCGAATTTCTCTTCTCTTTCTTTTGCTAGTCGTCGAATATCAGTCCTCAACTTTTCCATAGCATCCTCTAGCTGTCTTTTACGTGCATCCTCGCGATTGTCGTGTGATGGGCTGTCGGGTTCCCTTCTCATGAGTCCCTTTTTTGCGGTAGCACTTTCTTCGGATTCAAGTCTCTGACGAGACTTTCCTTTTCGAGTTGTTGTTTCGATCTTAGCTGTCCGAGTAGTGGGACGCCATACCATCCTTCAGCGGCGGAAGGTCCAGGACCGGATGGTGCAGTCGGTCAAATCTTTGGAAGGTGGTATCCTCCTAATCTGTAACCACGAAACAACGATAGGCGGACTCAGCCTTCATCCTTTTATTTGACTTTTACGCTAATGATGGCAGGTTCTACTCGTGGCCCGAGACGGGATTTGGCGGCACCGCCCGATCCTTCTTAGAATCTCCGATACGGGGCATTTCTCTTTCTTTGCTAGTTTCTCGATCACGGTACGTAGTCGGGCAAATGACGTGATCCTAGCCCTTTTCTTCTGCTTATCGTTGTAGTATCTTTGGTCGAGGTAATGTAGAAACAATCCTGCGGACATTTTCCTCGTCGAGTTGCGGCGGAAAGGGGTGGAATCTACTTCCTTCCAAAAAGGGTGTATCTTCGGGCAATGGTATGTATTCAAGTAGTGGTGTGTACTCGGGGAGTTCGGGATTTCCTCCGGGAAAGCAAATTAGGCGGCTACGGCCTTCACGGCAATTTTCCTGCCATGTTCCTTCTTTGGGTCCGTGTTAGTGATGGAATTCTTGAAAGTTGGACCCGATTTCAAAAATAGAAGGTCTCACGGGAAAGTCCGTACCCTCCACGGTAACGGGTTCACCATAGTTACGGATTTCCTTCCCCTTTAATCTGGCGGAAGCCGGGGTAGGTGCGAGACAACTAGACCGGTGGGGGTAGCAAGAACGGTCCATCTGGCGACGGCGGTACTCCTCTCGATTGGAATCTTTTGCGGGGGAGGAAACTCTTGGGTTGACCTGAGGTTGAACTCGATCAACGGCTTCTCAGCTTCAGATACTTTGTTTGTCAGCGTGAAAAGGGAAACGTCGGTGATCTTGACATTTGTGTTCTCGAATCCTTGTCCAAACCGAATGATCCCATTGTCGGGCAGCTCATCCTTGTAAACAGCGAAGTCGAGTCCATTGGTGAAGGAGAAAATCGGCTTTGGGGCTTCCATTTCGCGGGGCGGATTCGATTGTCGGACCCAAGTTATGCTTCTTCTCATCAGGACGAAAAGAAAGGAATCGAAAAGAATCCGAACACATTCTTGTTCATGTATTTATAAGAAGGAGTTATTTGTTAAAAGAGTCATTCATTAGAGGGTTTGTTTACTTAGAACGGAATGTTCGAAAGGTGTAGAGAAGGTAATGAATCGATTCGAGTTGGAAGGGAAAAGAAGGTCTTATGCAAGACTTCTCGACTCGAAGGATCACTCCTAAACTAACACTTATTGGGGTCCGCCCCACCTCGAAATGAGGCAAAAGGATTTCGGAACCTCTCTATTTAGGGGTGTCTAAACGGTGGCTCCTAAATCCGAGAGAATGTTGGCTATACTCGTTCAAGGTAGAAATGAACATAGTATTCCAACGGGAAGGAGGAGTAGCTTGATCCACGAGGGACATGGATACACTACCGATTTTTGAAAGCGAATTGTCGATTAAAATGGAGAGAGGAATTGTCCCCAGCGGAGTCGCCGAAATTGTCGGCATATTTTTAGATTGTGTGTTGTATTTTGAAAAGGGGTCGCCAAACAGAAATTGTCGGAGAATTTTAATTTAATTTAAATAAATAATTTGAAAAGTAGTATTTGATTTTTGAAAATAACTTTAAATTTGAAGATTTTAAGATATGAAATCACACCGATCTCACATCCCAAATAGTTTATATAAACGAACACCGCACCACAAAACGTGTATCTATCCTAAGAGTAGACACACTGCTTAATGGTGGGGCTCGATTAAATAAACTAGAAGATTTGTGACATCCGTTTGGTACTGCGAACCAATTTTATAAGCCGACAAATTCCCAGCTTAATATGAAAGCATTAAACGGGGTTTATATTACACAGGTTCTTTAAAATTCCCTATAAGGGCAAGCCCACATAGTTAATTACATCTTAAGTGACGGGAATCACCTAAGAAAACTCTCGATAATAATCGGTTGTTCTGCTCTCGAGAATTTGAAGTGTAAGTTTTCGAGGATTGAATTTTGGAATTTCGATAGGGAATGGATCAAATTTGGAAGATTTTATTTTGGGATTTCACAGGAAGAAAGGTAGGAGAAATTACGGATTCGAAGCGAACTTCGGTAATTTCCTGACTATCCTATTGTTTGGCTTGCATTTAGGAAAGTCCTAATGTTTATTTAATGTTTTCATCTTCCCAATTTTAATTAATTAGGACTTATATCCGTATGACATGATCATACAAATGGCCTGGAAGATGTGAGGGTTTATGTCGTATCGGACGACTACCTCGGAATCCTAAGTCTGGTTAGGGCTTAATTTGCAATGCAAACGCCTAACAAAAGGTTGAGGATTTATGTTTCACTAGGCAAACTACCTCGGAGTCCTATGGATTGGTTATTTAGTTCTAAGAAGGTTTAGCTGATGTGGATTCAAGTTTTGCTGACGACGATGGCCGTGCTGCCCACCATGCTCCAAGCTCCTTGTTGTTGCAGAGGTTTAGTTTTAGAAGTCATAACTCGGGGAGATGAGAGAAGTATTTTGGTTTAGAGAAAATCTTAGTTTCGAAGTGCTTTTTATGTTTTATTTAAAACAAATTTTAAAGTTGATTATAACAACACCGGTTAAGATCCACGGTTCCATCCTCCGGCATTGTTATTTTTATCGGATTCACTTAGTCCAGATGAATTTGCTAAACTCAACTGAATGAGTTCCACACATTCATTTAGACCATGTGAAATCCCGTTAGCAACACGTAGGTTACATCATCCGAGGTATTCCCGATCATCCAACACGACGTTTTAATTTAGTTGTAATTGTAGTTTTGTGTTCTGTTTGTGATTAAATTTTGAGTTGTTTTATATTTTGAAATGTTGTGGCGGTGAATTTTATCTTGCAATGACTTTTAACTTAGTTTTGGTTTCGGTTTTAGGGACTATCCTAAAGGTGTGGATTTTCATGCAACGAGTTGTTTATCATGCGAGAAAAGTAAGTGCGATGCGATTAAAGAAATTGCAATAATGTAAATTGCAATAAAATAAAAGCGTACTGGAGGGTCTTCCCGTCATCCCAAGCTGCACTTAAAACACAATTAGAATATTTAAGCAAGTTCCTAGGTAAAGCTAAGGGAAGGGTTATGGTTTTCTACCAAATTCCTAATCCTATAGCTAGTCATTTCCTATGACGTCTAGGTCCTTGTGTTTTGGTTTGAGGACGATTTTCTTCATCGAAAGAATAATTAAGTTCAATTGTTCTTATAAGTATCCTATCATATTGAGGAAGTGCTTAAGAAGAATCTTAAACATCATTTCAATATTACTAGAATTGTTTTAAGTACAGATGGATGTAATCATGCAAATGAATTAATCGTCCGAGAGTCCAAGTTTTGTTATTATCTTGCTCAGTGAACTAGGACATTTGAATATCCTATAAGTGAAGTAACACTTCATTTAATGTTATGTTTAGGAGTTATGGTAACCAAAGCTTTCGAAGGCGAATTAGTGTTGAATGGTTTATGATTTAACTTCGATTAACGGGTTTAAATTTGGAATAGTGTTCAAGTTGCTTTATATTTAATTTCTTTATGTCTTAGGTGATGTTATTTAATTCAATTTAATTTAACTTTAATTTAATTTAATTTGGTTTAGTTTTAATTTTAATTTAATTTTGATTTAATTCAATTTAGTTTGACTTGATGTTAAATTAATTTAGTTTAATTTTATTTAATTTCCTTTAATTTAATTTAATTTGATTTAATTTTAATTTAATTTAATTTAATTTAATTTAATTTAATATGTTTTAATTTAATTTAATTTAATTTAATTTAATATTTTTTAATTTAATTTAGTTTAATTTAATTTAATTTAATTTATTAATTTAATTTAATTTAATTTAATTTATTTATTTAATTTAATTTAATTTACTTAATTTGTTTGATTTAATTTAATTTAATCTTTAATTTAATTTTATTTTTAATTTTAATTTAATTGAAAATTTAAAAGAGTTTAATAATTTAACTTTAATTTAATTTAATGATTAAGTCCTTTAACATTTTAAAACTTTAAATTTGAATTATCATTTTTAATTAGGAATTAAATATTATTGAGATGATTAATTTAGGGATTTTTAAATTAAAGAATAAATCTCTTCCTAATAATATCCCTATCTTAATAATTCCAATTTTATTATTCTTCCAAATTTAATCAATTATTTAATTAAGGTTTATTTTAATTATCTTCAAATTGTTTAATAGGTTTCTACCCTTTAATTATTTAAATTTCAATCATCCAAATCAGATTAAGATCAAATATTTTATTTGTTAATTTTATTAAACCTAAAGTTTTAATTAAGGGTTAAAATTTTTAATTACCATTTTGCCCTTCAAGCTTAATAATTCCATAACTCACTAAATTGAGCTTAAATGAACTTGAAATTTTTATGTGACTTTACTCATATGCCAATAAAGACATGAGAGGAGAAAATGTGATTTTTCTGTATTTAATTTATTTATGTAATTATTTTTGGTGGAAAATAGGAATTTCCAAGGAAAATTTAATAATATGACCAAGGGAAAGTTTACTGTCCTTAAGAAAATTATGGGACATTCCTAATGACCAGAGGACAACTTGGACCAACTTTTGGTGATTTTTTGAATTATATTATTTTTATTATAATTATTTTAAGTTTTGGAGTATTAATTAATTTAAAAATAAAATAAAGGTTGAAAAATGAAATTTATATTTTTCAAAAATCTCTCTGATATCAAGAAAATCAGTGAATTAATTTTTGCAATTTTCTGATTTTTCTTTGATTTATTATAATTATTTTAGTTAAAATGCTAGAAAATATATTTTTTAATTTTAAAATTACCTTAGGGCTTTAAAATTTAATATCTCATTAAATAGACCTAAGAAAAATATGGGATTTGTTCCTAAGTGATTAAAATTCAAAATGTGACATTTTGGTGAATTTTATTATTTTTGTGATTTTTATTATTTTTTAATTATTAAAATATTAAAATAATACCAAAAAATCAACTTTTTTAGAAAATTAAAATTTTTATTTTCTTAAATTCCCCTAATATCAAAGAGGCTCTAAAACCAATTTGGTGAATTTTTAAAAAGTATTTTGAAAGTATGAATTTTTAAAGTTTAAAATGGCTAAATGACTTAATCAACCCATTTAGTAGGGCTAACCAAGTCCAATTGGCTTCAAATTTTTATGGTAAGTTCCTCTGATCCTAGAGGTCAGTGGAGAATTAATTTCAAGTCAATTTGATGTATGGTTAGCTCTAATTAATTAAGGAGCTATTTTGGGTGTTTAAGCCAATTAGGGTTATTTTAAATGAATTAATCCAAAATCTATTTTTCCTAGGGTCCTCTGGTCATAAGAGACATCACCAAATTTTCCTAGAATTTATTTCACAACATGCTAATTATTGGAATTAAAATACTTAAAACAGCAACATGAATTTGAAAAAATCAATAACTTCTCATAGGGATGGCCTCTGACTTTGGAAAATTCAGGGAATGTTCCCAAATTCAGAGGCTTCAAAAGCCCTATGGTCTCATGCCATGGTGAATTTCCTATATGCATGGAGAATTAAAACAATGCAAAAGGAAAATAAATCATTAAAAATAAAATACTTGATGAAATTAAATAATTTCTTTTCCACATTATTATCCTCTGTTCACTGAGCAAGAGGGTATTTTTATTTTATTTTTCTGATTTTCCTACACAAAGTTATGGATTTTTGAAGTTTAAGGGAATTAAATAAATCAAAAATACCCTAATTTTCTATTTATCCACGCGGCGCCACGTTAACCTCGGTAGCTCCGAAAGGCCACGCGGCGTGTTCTGGTTCGACGCCGCCATCTGACTCAGCGCTCCGGGGCCCCACTGTGTGGTTCCATCTCTACGATCCGACGCGATCCTGGCCGTCCGTCCGCGCGTGTATTAAATGAACGGCATCCGTTCATCGTCCCCAAGCGTCTTCAACCGAGAGCCGTCCACACTAAATCCCTAATATCTCACTCAATACTCAATGGATTTTCGTGTTCTTATGCTCTATGGATTCATCTTGAAGAGACGAATACATCTATACGGTGATCATGCATTGAAATTAAAACATTTGAAATGGAGAATCTCCAGAAGCTCGGGATGAAGAATTAGCTCATACCCTTGCTCAGAGAAGTGTGGCTTCAATCTAAGGGTTGTGTCACCTTCGATTGGATCCCGACGAAGCTCCGGATGAAGTCTCCCGGTCCGCCGAATCGCCTAGGTATGATTTCGACCAAGCCCGATCACAAAGCTTGGAGTACGGAACAGATGGGTGGCTCTGGAGAGGGGGCTTTTCTGGTGGACTCCTTCCCTTGGTCTGGTGAAGGTGTAGGACCAATCAATTTGAGGATTGATCCACTGTGGAGAAGTGTCCTGGTTTTGAGTGGAATTTTGGTTGAGAAATTGAGTTCTGTTGGTGGGGATTAGGGCAAATTGGCACTGGGGATCAACTGCTCTAAGTATGGAGAGTGTTTTGGAACAATTTTGGCGGGGTTTCGGTAAGATCTGGTTCAGCACCTCTCATGGCCGAGAGGGGGTGGTGTTTAAATAGGAGAGGGTGGAGGGCCTCCCAGGGAGAGTTAGGGCTTGGGATCAGCTGCTCTTGGCAAGAGAAGAACAACTGCAATGGCCACTGGGGATGGGGCAGCTCAGCAGGTGAGAATTCCAAGTTTGGGCTCACATGTGAGCTCTCGGCCTGTTGGTTTCCGGCGGCCGTGGTGGTCGGCCGGCCGGGGTCGGGTCACCCTCGAGGTCGGGGAGGTCGGGGTCGGGGCTTAGTGCGATCAATTGGCCATGGACATGTGTAAAGGAGTTGAATTGAAATGGAATGGGGGAGGAGCTAATTTTGGCTTGATTTGGTCGAGTCCACCTTTTGGGCTTGGTTCACCTCCCCATGGCTGATTTGGGCTGAGGGAGGATCAGGTGAATCAGCTAGGAAAGGGTAGAGAAGTCACCATCCATGAATATTTTGATTAATCATGGATTAAGGTGAAGCATAAAAAGGGTTAAAACCTTTTTAAGGGGGCTTAAAAGGGGCTCCTCCTTTTGCCATTAATGGCTTGATCACATGTCAAACCTTCCATGGCTTCATGTGGCTTGTCTATGGCTTGCATGGCTTGTCTTTGTCTTAGGGAAAAGCTTGGTCAATTTCATCAAAATGGATTTTAGAAATTTTTGGTAATTTGATGGGAATTTGTATGAAGCTTGATTTGGAATGGTTTAATGATGATTTTTAAACTTAGGGGTGATATCAATTAAAGGTATGATGAAAAGAAATTGCCATGTGGGCTTTAGGGCCAATTTTGGGCTTTTGTATTTGGTGGAAATGGGCTTTTAAAATGGTTTAGGGAAGTGGGCTTTTGGATTTTAAAATGGATTTTAGGATGAAATTTTGGCAAAGGCTTGGGCCAAATAATTGTTGGGTTTAGCTCATAGATGTGTCATGAGTGACTTGGAGCAAATTGGGAGTGATTTGGGTTTGAATTGGGTTGAATTTGGGCTCCTTTGGTGAATGGGCCAATATAGGTCAAATTGGGCGAACTTGGGCCAATGTTGGGCTAGGGTTGAACTCTCTTGAGCTCATTCCAAATGGCACTCCATCCACCCTTACCGGTATATGGATTGATCGGAGAGATTGGCTCGGCCAAAACCACATTGATAGAACCTCTTTCATGTTCTTTCAATTATTCCTTCGACATTGTTATATTTCCTTCATTATAATTTCTTTCGAGCCAATCCTTAAAACTAAAGCAGTTTTTATGGTGTGGTCGGGCATCCTATGATAAGAAAAAAATTTGGTTTGATCTTTCTTGTTCATCTCTTCTGACTTCTTTGGCTTGGGCAATCTGAACTCAGGCTTCTTCATTAAATTCTGGAACATCTTTGCTACAGCATCATCCTTGAAGGAGTAATTCCTTCATATCCATTCTGAAATTGTCAGACCCTATCGTTCATCCTCTCTGTACGGCCTCTGGTGCTGACCAAACTGGTTGCTCTGCTATGCACGAGGCTGACCATATTGTTTAGATTGATTGAACTATGGAGGCTGATTGTACTAAGGTGGCTGACTGCGTTGCTGTGGCGACTGCTCAGATTGAATCTCCATTGACTTTTTTCCTTCATCGACTATTGCCACTACTCTAGATCTCTTTTCAAATGTTTTGGAGGGCCTTGATTTCTCTGCTTTCTCTATAAGCTCCGTATGCTTAAATTCCTCTTGTAAACTGCTCGCCTTGCTGAGTAGCTTCTCGAAGGACTTAATGGTGAGACCCTTGAGCATGAAAGCCACTAGACCAAGAATATGCTTGAGTAGTATCTCGATCGCATATTGTTCTTTTAGTTGAGGCTCACACTTCATGCTTAAATTTCTCCACCTCAAGATGTATTCAACCAAAGTCTTGTCGGGCATCTGCTACTCTACTATGACATCTCCTATGGTAACATAGTGCTAGTAACCAATGAATCTTTTCAGAAACTTATCTTCCATCTCTGTGAATGTCTATACTGACTCATTGGGAAGCTCAGCATAACAATCAAATGTTATCCCTAACAAGCTGCAAACGAAGTGTCAGAAAAATACTGCTTCACACCCTCATGTGTTGCAACAACTGGCTCTGAAGTGTGCCACATGCTGACGAGGATTTCTTGTCCCGTCCAAAGTCTTGAAAGTCGGGTGAACGAAGCCTTTGGGGTAAAGTATGACATCGAATTCCTCTGAGTATGGTCTACCCTTTAAAACTGATGCTCCACCTTTGAACTGAGTTAAGGCCTCCCGAACTTGCTGTTCGACCATTTGCTTGATATCCTTTTTCAGTAAGCTCCGAGTTTGGTCTTTCAT
The DNA here is from genome assembly GCA_022702705.1 of Papilionanthe hookeriana x Papilionanthe teres. NCBI lineage: Eukaryota > Viridiplantae > Streptophyta > Magnoliopsida > Asparagales > Orchidaceae > Papilionanthe > Papilionanthe hookeriana x Papilionanthe teres. Next base: position 59,065,947 of record CM040435.1, on the reverse strand, counting down.
TGGAGTTTTGTCTTCATTAGTAGAAGCGACTTTTCTTCTTTCATCCGCAATTTGTATAATCTTGGGTTGGTTAACCTCCAAAGATTCTACTGGTCGTGACTGTAACTGTCCATAGAGTGTAGCCATGTTGGTCATGGCGGCAATCATCTCCTCCATTTTCATCTCCAGATGGCTAATCTGTTCATCTCTTGTTAGAATGGTCCTTCGAAGCTCATCCGTGGTGTTCTCCTCACTAGGAGCATTGCGAGCAGATGATTTGGACCTAGTTTCAACAATATTGATTTCGCTGAATTCTTTGTCAATGTAATCTGATCGGAAATAATCCTCATCATTGATATCCAATCATTGTTGTTTTTCCAATTCTGCAATTTCTGCTCAGAGCCTTCAGAATGTATCATCGATTGTTTTATCTTTTGTCAATTTCTAATTTGTAGTCTTTTCTCGACTGTCGCTTTTCTCTACAACTGACTCAAAGGAAACGGTAGTAGTGGAAAAAGGAACATCGGACTCTTGATCCATCTGGTGGTTAAAAAACTTTTAAGAATTTAAACGACCTTCGGTAACCACACTTTCTTTTGGGAAGGGACTCAAAGTCGACGCCTTGGGATGGGGTTTCTTGGTGGGGACTTTGGAGTGAAAGGAAGTGTGCTCCCTAGGGTGTAGACCATGCACAAAGGTAAATAAATTTTTATTATTCTTTCCCTTTTGGGATTTCTTAACATGATTTGTAGACAGTACTTTCGGACCTAGCCGGGACTTAACTGATCTGCACACGCGGATGTCAGAATGATAGTAGTAACATCTATAGTAGTTGCATCAACATGTCTTCCCAAACAGTGTTTAACAGAAACTCATACGGGTCTTTCAATCTTTAGAATTTCACTCTTTATTTCAAGGGATATTGCATATCTGATCCTCTTGAGAAGATTAGCAACAGAACATCCTTCATTTCAGCTAACCTTTGGAAAAGGGTGTGAGCTCGGGTTATGGGTGTGGGCCTCTCCCTCACCTCATCACGGCCATGTGATGATGGTAGCATGACAGCAATCCTGTGGAGGCTTTCATCTCCGATAATGACGACTAACAGGTGGATCCTACTCCCTCGAAGGAGAGGAGCGGTATCTGATAGATCGAGTTCCTCCTGTTTAGGAATCTCATCAATCATTGGAAAACATACAACTTGTGCCTTGGCAGCTTTTAGACTTCATCGATTGTAGTTCCTTCTTTGAGATCTGGTTGGAGGGGCAACCCTGAAACTAGAACGAATATTAAAAACTAACAGCGGGGAAAGAAAGGTGTTGTCAAAATCTTCTTCATGCAGAATCTCTATCCCTTTGGCAGACAAGAAAGTTGGTGAAGTGAAGGCAAAACTGGTAGTGCTAGGGGTGATAAATTTCCTTGGTACGGACATGACTGACTTAATGGGAGCAGTAGAAACTTTTATCTTCTTGGCAGAAGAGAAATCCTAGTGGGAGTTCAAGTCGAACTCAGTAGACGACTCTTGAACCTTGAGGGTGGCAACTTTTACGACCACAAACGGGGCTTTTCCTAGTACAACTTCCAACTCACTGAAGTCGGTACTGAACTGAATCATTGGTGTGACAAGGCGGGCCTCCCGGAAGAAGGGCAAGTTGTAGGAGAAGGTTAGTGTAGGGGTTGACATCATTTAGCTATCGAAGGAAAAGAATTCTGGAAATTAGCGAAGGCCTAAACCCTTTAAACATAATGCAAACACTACGAAAAGAAAAGTTGTTATGTAAATTGGGCACAATTTCATTGCATCTTAATATTTTATTATTATTATATTGAATTTAATTATGTTCGTTAAAATGGAATCTTAAGATTTTACGGAAGATTGGGTCAATCTACCGAGGGCAAAATTGAGCCTGTGAGGCACAAATAGGAGGTGAAGTATGGGACCCCGTCCGGGATCTCGTTCACGACGCACATTGCCCTGGTAAAACTTGTTCACCAACACACCTATTGGGGGTCCGACTCCACAAAAAATTAAGAAGGCAGCTAAAGATCTCTGGACCCCTTATGTTTAAGGATGTTTAAATAGATGATCCTGAAATTGAAGAATGTGATCGTAATTCCCAAGTAAGAAATGGGTAAAGTATGCACATGGAATAATTACAACCTAGTCCATGAGGGATATGAACATATTGTCGATGTATCAATAAACATTTCTTGATCTCTATGAAGAGAGAAACTCATCCCCAGCGGAGTCACCAGAAAAATGTCAGTCGTTAAAATCATTGAAGAGTTTAAAATATAGTTTTATAAAATAGGGTTTTGATTTAATTTAATATATATGGATTTGAGAAAATAATATTTTGATTTTGAATAATATGAAATTAAGCTGATCTTATATAAACGATAGTTCAAATAATCGAGCACTTCACCTCAAGACATGTATTTATCCCGAAGAATAAATACATTGCTTGACGGTGAGACTTGATCAAATAAACTAAAGAATTCATGACATCCATTTAGTTTGCGAACCAATGTTGACTGAGAATTTCCCCTATCTAATATGAAGCAATCAGATAGGGTTTATATTAATTTGGGGTCTTTAAGTTTCTAACAAGGTTGGGTTTAATGCATATAATTATATAAATATTCAACCAGTATAAAAATAATATTCAATAATAGCGAGTTACCCCCCTTTTATCAACACAAGTATACGTACCGTTCAAGTAATACAGGGCCCTAATGAAGTCCTAAATATCAATCCCACAGAGAAGTTAGAGATTATGAACTAATTTTAGCAGATACAATTACTATCTAGCATACATAAATAAAGAACACTTACACTAAGCTCTATTACTAATTTTTAAATGGAAGATTGCAATTTAGAAAAGTATCTCTCCCCTTGTTTAAGAGAATTAAGTGAATGGATAATCAAATTAGTTAGAATTATATTGGGCCAAATAGGAGCATTCCTATTCTTTACCCTTTGGTCCAGGCATAAAGAATATTGACAAATCCTATGCTTGGCTACTGAATCTGAAGCTAGGCTGGGAGGATACTGGCTCTCACTTCAGAGCTCCTACGTTCCCCTCGTCTAAGGGCTAACATCTACACTTCAACACCCAAACGAGACTGAATTGAAGATTTTAGTCTGTCACTCTAAAATATCCAATTATACGCCCGATAAATAATATTTCCCTATTTATTTGCACCCTCCTTTCAAAGCTTTTGCTTTCCCTGAATCTTGGATGTAATCTTTACTTTAGTTGTGAAATCAACAGATTTTAACAGTTCAATTGACCAAATTGAAAGTAAATTAACATTTAAGTAAAAGATTATCATAATTTTTATTTAATATTTTAGGAACAACTAATTCAATTTTCCATTTCACAAAATCTCAAAAATAATGAGAAAGAGAAAAACTACTCAGAATGCATAGGAAGAATAAAACAAAACTTGGATTTCATATAAAGTTAAAGTTATAAAATAATAGACAAAACTTAACTAGAATTTTCCCCCCAAGCAGACTCCTTGAAGTTCCTCTGACTCTTCCTTCTTGTGCAACACACTCAATTAAACACACTAATATACTCTCTAGAACACTCTTACACACAAAATACACAAATTAGACACTTAAAAGTGACACACCAAAGACACAAAAAGGACACACTTTCGGCCTAAAATTAACTCTATTTAAAGAGGAAGAAAGATTTCCAATGGTTGCTTAAGAACCTCTTCAATAAACGTCCAGATTAAATGTATCTTACTTGAACCGACCTTCTCACCGTCAGCGGGCTCGTTGGTGTCGTCGGCGGGCTTCTAAAACATAGGCCAACTGCTCAGGCTAGCTGTCGGAGGGCTCGATCTTGTCATCGATGGACTCCTTCATAATATATTCAAATGCTCTTGGGAAAAACACATCGTCGGCGGCCTATTCCTCGTCGTCGGCGGGCTAGTTCAATTTTTATCTCTTTTAGTTCTTTTTGTTCCAGATTCACTCCTTTTTGCATCTCTTTGCTCTATTACCAATAAATCTTCATACCTGCAATAAAACATAAAAAAATACCTTTCTTTAAAATGCAATTTCATTAAAAGTTAATATAAAATTGGTATGAATTTCTCAATACATTTTTCTTTGGTCAAAATCCCCCAAACTTAACTATTACTTGTCCTCAAATAATCTTGATACTACATAAAAGTAATGATTATTTTGTAGTAAAAATTTAATTCAGAAATATTATGAATTTGATTTAAATAAATATTATAGTAAAGTTTATTAGAAAGATTTTTAAATAATTAAATTAATTCTATAGATGTAAGATTATTTAGTCATCAAGTCTAAGATTTCTAGTCTTCTATTTATTTCAAGAATGACTTTATATTACAATATTAAATTACTTAAAAGATTCAGATGATAGGAAATTCATGAAAACACTACTAAGTAAAATACTTATCCATATATATAAGTTCAGAAATATAACTGATTTTACCTTTTAGGTTGATTCAAATGAAGTCAATTTTTGATAAGGCATCTCCTCAAGCTTCTCCTTACTTACTTTTTCTTTTCATTTAGATTGTATTTCAATCATATATATATATATATATATATATATATATATATATATATATATATATATATATATATATATATATATATTCTTTTTCTTTTTCAAGTGAGGATTACTTGTATCTGGATAGCTCTGTTAATAATTTTGAACTTCATTTTTCTCTTCCTAAATTTGAAACTTGAAATATTTCTTTACCTTATATGTATTTCATACTTTTCACTTCATTGAGTTTCAATCTTTTATTTCTCAACTAAATACTTAAGAATTTAATATCTTAAAATATAGTTTTCCTTACTTTAAATAGTTAACTAAATTCTTATCCTTTTATTCCAAATATCTTAATTTACAAAATTATTTTAATCATAAAAATATTTATTTTAACCTACTATAATAGTTAAATAAATTAATTCTAGTTTATTGAATTAAATTCACAACAAAAAATCATTTTTATAATAATTTTTTTAAAATATTTATTTGAGAATATTTTAATAATTAATTTTTTTTTCCCTCCCCCAAACTTAAATTTTTCTATCTAATCATATAGGGTGAAAAGAAAACATACTATAAATTTAAATCATACCTTTGTGCTTTAGGTATTTTCCTTTTTGAAGTTATGCAGGTTCTTTTCATCACTTAATTAACTTGTATTGTTAATAACTTTCTACAGACATATAACATCAAAGAATTTGTTGGGTAAAGAAAATTTTGAAATAAGTACAAAATACTAACACAATTTTTTATTACATTTAATTATACCAATTAAAGTACTAAGCACATATTAACACAACATCCACATACATTTCACTAATCCAGTTTCAGGGTTACAATCATAGTCTGAAATATAAAAATTCAACAACTACACTGATGTAAATAACTTACACCACAAAGTTTTAATGACTTACCCAACATAATAATCAAAATACATAAACTAAACAACAGTACTGAATTGAAGAAAATAAATAAACACATAACATAAATATCTAATCATAGAATCTAATCTTCAGTATCAAAATCCCAAGCTATATCCTCATCTCCTTGATCGGCGAGGTAGAGTAGAGCTTGGTAGTGAGTATAACGAGGGCACTCAGGAAATATAACATCAAGCTCTCCTCTCCTATAACGATTTTCAGCATCATAGTAGGCCATCTCAAATTCAGAATGCCTCTGGAGATATTCACTGTCATAATCATGCCTCCACTCTAATCCTCCAATCCTTTGATCTATTTTCTCAAAACCTTTCCGTTGTAGAGTCAGTTCATTCATCAAGTCATAAATGGTAGGAGAACTATAGGTAGGAGGGCCATAACTAGTAGAGGGAATATCCCTACTAGTAGAAATTGCAGAGCTCCTAATCCCACATCTCCATCCTTCGTGGGATTCATAGGTCTTTATATTAGCCTTGGTAATGGGTTTTATAGCTTCAACCCATTCTTCATCATCTCTTGCCTCTACTCTAGATAGCTGGCAGAGTGCATAAATCAGACCAAGATGTCCTAGTCCTCCTCCACTTTCACTTTTTGCAATGGCTAGTATATTTTTATAAATAATACTTCCCACATTTATACTTCTGTGGTTCTGAATAAAAAAATTCATAGCTGCTCTATCTCTTGAAACTTCACTATGATGATAGGTGGGTAGAAAAGTAGAGCAAATAAAATAATGCCAAGCCTTAGAGGTTGCATTTAACATAGAAAGAGGGAACTTTACCCATTCACGCTGCTTTATTTTCCAAGTCCCTTTCCCATCAGTGAGAAAGTTAATCACCTCCTCCAGTGGTCCTTCCATTGTTCCAAATGTATCGTATTCGCTGGTATGAAGATCTTATACTTCGTAGAAAAAATTAATACGTGCAGCATTAAATCAACTAAAAATCCTCTAACCTTTATAAGTCCATCCTTTATCTGGGTCAAATTGGCAACTTCAACTTCAACTTCAACTACAGCTCTGTTCATCGTATAACATAAATTTTCCCATCTTCGCTCTTTGATCATCTGTTCTACTTCTCCTCCCGGATTCTTGAAAACTTTATTTTGGATGCATTTTCTCACTTTGATACTAAAATTGTATCTTGACTGAGCCTTAGCATTCACAAATCTTGTCTCATCAAAATCTAGTCGCCTCTTCTGTCGTGGAGCCATTTCTCGATCTATCAAATTTACAAAAACCTCAACTAAATCACAAAATAACACTAGAATGGCTTCCAAAGGTGACTTAAAGTAACCTAAAATGAATTCCATGAATTTCTTCCAACTATTTTCTCCATATTTCGATTTTTCCAAAATTCCCAAATGTGGAAGAAATACATGGTGAAAATTAAAAATTTTTACATGGGAGTGAAGCTCTTAATAAGGGAAGATGAAATTCGGTGTCAAAATGTGTTGAAATTGCTCCAAATCCAAGATCTCTCAAGCCCTAGGTCGGTTTTTTTTTTTTGAAGTATTGAGGAAGGGGATGATGAATAGTGGCGGTTGACCAGTCAAATAAAGGTATTTTTTGGGCCCTCATCGTCAGCAGGAAAAATTTCACCGTCGGCGAGCTAATTAATTCAAATAGGTTAAAGTCTCTAGAAAAATTCGCTGTCGGCGGCGTCGACCTCGCTGTCGGCGGGCTTTTTTGAAAATTAATTTTTTTAATATTTTATATTTTTTTAATTCATTTTAAGCCTCGTTAATGTCTGATCAATTGATTTAAATATATTCTAGTATGATTATATACTATTTTAACTCAAATAAATTCACACAACACAAAAAATCACAAATTGTATATAAAATCCAAGTGTTTACAATATTCGTACACAACATTACTAACAAGGTATTTTCTCAACCTTAATTCATCAAATTCAACATCGCAATCCAAACCACAATACTGAAAACACTGAAAACAAACAAATAATGCATAATCTCATATATACCGAGAACAAATATCAAAAGTGCAGATTACATAAAATTAAATTCAAACTAACACAACACATAAACAAATACGAACATCTTCTGCTTGTCAGGATCAGTGCTAAACTCATCTCTGATATCACCGATAGAACGTAAATGAACGAATAGATTGTATAAGGGTCTGTAAAGAAACTCTTCAGTAGAATCTTCTTCTATCCATCCTTTCTTTCTCATAAGCCGTATAAAACTAGCTTCAAGATGTCCAGAATGATCGAAGTGTTCTTTCATCCTCCAGTCAATATGATCAAATAAATTAGAGATGTTATTAAGTGAAGTCATAACGTTTTTACATCTTTTTACAGCCCTTTGATTTTCTGTAAGATCATATCAGTTTTATCAGTCAAGGGGCTGATCGAAAAAGAACTATGAGATGTTTGATCCACAATAATGTCTCCATCGTTATCATCATCCAGTGTAGGAAACATATCAGTTGGATCTAAAGGTTACCAAGGCAAAAGTACCTTCTCCCATGCTTCATATGAAACTTGGTACTGACTGCATAGTGCAAAAATTGTAGAAGGATGTCCATGCCCATAAATTAAACCATGAATAATCAGGCCTAAAGCAGACTTCACAATAATCAAACCAATATCAATAGGTAGTCCCACTTGAATACAATAATTCATAATTGCACACTCCTTAGTAACTTTATTGACCCTCATAGTGGGTAATAGTTTTGAAGAAATAAAGAAGTGCCAGTGTTTAGAAACGAGTGTTGACCTCATTTTTGATGAGGTCTTCTCTTCTTCCCTTTAGTACATAGGATCTAGCCTTAGGCTTTTCCTTTGACTATCTTAGAGGACTAGAATAGGGACCCACCTTTTAGAAATTCAAACCACTTCTTAACTCCCTGCAAACTCCACAAACTTGACTGTAGACCCCTAATCACCTAGAGGGTTGAAATCAAATATGGAAGTTTAAAGGATGAGTTCCTATAGGACTCTTTGGCCTTAGGACTGCCATGGGTGGCCTGGTCTGGTGAAGGGGCTGACTTACACACACACTACACCTATACACTACACTTTCACACACCTATACCTAACCCGACCTCCTGACTCATGTAGGTGATTCACATGGATGGTCCTTAACCCCTAAGCCCTTGGCTAAGAGGGTTAGGAACAACATAGTGGATGCCTCAAATGGGTCCCTTCATGGCTCATGTGGGCTTGATGTGGCTTCATGGCTCAACCAAAATGATTTCATCCCACTCAAATTTACCCAATCTTCAATTTTCCAAATTTTTAATTTTTGACCCCCGGGACCCTACACCCGCTTAACCTACCCAAAACCCTTAAAATTACCCAAATTTCTCAAAAATTTCCAAATAACCCAAAATTCCCCAAAATCAATCCCAAACATTTCCACATCACTCAAATTGATCATCCATACCCAAAAATATCAAAAATTCCAAGAAAACCTCCCAATACCCTCCAAATACCCAAAATACCCCTCTTGACCCAAAAACCCAAAAAATTCAGAAAATTCCCAAAAAATTGCAGAAAATCTCAAATATTCCCAATTTCATTTTTTTCAACTACACCATGGGCCAATTTTGTCAATTTACCCCACTTTTGTCAAAACCCCCAATTTGACCTATTTTAACCCAAAGTGAACCCAATGTCAAACCAAACCTATCCAATTGACCCAAATTCTGGTCCAATTCAATTCTAAACTTCAATTCAACATTCCCAACACCAATCTAAACCAAATCCAAGTCCAATTTGATTGACATTTGAATCCAATTTCACTTTTGGCATTAAAGCTCAATTTGGACCCATGACCTAAACTTAACCCAAACTCACCCAATTCAACTCCAATTAACCCCAAATCTTCTCTAAATCTTCCTTAGCATCCCCACAAGCAAAACCCTAACATGATTTGCCCAAAAATTTGGACCTAAAGCCCACTCAAATTCAACCCAAAGCTAAAAGGCCCAATTTTGACCTAAACCCAAACCTAACCCAAATGAGCCCAAACCCCAAAATCAAAGCCCAACCAAAGTCAAAACCTCTTTGAAACACTCCCATAAACATTTCTCAACATTAATTTTACATCAATTTCAACCCAAGCCGAACATTGGCCCAACTTGGCCCAGTTGGACCTATATTGGCCCATTCACCAAAAGAGCCCAAATTCAACCCAATTCAAACCCAAATCACTCCCAATTTGCTTTAAATCACTCATGATACATCCATGAGCTAAAAAGCAAAAATTATTTCGCCCAATCTCTTTACAAAATTTCATCCCAAAATCCATTTTTAAAATTCAAAAGCCCACTTTCCTAAACCATCTTAAAAGCCCATCTAAAACCATTTCAAAAAGCCCAAAATCCACCCTAAAGCCCACATGACATCTCCATTTGCTATCCACTTAATTAAAGCCATTACCTAAGTCCTAAATTCATCATCAAATAATTCCAAATCAAGCCTCATGCCAAATCACCCCTAAATACCAAAATTTTCCTTAAATCCATTTCCATGAAATTGACTTCACTTTTCCCAAGCCAAAGGTGAGCCATGAAGCCATGCATGAGCCACATGGGAGCCATGAGAGCCATGGAATCTACTTTCCACCTCACCATACCCAAGATGGAAAGAGGAGGAGGCCCTTTCCATATTCTCTTAAGAGTGATTAACCACTTCCATGACTCCACTAAACCATGCTTAGACTTAATTGTACTTGGATTGTGACTTGACCCCACTAATCAAGCTAATCCAAGTGACTTTCCCTTCAGCCCAAATTGACCTTGGAGGGTGAACCTAACCCGGAACCAAGGGTTGACCCATTTAGACCCAAAACTAGCCCTTTCCCATTCCATTTTGATTCAAACCCTTTACACATGTCCATGGCCAATTGATCGCACAAACCTCTGAGTCCCGACCCACTGGACCCGAGGGTGACCCATGCTGCCGGCCAGCCGCACGGGTCGCCGGAAAACACCATGGCCGAGAGCTCACATGTGAGCCCAATTTGGAATTCTCACTCGCTGAGCCGCCCCATCCTCGGTTGCCATTGGAGCTCGTTCTTCTCTTGCCAAGAGCAGCTCGATCCCAAGCCCTAACTCTCCCAGGAGGCCCTCCACCCTCTCCTATTTAAACACCACCCCACTCGGCCATGAGAGGTGCTGAAACAAACCTTAAGGAAACTCGCCAAAATTGTTCCGGACTCCTCCCCATACACGAGCACTTGATCCCCACTGAGATCCCCCTGCCATTTCTTCTCTGCGAGCTCAATTTCGTAGTTGAAATCTAGGCCCAAAACCGGGACACTTCTCCACAGTGAGCCAATCCCCAAATTGATTGGTTCTACACCTTCACCGAGCCAAGGGAAGGTGTCCACCAGCAAAAGCCCCATCTCCAGAGCCACCCGGTTGCTCCGGCCTCCATGCTTTGTGATCGGGCTTGGTCGAAATCCCACCTAGACAATTCACCGGACCGGGAGACTTCATCCGGAGCTTGCGGGATCCAATCGAAGGTGCAACAACCCTCGGATCGAAGCCACACTTCTGCGAGCAAAAGGTATGAGCTAATTCTTCATCCCGAGCTTCGGAGATTCTCCATTTCAAATGCTTTAATTTCAATGCATGATCACCGTATAGATGTGTTCGTCTCTTCAAGACGAATCCATAGAGCATAAGAACATGAAAATCCATTGAGTATCGAGTGAGATATTAGGGATTTAGTGTGGACGGCTCTCGGGTGAGGACACTTGGGGACGATGAACGGATGCCGTCCATTCAATACACGTGCGGACGGACGACCAGGATCGCATCTGATCAGGAGACGGTACGAGAACCGCGGGGCCCGGGCTGCCGACTCGGATGGCGGCGTCGAATGGGAGCGCGACGTGTGTGCGTTCGGAGCTGCCGAGGTTGACGCGGCGCCGCGTGGATAAATAGAAAATTAGGGATTTTTCTGATTTATTTAATTCCCTAAACTTCAAAAATTCATAACTTTGTGTAAAAAAATCAGAAAAATAAAATAAAAATACCCCCTTGCTCAGTGAACAGAGGAGAATAATGTGGAAAAGAAATTATTTAATTTCATCAAGTATTTTATTTTTAATAATTTATTTACTCTCTGCTTATTTTTAATTCTCCATGCATGTATACAATTCACCATGGCATGAGACTATAGGGCTTTTGAAGCCTCTGAATTTGGGAACATTCCCTGAATTTTCCAAAGTAAGAGGCCATCCCTATGAAGAGTTATTGATTTTTCAAATTCATGTTACTGTTTTGAGTAATTTAATTCCAATAAATAGCATGTTGTGAAATAAATTCTAGGAAAATTTGGTGATGTTCCTTATGACCAGAGGACCCTAGGAAAAATAGGTTTTGAGTTATATCATTTAAAACAACCCTAATTGGCTTAAACACCCAAAATGGATCTCTAATTAATTAGAGCTAACCATACATCAAATTGACTTGAAATTAATTCTCCACTAACCTTTAGGATCAGAGGAACCCACCATAAAAATTTGAGGTCAATTGGACTTGGTTAGCCCTACTAAATGGGTTGATTAAGCTACTTAGTCATTTTGAACTTTAAAAAATTCATAACTTTCAAAATAATTTTTAAAAATTCACCAAATTGGTTTTGGAGCCTCTCTGATATTAGGGGAATTTAAGAAAATTAAAATTTCAATTTTCTAAAAAAGTTGATTTTTTAATATTATTTTAATATTTAAATAATTAAAAAATAATAAAAATCACAAAAATAATAAAATTCACCAAAATGTCACATTTTGAATTTTAACCACTTAGGAACAAACCCCATATTTTTCTTAGGTCTATTTAGTGAGATATTAAATTTTAAAGCTCTAGGGTAATTTTAAAATTAAAAAAAAAATGTATTTTCTAGCATTTTCACTAAAATAATTATAATAAATCATAGAAAAATCAGAAAATTATAAAATTTAATTCTCTGATTTCCTTGATATCAGAGAGATTTTTGAAAAATATAAAATTCATTTTTCAACATTTATTTTATTTTTAAATTAATTAACACTCCAAAACTTAAAATAATTATAATAAAAATAATATAATTTAAAAAATCACCAAAATTTGTCCAAGTGGTCCTCTGGTCATTAGGAATATCCCCTGATTTTCTTAAGGATAGAAACTTTCTCTTGGTCATGTTATTAAATTTTCCTTGGAAATCTCTATTTTCCACCAAAATAATTATATAAATAAATTAAATACAGAAAAATCACATTTTCTCCTCTCATGTCTTTATTGACATATGAGTGAAGTCACATAAAAATTTTAAGTTCATTTGAGTTCAATTTAGTGAGTTATGAAATTATTAAGCTTAAAGGGCAAAATGGTAATTAAAATTTTAACCCTTAATTAAAACTTTAGGTTTAATAAAAAATTAATAAGTAAAATATTTGATCCTAATCTGATTTGGATGATTGAAATTTAAATAATTAAAGGGAAGAAATCCATTAAACAATTTAAAATAATTAAACCTTAATTAAATAATTGATTGAATTTGGAAGAATAATAAAATTAGAGTTATTAAAATAGGGGTATTATTAGGAAGAGATTTATTCTTTAATTTAAAATTCCCTAAATTAATCTTCTCATTAATATTCAATTATTAATTAAAATGATAACTCAAATTCAAAACATTAAAAGACTTAATCATTAAACTAAAATTAAATTATTAAACTCTTTTAAAAATTTCAATTAAAATTAAAAAATTAAATTAAATTAAAAATTAAATTAAATTAAGTAAATTAAATTGGATTAAATTAAATTAAATTAAAATTAAAAGTTGAATTAAAGTAAAGATTAAATTAAATTAAATTAAATAAACAAATTAAATTAAATTAAATGAATAAATTAAATTAAATTAAATTAAATAAATTAAATTAAATTAAATTAAATTAAATTAAATTAAATTAAATTAAAGGAAATTAAATCAAATTAAATTAAAATTAAATCAAATCAAATTAATTTAATTTAACATCAAATCAAACTAAATTGAATTAAATTGAATTAAATAAATTAAAAACTCAATTAAATTAAATTAAATTAAATTAAGTTGAATTAAATATAACATCACCAAAGACATAAAGAATTCAAAATAAATCTAAAATAACTTGAACACTATTCCAAATTTAAACCCATTAATTGAAATTAAACTAAATCACAAACCATTTGAATACCAATTTACCCTCGAAAGCTTTAGTTATTATAACTCCTAAACAGAATATTAAATGAAATGTTACTTCACTTATAGGACATTCAAACATCCTAGTTCACTGAGTAAGACAATAACAAAACTTAACTAAACCTCGGACGATTAATTCATTTGTGTAATTGAATTCATTTGGACTTAAAACAATCCTAGAAATATTGAAAAGATGTTTAAGATTCTTCTTAAGCACTTCCTCAATATGATAGGATATTTATAAGAACAATTGAACCCAATTGTTCTTTGATGAAGAAAATCGTCTTCAAACAAAAACACAAGGAATCTAGACGTCATAGGAAATGACTAGTTATAGGATTAGGAATTTGGTAGAAAACCATAACCCTTACCTTAGCTTTACCTAGGAACTTGCTTGAATATTCTAATTGTGTTTTAAGTGCGGCTTGGGATGACGGGAAGACCCTCCGAGTACGCTTTTATTTTATTGCAATTTACTTTCTTGCAATTTACATTATTGCAATTTCATTAATCGCATCGCACTTACTTTTCTTGCATGATAAACAAGCTGTTGCATGAAAACCCACACCTTTAGGATAGTCCCTAAAGCCGAAACCAAAACTAAGTTAAAAGTCATTGCAAGATAAAATTCACCGCCACAACATTTCAAAATATAAAACAACTCAAAATTTAATCACAAACGGAACACAAAACTACAATTACAACTAAATTAAAACGTCCTGTTGGATGATCGGGAATACCTCGGATGATTTAACCTACGTGTTGCTAACGGGATTTCCCACGGTCTAAATGAAAGTGTGGAACTCATTCGGTTGAGTTTAGCAAATTCATCTGAACTAAGTGAATCCGATAAAAATAATGATGCCGGAAGGATGGAACCGTGGGATCTTAACCGGTGTCGTTATAATCAACTTTAAGATTTGTTAAAATATTGAAAACACTTGGAAATTAAGATTTTCTCTAAACCAAAACACTTTTCTCATCCCCTGATTTATGACTTCTAAAATTGAACCTCTGCAACAACAAGGAGCTCGGAGCTTGATGGGCAGCACGGCCATCGTCATCAGCAAAACCTGAGTCTCCTTCAGTAAAACTTTCCTAGAAATAAATAACAAAGCCATAGGACTTCGAGGTAGCTTGCCTAGTGCAACATAAATCCTCAACTCTTCGTTAGGCACTTGCATTGCAAATTAAGCCCTAACCGGTCTTAGGATTCCGAGGTAGTCGTCCGGTACGACAATAAACCCTCACATCTTCGAGGCTATTTGTTTGATGTTATCATAAAAATATAAGCCCTAATTAATTAAAATTGGCAAGATCAAAACATTTAAATAAATATTAGGAATTTCCTAAACTCAAGCCAAACAATAGGATAATCGGAAATTACCGAAGTTCGCTTCGAATCTATGATTTCTCCTACTTTTCTTCCTTTGGATTCCCAAAACAAAATGTTCCAAATTTGATCCATTCCCTATGGAAATTCCAAAATTCAATCCCTTGAAAACTTAAACTTTGAAATCCTTGAGAGCAGAATTATTGATTATTATCGAGAGTTTTCTTAGGTGATTCCCATCACTTAAGATGTAATTAACTATAGGGGCTTGCCCTTATAGGGAATTTTAAAAGAACCCAAGTAATATAAACCTCGTTTAATGCTTTCATATTAAGCGGGGAATTTGTCGGCTTATAAAATTGGTTCGCGAACCAAACGGATGTCACAAATCTTCTAGTTTATTTAATCGAGCCCCACCGTCGAAACGGTGTGTCTATCCTTAGGGATAGATACACGGTTTGTGGTGCGGTGCTCGTTTATATAAACTATTTGGGATGTGAGATCGGTTTAATCTCATATCTTAAAATCTTCAAATTTAAAATTATTTTCAAAATCAAATACTACTTTTCAAAATTATTTATTTAAATTAAATTAAAAATTCGCCTACAGCTTCTGTTAGGCGACCCCCTTTTCAAAATAAAACACACAACCTAAAAAATATGCCGACAATGAGGATTAGAAGTGATGCAGAAAAACTAACATACCCGTCTCCTCTTGTTTCCCAATCTACTTCTTCATCAGTCAAATAATGATAGATCTCATTCATATTATTCCTTGTAGGGACAAAGTTGGAGTAGTGGCAAATGAGTGTATTCTCAATTGAATACAACTCATTAATTCTTGAATGATTGAAAGTTACCCATCTGCCTCGCACATAGACGACTCAGTTATTAATTCCGTGTAGATTGGAATAGAATTCTTTTACTACAAGGACGACTACTGTAGAAGTGGTATAGCACAATACTTCCCAACGTCATCACATAATCATCTCCTTGACATGCATTGTCAAATTCTCCACTCCTCTATTCACGAATCCTCGTTCCTTGATCAATCTCTTTTTCATCATTACCTTATTGAAGATTCGTTGGGCCTCGCAACTGTTAGATTTTCTTCGATTGAAAGCTCAATATCTAGGGATTTCAAGGTGATTGGATACCATATTGATGAGTTTTGGTGGAGTTTCAAATTGTTTTTAGGAAGAAGATAGTTTAGAATTCGAGTTCTAGGAGCTTTTAAAGAGTTAAAACACTTAGAATCACCAAAAATCATGAAAATAACTCCCTAAACCGTTCATTCGCCGATCTCGCTATCGGTGGCATAGATCTCACCATTGGCGGGATTCTTAAATAATATAAACTTAATTTGGTGGGCAAAACTCGCCGTCGGTGGCCAAGGTAAAATTTGCCCAGTTTTGCTCTGGTCGAATGCTTTCCAAATATTTCTATGGATCCAATATCGTGATGATTATAAGGGTAAATTCGAGTATTAGAACTCATTCATATCACAAACTAATAATAAATCAAACAGATATAAAATCATTGCACATAAATAAAGATAACTATGGGTTACCTCCTATAAAGCGCTTGGTTTAACGTCGTCAGCCCGACCTATTCAAGGTGTTAATCAGGTTGACTGAGCATTAAAACCTCTTTAAAATTTGGTCTTTTACCCTAAAAATATGGTTTCAATCTGTTTCCATTTACTTTAAATCTATTTCCAGTCTTTGGATCTTCAATTTCAATAGCTCCATATGTAAATACTTAAGTTACAGTGAAAGGTTCTAACCATCAAGATTTCAATTTCCCAAGAAATAATTTCAGCCTTGTATTATACAACAATACTTCTTGTCCTGGTACAATATTCTTTTGGTTAATCTTCTGATCATGTCATATCTTCATTTTCTCTTTATAGATTCTATCATTATTATAGGATTCATTCCTTAATTCTTCTAATTCATTCATCTGCAACAATCTCTTCTCACCAGCATCTTTCAAATTATAATTAAATTCTTTAATCGCCCAATACGCTTTATGTTCTAATTCAACTGGTAAGTGGCAAGTCTTTCCATAAATAAGTCTGTAAGGAGTCATTGCAATCGAGGTTTTATAAGCAGTCCTGTATGCCCATAATGTAGTGTCTAGTCTTGTGGACCAATCTAATCTACTAGGGTTTACAGTCTTTTCTAAAATTCGTTTAATTTCTCGATTAGAAACTTCAGCTAATCCACTGGTCTATGGATGATAAGCAGTCAATATTTTATGAATAATATTAAATTTTTCTACCAATCTGTGAATATATTTATTTTTAAAATAGGATCCTCCGTTAGTGATAATCACTCTCGGCATTTCGTATCTTGTGAAAATATTTTTCATTAAAAATTTTGAAACACTCTTAGCATCACAATGAGGTAAGGCCTGCGCTTCAATCCATTTAGAAACATAATCAACAGCAACTAATATATATGAGTTTCCAAATGAAGGAATAAATGGTCCTATGAAATCTAATCCCCAAACATCAAAAATTTCAACTTCTAATAAAAAATTCAGAGGCATTTCATTTTTTTCTAGATATATTACCTACTCATTGGTATTTATCACAAGTTTTAATAAATCTATAAACATCTCTAAATAGTATGCCAATGAAATCCAGATTGTAAAATTTTATAAGCAGTTTTAACAGTCCCGAAATGTCGTCCAAACTCAGAATCGTGACATTTTTGTATAATATGTTCAGTTTTTTATAAGGCACACATCTTCTAATAATTAGATCCTAACATTATTTATATAAATATGGTTCATCCCAAAAATATATTTTAGCATCATGAATGATTTTTTTTTTGTTTTTGTAGAGTTAGCATGGGTGGTAAAATATCACTTACAATATAATTAACTATATCAGCATACCAAGGTATTTTCCACTCATTTATATTATAAAGTTGTTCATCAGGGAAAATGTCTATAATTTCATTGTCAGTGTCAGATAATTTGCAATATTATAATCTTGACAAATGATCTGCAATTTGATTATCAGTTCCCTTTCTATTAATTACTTCAAAATCAAATTCTTGCATCAGTAATATCCATCTAATTAATCTTGGTTTGATAACTTTTTTTTGCATTAAATATTTAATAGCAGTGTGATCCGTATGTACAATACATTTAGTTCCAATTAAATAAGATCTAAATTTATCAAAAGCATATGCAATTGCTAATAATTCTTTTTCTGTAACTGTATAATTAATTTCATCATTATTAAGAGTTTTACTAGCATAGTATATGACTTTAAAAATGTTATCGTATCTTTGTCCAAGAACAGCTCCAATTGCAAAATCATTAGCATCACACATAAGTTCAAATGGTTTCTCCCAATCAGGTGAAACTATTATAGGGGCTGTGATTAATTTATCTTTTAATAATTCAAAAGCATTTAAGCATTCTTTAGTGAATTCAAATTTCTTGTCCTTTTCTAAAAGTTGGCATAGAGGTTTGGTAATTTTGAAAAATTTTTTATGTAGCGTCTGTAAAATCCAGCATGTCCAAGAAAACTTCTTACCCCTCTCACTGTAGTAGGAGGTGGTAATTTAGCTATAACTTCAATTTTTGCAGGGTCTACTTCCATGCCTTTTTCCGGAATTTTATGCCCTAGTACAATTCCTCCTGCAACCATAAATTGACATTTCTCCCAGTTTAGAACTAAATTAGTTTTTTCGCATAGCTCCAAGACTTTTTCAAGAGATCCAAGCATGCATCAAATGATGTTCCAAAAATAGAGAAATCATCCATAAATACTTCTATTCCATCCTCAATTAATTTACTAAATATAGACATCATACATCTCTAGAATGTTGCAGGTGCATTACATAGTCCAAAAGGCATTCTTCTAAAGGCAAATGTTCCATACGGACTATTAGTAGTTTTCTCTTGATCCTCAGAAGTAATAGGAATTTGATGGTAGCCAGATATCCATCTAAAAAACAAAAGTATTTCTGCCCAGCAAGTCTATCCAACATTTGGTCTAGTAATGGCAAAGGGAAGTGATCTTTCCTGGTGACTACATTTAATTTTCTACAATCAACACATATACGCCATCCAGTAACTTTTCTGATAGGTATTAACTCATTATTTTCATTAGCTTCAATAGTCACTCCTCCTTTCTTAGGAACATAATGAATTGGGCTTACCCAAGCACTGTCCAAATAGGATATATAATAGCATTGTCTAACCATTTTAATATTTCATTCTTGACTACATTTTTCATCATCGGGTTTAATCCCCTTTGGGGATCAACTCTTGGTTTATGATCATTATCCAAAATAATTTTGTGCATACAGATTAAAGGATTAATTCCTTTAATATCTGTTAAGGTCTAACCAAAAGCTTTCTTATACTTCTTTAATGCGTCTAGAAGTTTTTGCTCTTGTAATTCGTTTAACTCTGCTGATATAATGACCGGTAAAGTTAAAGAATTTCTTAAAAATGCATACTTCAAATGAGTAGGTAAAATTTTTTAACTCAAGTTCAGGAGGTTTTATAATCGATGGAACTATATTATTTTCAGCATTTTTCGTAATATCCAACATCTCAAATCATTCTTGTATATAATCTAATTCTTCATTTTCTACTTTTTCAAATAATTTTATATTTTCTATTTCTTATTTATCTTCAAAGTTTTCTTTAAAATGTTTATTTCGCACATGATCAAGAATTCCATTCGAAAACATTCATCATCTTTTTCTAAGCAGGATATTTCATTGATTTTGGAATTTTGAAAGTTACTTCTTGATCATTTACTCTCATAGTTAATTCTCCTTTTTTAACATCAATCTTAGCTCTTCAAGTAGCTAAAAAGGGTCCTCCTAAAAGTATGGGTATTTCTTTATCTTTCTCCATATCTAAAATAATAAAATCCACAGAAAAAATAAATTTATCCACTTTTACTAACACATCTTCAAAAACTCCTTTAGGATAAGTCGCTGAACGATCAGCTAACTGAAGAGTTATTGAAGTAGGTGAGACTTCTCCCAATCCTAATCTTTTAAAAATTGATAGAGGCATAAGATTAATGTTGGCTCCCAAGTCACATAAAGCTTTTCCATAAAACTTTTCTCCAATAGCACAAGGTATAGTGAAACTACCAGGATCTTTTAATTTCTTGGGAAGCTTTTTCTGAATAATTGCACTACACTCTTCGCTAAGTGCAACAGTTTCATTGTCTGTGAACTTTCTCTTCTTGTTTAAAATATCTTTCATAAATTTCACATAATTAGACATTTATTCTAATGCTTCTATAAAGAGAATGTTCACCATTAATTTCTTCAGGATTTCAAGGAATTTAGAAAACTTCTTATCCTTTTTATGTTGCTTTAATCGCTGAGGAATTGGTGTGGTGGTTTTTCTACAGAAATTTTCATAGGTGTTAGTGTATATTCTAAATCTTGATCTTGCTGATCCTTTTCTTTTTCAATTTCCACTTTCTCTTTTTCACTTTCCATTTCTTTTTGTACTCTTGTTTCTAACTCTTTTCCACTTCGTAACTATATCGCTTTGATTTGTTCTTTTCCTTGGTCTTTAGGATTTATTTCCACATTACTAGGAAAAGTTCCATGAATTCTATTATTAAGCGCAATAGCCATATGCACAAGTTGAGTTTCAATATTTTTAATAGCATTTCCTTGATTTTGTAATTGGTTCCCTTGAATTTGTAGCTGATTTCCTTGATTCTGCAAATGTTGACCCATATTTAATATCAATTCTTCTATAGATAACTTCTTTTTCTTAAATTGAGAGTTATTAATAAATCCAGGTGGATAAGAAGGTTTATAATTAGAATTTCCTTGGTAAGATGAATTTCCTAATGGGTTTACTGAGTTGTTCATCCATTGTTGATTAGTAGAATTGTTATTCCAATTAAAATTTGGATGATTTTTCCAACCATGGTTATAATAATTTGCATAATGATTATTGGGTCTACTATTAATAGCATTTAAAGTTTCATAAGAAGGTTGAGCATCCACAAATTGTTCAAATGAACTTTCTTCTATTATAGTAGGAGAATAATTCATTCCAAAATGATCTAATTTCTTAGATATAGCAGCAATCGGAGAAGCTTACATAGATATTGCATCAGAGTCATGGATACTAGCTATTTTTTTAATACTTAGCCTTTCTGAAGGCCGTTAAAAATTGTTGGTAGCCATTTCATCAATTAATGAATAAGCCTCATCAATTGGTTTTGACATTAATGAACCACCAGCGGCAGCTTCAATGATAGGTCTAAGAGATCCTACTAATCCATTATAAAAAGTTTGAATGACTAACCAAACTGGTAACGCATGATGTGGGCATTTCCTAAGAAGATCTCTAAATCTCTCCCAAGCTTCATATATCGATTCTCCGTCAAACTGACTAAAAGAGGTTATATCATTTCTAAGCTTTGCAGTTTTTGAAGGAGGAAAGTATTTGGATAGAAATTTGTGTGATAATTCTACCTAAGTTCTAATAGATCCAGTTGCTAACGAATTTAATCACATCTTAGCCTTATCCCTTAAAAAAAAAGGAAAAAGCTAAAGTCTAACACATCATTAGATACTCCGTCATATTTAAAAGTAGCATAAAGTTCTAAAAAACTAGCAAGATGTAAATTAGGATCTTCCTTTAGTGAACCACTAAATTGATTATTCTCTACCATTTGGATAATTGCAGGTTTAAGCTCAAATGAATTAGCCGCTACATCATGGTTTTGAATAGTTAAGTGAATTTCATCTAATGTAGGGTTTGCATAATCTCTTAAAGGTCTCGGTTGATTCATATTTTCAATTGCTGGATTATTTGCCATTTAATTTAAATTTATAATTTATTTTTTTCTAATTTTTTTAATAGTACGTTCTAATTTTGAATCGTAAGGTATTAAACTTTCGGTTCCAAATTTACGCTTACAAAAGTAAATTTTAAATAGTCTGTTACTCTAGTAATTGTTTTAATAATTATTTACTTTACTTCCCCAGCAACAGCACCAAAAACTTGATAAGGTCGGGTTCAATGTGTATAACTATATAAATGTTCAACCAATATAAAAATAATATTCAATAATAGCAAGTTACCCCGCTTTTATCAATGCAAGTATATGTATCGTTCAAGTAATACATGGCTCTAATGGAGTCCTAGATATCGATCCCACAGAGAAGTTAGATATTATGATCTACTTTTAGCAGATGCAATTACTATCTAGTATACGGAAATAAAGAATACTTACACTAAGCTCTATTACTAATTTTTGAATGGAAGATTGCAATTTAGAAAAGTATCTCTCCCTTTGTTTAAGAGAATTAAGTGAATCGATAATCAAATTAGTTAGAATTATATTTTGCTAAATAGGAGCATTCCTATTCATTACCCTTTTGTCCAGGCATAAAGAATATTGACTAATCCTATGCTTGGTTACTGAATCTACGGCTAGACTGGGAGGATATCGGCTCTCACTTCGAAGCTCCCACGTTCCCCTCGCATGAGGGCTAACATTAACACTTCAGCACCCAAACGATAGAACTGAATTGAAGATTTTAGTCTATCACTCTAAAATATCCAATTCTAAGCCCGATAAATAATATTTTTCTATTTATTTGCACCCTCCTTTCAAGGCTTTTGCTTTCCCTGAATCTTGGATGTAATCTTTACTTTAGTTGTGAAATCAACAGATTTTAACAGTTGAATTGGCTAAATTGAAAGTAAATTAAGATTTAATTAAAAGATTATCACAATTTTTATTTAATATTTTAGGCACAACTAATTCAATTTTTCATTTCACAAAATCTTAAAAACAAGGAGAAAGATAGAGAAAAACTACTCAGAATGCATAGGAAGAATAACGCAAAACTTGGATTTCATATAAAGTTAAATTTATAAAATAATAGACAAAACTTATCTCAAATTTTCTCCTCAAGCAGACTCCTTGAAGTTCCTCTGACTCTTCCTTCTTATACAACACACTCAATTAAACTCACTAATATGCTCTCTAGAACACTCTTACACACTAATTACACTAATTAGACACTTAAAAATGACACAAAGAAAGACACAAAAAGGACACACTTTCGGCCTAAAATCGTCTCTACTTAAAGAGGAAGAAAGATTTCCAATGGTTGCTTAAGCATTTCTTCAAAAAGTGTCCAGATTCAATGTTTCTTGCTTGAACCGACCTTCTCGCTGTCGGCGGGCTCGTTGGCGCCATTGGCAGGCTTCTAGAACATAGGTCAACTGCTCAGGCTCACTGTCGGTGGGCTCTTTATAATATATTCAAATTCTCTCAGGAAAAACATGCCGTCGGCGGCCTATTCCTCCCCGTCGGAGGCTAGTTCAATTTTTATCTCTTTTAGTCCTTTTCATTCCAGATTCGCTCCTTTTTTCCATCTTTTTGCTCCATTACATATAAATCTTCATACCTGCTATAAAACTTAAAAAAATACCTTTCTTTAAAGTGAAATTTCATCAAAATTTAATATAAAATTGGTATAAATTTCTCAATACATTTTTCTCTGGTCAGTTTTCTATAAGTGCAAGCTCCTATAGTTAATTACATCTTAGGTAGCCGAAGTCACCTAAGAAAATTCTTGATATAGATCATGAAATATTGTACTCGTGACTTCCAAAGGGTAAGGTTCCTCAAGAATATGCAGTAATAGGAAATCTAATAAGTGAGTGGGTCAAACTTCAAAACAATTTTTGCAAGAATCCAAAGGAAAGAAAGACGAGGGGAAAGCCATAGATCCAAGAAAGATCTTGGGGTTTTCTTGAAATATCCTATGGTTTGGCTTTAATTCAGGATATTTATTTAATGTTTTATCCTATCAATTATTTTATTTAGGGCTTACACTCACTTGATACCGATCATGTGAATAGCCTGAAAGATAAAGAGATTTATGTCATACCCGATGACAACCTCAAAATCCTAAGATGAGTTAGGGCATATATTGCACAACATGTTCATGCAAAGGCTTAAAGGGATAAAGTAAGGGTTTATTTTGCACTCGGCAAACTACCTTGAAGTTCTATGGCTTGTTGTTTTAATTTATAAGGAGTTTTGCTGTTGAAGATGATCGTGTTGCCCATTATGCATGCTCCAAGCTTCTCGTCGTAGCAGTTTTAGTTTTAAGAAGTGTCAATTGAAGAGAGAAGATAAGTTTCATGTTTTGGAAATATTTAATTTGAGGTGTCTTAATATTTTATTTAGGGGAATATTTAAGTTGATTAAGCGGAACTGGTTAAGATCACATGGTTCTATCATCCCGGCACCACTATTTTTTTTTATTCACTTAGTCCAGATGAATTTACAAAACTCAACTTAATGAGTTTCATAATTTCATTTAGACCGTGGGAAATCTTGTTAACAACCATAGGTTTTATCCTCCGAGGTATTCCCGATCATACGACAGAGACGTTTTAATTTAATTGCAATTGTAATTTTTGTTTTGTTTGTGATTAAATTTTGAGTTGTCTTATATTTTGAATGTTGTGGCGATGAATTTTATCTTGTTTTGATTTTTTTTTAAATTTTTTTCTAAATTTTGATATTTGTTTTTGGTTTTGTGGCTACCCTAAAATTTTTGGTTTTCATGCAAGGTGACATTATTGTTTAACAAGTAAGCTTAAAAAGAAAATGCAGGAAAAGAAAGTACTCTAAACTATAAAAGTGTACCTGACGAATCTTCTCTTTCCTCGACCTGAATCTTTAGTATCTTTAAAATAAACATTTATATTTTGCAAGAAAGTAAAACCTATGGATAGGTTCATCACAGGCCTACCAAACTTTATGTCATAACTTTGTCGCTCCTATTCATTTATTTAAGAGATTTCTTCATTTAATAAATATGATAGGTCCAGTTGTCCTATAAGGTATCTAGAGGATTTGTGAAACGAGCTAAGGAGGTACCTAGATATTACACAATTCATTTAAGCTTTCTCGAGGTCATTTGAACTTATCATAATTATTAAATATTCATCTATTTTATATTCTTATGCTCAGTGAGCCAAAGTTTTAATCATCCTGAAAGGTGGAATTGTTATCATTTGGTATTCAACTTAGGGATTATGTGAGCGGGGCCTTTAGAGGCAAGCTTAATTTATGAAACAATTTAATTAATTTTGATGGTCTTGTAGAGTTTCATAGGTGGTTTAAGATTAGTAATGTTTCCTTTTCTATTCCTCATTAGTTAAATTTTCAATTAAGCCTAGCCCACTACTAAGCCCTTAAGATTTTGGTGGGTATATTTATGTCTTTAGAAAAGAAACTTGAGTGACTTTCATGATTATGATTCTTATAAAAAATATTTAATTATCATATAAACATCAAATAGGGGTATTAAATTAGAGGAACACCAACATCCAAAATCAACCCCTAACCTTAAGGATCTTTTAATTTAATTCTCTTCCACATTATAACGATTAAATAAATCAGAAATTTTATCCATTAATGCGACAAAACTGAGATGTGTTTCTACCGTTTACCCTTTTATAATTCAATCATTCAAACATAATAATTAAGATCATTTATTACCCTTTTGCCACTTTATTAAAGCCTAAATATTAATTAAGATTAATTTATTAAAAATTACACTTTTGCCCCTTAAGGTCTTTCTCACTTCATAATTCATTAAGTTTAACTCAAATGACTTTAAAATTTCTAAGTGACTCTACTTATGGGTTAATTAAAACATCAAGGGAGAAAACGTTATTTTTCAAATTTTAATTTAATTTATATATTTATTTTAATGCAAAAAATAGGGAGTTTCAATGAAAATTCAATAAATTGTCCAAAACAAAACCTTTAGCTTTGAAATTTTTATTGGGGCTAGACCTAGACTAGAGGACCACTTGAACCAAGTTTCATGAGTTTTTGTACTTTAACTTAGTTATTAGAATAATTTTAATTTTAATAGTATTAATTAAGTATAAAATATTATTTAAGTTGACAAATAAGTTTTGTATTTTTATTAAATTTCTCTGAGGTCAGGAAACTCAAAGAACTAAATTTCATATTTTTCTGATTTTTCATTTAATTATTGGAATTATTTTTGTGAAAATTAGGGAATTTCCATTTTTAGCATTTGTAAATTGATTTTAACCCTTTATAAGTTAAGTTCCTTTATTTAGAGAGTTAGGAAAATTATTCCAATTGTTCTTAAGTGACTAGGAGACAGTTTAGAACATTTTCAATATTTTTACTAATTTTATGATTTTTGTGAATTTTTAATTATTTAAATATTAAAATAATTTAATTACACTTTATTTTTTAAAGACTCGTCTGATCACAGGAAACTCCTAAAATTAATTTCATGAATTTTCGGAGTATATTTTAATTATTATAATTATTTAACTACTAAAAATTGTGATTTAACTTGAAAAATCCATTTAGGTATTTAAATCCATTTAACTTGAAATTTTTATAGGGGGCTCCTTTGACATTAAATTACAGTGGGAAACAAAAATCAAGTTATTTTATTTTATATTTGATCCAGTTTATTTTTATTTAATTTTTAGATCTTAATTATCATTAGAGTTGTACTTAATGACTTAGACCAAGTTTTTATTTTTCCTAGGTCCTTTGGTCACAAGTAGCCTAAAAAAATTTAATCTTGTATTTTTTTTATTAATATTTTATTTATTATAATTTTTATACCAAAATAGGCATGCTAACTTGAGAAATAGAGAATGCTATCTAGAGGTCTCCTCTGACTTTAGAAAAATCAGGGGAGATCCCCTAAGACAGAGGTAAATGTTTATGACAATAGAGAATCAAAAGAATCTAGATAGTATTTAATTAATTAAAAATAAATTATGCATCAAATAAACTTCAAACCATTTCCACATTATTCTCCTCTATTCACTGAGCAGTAGGATATTTTTCTTCTATTTTTATGATTTTTCTACATCAAGTTATGGTTTTTTTAAGTTCACTGATTTAAATAATTCAAAAATAACCCAAATTTCTTGATTATCCAGCACGGCGCCGTGTCATCCTTAGCCGCTCAGAAGGACCATGTGGTGTACTCATATTTAATGCCGCCATCTAACTGGACTTCCACGCGGTCGTGCTCTATGCATTTGATCTCTGTCCAACTCCATCCTGGCCGTCCAAGCATTACACACACAATCAAATGACACTCCTTCATCGTCTTCGATTGGTCTGTTCCCTAAGTCATTCCAACTAAAACCCTAAGTTCTCGAGCTAGACTCAACCACATCACATGGGGTTTGTTCTTAGAGCTTTATCTGACCTAAATGAACCTATCCATACGGTTTATATGGTATGAAATATGGTCTGCACATGTATAGGATCAAAACAAGCTCAAGATGAAGAATGAGTTCAATACCTTTGTCTGAGAGGGGTGGCCTCAATCAGATGGTCGTGACAGCTTTCATTGGTCCCAACGAACCTCCAGATGAAGTTTTTTGCCCTAGTGAAATTTTGAGACCCAAGTTCGACCACACCCGATTTCAGGTGTTAATTAAAGTCTGGCGGAGAGGCTTTCTGTGATGGGGCTTTGATGGGGGATCTTCTTCTTTCAGTGTTGTGAAGGTGTGGGTGCAATTAATTTGATTTTGGTGCACTGCGGAGCTGTGGTGGAGTTTGTCCTAGTTCCGGCTGAGATTTCGGTGAAGAAATTGTTCTCGAACAGGGGGTACTAGTGGGGAAAAATAGTTGGAATGAGCTTAGGGAGGTCTGGAGATTCTCTGGTGATGTTTTGGTAGAGTTTCCTTAGGGAGTTTTCAGCATCTGGATTTTAGCCATGAAAGGTAGCTTTTATAGCCATGGCCAATTGGCTGAGCTCAGGGCTTGGCTTTGGGTGCTTTAAGCCGCTTAAAATGAGGGCTGAGCAGTGTCATTGATCACTGAGGGGATGCCTCATTGACAAAGTAGAAATTTGAGTTTCAAGGGGTATGTAGGCACTCGGACTAAGGTGTTTCGGCTGCTAGGGTGGCCGGCAAGGACAGGGAAGGTGGCTTACAGAAGCATGGGGATGTAAGGAAGGCCATAATGCATTTAATTAAGCATGATGATTGCTTATTCAAGGGTTAAGGGGGAAGCTTGGGCTAGTGAAAAAGTACAGGACCCACTGGTCCTTAGTGAGGGACCTTTGGGTCTTAACTCAACGAGCATGGGTAGGGTCAGGTCAGACCAGTCCCAGGGGTCCTAAGTTTGGCTGTCATGAAGTTAATTTGGTCATTTTGTTTCAATCTAGTAACATTGGTTCATGGTTTCAATTTAGGCCATACTGGTTTGGTTTGAGCTTGGGTTAGACCCAATTGATTGTTTAAAGTGATGTATTTGATTGCCATGAAGTGTTTGAAAGGGAATTTGAGAGGTTTTAAATAGGTTTGGTTGTTCAATTTGGCTTAATTTGTGATTTTGGTAAAATTTAGGTAAGTTGGGTTAGCTTGGTTTTAAGTTAGGCTATGGTTGGGTCAAAGGCCAAATGAAGGTTCCAAATGGTCTAGTGGGATGTTATAAAGAGTGCCCAACATTAATTGGGTGGAAATTTTAGGGTTAGGGCACTTAATTTGTGGGATTTTGGGCATATGGCATGTTTGGATCAAAAATTAGGAAATTTGGCCCAAATGGGTGAGACTTGGGTTCAAAATGGGGGCAATTAGCGGTTCAATTTTGTTTAGGGGAGTGTTATGAAGGGTTTACAACATTGATTGGGAGAGAATTGATTGACTTTGTGTTCAATTTGGGGGATTTGGGTCACTTAAGAAAATTTGGGGATTTTGGGATTTTAAGTGAAATTTATTTCAAATGTGGGTCAAATTGGGCTTGAATCTGGTTTATATAGAGGCTAGAGATGTTGAATTAAAGTTTGGAATTGAAATTGGGCAAGATTTGGATCAATTGGGTAGACATTAGGTTTAAGTTAGGCCCTTTTGGCTTAAATGAGTCAAATTGAGGATTTTGGTTATATTAGGCAAAATTGGTCAAATTTGGTCATGTGGTAGTGGAGAAAAATGAAATTGGGAAAATTTTGAGGTTTTGGACATTTTTCAAAATTTTTGAAAATTTTTGGAAATTTTTGAAAATTTTTGGAAATTTTTGGAAATTTTGGATTTTGGGCTAGGAGTTTCGGTAATTTTAGAGATTTTGGGTATTTTGGCAAATTTGGGTAATTTTGGTCAGCTTGAATGGTAGAGAGTATTGTGAAATAAAATTTGGAGAAAATGTGTAATTTGGGTAATATGGGTAAAATTGAGTTTTAGGGGTATTTTTGGTAGGTTTATAGGTAGGGTCAAAAATTGAAATTTTGAGAAAATTGAGGTTGATCAAAGGTGAGTAGTATGGGATTGTTTAGATTGATCCATGAACCAAAAGGAAACCCTCATTTTGTCCTCTATGTGTTGGTACTAACCAAACCTTTAGCTCGGGGCTAGGAGCTTGAGAAAATTACTCACATGAGTTTCTGTAGTTAGGAGATCAAAGTAGGATGTGCTTTTTTTAGGGTTGTGAGTGTAAATTGTGTATATTTTGTAAGATCCAGACATCCCAGGGTAAATCCTATGGTCTGACCACCTATGGGAGACTTCCCCTGGGCTTCCTTATGCTTGGTCTCTTCCTCCCAAAAGCTGTAAGTTAGGCCTTAAGCATATGAAAACTCACGGTGAAGTGAAAAAGGTTTCAATGTTTCAAGTCTAGTCTTCTAAGAAAGTCACTAGGAGAGTCATATAGCTAGACCCTAGGCTATTCTAAAAGAGAGACTAGTCCTCAACCAAAAGTGAAGCTAACAATAGGGCACCGGCTGTGCTGGGCCACTATTTAATTTCTAAACTCTCTGGAATTGGATGTCGGCGGCGCCCATTCTGGTGTCGGTGGCGCTAGAAGGTTTTTTTCTCCATTTTGCCTCTTTTTGCTCCAAATTCATTCATTTTTGCTTCCTTTTGCTCCAATCACCTAAAATCATCAAACCTGCATCAAGACATGAAGAATAACTTCCATTAAAATGCAATATCACCAAAAATGAGTACAAACTATATAACAAAAATCTAACATAATTTTGGTGCATCAGATAGCTTGCAGATAATCTAAGAGGATCGGAGGGCTTACATCATACCAAATGACAGCGTCAGAACCTAAAAAGAGTTAGTACTTATACTACTCAGCATGACTATGAAGGAGCTTATAGATGAGTTACAGATTTACGTCGTGTTAGACTGACTACCTTGAATGCATATGGCTTGTTGTTTAATTCTAAAGAATGATTTCGTAAGGTAGAGCTGCTAACTTTCTCGAATATATTCTTCTACATGCCCTCATCGCGCTACCCACGGTGAACGCTCCAAACAACTTATTGAAGTAGCAATTCTAATGTTTAAAAGGTTTAAAAAGTTCTACCATGTATATTTAATGTTTTCGTTTTAATTTTTGTTGTTGTTTAAGTGTCTTATTTGGAGGAATTTTAATTTATTTAGAGACACAATGCTTAGGATCCCATGGTTTTAATTTTTGTTGTTGTTTAAGTGTCTTATTTGGGGCACAACACTAGTTAACTTTTAAAATCTTCTGAATCATTTCGAGTTCATTTGAGCTTATGATATTGTGGAATCATTCATCCTGAATTAAGTTATGACTTAGTAATGATATTTTAACCTGTGCTTAATGAACCTTAACATTTTAATTATCTCATTCACTTGATGTTCTATTAAAGAATTATGCTGTTGGATGCCCTTGAGGCCAATTTGAATAATTATAGGCTTTTTCTCTTCACATAGGTTGGACTTGTAGTGTTTTACGAGAATTTATGATTGACTATGCTTCCTTTTCTAAACATCATTAAACAAATTTTAAATTAAGTCTCGCTTACTACCAAGCCCTTAAGGTTTCGTGGGTAAATTTGTAATAATTAACATTACTGAATTAAATGGACCTAACTATGATCAAAAGATTTATGGGTCATTCAATCCATAATTAGAGGGCTACAAATTAATGAGTTTTTATCTTTTTTAACCTAAGCCCACTACACTAGAATTATCCAATTAAATTGACTTCCAAATCACAACAATTCAGTAATTTACAATTTTGCATTTGTTGTAGAAAATAGATGAATTGGTTTCTACCTCTTAATCTCTTGTATTTCAATCATCATATTTATTTTTGTTTTTATTTTATTTATAGTGATTATTTTAATGCAAAATTAAGGAAAATACATTTTTCGCATTTAAAAATACATAACTATATAAGAAAAATTAGGAAAATATTTAAAGTAGTCCCAAGTGATGACGGAACAATTTGTGACATTTTCGTGCATTTTCGTATTTTCACAATTTTAATCGTTTTTTAATTATTTAAAATTTTGGAAAATAATGAAAAATGAACTTTTTATCAAAACTTTTATCTTTTTTTTCTTAGGTTCCCTTAGTCACAAGGATCACTACAAACAACTTTTCATAATTTTTTGAAATAATTTTTTTTATTATAATTATTTTAGTGCAAAAAATTCCATTTACATTAAAGATAGACTTTGATATTAAAAACAATTCAAATGAGTTTCAAATTTTTACTAAGGCTTAATATACTCATTATCTTCAATGTGTATTAGACTTTATGATTTATTTTATTATATTTTATTTTCTAATTGTTTATTATTTTTTGTGATTTAAATATGTGAAATTTAAACTTTAATTATTTGAACTTCATTTAAAATTTTCCTAAGGAACTCTGACCACAGTGAACCTACCACAACACGTCTTATATTTTTCGGATTTATATTTTAATTTTTATAGTTAATTTAAGCAAAATAAGGGTGATTTTCTTAGAAAATTTTGGCTTTCAATGTTAGAGGTGTTCTCTGACTTCAAAAAAAGTTAGAGAATATCCCTAAGCACATGAGGAACAAACCCTCCAAATTTCATATTATGGTGATTAATATTTATTTATTTATGATTAAAACAGTCCCTAGAGTATTTAATTTATTAAAAAAATACAAAGTAAATATCTTTGACTTTTAGTCCACATTATTTTCCTCTATTCACTAAGCACAAGGGTATATTTATTTTATTTTTATGAATTTTCTACACCAATTTATGGATTTCTAAATGTTTTAGATTTATTTAAATCATTAAATGTCCATAATATCATACTTATCCAAATTAACCTCGACGGCTGCTAAAGCGAACACGTGCTTGGATTCAATGTTGCCATCAACGTTAGTTGCCACACGTCCCACCTTTACCACATTAATTGTCTATTCAGTGCAATCCTAGTCATTTGTTCAATACATGTGTTATCCAATAGTCCCTAACATCGTCGCTAACTGATGTATTCCGAGACCAGTCCACACTAAAACCCTAAGTTCTCACTTGATACGCAACCAAATCACATGGGGTTTGATCCTATACCTTCATCTAAGTTAGACGAACATATCTATACGGTTAATCAAGCAAAAAATTAAACTTTTCTTCATAAGTGCTCAAACTAAAATCAGATTTGTAGGAAATGATGTATAACTTAGCCAACGAGGTGAGGCCTTAATTAGGTTTGTTCTAGAGCTTCGACTTAGTCCCAATAGTGTCCTTAAAGAATTGGTTTAGACTAAGGTTGGAGCTTTATAAAAGTTTGATCGGAGGGCGGTGCGGCCTTGGTCAAGTTCTGGCATAGAGTGCTTTAGAGAGAGGGTTTTGATTGGGGAAGTGTTTTTAAGCTCTAGTGAAGCTTAATAACAGCTCGATTTAAGATTTGGTGGAGTTTGGTGGGATGGTCGTTAAATTGTCCTATTTTTTAACTCTAAAATTGGGGCTGGTGAGTGGGAATGGGGGCTGGAAATAGTGGGGATGAGTGCCTTTGGGTTGTTAGGAGGTCTGGAGATCTTTGGTAGAGTTTTGTTAAGGTTTTTTCACACACCTATTTTAGTCGTGGAGGGGGGGGTTCTTGTAGCCATGGCTAAGGGGTACGCCTCAGACTCTAATTGGTTTGTCTTGATAAACTTAGGTGCAGGGCTGAGTAGCACCAGTGGTAAATTAGAGATTGCCACAAAGGAATAGCATTATTGGGCTCAAACCATAAGCGGCCTTCTTAGTTTTGGGTTTTCCAACCGCAAGGCCGATAGGGCAAGTTTAGGGAGGTGGCTCAGGGAAGGTCAGGGAAGGTTTAGTGATGATTTTTGGAGGCTCGATGGCTGATAGCATGGAGTGGAGAGTTTGGCCAAATTAAAGATGAAGGTCCCATGATTATAGGAACCCTTGGTCCATGGCTTAAATTAAGGTCCTTATGTGATTTGATTAGCATCCTAAGAGACTTAGAAGCGGCATAAATGACTAGTCTTTAATTACTTCAATAGGTTTAGGATAATTTGGATTTTGTTTAATATTAGTGTTTGGGATAAAATTTGAACTTGAGTTAGGTTTAGGTTTGGATTTGGTTCATGTGAAGGCTTGATCCACTATTCGATATTTATACTTACACTTGTGATATAAAAGTTAGCAACGACACAAAAAAAACTTGATTTGTACTGAATATATATACTGATGATTCTGTTATGGATTTTATGATTTATATTGTGGATACTACGCAAGTATATGTATCGTTATCAAGTAATATAGGGCTCTAATGGAGTCCTAGATATCGATCCCACAGGGAAGTTAGTAAATTTCAAAGAAAATTTAAATTAAACTTACTTACTATTCTAGTATACGGAAATTAAGAATACTTAAACTAAAATAAACTAATGCTTAAAGTTGAATATAAGATTTTTAGAAAAGTATCTTTCTCCTTGTTTTAGAGAATTAAGTGAATGAAGAATTAAATAAGTTTTTAATTGTATTGTGCCGAAAAGGAGCATTCCTATTCTTTACCATTTGGTCCAGGTACAAAGAATATTGACTAGTCTTATGTTTGATTACTGAATCTGCGGCTAGGCTGGGAGGATACCGACCGCCACTTCGTAGCTCCCACGTTCCCCTCGCCTGAGGGCTAACATCTACACTTCAGCTCTCAAACAATAAGACCGAATTGAATATTTTAGTCTGTCACACTAAAATGACTAATTCTACGCCCAATGGTTAATATTTCCCTATTTATTTGCACCCTCCTTCCAAGGCTTTTGACTTCCCTGAATCTTGGATGTAATATTTACTATAGTTGATATTTCAACATATGTTAACAAATCAATTGGCCAGATTGAAAGTAAATTAAGATTTAAGTTAAAGATTAACACAATTTATATTTTCATATTTTAGGCACAATTACTTTAATTCATCATTTCGCGTAATCTCAATAACAAGGAGAAAGACTAAGGAAACTACTCAGAATGCACGGGAAAAATAACACAAAGCATGGATTTCATTGAAGTTAACAAACAAATAACAAATGTACTTATCTCAATTCTTCTCCCCAAGCAAATTCTTGAAGTTCCTTTGACTCTTCTTTCCAGTACAGCACACCAAAACGCTAAACACTCACTCAAAGACTCTGAAATTACACTTAACTTTCACAGAAATGACAAAGACTGACACACCAATGACACACAACTGACTAGAATTCATCTCTATTTATAGAAGGGGTCAAATCTCCAAAGGTTACTTAAGCAACTCTTCAAAAACCGTCCAGGTTCATTGTATTTTGGCTCTTTTCAACTGTCTCGCCATCGGCGGCTCGATCTTGCCATCGGCGGGCTTCTAGAAGATGGGCTAACCGCGCCGATCTCGCTGTTCGCGGGCTCGATCTCGTCGTCAGCGGGTTTCTTATAATATATTCAAAACTTTAGGGAAAAACTCGCCATCGGCGGCCAAAATCTCACCGTCGGCGGGACAGTTCAATTTTCATCTAATTGAGTCCTTTTTGCTCCAAATTTGCTTCTTTTGTGTTTTTTTCTTTCAGTACTTATAAATCTTCATTCCTGCAATAAAACAAAGAAAATACATTTCTTTAAAGTGTAATTTCACATAAAATTGATATGAAATTCTTAATATATTTTCTAGTGATCAAATTCCTTCAAACTTAACTATTACTTGTCCTCAAGTAATTTAGATACTACATAAAAGTAAATGATTATTTGTAGTAAAGTTTTAATTCAGAAATACTATGAATTAGATTTAAATAAGTATTATATTAAAGTTTAATAGAAATATTTTTAAAATAATTAAACTAATTATATAGATTTAAGGCTATTTAGTTTTCAAGTTTAAGATTTCTAATTTTCTATTAATTTCAAGAATAACTATACTTTTCAATACTAAATGGCTTAAGATATTTAGATGATTAGAATTTCATGAAAACACAACTTAATAAAAGACTAATCCATATATATAAGTTCGGAAATGTAATTGAAGTTTTTTTCCTTTAGGTTGATTAAAATGAAGCCAATTTTTGATAAGGCATCTCCTCAAGCTTCTCTTCACTTTATATATATATATATATATATATATATATTCCTTTTCTTTATGGATTGATTTTCAATCCCTTTTTCTTTACTTTGTTTTTTTTAAGTGAGGATCACTATTTTTGATTAGCCTGTTAATAATTTTGAACTTCATTTTCCTCTTCCTAAATTTGAAACTGGAAACATTTACTTACTTAATATACATTTCAAAGATTTTACTTGATTGAGTTTCAATCTTTTCTTTCTCAACTAAATACTTAAGAATTTCATATTTGAAAATATAGTTTTCCTTACTTTAAATAGTTAACTATATTCTTATTCTCTTATACTAAATATCCTTAATCTAAAAAATTAGTTAGTCATTAAAAGTATTTCTCTTAACTTTCTATAATAATTAAATAAATTAATTCTAGTTTACTGAATTAAAATTACTTCAGAAAATCATTTTATAATAATTTTGAAAATGTAAATTGAGAACAATTTAATAATTAAATTTGTATTTTTCCCTCCCCCAAACTTAAATTTTTCTATCTATCTACGTAGGGTGAAAAGGAAATAAACTGTAATATTTAAATCATACCTTCGAGCATTAGGTATTTCTTCTTTTTGAAGTTCTGCAGGCTTTTTCCATTACTTAATTATCCTGTACTGTTAGTATTTTTTCTATACACCAAATATTAAAGAAAGTGCTCGGTAAAGAAGTTTTAACACAATACTACCACATTTTATACTTAACATATTATACTACATCCACATACATTTACTCATTCAATCCAAGGTTACAACAGTAGTCTGAAAACATTAGAAATTTAAAAACTGTCTAAATTTAACAACAATATTAAAACAATCTACACTACATCATAATCAAGTTCATAAACTAAAACATCAATACTAAAATGTAAAACAACAAACATTAACAACATCAGAATCTATAACTAAACAAATAAACATAACATCTAATCTTCTGCATCAAAGTCCCAAACTATATCGTCATTTCCTGGATCAGTTGGAGGATTAGGCTGGTAATGAGTCTATCGGAGGCACTCAGGAAATACAACATCAAGCTCTCCTCTCCTGTAACTATTTTCAGCATCATAATAGGCTATCTCATACTCTAAATGTCTTTGAAGATACTCGCTGTCATAATCATGTCTTCTTTCTAAGCTTCTAATTCTTTGATCAATATGCTCCAGTTTTTCTTCTATTTTCTTAAAACTTTTCCGCTATAAAGTCATCTCATTCATCAAATCTTGAAGGGTAGGAGTACTATAGGGAGGAGGGTCATAACTAGTAGAGGGAATATCTCTACTTGAAGAAGGTACATAGCTCCTTGTCCCAGATCTCCATCATTCGTGGGATTCATATTTCTTAATATTAGCCGGAGTAATGGGTTTCATAGGGTCAACCCATTCCTCATCATCTCTTGCCTCTACCCCAGATAATTGGCAGAGTGCATAGATAAGACCAGGATGTCCTAGTCCTCCTCCACTTTCACTTTTTGCAGTGACTAATATATTCTTATAAATTATACTTCCCACGTTAATACTTTTTTGGTTCTGAATGCAGAAATTCAAAATTGCTCTATCTCTTGTTACCTCATTATGGTGGTAAGTAGGCAACAAGGTAGAACAAATAAAATAATGTCAGGCTTTAGATGATGCATTTAACATAGAAAGACGGAAATTTACCCGTTCTCGCTGCTTTATCTTCCAAACTCCTTTACTGTCAGTGAGAAAGTCGATTACTTCTTCCAGTGGTCCTTCCACAGTTCCAAATGTATCATACTCACTGGTGTAGGTGTCTCGTACCTTGTAATAAGCATTTTTTCTTGCAGCACTGAATTTCACAAAAAATCCTCTAACCTTAACCGGTGCATCTTCAGCCTGTGTCAAGTTCGCATAGAATTCCTTTACCACTTCTACAGCGGCTCTGTTGGTTATGAAATAGAAATTTTCCCATCCTCTTTCTTTAATTATTCGCTCTACTTCACCTCCAGGTCTTTTGAAAACTCGATCTTGAATGCATTTTCTGGCTTGAATATTGTGAAAATATCTTGATTGTGCCCTTGCATTCACAAAACGAGTTTCATCATAATCCACTCTTCTCTTTTGTCGTGGAGCCATTTTTCGATCTGTGAAATTCATAAAAATCTTAACTAAACTTCTAAATATTACTAAGATGGCTTCCAATAGTTACTAAAATCAATCTAAATCAAATTTCATGAATTTCTTTTCATTCTTTTCTTCTCATTTCGAATTTTTCCAAAATTTCTCAATGTAGAAGAAATTCATGGTGAAAATCAAAAATTTTTACCTACGAGTGAAGATCTTACCAATGGAAGATAAAATCCAGCATCAAAATGTGTTGAAATCGCTTCAAATCCAAGATTCCACAAGCCCTAGGTCAGTTTTTTTAAGTTTTAGAGGAGGGAGACGATGAATAGTGTCGGTTGACCGGTCAATAAAGTATATTTCACGATCTCACTGTCAGCGAGAATTTTCTCGCTGTCGGTGAGCTAATTAATTCACCAAGGCCAAAGTTTCGGGAAAATCTCGCCATCAGTGGGATTTCTCTCGCTGTCGGTGAGGTTTCCTAAAATTTAATATTTTTTAATTTTTCAATTATATTCTACTTAGATTAAGCCTTGTTCATTGTTCTGGTCACTAAATTTGATATATTTATTATTATTTTTATTAAGATTAGATACTAACACATAAATTCACACAACACAAACATTATAACTTTATAAATGAAATCCATGAACTTACAAACTTCAAACACTACATAACTAACGATTGACTAAGTAAATTAACCCAAACACATCTAGCTCAGCATTGCAATCCACACCACGATACTCTAAATGTTGAGACAAAATAAACAACATTCAATCTCATCTAAACTGAGATTATCTATGTAAAGCTCAAACTAAATCAAAAACTAAATTCACATCAACACACATACATATAATATGAATAGAAGTCTCTACTACTCATCAGAATTTGAACTTTCTCTTCTCTGATGTTTCCAATAGAACGCAGGTGTACAAATAAATTTTAGAAAGGTCTGAAAGGGAATTTTACAGTAGAGTCTTCTTCAATCTACCCTTTCTGTCTTAATAATCGTATAAAACTTGCATCCAGGTGTCCTGTATGGTCAAAGTGCTCCTTCATTCTCCAATCAATGTGATCAAATAAATCAGAGATATTATCAATAGAATTCATCACAGTCTGTAGTTCCTTCTCCAATCCTTTAAGTTTTTGTAAAATGAGGTTTGTTCTATCAGTCAGGGGTTTAACTAAAGGATTATTTTGTGATGCTTCGATCGTAAATAATTATTGTTTCATCATTGTTATCCAATGTAGGAAACATATCCGTAGGATCTAGTGGTTTGCAAGGTAATAAGCACTTTTTCCCAAGCTTCATAGGAAACTTGGTACTGACTACATAAAGCAAATATAGTTGATGGGTGTCCAAGTCCATGAATTGACCCATGCACAATTAATCCTAATGAAGACTTCAGGATAATAGATCCAACATTAATAGGAAATCTAGATTGAATACAGTAATTTAAAATTGTGCATTCCTTCCAAACTTTGTTTACCCTCATAGTGGGTAGTAACTTTGATGAAATAATGAAATGCCAATGCTTTGAGACGGGATTAAGAAGTGATGCAGAAAAACTAACGTACCCGTCTTCTCGTAATTACCAATCATCGTGTTCGTCGATCGATATCTATAGATCTCATTCATGTTGTATCTTGTAGGAACAAAATTTGAATAGTGGCAAACAGGGTATCATCAATCGAGTATAATTCATTTATCCGAGAAGGAGTGAAAGTTACCCATCTGCCTTTTATGTAGACACTTCCATTATGGATCACATGCAGATTAGAGTAGAATTCTTTGACTACTGGAATGACTACAGCAGATGTGGTATAGCAGAATACCTCCCAATGTCGTTGAACAATCATTTCATCAATTGTTGTTGTTGAATTCTCCGCTCCTCTATTTACGAACCATCTTTCTTTAATCAGGCGCTTTTTCATCCGAACTTTGTTGAATAGTCGCTGCGCCTCAGAATGGATGAATTTTCATCTGTTAAAAACTCCGCATTTTGTGGTTTCAAGTAGTTTGGAGGCCATAATAAATTATTTTGGAGGGACTCTAGTCGTTTATGAGGAAGAAGATAGTATAAAAATGAAGTTTTAAATGCTTTATATAGAGTAATGCCCTTAGAACCATCCAAAACCGCAAAAATAACTCACAAAAACCACTTTTGAACTATCTCGCCGTCAGCGGTAATGATCTCACCGTCGGCGGGATAGTTAATTATTTAAACTGAAACTGGGTGCGCTGATCTCGCTGTCGGCGGGATCGATCTCGCCGTCGGCGAGATTAGGTAAATTGCCCAATTTTTCGCTCTGGTCCGAATATTTTCTAATTTCTTCATATAGATTCAAATTTGTGATGATTCTAAAAAGTAAAATGAGTAGATTTCGTTCTATATTTTAATTTTTAATAACTATAATAAATAGATCATAATTAATAACTACTATGGGTTGCCTCCCATAGATCGCTTGGTTTAACGTCGTCAGCCCGACCTAATTTAATTAGTAATCAGGTTGAATGAGCATTAAAACCTCTTTAAAATTATCTTATTCCTTCAAAATAAGGTGTTAATCTATGTAAGTTTATTTTAAATCTATGCCTAGTTTTTGGATCTTCAATTTCTATAGTTCCATATGAAAATATTTGAGCTATAGTGAAAGGCCCTAACCATCGAGATTTCAATTTCCCAGGAAATAATTTTAATCTTGTATTATAAAGCAAAACTTCTTGTCCTAGCTCAAAATTCTTCAGGTTAATCTTCCGATCATGCCATAATTTCATTTTTTTCTTTATAAATTCTATCATTATGATAAGATTCATTTCTTAATTCATCTAATTCATTCAATTGTAATAATCTTTTCTCACTAGCTTCTTTCAAATTGTAATTAAATTCTTTAATTGTCCAATAAGCTTTATGTTCTAATTCAACTGGTAAGTGGCAAGTCTTTCCATAAATAAGCCTGTAAGGAGTCACTCCAATCTGAGTTTTATAAGCAGTCCGGTATGCCCATAATGCAGTTGTCTAGTCTTATAGTACCACTCCAATCTATTAGTGGTTTACATTCTTTTCTAAAATATGTTTAATCTCTCGATTAGAAACTTCAAAGAAATCCACTCGGTTTGTGGATGATAAGCAGTTGATATCTTATGAATAATGTTAAATTTTTCTACTAGTTTGTGAATATAT
The DNA here is from genome assembly GCA_022702705.1 of Papilionanthe hookeriana x Papilionanthe teres. NCBI lineage: Eukaryota > Viridiplantae > Streptophyta > Magnoliopsida > Asparagales > Orchidaceae > Papilionanthe > Papilionanthe hookeriana x Papilionanthe teres. The sequence continues at coordinate 59,025,294 of CM040435.1, read as the reverse complement.
TTATTTCTAAAATGAGAACCTCCGTCAGTGATAATCACTCTCGGCATTCCAAATCTAGTAAAAATATTTTTCATTAGAAACTTTAAAACACTCTTAGCGTCACATCGAGGTAAAGCTTGTGCTTCAATCCATTTAGAAACATAATCAACAGCAACTAAAATATATGAGTTTCCAAATGAAGGAAAAAATGGTCCCATAAAATCTAATCCCCAAACATCAAAAATTTCAACTTCTAATATAAAATTTATTTTCTTCTAGATATATTACCTACTCGTTGGCATCTATCGCATGTTTTGATGTATCTATAAACATATTTAAAAAGAGTAGGCCAATAAAATCCAGATTGTAAAATTTTATGAGCAGTTTTATCTGTTCCAAAATGTCCTCCAAAATCATAATCATAACATTTTTGAATGATTTATTCTGTTTCTTCATAAGGCACGCATCTTCTAATTATAAGATCCTTACATTGCTTATATAAATATGGTTCATCCCAAAAATATGTTTTAGCATCATGAATGAATTTTTTCTGTTGTTGCAAAGTTAACATAGGTGGTAAAATATCACTTACAATATAATTTACTATATCAGCATACCATGGTATTTTCCACTCATTTATATTATATAATTGTTCGTCATGAAAACCGTCGTGAATTTCATTATCGTATCGTATAATTCATTATATTCTAGTCTTCGATAAATGATCTCGCTATTCGATTATCAATTCCCTTTTGTTAATGATTTCAAAATCAAATTCTTGCATTAGTAATATCCATCTAATTAATCTTGGTTTGGTATCTTTCTTTTGCATTAGATATTTAATAAAGATAGTGATTAGTATGCACAATACATTTATTTCCAATTAAATAAGGCCTAAATTTATCAAAGGCATAAACAATTGCTAATAACTCTTTTTCAGTAACTGTATAATTCAAGTCAGCATTATTAAGAGTTTTACTAGCATAGTATATGACTTTAAAAATTTTATCATATCTTCGCCTAAGTATCGCTCCTATAGCATAATCACTAGCATCACACATAAGTTTAAATGGTTTCTCCCAATCAGGTGAAACTATTATAGGTGTTGTGATTAATTTATCTTTTAATAATTCAAAAGCATTCAAGCATTCAGTTGTGAATTCAAATTTCTTGTCCTTTTCTAAAAGTTGGTATAGTGGTTTAGTAATTTTTGAAAAATCTTTTATGTAGCGTCTGTAGAATCCAGCATGTCCAAGAAAACTTCTTACCCCTTTTACTGTAGTTGGAGGTAGTAATTTAGCTATAACTTGAATTTTTGTAGGGTCTACTTCCATGCCATTTTCTGAAATTTTATGTCCTAATACAATTCCTCCTGCAACCATAAATTGACATTTCTCCCAATTTAGAACTAAGTTAGTTTTCTCACATACTTCTAATACTTTTTTTTCAAGATGATTCAAGCATGCTTCAAATGACTTTCAAAATACAAAGAAATCATCCATAAATACTTCTATTCCATCATCAATTAATTTACTAAATATAGACATCATACATCTCTGGAATGTTGCAGGTGCATTATATAATCCAAAAAGCATTCTTCGAAAAGTAAATGTTCCATAAGGACTAGTAAATGTAGTTTTCTCTTGATCCTCAGGAGTAATATGTATCTGATGATAACCGGTATATCCATTTAAAAAAACAAAAATATTTTTGTCCGGCTAATCTGTCCAACATTTGGTCTAGAAATGGTAATGGGAAGTGATCTTTCCTGGTGGCTGCATTTAATTTTTTATAGTCAATACATATATGCCATCCAGTCACTTGTCTTATAGGTATCAAATCATTATTTTCATTAGCTTTAACGGTCACTCCTCCTTTCTTAGGAACACAGTGAATTAGGATTACCCAAGCACTATCCGAAATAGGATATATAATACCATTATCTAATCATTTTAATATTTTTTCTTGACTACTTCTTTCATTATTGGGTTTACTCTCCTTCGAGGATCTACTCTTGGCTTATGTTCATTATCTAAAATAATTTTGTGCATACATATTGAAGGACTAATTTCTTTAACATCTGTTGAAGTTCAACCAAAAGTTTTCTTATATTTTTTTAATGTGTCTAACAGTTTTTGTTCTTGTGATTCATTCAATTCAGCTGATATAATAACTGGTAGGGTTGAATGGTTACCTAAGTAAGCATATTTTAAATTATTAGGCTCCTTTCTGAACATCAATCATAGCTTTTCCAGTGGCTAAAAAGCGTCTTCCTAATATTATTGGAATTTCTTTATCTTCTTCCATATTTAGAACAATAAAATCGACCAGGAAGATAAATTTATCCACTTTTACTAACACATCTTTAATAACTCCTTTAGGATAAGTCACAGAATGATCAGCTAACTGAAGAGTTACTGAAGTAGGTGAAATTTCTCCAAATTCTATTTTTTAAAAAATTGATATAGGCATTAGATTTATGCTTGCTCCTAAAACACACAAAGCTTTTCCATAAAATTTTTCTCCAATAGCGCCAAGGTATAGTGAAACTACCAGGATCTTTTAATTTTTCAAGAAGCTTTTTCAGAATAATTGCACTACACTCTTAGCTAAGTGCAACAGTTTCATTATCTGTAAATTTTCTTTTTTTATTTAAAATATCTTTCATAAACTTTACATAATTAGGCATTTGTTCTAATGCTTCTACAAAAAGAATATTTACTGTTAATTTTTTAAAAATTTCAAGGAATTTAGCAAATTGCTTATCTTTTTTATGTTGCTTAAGTCGTTGAGGAAATGGTGGTGGTGGTTTTTCTATAGATATTTTCATAGGGATCAATGGATATTCAAAGTTTTGATCTTGATGATCCTTTTCTTTCTCAATTTCCACTTCCTCATTTTTACTTTTTGTTTCTTTTTGAATTTTAGTTACTAACTCTTTTCCGCTTCTTAGTTGTATTGCTTTATTTTTTTCTTTTCCTTGGTCTTTAGGATTTATTTCCACATTACTAGGAAAAGTTTCAGGAATTCTATTGTTAAGCGCAGTAGCAATATGTCCGAGTTGAGTTTCAATATTTTTAATTGATGTTCCTTGATTTTGTAATCGATTTCCTTGAATTTGTAATTGATTTCCTTGATTTTGCAAGTGCCGACCCATACTTAATATTAATTCTTCTATAGATAACTTCTTATCTTTAAATTGAGTGTTATTAAATCCGGTGGATAAGATGGTTTATAATTTGTATTTCCTCGATTAGAGTGGATTTCCTATAGAGTTGTTCATCCATTTTTGATTAGCTGTATTGTTATTCCAATTAAAATTTGGATGATTCTTCCAACCAGGATTATAATAATTCGCATGATTATTGGGTCTATTATTATTAACATTTATGGTTTCATAAGGAGATTGAGAATCTATAATTTGTCCAGATGTGTTTTCTTCTAATATAGTAGGAGAGTAATTCATTCCAAAATGATCTAATTTCTTTGATATAGCAGCAATTTGAGAAGCTAACATAGATATTGCATCATTTTCATGAACACTAGCTATCTTTTTAGGATTTATTCTTTCAGCAGGCCATTGAAAATTGTTAGTAGCTATTTCTTCGATTAACGCATAGGCTTCATCAAATGGTTTTGACATTAATGAACCTCCAAGAAGAAGATCAATGATTGATCTAAGAGATCCTACCAATCCATTATAAAAAGTTTGTATAATTAACCAATCTGGTAATGCATGATGTGGGCATTTCCTAAGAAGTTCTTTAAATCTCTCCCAAGCTTCATATATGGATTCTCCATCAAACTGACTAAAAGATGTTATATCATTTCTAAGTTTTGCAGTTTTCGAAGGAGGAAAATATTTGGATGGAAATTTTTGTGATAATTCTCCCCAAGTTTTAATAGATCCAGGTGCTAATGAATTTAACTACATCTTAGCCTTATCCCTTAAAGAAAAAAGAAAAAGCCTAAGTCTAATAAAGATCATTAGATACTCCTTCATATTTAAAGGTAGCACATAGTTCTAAAAAACTAACAAGATGTAAATTAGAATCTTCATTAGGTGAACCATTAAATTGATTATTCTATACCATTTAGATAATTGTAGGTTTAAGTTCAAATGAATTAGCAGCTACATCAGGGTTTTGAATAGTTAGGTGAATTTCATCTAATGTAGGGTTGGCATAGTCTCTTAATGGTCTTTGTTGGTTTATATTTTCAATTTCTGGATTATTTGCCATTTGTGTTAAATTTATAATTTCTCTCTTTTGTTTTCTAACTCTTTTAATTGTAAGCTCTAATTCTGAATCGTAAGGTATTCAATTTTCGTTTCCAAATTTACGCATACAATTTTTAAATAATATGTAAAATAGTTTGTTACTCTATTAATTATTTTAATAATTCTATTAATTACCTTAAAAATTACTTTATTTCACTTCACTTCACTTCCTCGGCAACCGCGCCAAAAACTTGATCCACTATTCGATATTTATACTTACAATTGTGATATAAAAGTTAGCAATGACACCAAAAAAACTTGACCCGTACTGAATATATATACTGATGATTTTGTTATGGATTTTATGATTTATATTGTGGATACTACGCAAGTATACGTATCGTTATCAAGTAATATAGGGCTCTAATGGAGTCCTAGATATCGATCCCACAGGGAAGTTAGTAAATTTCAAAGACAATTTAAATTAAACTTACTTACTATTCTAGTATACGGAAATTAAGAATACTTAAACTAAAATAAACTAATGCTTAAAGTTGAATATAAGATTTTTAGAAATGTATCTTTCTCCTTGTTTTAGAGAATTAAGTGAATGAAGAATTAAATAAGTTTTTAATTATATTGTGCCAAATAGGAGCATTCCTATTCTTTACCCTTTGGTCCAGGTGCAAAGAATATTGACTAGTCTTATGTTTGATTACTCGAATCACGGCTAGTCGGGAGGATACCTACTGCCACTTTAGAGCTCCCACATTCCCCTCGCCTGAGGGCTAATATCTACACTTCAGCTCTAAAACAATAAGACCGAATTGAATATTTTAGTCTGTCACACTAAAATGTCCAATTCTATGCCCAATGGTTAATATTTTCCTATTTATTTGCACCCTCCTTCTAAGGCTTTTGACTTCCCTGAATCTTGAAAGTAATCTTTACTATAGTTGATATTTCAACATATGTTAACAAATCAATTGGCCAGATTGAAAGTAAATTAAGATTAAGTTAAAGATTAACACATTTTCTATTTTCATATTTTAGGCACAATTACTTTAATTCATCATTTCAAGTAATCTCAATAACAAGGAGAAAGACAAAGGAAACTACTCAGAATGCATGGGAAAAATAACACAAAGCATGGATTTCATTGAAGTTAACAAACAAATAACAAATGTACTTATCTCAATTCTTCTCCCCAAGCAAATTCTTAAAGTTCCTTTGACTCTTCTTTCCAGTATAGCACACCAAAACGTTAAAAACTCACTCAAAGACTCTGAATTTACACTTAACTTTCACATAAATGACAAAGACAGACACACTAATGACACACAACTGACTAGAATTCGTCTTTATTTATAGAAGGGGTCAAATCTCCAAAGGGTACATAAGAACCTCTTCAAAAAGCGTCCAGGTTCATTGTATTTTAGCTCTTTTCAACTGTCTCTCTGTCGACGGCCTGATCTCGCCATCAGCGGGCTTCTAGAAGATGGACAAACAAAGGCTGATCTCGCTGTCGGAGGGCTCGATCTCGCCATCAGCGGGTTCTTTATAATATATTCAAAACTTTCGGGAAAAACTCGTCGTCGGCAACTTAAATCTACCCGTCGGCGAGACAGTTCAATTTTCATCTAATTGAGTATTTTTTGCTCCAAATTTGCTTTTTTTGTGCTTTTGCTTTCAGTACTTATAAATCTTCATTCCTGCAATAAAATAAAGAAAATACCTTTATTTAAAGTGCAATTTCACATAAAATTGGTATGAAATTCTTAATATATTTTCTAGTGATCAAGGCTCAATTTGGTTTAGAAAATTTTCATGAGGAATTTAGGAATTGAAATGAGAGGAATTATATTGGTAATGGAGCTCAATTTGTTAAATTTTGGATTTTGGGTCGATTTGGGTCTAAAGGGTTTGAACTGGAAATTAGGGTTTGGAATTGGATTCAATTAGCCTTGAGTTTGATTTCAATTAAACTTGTTCATGAAATTTAATTTAGTTTTAAAATTTGGGGAGATTGAAATCAATTTAATGAAAATTGGGGTGATTTGAAGAATTTAGGTATTTAGGGGCAATTTGAGAATTTTGTCCAATTTTAGTGGATTTGGGCACAATTGAGTTTAATTGATGGTTGGATTGATATTGAGGATGTTAGGAGTGGATTTGAAGATTTTTGGGGCATGGGGTATTTTAGTAATTTTTTGGAACATAGGGGCATTTTAGTTGGGGAACTTAGGTGTATAAAGCTAAGGATGGCTGTTTTGGTAGAGCTGGTGTCAATCGAGGATGCCAATCATAATGCTACCCTTTTGGGCCATGCAACCAAAGAAATCCTAATTTTTAGGTCCTCCATCTGTTGGTCCTAGTCACCCTAGCTAAAGCTCAAGGTTTTGGGCAACCGCCCACATGAGTTCCCAAAAGAGTGAGGCACTAGGCTAAGCACAATTAGTTTAGGGTCTTAGGTTGTGAGTGAATGTGAGGAGCTCAATTGTGAATGCTTTTAGGGTTTTAAGATTGGATGTGACAGGTTCAAGTGTTTATATGTGCAAGTGTGTGACCATGGCCAGACCACACTTTGTAGACCCTAATGCCTAACAATCCTATGGGGACTCGTTTTGAGCTACCTCGTGTTGATTCACCTTACTAAGTGCAAGAGGTCAAAACCACACACATAGAACTCTAAGAAGAGTAAAGAGGTGTATAGAATTTCTAATGGGATAGGGTTCTATCACTAGTACTCTAGGACATTCAATAGGAAAATCCTATGGTTGGATCCTAGACATCTAAGGAAGACAGACTTGACCTCAACAAAAGTGAGATCAACACCATTCAGAAAAACACCAATTAACATAGTATAATTTTATTATTTTTGCATTTGGATTTTAGAACCTTTCAATTTAACATATCTAAACCCTTCTAGGTGAACTTAGCTTTGTAGTAAAATAGAACCTCATCTATTAAAAAGTTGACAAGTTTCCCCATGAGATAGAAACGTGGACCCATAATTTGTGTATTACTTGATTAAAATGTATACTTACATAATTAATCGATTGCTTCACAACATTTTTAGGCATAAAATGTTCATAAATGGATTTGGTTTAAGATATGTTCATATGAATTTAACATTTTACTTCAAATAACTTTTTTTCTAACCTAAAATTTACCACACCTTTAAACAGGTGTGACTATAAGATAAGTTATTAATAAAAAAAATTAAGCCCTTAAATGTCAACTCAAATAATGTAAATGAACTTTATCCTTTAAAAAATAATTATAATATTTCTAAATTTATAATTAAAAGTGACTAAAAATTATTAAGGGGAGATTAGTAGTTTAAATCCTTAAAAATACATGTCTAGCTAGATATAATAATTTTTAGTGTAAATGAAAAGAGAAAAGAAGAAAGAAGAAGGAGAAAAAAAATGAAGTTAAAAAAATTACATGTCTTTAATCTTAAAAGAAAAATACCAAGACTTTTCAAGTAGTTTGAGTTTAAGAATAAAAATAAAATATGGTGTCATGTTCTTTTCTTAATTAATAAAACTTAAATGCCTCCTTAATGAAATCCTAAAAGAAAGAATATAAGGTTTTAAGGTTTTTTAATTGATAATTAATTGAATTTAAAACTTCTTTGAATATTGAAAGTTTTCTTTTCAGACTGGATCAAGTTCTTTGAGATTTTTTTATGCTTAGAAAAACATTAATTGAAGATAGGCTAAGTTATTAGAGATTAATATAAACTCAAATCAATGAGGGTATTTACATATTTTTATTAGATATTATATAGCCTTAATAAAAAGCAAGAAATATCTCTAATGAGAGCTCCAAAATCATGTACATGAGTCTAAGTTAAATTATGAGATTACTTAAGGGGAAGTAAAAGATAAGTTTGGAGGAATTAATGCAAAGAAATAATGTGATATTTTTCATGGTTAATTCTATATTTTATTGCATGATTATGATGATTTTAAGCTTGTGGAAGGTATTTCGATTATATTTTATAGAATTTGCAAGCTTCAAGGTGCAAAAGAAGGCAGAATGGCTAAAAGAGTCATGATACCTAATCCACTGAAAATTTGATAATTTTTAATGCCTATTTCATACCTATTTTTGATGATATTGCACTTTAAAGAATGGTACTTTTCATGATTTCATGCAGGTATGATGATTTAAGGCCTTTGGAGCAAAAAGAAGTAAAAAAGGAGCGAATTCGGAGCAAAATGAGGCAAATTTGACATTTTGACCTAGAGAACCGGAGGACGCCCTATCCAGTGCCAGACCACGCCTAAATCTAGAGAGTTTAGGTAAAACGCCAGAAAATAGTGCTGGACTGTGCCCTATCAAGCACCGGACTGCTCCCAATCCCGAATTTAACCAGATTCAATTTATTTGGCCTGATTTTGGAGTGGTTCTTAAGGGAACTCTTGGGAAAGTTGGTTCTACCCGAATTTAAATGAATTTGGAGCCAAAAGTTGAGAGTCTCTACAGTGTTTCTTAGTGTCTTTTCTTTATTCTTGAGTATTGGAGAGAGTTTAGGGATTAGCGTATTGTGTGTTTTCTCTACTAAGGACTGTAGGAGGACAGGAAAAGTGAGAGATTTCTTTTTCTTTACTCATCTTAAGAGAGAATTGTGTGTTTTTGTGAAGAAATAAGAGGAGTCAAAAGAATTTCAAGTGATTCACTTGGGGAAGAAATTTAGATAAGTTGTATTTACTTTTCTTTGTTTTTATGACATTGCTATATATATAATCCATCTTTGATCATACTTTCCTCACACGTCTTGAGTAGACTTCTTTGTCTTCCTCCTTTTCATGCGATGTGTTGTTGTTGTGATATGAAAATGATGTGTCGATTTAATATGAAAAATTTATGATGACTTTTTCACTTTGAACTTTATTTACTTTTGATTTGGCCAATTGAATTGTTAAAACTTGTTGTGAGACATATGTTCCGAAAGGACTATGAGTTCTACAACAAAAGTGAAGGTTACATTCAATATCCATGAATGAGTCACGTAGTTCATGGCGGTTGGGTGAAAATAGATAGTGAAATATGTTTTGATGGGTGTAGAATTGGAAATTTTAGAGTGACAGACTGAAATCCCAAATTTGGTCCTCTGGTTTGGAAACTAAAGCAAGAGTTAGCCTTCAGGCGAAGGGAAGTGGGAGCTCCGTTGTGACAGCCGGTATCTTCCCAGCCTAACCAAAGATTTAGGGACTAAACCTAGGATTAGCCAATGTTCTTTATATTTCTCGGTAGAGAGTAAAGAATAGGAATGCTTGTATTTGGTACAATACAGTTTTATCAATAATCTATGTCACTAAATCATCACAATATCATTGGAAGGGAGCAGGATTCATTCTTACAATTTGAACTTTTGTTATAAAGTTTCGTACTGTGATTGTTAATTATGTTAGAAGAGTAGAACGTACTTCGAAACAATTAGTGAACGCTACTTTCTAAACATCCTTAAATTATTAGTAATTGCTGCAATTGTGTTGTGATTCGAGAGGTGATTTTCTTGCTCCATTGTAGAGTTTACAAACCTCCTCGTGGGATCGATAACTAGTACTCCACTAGAGCCTTGTATTACTTGAGCGATACGTATACTTGCTTTTTGAATGTGTGACTCACTAGAAATCTAAATCAATATATATATATCCGAGTTTATAAATTTCTGGCATTTAAATAAGTCGCACCAATTTTTTGTCACTGTTGCTGAGGAAGTAATAGTAAAATTAAATTTGGTAGTACTCAAAAACTTATATTTGAATTACAAGTCATAATTGTATGTGCTTGCTTATTGCTACTGTGCTTATTGTGATTGTGCATGCGTACATTCAGAACTGAAAATTTAATACCTTACGATATGAATTGGAGCTTACTATTAAAAAATTTAAAAATAAAATAGAGAACATAAAAATTTAAATCAAATGGCGAACAATCTAAACAATCAAGGAATTGAAAATGAAAACCAACCAAAACCATTAAGAGTTTATACCCTACACTAGATGAAATTCACTTAACTATCTAAAACCCTGATGCAGCTGCTAATACATTTGAGTTTAAACTTGCTATTATCCAAATAATACAAAATAATCAATTCGGTGGAACATCGAATGAAGATCCAAATTTACATCTTGTGAGTTTTCTAGAACTATGTGCTACATATAAATATGATGGAGTGTCAAAAGATGTTGTTAGTCTAAGGCTTTTTCTTTGTTCATTAAGGGAAAAACCCAAGGTTTGGTTAAATTTGTTAGCACCTGGATCTATTAGAACTTGGGAGAACTTTCACAAAAATTCTTATCAAAGTATTTTCCAGCATAAAAAACTGCTAATATTAGAAATGATATAACATCTTTTATTGAATTTGAGGGAAAATCAATATATGAATCATGGGAAAGATTTAAAGATCTTCTTAGGAAATGTCCACATCACGCTCTAACAGATTGGTTAATAATTCAAACATTTTATAATTGATTGTTAGGATCTCTTAGATCAATTATAGATACTGTTGCCGATGGAATACTAATGTCAAAATCTTTTGAAGAGGCTTATGCTTTAATTGAAGAAATGGCTACTAATAATTTTCAATGGCCGCTGAATGGTTAAATCCTAAGAAAGTAGCCATTATTCATGATTCTGATGCTATAACTATGATAGTTTCTCAAATCGCTGCTCTTTCAAAGAAAATAGATCAATACATAATAAATTGTCCTCAAATGCCTTCGATGTTAGAAGAAAATTCATTAGGACAAAATATAGATCCTCAATCTTCTTATGAAACCTTAAATGTGATAAACAATAGACAAGGAAATCCTTCTTCAAACTATTATAATCTTAGTTGGAAAAAACACCCAAATTTAAACTTGAATAATAACAATAATGTTAACACTGTCAATCCTCCATGGGGGAACAACCCAGTGAACCCATTAAGAAATATGAACCAGGAAAATATGAATTATAGGCCTTCACATCCTCCAGGCTTCTATAATAATCCAAAATTTAAGGAAAAGAAGTTGTCTAGGGAAGAAATAGTTCTGAATATGCGAACTCAATTACAAAGCTAGGGAGGTGAAATTAAAAATATTGAAAATCAATTAGGACATATTGCCACTGCACTTAGCAATAGACCTTCAGGAACACTCCGTAGTAATTTTGAAGTAAATCCAAAAGACCAATGTAAATAACAAATCAAGGCTATTTAATTAAAAAGTGGAAAAGAATTGGAGACAAGGGTTAAAAATAAAACTGAACTTGAATAAGAAAAGGTGGAAACTGAAAAAGAAAATGAAAATTTATATCCATAATTAGAATATGTATTAAATCCAATGAAGATCACTGTAGAAAGACCACCACCACTGTTTCCTTAAAGATTAAATCAACAAGATAAAGGAAAATGATTTGCTAAATTTTTAGAAATCATAAGAAAGTTATCTGTGAATATTCCCTTTGTTGAAACTTTAGAACAGATGCCTGATTATGTTAAGTTTATGAAGGATATACTCCACAAAATGAGGAGGTTACTAGATCATGAGACTGTTGCACTCAGTGAAGAGTGTAGTGTTATAATTCAGAAAAAGCTTCCTGAAAAAATTAAAGATCTTAGTAGTTCTACTATCCTGTGTTATAGGTGAAAAATTTTACAGACGAGCATTATGTGATTTGGGAGCTAGCATAAATCTTATGCCTCTATCAACCTTTAAGAGATTGGGAATAAGAGAAATTGCACCAACTTTGGTAACTATCCAGTTAGCTGATTGATCTATTACACATCTTAAGGGGGTAGTAGAAGATGTTTTGGTCAAGGTTTATAAATTTATCTTTCCTGTAGACTTTATTATCTTAGATATGGAAGAAGATAAGGAAATACCAATTATTTTTGTGAAGACCATTCCTAGCTACAGGAAGAGCTATGATTAATGTTCAAAGAGGAGAATTAAGTATGAGAGTAAATGACCAAGAGGTAAAATTTAACATTTTAAGGTCAATGAAATATCCCTCAATAGAAAAAGAAGATGAATATTTTAGAATGGAAATATGTGATTATTTGAGAGAGGAATATTTCAAAGAAAAATTTGAAGATAAAAAAGAACAAGAAGATATAAAAACAAGAATCATGACGAGATAGAAGATGATTCTGAAGAGACTGATAATGAAGAAATAGAATATATTAAGGAAAAATTTGAAATGCTTGATTCAATGGAACCTGAAAACAAAAGTTTAATTCCATCTATTGTGAAACCTCTTGAACTTAAAATGAAAACTCTTCCAAAACATTTGAAGTATGTATTTTTAAGGGAATCACTAATATTACCAGTTATCGCATCATCAGATTTAAATGAGTTATAGGAGCAAAAATTATTGTATATGTTAAAGAAATATAAAAGAGCTTATTGTTGGACTTTAGCTGATATCAAAGGAATTAGCCCTTCTGTTTGTATGCACATATATTTATTGGATAATGAACATAAACCTAGAGTTGATCCGCAAAGGAGACTGAACCCAGTGATGAAAGAAGTAGTAAAGAAAGAAATTTTAAAGTGGTTAAATGCTGGAATCATAAATCCCATTTCTGATAGTGCTTGGGTAAGTCTAATTCATTGTGTTCCTAAAAAAGGAGGAGTGACAGTTGACATAAATAAAAAAAATGAAATTATACCAACAATGTAACTCATTGGTTGGTGTATATGTATTGATTATAGAAAATTGAATGCCGCCACCAGAAAAGATCTCTTTCCTTTACCTTTTCTAGACCAAATGTTAGACAGACTTACTGGGCACAAGTATTATTGCTTTTTTGATGGATATATCGATTATCACCAAGTACCTATTGCTCCCGAGGATCAAGAGAAAACTAGATTTACTAGTCCTTATGGAACCTTGGATTTTAGAAGAATGCCCTTTGGATTATGTAATGCACCTACAACATTTCAAATATATATGATGTAAATATTTAGCAATTTGATAGATGATGGAATAGAAGTGTTTATGGATGATTTCTCAGTATTTGGAGACTCATTTAATGCATGCCTAAGCTACTTAGAAAACATTTTAGAGGTAAGTGAAAGAACAAATTTAGTCCTAAACTAGGAAAAATGTTAATTTATGGTTGCAAGAGGAATTGTACTTGTGCATAAAATATCTGAATATGGCATGGAAGTAGAAACTACAAAGATTCAAATTATAGAAAAATTACCACCTCCTACCACAGCAAGAGGGGTAAGAAGCTTATTTGGACATGGTGGATTCTACAGGTTATACATTAACGATTTTTAAAAAAATAACTAAGCCTTTATGCCAACTTTTAGAAAAATGTAAGAAATTTGATTTTAATGAAGAATGATTAAAAGCTTTCGACTCACTAAAGAAAAAACTAATCGTTGCTCCTATAGTAGTTTCACTTGATTAGGAGAAACCATTTGAATTAATGTGTGATGTGAGTGACTACTCTATTGGAGTTTTTTGTGGACAATGGTATGAGAAAATGTTTAAAGTTATATACTATGCTAGCAAAACTCTTACTGATTCTCAAACTAATTACACTATTTACGGCTTATTTTTAGGTTGAGTGTTGTATTTTGAAAAGAAGGTCGCCTACAAAAGTTATCGGTGAATTTTTAATTTAATTTAAATACATAATTTGATAAGTAGTATTTGATTTTGAAAATAATTTTTAAGTTTGAAAATTTTAATATATGAAATCAAACAGATCTCACATCCCGAATAGTTTATATAAACGAGCACTACACCACAAACCGTGTATTTATCCCGAGGAATAGACACACTGCTTGATGATGGGGCTCGATTAAATAAACTAAAAGATTTGTAACATTCGTTTGGTCTGCGAACCAATTTTATAAGCCTACAAATTTCCCTACTTAATATAAAGGAATTAAGCAGGGTTTATATTAACTGGGTTCTTAAAGTTCCCTATAAGGGCAAGCCCCTATAGTTAATTACATCTTAAATGACGGGAATCATTTAAGAAAACTCTCGATAATGATTAGTGGTTTTGCTCTCAAGAATTTCAAAGTTTAAGGTTTTCAAAGTATTGAATTTTAGAATTTCAATAGGGAATGGATCAAATTTGGAACAGTTAATTTCAGGAGTCCAAAGGAAGAAAAGTAGGAGAAGCTGAGGATCCAAGAAGAATCTTGGCAACTTCCCAAACAATCCTATTGTTTGGCTTCAATTTAGGAATTTATTTAATATTGAAATCCTGCCAATTTTAATTAATTAGGACTTACATTTGTATGACATGATCATACAAACAGCCTTGAAGATGTGAGGGTTTATGTCGTACCGAACGATTACCTCGGAGTCCTATGGGTTGGTTACTTAATTCTAAGAAAGTTTTGCTGAAGTAGATCCGAGTTTTGCTGATGACGATGGCCGAGCTGTCCACCATGCTCCAAGCTCCTTGTTGTTTCAGAGGTTTAGTTTTAGAAGTCATAAATCAAGAGATGAGAGAAGTGTTTTGGTTTAGAGAAAATCTTAAAATCCAAGTGTTTTTTATATTTTAATTAAAATAAATCTTAAAGTTGTTTAAACAGTAACCGATTAAGATCCCACGGTTCCGTCATCCCGCACCATTATTTTCATCGAATTCACTTAGTCCGAAGAATTTGCTAAACTCAACTGAATGAGTTCCACACTTTCATTTAAACCGTGGGAAATCCCGTTAGCAACACATGGGTTACATCATCCGAGGTATTCCCGATCATTCAACGAGACATTTAATTTTGTTGTAATTGTAGTTTTGTTCTTCTGTTTGTGATTTAATTTTGAGTTATTTTATATTTTGGAATGTTGTGGCAGTGAATTTTATCTTGCAATGACTTTTAATTTAGTTTTGGTTTCAGTTCAGAGGCTATCCTAAAGGTTTTGGTTTTCATGCAATAGTCTTATTTATCATGCAAGAATGCAAGAAAAAGTAAAGCGCAATGCATGTGAGTAAATTTCAATAAAGTAAATTGCAATAAAATAAAAGCATACCTGGAGGGTCTTCCCATCATCCCAAGCTGCACTTAAAACACATGTTAAGGCATTTAAACATATTTTGCAAGAAATACCTAGGTAAAGCTAAGAGAAAGGGTTTTGGGTGTCTATCAAATTCCTAATCCTATAACTAGTCATTTCCTATGACGTCTAGGTTGTTGGTTTGGTTTAAGGATGATTTTCTTTATCAAAGAACAATTAAATTCAATTGTTCTTCTAAAACATCCCGTCATATTGAGGAAGTGCTTAGGACGAGTCCTAAACATCTTTTTAATACTTCGGGATTATTTTCGAGTCCAAGTAAATTTAATTGCACGAGTGAATTAATCATCCAGGAGTTTAGTTAAACTTTGTCTCTTGCTCGGTGAACTTGGGTATTTGATTACCCGATGAATGAAGGGACATCTCACTTAATACTCTATTTAAGAGTTATAATAATTAAAGCCTTTAAGGGCAAGTTGGGTTGTTGAGAATTTTAATCATTCTTAATTTAAAGTTTCGAGTTAATGGTTTAAAGTGATTTAATTTAATTATGAGGTTTTAATTAATAATTTTAAGTTTAGAATAGTGTTCAAATTATTTTAGATTTAATTTAAATCTTTACACTTCCAATTATCTTAGTATTTCAGATTGATATTCATGTTTTAAATTTACTTAAGTAGAAAGAGGTATTTGAAATTATTGATATATTTTGATTTAACTCTTAATGATTTCATTTAGGTTTGTTGTTAAGTGATTTTAATTCCATTTAATTTAATCTGATTTTAATTTAATTTAATTTAATTTAATTTAATTTAATTTAATTTAATTTAATTTAATTTAATTTAATCTAATTTTAATTTAATTTAATTTTAATTTTAATTTCAATATTTTAAATTTACTTTAATTTAATTTTTAAGGTGTTAATTTAGTTTAATTTAAACTTTGACTTAACTTAATTTAATTTAATTTAACTTAATTCTAAGATTTTAAATTTAATTTTTAATTATTAAACCATTTAACATTTTAAGCTTTAATTCGTTTAAAGGTTATATTCTTTTAATTTTTTATTTAATTTGGATTATTATCTTAATTTTTAATTAAGAACTAAATATTGTTAAAGCGACTCATTTAGGGATTTTTAAATTAAAGAATAAATATCCTCTTAATAATATTCATATTTTAATAATCCAAATTTTAAATTTATTCTTTCCAAAATTTAAATTATTTAATTAATTAGAGTTTCATTTTGATATTTTCAAAGTGTTTAATGGGTTCCTACCCTTTTAATTTCCCTAAGTTTCAATCATCCAAGAGAAAGTTAAAATCAAATATTTTACCCTTCATTTTCATTAAACCTAAAGTTTTAATTAAGGGTTAAAAATTTTTAATTACCTTTATGCCCTTTTAGGCTTATTTATTTCATAACTCACTAAAGTGAGCTCAAATGAATTTGAAATTTTTATGTCACCTCACTCACATGTCAATTAAGACATTAGAGGAGAAAATGTGATTTTTCTGAATTTAATTTATTTATATAATTATTTTTAGTAGAAAATAGGGATTTTCAAAGAAAATTCAACAACATGACCAAGGAAAGGTTTCTGCTCTTAAGAAAATTATGGGATGTTCCTAATGACTAGAGGACCACTTGAACCAATTTTTGTGATTTTTTGAATTATATTTTATTTATTATAATTATTTTGAATTTTAGAGTATTAATTAACTTTAAAATAAAATAAAAGTTGAAAAAATAGATTTTATATTTTTCTTAAATTTCTCTAACCTCAAGGAGTCCAGAGAAATAAGTTTTATAATTTTTTGATTTTTCTTTGATTTATTAGAATTATTTTAGTAAAAAAGGTTAAAAATTCATTTTTTAATATTAAAAATTACATTAAGCCTTTAAAATTCAATATCTTATCCTAGGGACTTAGAAAAAATACTTGGTTTATTCCTAAGTGATTAGGAGTCAAAATGTAACATTTTTATGATTTTAAATATTTTTGTGATTTTTATAATTTTTTAATTATTAAAATATTAAAATATTGTAAAAAATCAACTTTTTTAGAAAATTCCAATTTTAATTTTCTTGAACTCCCCTGATATCAGAGAAGCTCCAAAACAATTTTTGTGAATTTTTTAAAAGTATTTTTGGAGTTATGAATTTTTAAAGTTACATTTGAGGCTTAATCAATCCATTTGGTGGGGTTAATCAAGTCCAATTGATTTCAAAATTTTATGTAAGGTTCCTCTGATCCTAAGAGCAATGAAGAATTGTTTTCAAGTCAATTTGGTGTGTAGTTAACCCTAAATAATTCAAGTTCAATTTTGGGAGTTTAGGCCAATTAGGGTTATCATGAATGAATTAACTCAAAATATATTTTTCATAGGGTCCCCTAATCCTAAGAAACATCACCAAATTTTCCTAGAATTTATTTTACAACATGCTAATTATTGAAATTAAAATACCTAAAACAGTGACATGAACTTGAAAAATCAATAACTTTTCACAGAGATGGCCTCTGACCTTGAAAAATTCAGAGAATGTTCCCAAGATCAGAGGCTTCAAAAGCCCTATGGTCTCATGTCATGGTGAATTGTCTTTGCAAATGGAGAATCAAAACATTGGAAATAGTAAATAAATTATTAAAAATAAAATACTCATCCAATTAACTTGATTTTTTTCCACATTATTCTCCTCTGTTCACTAAGCAAGGGGGTATTTTTATTTTATTTTTGTGATTTTGCTATGCAAAGATATGAATTTTTGAAGTTCTAGTATTTAAATAATTCAAAAATACCCTAATTTTCTACTTATCCGACTCGGCGCTGCGTCAACCTACGGCGGATCGAAAGCCCACGCGTCGCTCTGTGATTCAGCACCTCCATCTGACTCAGCGCTCTAGGGGCCCGCGGTTCATGTAACATTCAGCTGTTCGGCTTGATCTCGATCGTCCGCTAGATACACGTGCTATCCAACGACTCCTGATCATCGTCTACGACTGGTGTGCACCCGTGACCATCCACACTCAAACCCTAATATCTCTCTCGATTCTCAATGGATTTTTGAGTTCTTGTACTCTATCGATTCGTCTTGAAGAGACAAACACATCCATACGGTTTATAAGCTATGAAATTAACCTAAACAAAATGTAGAATTGCTGGAAGCTCGGGAAGAATGAGTTCATACCTTTGCTCAGAGAAGTGAAGCTTCGATCTGAGGGTTGTGTCACCTTCGATTGAGTCCAAGCAAGCTCCAGATGAAGTCCCTGGCTCTGGGGAATTGTCTAAGTATGAAAGTGACTAAGGACGATCACAAAGCTTGGAGGCTGGAAGCAATGGCTGGCCTGGTGAGGGGGCTTTTACTGGGGAACTTCTCCTCTTGGTCTGGTGAAGGTGTAAGGTCAATTAATTTGAAGATTGGCTCACTATGGTGAAGTGTCCTGTTTTTGGGTGGATTTTCAAATCAGAAATTGAGCTCTGTTAATGGGTTTTAGGGCAAAGAAACACTGGGGATCAACTGCTCTGGGTTAGGAGAAGGTCCTGGAGCAATTTTGGCAGAGTATCCTTAAGGTCTGGTTCATCAAATTGTTTGGCTGAGAGGTGAATGGGTTTAAATAGAGGTGGCTAGAGGGCCTCCCTGGGGGGTTTAATGGCTTGGATCAATTGCCTTGGCCAAGGGAAGAACAGCCACAGTGGCCATTGGACATGGGACAGCTCAGCAAGTTCAAATTGAATTTTTGATTCAAATTAAGCCTCTCAGTCTGGTGGTTTCCGGTGGCTGTGGTGGCTGGCCGGCCGAGCATGGGTCACCCTCGGGGTCGTGGAGGTCGAGTGCTTGAGTTTGGTGCCAACAATCGGCTTTGGACATGTGTAAAGGAGTTGGATTGAAATAGCATGGGGAGAAGGTTATTTTGGGTTCAAATGGGTCAACCCATGGTTTTGGGCTTGGTGCACCACCCAAGGCATGGATTTAGGCTGAAAAGGTTCATTTGGGTCAGCCAAGAGGAAATGGTATAGTCTCCATCAAGGATTAGGTGGCTAACTTTGTTTAGTGTGTATCATGGATGAGGTTAAAAAGGCTTAAGGAAGGCTGAAGAAAGGGGCCCCTCCATTTGCCATAAATGACATGGTGAGGTGTCAAGAATCTCATGGCTTCATATGGCTTGTAAATGGCTCACATTTGGCTTACATTTGGCGTGGAAAAAGTTGGCTTGTTTCATGAAAAAGGGTTTTAAAGATTTTTGGTATTTAGAGGTAATTTGGCACATGGCTTAGTTTAGAAAAGTTCAATGATGAATTTGAAACATAGGGAGTGATTTAATTGAATGAATGATGGGATGTAGGTGTCATGTGGGCTTTGGATTGATTTTGGGCTTTTTGAAATCATTTTGGATGGGCTTTTAAAGTGGTTTAAGGAAGTGGGCTTTTGGATTTAAAGTAAATTTAGGAAGAAAATTTTGTAAAGGATTGTGCCAAATAAATGTTGCAATTGGTTTAGGCATGTGTCATGAGTGGTTTGGAACAAGTTTAAAGTGATTCTGAATTGAATTGGGTTTAATTGGGGCTTTTTTGGTAAAGGGGCCAAGGTGGGCCAAATTGGGCTAATGCTGGATTTGATGTAAAATTAATGTTGGGAAATGTTTATGGTAGTGTTACAAAGAGTTTTTCAACTTTGGTTGGGCTCTAATTTTGGGATTTGGGCCAATTTGGGTTAGTTTTGGGCTTAGGTCAATTTAAGGAATTTTGGTTTTAGGTTAGGTTTGGGTAGAGTTTAGGTTCAAATTTTTGGCAAACCAAGTTAGTTTTTTGTTTATGGGGATGTTAGGAAGGCCTTAGAAAAGATTTGGGGCCAATTGGAGTTGAATTGGGTTGGTTTGGTTTGACATTGGGTTCACTTGGGTTAAAAATGGGTCAAATTGGGGGTTTTGGTAAAAGTGGGGTAAATTAGCAAAATTGGCCCATGGTGTAGTTGAACAAAATGAAATTGCGAATATTTGGGATTTTTTGGAATTTTTTGGAATTTTTTCGGAATTTTCTGAATTTTTGGAATTTTGGGGTAAAAGGGTATTTTGGTAATTTTAAGGGGGTTTTGGGATATTTTTGGAAATTTTGGTATTTTTGGCTAAGGGTGATCAATTTGAGTGGTGGAAAGTGTTTAGGATTGGTTTTGAGGGATTTTGGGTAATTTGGGAAATTTTGAAAATTTTGGATATTTTCAAGGGCATTTCGTAGGTTTAGTGCGTGTAGGGCCCCAGGGGTCAAAATTTGAAATTTTGAAAAAAGGAAGATTGATCAAGTGTGAGTGAAATGGAATCACTTTGGTTGAGCCATGAAGCTATATCAAGCCCATTTGAGCCATGAGAGGACTCATTTGGGGCATTCACTATGTTGTTCCTAACTCTCTTAGCCAGGGGCTTAGGGGTTAAGGACCATCCATATGAACTACCTACATGAGTCAGGAGGTCAAGTTGGGTGAGAGTGTGGTTTTAGGACTTGGAATGTGTGTGATAGTGTAGTATATGTGCAAGTCAACCCTCACCAGACCAGGCCACCCAGGGTATTCCTAAGGCCAAAAAGTCCTATAGGAAACTCATCATTTAAACCTCCACAATTTAATTTCAACCCTCTAGGTGATTAGGGGTCTACAATCAAGCTTGTGGGATTTGCAGGGAGTTAAGAAGTAGTTTGAATTTCTAAATGGTGGGTTCTATTTCTAGTCCTCTAAGATTAGTCAAAGGAAAAGCCTAAAGCTAGATCCTAAGTACTAAAGAGAGAAGCAAAAGACCTCATCAAAAATGAGGTCAACACACTACTACATAAAGAGAGTTATTAGATATAGTTTATGCCTTTGAAAATTTTAGAACATACTTAATTGGAACCAAATGTATAATGAATACTGATTATTCTGCTATTAAATATTTAATGCAAAAGAAGGATGATATACCAAGATTAATTCGATAGATACTTTTAATGCAAGAATTTGATTTTGTAATCGTCGATATAAAAGTAGTCAATAACTAAATAGTTGATA
This sequence comes from Papilionanthe hookeriana x Papilionanthe teres, assembly GCA_022702705.1. NCBI lineage: Eukaryota > Viridiplantae > Streptophyta > Magnoliopsida > Asparagales > Orchidaceae > Papilionanthe > Papilionanthe hookeriana x Papilionanthe teres. Next base: position 59,004,067 of record CM040435.1, on the reverse strand, counting down.
GTTTATCTAGACTTGAATAACATAAATTGTCTAATTTTGAAAAGGAAATAATTGAAACTTTCCCTAATGAGCTACTGTATAATATTAAACAAGGAAATTTTCCATGGTATGCAGATAGTGTGAACTACTTCATTAGTTACATTTTACCACAATAATTAACAATGTAATAATAAAAAAAATTCATGTGTGATGCTAAATCTTATTTTTTGGATGATCCTTATTTATACAAGCAATGTAATGATCTTATTATTAGGAGATGTGTGCCTTATGAAGAAACTGAATAAATTATTCGAGGATGTCATGATTCTGAATTCAGAGGACATTTCGGAACTGATAGAATAACACATAAGAATTTACAATCTGAATATTATTGGCCTACTATTTTTAGAGATATTTGAAGATTTATTAAATCCAGTGATCGATGTCAAAGAGTAGGCAATATATCTAGTAGAAATGAAATGCCTCTAAATTTTACATTGGAAGTTGAGATTTTTATGCTTGGGGATTAGATTTTATGGGACCATTTATTCCTTCAATTGGAAATTCATATATATTAATTGTTGTGGATTACATATCTAAATGGATTAAGGCAATAGCTTTACAAAAATGTGATGAAAGCATTTCAAGGTTTTTAATGAAAATTATTTTCACAAGATATGGAATGCCTAGAGTAATCATCACTGATGGAGGATCCCATTTTAAAAATAATCTGATTCAGATATTAGTTGAAAAATATATCATTATGTATAGAAGCTCTAAAACATATCATCCGCAAACCAATGGTTTAGCCGAGGTATCTAATCATGAAATTAAACAAATTTTAGAAAAAGTCATAAATCCTGATAAATTAGATTGGTCTGCTAGATTAGACACCGCTTTATGGGCATACAAAACTGCTTATAAAACTCTTATAGGAATGTCCCCTTATAGATTAGTTTTTGGGAAGACCTATCACTTGCCAGTTGAATTAGAATGTAAAACATATTGGGCGATAAAGAAATTAAATTTTAATCTAAAAGATGCTAGTGAGAAAAGATTGTTGCAATGAACGAATTTGAAGAAATCAGAAATGAATCATATAACAATGATAGAATATGCAAGGAGAGGATGAAAATATGGCATGATCAGAAAATTGTTAAAAAGGAATTTAAACCGGGATAAAAAGTTTTATTATAAAATACTAGACTGAGATTATTTCATGGGAAACTGGAATCTAGATGGATAGGACCATTCACTGTTATAAAAATCTATCAACTCGGAGCTATTGTTATTGAAGACCATAAAACTGAAAGAATATTCAAAGTTAATTGACACAGATTAAAACCATATTTTGAAGGAAATATACATAATTTTAAAGTGGTTTTAATGTTGAATCAACCTGAATAACCAAAGGTTATGTCGAGCTGACAACATTGGACCAAATGCTTTGTGGGACGCAACCCACAGTTATGTTTATTGTTTTACTTGTTTGAATTGTTATTTAAGTTAGATTTCCACTTAATTAAGTCCTACCAATCCTTAAATATCAAAAAAAAATGTTAAAGAAATGAATTAAATCAAAGTTTGGAATGAATTTGGACGAAATGAAAATTTAGCCAAAACTGTGCTCAAGCGCCAGACTGTGTTGTAATCAGCGGCGGACGGCGCTGCTGACCAGAAATAGTTTTTTCATTCTTAATTGGAAATTTTACTGGTTTTAGGTGGAAACACTTGCATTTAAACTCCTAAAAACTGCCTCTAAACTCCAAAACCACCAGAGAAACGAAAAAGGAAGATCTTAAATCTCATCCAAATGGATTCTGGCTCGATCAAAACTTCAAGATTTTAAGTTTTCAACTGTAGAAAGTTGATCAGTTTCGAAGCGCAATGTATGTTTGATAAAAACATTTCAAAGAATGGGCTGATTAAGGAGCGAGGATTCGTGAATCGAGGTTTGAACTCTCCTACTCTCGGATTGAAGAAATTATTGTTCAAAGACGTTGGGAAGTTATATTTTACACTACTACTGTCATAGTCATTCCTACTGTGAAAGAATTTTATGCAAATCTTCATGGAATCAACCAATGATTAGTCTATGTGTGAGGCATGTTTGTTACATTTACTCCTGCGAAGATTAATGACTTATAAATGATTAAGAATGTTTCGATCTGTCATTGTTCAAATTTTATCCTGACGAGAGATAATATGTGTGATATATGTCGGCATATTTTTAGGTTGTGTGTTTTGAAAAAGGGGGTCGCCTAACAGAAATTGTGCGGCGAATTTTTAATTTAATTTAAATAAATAATTTGAAAAGTAGTATTTGATTTTAAAAATAATTTTTAGATTTGAAGATTTTAAGATATGAAATCAAACCGATCTCACATCCCAAATAGTTTATATAAAAGAGCACCGCACCACAAACCGTGTATCTATCCCTAAGGATAGACACACTGCTTGACGGTGGGGCTCGATTAAATAAACTAGAAGATTTGTGACATCCGTTTGGTCCGCGAACCAATTTTATAAGCCGACAAATTCCCCGCTTAATATGAAAGCATTAAACAGGGTTTATATTACCTGGGTTCTTTAAAATTCCCTATAAGGGCAAGCCCCTATAGTTAATTACATCTTAAGTGACGGGAATCACCTAAGAAAACTCTCGATAATAATCAATAATTCTGCTCTCAAGAATTTCAAAGTTTAAGTTCTCAAAGGATTGAAGTTTGGAATTTCAATAGGGAATGGATCAAATTTGGAACATTTTGTTTTGGGAATCCAAAGGGAGGAAGGTAGGAGAAATCACAGATTCGAAGCGAACTTCGGTAATTTCCCGACTTTCCTATTGTTTGGCTTGGATTTAGGAAAGTCCTAATGTTTGTTTAAATGTTTTGATCTTGTCAATTTTAATTAATTAGGACTTATATTTATATGATAGAATCATACAAATAGCCTCGAAGATGTGAGGGTTTATGTCGTATCAGACGACTACCTCGGAATCCTAAGACCGGTTAGGACTTAATTTACAATGCAAGTGCCTAACGAAGAGTTGAGGATTTATATTGCACTAGGCAAACTACCTCGAAGTCCTATGGCTTTGTTATTTAATTCTAGGAAAGTTTTGCTTGATGTAGATTCAAGTTTTGCTCGATGACGATGGCCGTGCTGCCCACCATGCTCCGAGCTCCTTGTTGTTGCAGAGGTTTAGTTTTAGAAATCATAAATCAGGGAATGAGAAAAGTGTTTTGGTTTAGAGAAAATCTTAATTTCCAGGTGTTTTTTATGTTTTAATTAAAACAAATCTTAAAGTTGATTATAACGACACCGGTTAAGATCCCACGGTTCCATCCTTCCGGCATCATTATTTTTATCGGATTCACTTAGTCCGGATGAATTTGCTAAACTCAATCGAATGAGTTCCACACTTTCATTTAGACCGTGGGAAATCCCATTAGCAACACGTAGGTTACATCATTCGAGGTATTCCCGATCATCCAACAGGACGTTTCAATTTAATTGTAATTGTAGTTTTGTGTTCTGTTTGTGATGAAATTTTGAGTTGTTTTATATTTTGAACTGTTGTGGCGGTGAATTTTATCTTGCAATGACTTTTAACTTAGTTTTGGTTTCAATTTTAGGGGCTATCCTAAAGGTGTGAGTTTTCATGCAACGAGTTGTTTATCATGCAAGAAAAGTAAGTGCAATGCGGTTAAGTAAATTGCAATAATGTAAATTGCAAGAAAGTAAATTGCAATAAAATAAAAGCGTACTCGGAGGGTCTTCCCGTCATCCCAAGTCGCTCTTAAAACACAATTAGAATATTTAAGCAAGTTCCTAGGTAAAGCTAAGGGAAGGGTTATGGTTTTCTACCAAATTCCTAATCCTATAGCTAGTCATTTCCTATGACGTCTAGGTTCTTTGTGTTTTGGTTTGAGGACGATTTTCTTCATCAAAGAACAATTAAGTCCAATTGTTCTTATAAATGTCCTATCATATCGAGGAAGTGCTTAAGAATAATCTTAAACATCTTTTCAATATTTCTAGGATTGTTTTAAGTCCAAATGGGTTTAATTATACAAATGAATTAATCGTCCGAGAATTCAAGTTTTGTTGTTATCTTACTCGATGAACTAGGACATTTGAATATCCTATAAGTGAAGTAACATTTCATTTAATGTTCTGTTTAGGAGTTATAATAACCAAAGCTTTCGAGGGTAAATTGGTATTCAAATGATTTGATTTAAGTTAATGGGTTTAAATTTGGAATAGTGTTCAAGTTGCTTTATATTTAATTTCTTTCAATTTTAGGTGATGTTATTTAATTCAATATAATTTAATTTAATTTAATTTAATTGAGTTTTAATTTAATTTAATTTAATTTAATTCAATTTAGTTTGGTTTGATGTTACATTAAATTAATTTGATTTGATTTAATTTTAATTTAATTTGATTTAATTTAATTTAATTTAATTTTATTTTGTTTTATTTAATTTAATTTAATTTAATTTAATTTAATTTAATTTGTTTATTTAATTTAATTTAATTCAATCTTTAATTAAATTTTTAATTTAATTCAACTTTTAATTTCAATTTAATTTAATTTAATTTAATTTAATTTACTTAATTTAATTTAATTTTTAATTTAATTTTAAATTTAATTGTATTTTTTTTTAATTTTAATTGAAATTTTAAAAGAGTTTAATAATTTAATTTTAGTTTAATGATTAAGTATTTTAATGTTTTGAATTTGAGTTATCATTTTAATTAAGAATTGAATATTAATGAGATAATTAATTTAGGGATTTTTAAATTAAAGAATAAATCTCTTCCTAATAATATCCCTATTATAATAATTCCAATTTTATTATTCTTCCAAATTTAATCAATTATTTAATTAAAGTTTAATCATTTTAAATTGCTTAATGGGTTTCTACCCTTTAATTATTTAAATTTCAATCATCCAAATCAAATTAGGATCAAAGATTGTACTTGCTAATTTTTTATTAAACCTAAAGTTTTAATTAATGATTAAGATTTTTAATTACCATTTTACCCTTTAAGCTTAATAATTTCATAACTCACTAAATTGAACTCAAATGAACTTGAAATTTCTATGTGACTTCACTCATATGTCAATAAAGACATGAGAGGAGAAAATGTGATTTTTCACGTATTTAATTTATTTATATAATTATTTTTGGTAGAGAATAGAAATTTTCAAGGAAAATTTAATAACATGACCAAGGGAAAGTTTCTGTCCTTGAGAAAATTAGGGGATATTCCTAATGACCAAAGAACCACTTGGACTAATTTTGGTTATTTTTTGAATTATATTATTTTTTTTATAATTATTTTAAGTTTTAGAGTGTTAATTAATTTAAAAATAAAATAAATGTTGAAAAATGAATTTTATATTTTTCAAAAATCTCTCTGATATTAAGAAAATCAGAGAAGTAAATTTTGCAATTTTCTGATTTTTGTATGATTTATTATAATTATTTTAGTGAAAATGCTAGAAAATACATTTTTTTTTTAATTTTAAAATTACCCTAGAGCTTTAAAATTTAATATCTCACTAAATAGACCTAAGAAAAAATATGGGGTTTGTTCCTAAGTGATTAAAATTCAAAATTTGATATTTTGGTGAATTTTATTATTTTTGTGATTTTTATTATTTTTTAATTATTAAAATATTAAAATAATATTAAAAAATCAACTTTTTTAGAAAATTGAAATTTTAATTTTCTTAGATTCCCCTAATATCAGAGAGGCTCCAAAACCTATTTGGTGAATTTTTGAAAGGTATTTTGAAAGTTATGAATTTTTAAAGTTTAAAATGACTAAGTGGCTTAATCAACCCAATTAGTGGGGCTAACCAGGTCAAATTGACCTCAAATTTTTATGGTGGGTTCCTCTGATCCTAAAGGTCAGTGTAGAATTGATTTGAAGTCAATTTAATGTATGGTTAGCTCTAATTAATTAGAGACCTATTTTGAGTGTTTAAGCCAATTAGTGTTGTTTTAAATGAACTAACTCAAAACCTATTTTTCCTAGGGTTCTCTGGTCATAAGGAACATCATTAAATTTTCCTAGAATTTATTTCACAACATGCTATTTATTGGAATTAAAATACTCAAAACAGTAACATGAATTTGAAAAATCAATAACTCTTCATAGGGATGGCCTCTAACTTTGGAAAATTCAGGGAATGTTCCCAAATTCAGAGGCTTCAAAAGCCCTATGGACTCATGCCATGGTGAATTGTACACATGCATGGAGAATTAAAAGTATGCAGAGAGTAAATAAATTATAAAAAATAAAATACTTGATGAAATTAAATGATTTCTTTTCCACATTATTCTCCTCCGTTCACCGAGCAAGAGGGTATTTTTATTTTATTTTTCTGATTTTTCTACACAAAGTTATGAATTTTTGAAGTTTAGGGAATTAAATAAATCAAAAAAATCCCTAATTTTCTATTTATCCACGCGGCGCCGCGTCAACCTCGGCAGCTCCGAACGCACACGTGCCGCACTCCCATTCGACGCCGCCATCTGACTCAGTGCTCCGGGGGCCCGCTGTATCGTTCCGTCTTCTGATCCGACGCGATCCTGGCCGTCCATCCGCGCGTGTATTGAATGGACGGCATCCGTTCATCGTCCCCAAGTGTCCTCACCCGAGAGCCGTCCACACTAAATCCCTAATATCTCACTCGATACTCAATGGATTTTCATGTTCTTATGCTTCTATGGATTCGTCTTGAAGAGACGAACACATCTATACGGTTATCATGCATTGAAATTAAAGCATTTGAAATGGAGAATCTCTAGAAGCTCGGGATGAAGAATTAGCTCATACCTTTGTTCAGAGAAGTGTGGCTTCGATCTGAGAGTTGTTGCACCTTCGATTGGATCCCAGCAAGCTCCAGATGAAGTCTCCCGGTCCAGTGAATTGTCTCAGGTGTGATTTCGACCAAGCCCGATCACAAAGCTTGGAGGCTGGAGCAATTGGGTGGCCCGGAGATGGGGCTTTTCTTGGTGGACACCTTCCCTTGGTCCAGTGAGGGTGTAGAACCAATCAATTTGGGGATTGGCTCACTGTGGAGAAGTGTCCTGGTTTTGGGTGGAATTTCGGTTGAGAAATCGGGTTTTGTCGAGTGGGGATTAGGGCAAATTGACACTCTGGGGATCAACTCGCTATAAGGGTGGAGAAGGGTTTGAAACAATTTTGGCAGAGTTTCGGCAAGGTTTGTGCAACTCTCCTCTCATGGCCGTGAGGGGGTCGGGTTTAAATAGAGGTGGGCTGGAGAGCCTCCCGGGGATGGCCGAGGGTTGGGATCGACTGTTCGGTCATGGGAAGAACAGCCATGGTGGCCATTGGGCATGGGGCGGCTCGAGCAAGGTGGAATTCCAAAGTTTGGCTCCTCCCGAGGTCTCGGCCATGGTGTTTTCCGGCGATCCGAGTCGGCTGGCCGGCGAGCATGGGTCACCTTCGGGGTCGAGGAGTCCGGGGCTTGAAGTTGGTGAAGTCAATCGGAGTTTGACATGTGTAAAGGCTTTGAATTAAAATGGAATGGAGAAGGGGTCATTTTGGCTTCAATTTGGTCAACCCATTGGTTTAGGTTGGGTGCACCTCCCCATGGCCTCGATTTTAGGCCGAGAGGATCGATTGGGTCGGCCAAGAGAGAATGGTGTGGTCTCTATCCATGATGAGGTGGCTAAACATGGTTTAGAGTGTGTCATGGATAAGATTAAAAAAGCTTAATGAAAGATTAGGAAAGGAGCCCCTCCTTTTACCATTAATGGCATGGTCACATGCCAAACTTTCATGGCTCCATATGGCTTGTGAATGGCTCATCCTTGGCTCCATTTGGCTTGGGAAAAGCTTGGGTCAATTTCATAAAAAAGGATTTAAGAAAATTTTGATATTTTGATGGGAATTTGTATGGGGCTTGATTTGGAATTGTTTAATTGATGACTTTGAAACTTAGGGGCAATTTTGATTAAATGGATGATGAGGGGAAGTGCCATGTGGGCTTTAGATGAATTTGGGCTTTTGAATTTGAAGGAAGTGGGCTTTTTAGGAAAGTTTAAGGGGAATGGGCTTTTTGATTTTAGGATGGGCATTTGGGTGAAGATTTTGTGAAGATGTTGGGCTAAATAATTGTTGGGTTTAGCTCATGGATGTATCATGAGTGACTTGAAGTAAATTGGGAGTGATTTGGGTTTGAATTGGGTTGAATTTGGGCTCTTTTGGTGAATGGGCCAATATAGGTCCAAGTGGGCCAAGTTGGGCCAATGTTGGGCTAGGGTTGAAATTGATGTAAAATAAATGTTGAGAAATGTTTATGGGAGTGTTTCAAAGAGGTTTTACCTTTGGTTGGGCTTTGATTTTGGGGTTTGGGCCCATTTGGGTTAGGTTTGAGTTTAGGTCAAATTTGGGCCTTTTAGCTTTGGGTTGAATTTGAGTGGGGTTTGGGTCTAAATTTTGGGCAAATCATGTTAGTGTTTTATTTGTGGGAATGTTAAGGAAGATTTAGAAAAGGTTTGGGGTTAATTGGAGTTGAATTGGGTGAGTTTGGGTTAGGTTTGGGTCATGGGTCCAAATTGGGCTTTAAGGCAAAAAGTGAAATTGGACCCAAATGTCAATCAAATTGGACTTGGATTTGGTCTAGATTGGTGTTGGGAATGTTGAATTGAAGTTTAGAACTGAATTGGACCATAATTTGGGTCAATTGGGTAGGTTTGGTTTGACATTGGGTTCACTTTGGGTTAAAATGGGTCAAATTGGGGGTTTTGACAAAAGTAGGGTAAATTGACAAAATTTTCCCATGGTTTAGTTGGACAAAATAAAATTGGGAATATTTGGGATTTTCTGGAATTTTCTGGGAATTTTTCTGAATTTTTGGATTTTTTGGCCAAGAGGGGTATTTTGGGTATTTGGAGGGTATTGGGAGGTTTTCTTGTAATTTTTGGTATTTTTGGGTATGGATGATCAATTTGAGTAATGTGGAAATGTTTAACATCAATTTTGAGGAATTTTGGGTGATTTAGGAAATTTTGAAAATTTTAGGTAATTTTAAGGGTTTTGGGTAGGCTAAGCGGGTGTAGGGTCCTGGGGGTCAAAAATTGAAAATTTGGGAAATTGAAGATTGGGTGGATGTAATTGGAATGAAATCATTTTTGGTTGAGCCATGAAGCCATATCAAGCCCACATGAGCCATGAAGGGACCCATTTGAGGCATTCACTATGTTGTTCCTAACCCTCTTAGCTAAGGGCTTAAGGGTTAAGGACCATCCATGTGAATCACCTACATGAGTCAGGAGGTCAAGTTAGGTATGGGTGTGTGAAAGTGTAGTGTATAGGTGTAGTGTGTGTGTAAGTCGGCCCCTTCACTGGACCGGGCCACCTGCGGGCGGTCCTAAGGCCAAAGAGTCCTATGGAACTCATCCTTAAACTTCCACATTTGATTTCAACCCTCTAGGTGATTAGGGGTCTATAGTCAAGTTTGTGGAGTTTGCGGGGAGTTAAGAAGTGGTTTGAATTTCTAAAAGGTGGGTCCCAATTCTAGTCCTCTAAGATAGTCAAAGGAAAAGCCTAAGGCTAGATCCTAAGTACTAAAGAGAAGAAGAGAAGACCTCATCAAAAATGAGGTCAACAAATGGACCCCCAATAGGTGTGGTGAGCTGACGGAGCACACCGCGCGTATTGGCGTTGACCGAAGAGATCAACAAAACCAACACAGATTTCCAAGTGACGAACTTAGGACGAAGTAGAAGAGTTTCCGCTGGGGAGTAGCAAGTATATCTCTGAAACCGGAGATTCCTGAACTCTCGCTGGGAAAGGAAAAGGAGGTGAATCCCAAATCACATGACCTGGGGGAATTTCGATTTAGATTTTCTTTTGTTTCAATTTAAGTTTTGATGTGTGAGCTTAGATTTCAATTTGGAGTTTCAATTTAGATTGAAGTTTGGTCAAAATTAATTTGAAGGATTTGATTTGAAATGAAAATTGGAATTCTGAGGTTTTAGATGTAACATCTTCAACCTCGAAAGAAAATTGAATTGATCAGATTGAATCATTGCAATGAGGAGAGATCTCGGAGCAATGCGGTATTGGATGTAAAATCCTTAACCTCAAGAGTTTGATTTTGATGTATTTCATTGCTGTAGGGAAAGAATCCTAAAGCAGTGCGATCTTGGATGTAAAAATCCTCGACCCAAAAAGTTTGATTTTGATGTATTTCAGTGCAATAGGGAAAGAATCCTAAAGCAGTGCAGTCTTGGATGTAAAAATCCTCGACCCAAAAAGTTTGAACTTGATGTATTTCAGTGCAATAGGGAAAGAATCCTAAAGCAGTGCAGTCTTGGATGTAAAATCCTCGACCCTAAAGTTTGATTTTGATGTATTTCAGTGCAATAGGGAAGGAATCCTAAAGCAGTGCAGTCTTGGATGTAAAAATCCTCGACCCAAAAAGTTTGATTTTGATGTATTTCGAGTGCAATAGGGAAAGAATCCTAAAGCGAGTGCGGTCTTGGATGTAAAATCCTCGACCCAAAAGTTTGAATTTGATGTATTTCAGGTGCAACAGGGAAAGAATCCTAAAGCGAGTGCGGTCTTGGATGTAAAATCCTCGACCCAAAAATTTGAATTTGATGTATTTCGGTGCAATAGGGAAAGAATCCTAAAGCGAGTGCAGTCTTGGATGTAAAATCCTCGACCCAAAAATTTGAATTTGATGTATTTCGAAGTGCGATAGGGAAAGAATCCTAAAGCAAGTGCGATCTTGGATGTAAAATCCTCGACCCAAAAGTTCGAATTTGATGTATTTCGAAGTGCAATAGGGAAAGAATCCTAAAGCAGTGCGAGTCTTGGATGTAAAATCCTCGACCCAAAAATTTGAATTTGATGTATTTCAGGTGCAATAGGGAAAGAATCCTAAAGCAGAGTGCGATCTTGGATGTAAAATCCTCGACCCAAAAGTTTGAATTTGATGTATTTCGAGTGCAATAGGGAAAGACTCCTAAAGCGAGTGCGAGTCTTGGATGTAAAATCCTCGACCCAAAAGTTTGAATTTGATGTATTTCGAGTGCGATAGGGAAAGAATCCTAAAGCGATGCGGTACTTGGATGTAAAATCCTCGACCCAAAAGTTTGAATTTGATGTATTTCAGTGCAATAGGGAAAGAATCCTAAAGCAGTGCAGTCTTGGATGTAAAATCCTTGACCCAAAAATTTGAATTTGATGTCTGATTTAGATTTGATTTGAAATTTGGAAGGATTGAATTTGAAATTTGATTGAGAATTTGATTTGAGATTTGGAAGAAATTGAATTTGAATTTGATTGAGATTTGAAATCCGGAAAGATTGAATTTGAAATTTGGAAGGATGAGTTTGAACTCGGTTGAAATTTTGATTTAAGATTTGATTTAAAATTTATGTTGATTTTGTTTATCTTTTAATGATTCAAATTTTATTTTATCGTTTATTTAATGTTCATGTGAATTTGGTGTTCGTCATTTTTAGATTTTTTAAGAAAGTTTTCTTTTATTCTTTTTTTTTATTTCTTTTTCGTTCTTTGTTCGAAGTTCATTTAACTTTAATGGCGTTTCCCAATCAATTTGCACAAAAGAGGTGAAGGACAAAAATGTGACATGGTCACTTTCATTCCAATCATGTTGAAGATACATCATACAACTCGATGCGGAATACATCTCATACAATCCATGTAGACTCAAAACGGACTATGTATGATCTTTATTGATCCATCCAAAGAAGCATCTGTCAAAAATCCATGTCTGAATAGTGGGGTACATGGTTAATAACATCACCTTCCAAGCCATCCTTGGCAAGGATGTACGTTGGAGGTGTGATATCTCCCATGTAACTCACAGCTCGTAAGGCTGGAGGCTCTCTAACTCAGGGTCTGGCTGGAAATGGTAAGGTGTCTTCCTGTCGTCCATTCTCCTGAAAGTAACTGAGATCCGCTTCACTGGTACTCCTGGTATGCAATGCTTAGCGATATCTGCTCCGTTGCCCTTCGGCATCATGACGGAACCTACCGGTAAAGGTATCTTCACCGGCCCTCGGAACTCACCCGGGCCTCGCTATCCGGAGGTCGGATCCGAACATGATGTTACACTCGTTCGGGAAAGAGACCGTGCGGAAGGGTCCGACAAAGTCGTGGTGATCTATATGTGGGGGTATGCGATCACCCTGTTTGTAGATGTTGATAATGCAACTATTGGGTATGCAATCCGCTGGCAGTACCCTCCATGTTATCAATCTCTTTACCATTCTCCCGATGACTAATGGCATCGGATCCACTTGCCCATGACGGAGTATTCCGGTGGGTTTCCTTCTCGTCTTCGACGAAAGTTGTAGCAACGACCCGCATTGTATTGTGATTCTTCCCTTCCCCGGCATCCATCTCCGGGGTTCCGAGTAAGTATTTTCCCTTAGGCGGCCTGCTCGGCCCATTCTTTTCAAATCCGGATACAATCCACGATTTCGTCGTTGTTCATACTCTAAGAATACGTCCGTATGTAGCTCGAGGCCCTCTAGTATATTGATTCTTCTACCTTTAATTCTCTCGAAGTATTCAAAGGTTTTCTTTTCAACATTACGCATTCTCTCCGGCTCGTATTCCGGAATGATCCGAGATGGCGAGGCCTTGTGACATATTGTGGGATATACGGTTCAATCCCTTCACGTTCTCCCCGCATACCTCGGCTCCTCGGGGATGATGCACGTCGGGACATCCCCCGGGGTTGCTTCTGCAACAAGGTCGTGCATCACTGGTGGTTCTATCCGGTGGCGTGGTAGCCTTCTTTCTTCTGGTCTTTGTGAGATTTCCCTGGTCCTTTCTGTTATCCTAGGAGCTGGCCTCCTTTCTTCAGGTTCCTGGTGAACCGGTGTCCTTGAAGTGTATGTTCTGGCATTAGCAACTGTCTCGTCGCGCTGGTCCGCAGCTAGTTTTGTTAACATCTTACGGATACGATGATTCTTATTTCTTCGTTGCGTCGGCGCGAGAGTAGCCCTTCGAACTTCTTGAATCTCTATGGGCGCGGCGGCCGACAAGCTCGCCCTCTCGCTCGTAGCCACTACGGACTTCATTTTCTTGTCTTCTTCGGCGTTTGCCTTTCTTTTCTTGTTCGTTGGATTGGTGGCTTGGGCCACCCACTTTCATCACCTGTCCGCCGGGCGGTTCTTCTCGGTCAATCGGGACCCGGTCACTTTCCTCGTACTCGTAGGCCTCGCCGGTGTGAAATCCGAGTCAATCTCGATTATCGCTCCATCTTTCACCCTCTTTTCATCGAGTGCAAGGCTTACACCATTCTTAAAGTTCAGGACCAGCCGCCCGTTCGACATTTCCCTGCGAAAAGACAAGGAAAAGGATCAGGGGCTGTACTAAGAACAAGAACATTAAGAAAATGTTTAAAGACATTTTTTTTATATATATTTTTTTTTATATTTTCGAATTTAACAGGAATGAAGTAGAATAAGATCAGGGAAGATATTTTGATTTGGAAAAGAAAACAAGGAAAACTTAATTATCATGATTTTATTTATTTTAGCACATTTTATTATTTTTTTTGGGTTTGGACCCAATCATAAGTAATTACTTCTCCTGTGTTTCTTAGGGATGAAGAATTCACTCCTTCGAAACATCAGGTAGTGTAATACTTTTTCAAGTATCGTCCGTTGATCGGAAGCATATGTCGTTCTCCCTGGCAATTCACTAACTGGTAGGAACCTCCTGAGTATACTGCTTCCACCACAAACGGTCCTTCCCAAGTGGGTTCAAATTTTCCTCTTATCTTGCGGTGTGCAAGAATAGGTCTCTTGAGAATGAGAACTAAGTCACCAACTTTGAAGGTTCTTGGGCGGACCAGTTTGTCATGAGCTTGAACCATCTTAGCTTGGTATAGTTCTAAATTCTGCTGCGCTGCAAGTCTTTTCCCTTCCAAGCTTTCTAATTCTTCGAGTCGTAATTTGGCGTTTTCTTCTGTCGTGATCTTGTTTACAACTGCAATTCTGAGTGAAGGAAGCCGAACCTCTAAAGGTAACATCGCCTCGGACCCATACACCGGAGCGTAAGGTGTAGCTTCGAGTAGGAGTTCGAAGATTGTCCGGTAGGCCCACAAGGCTTCTAACAACTTCTCGTGCCAATTTCTCTTATTATCGTCCAAGGTTTTCTTTAAGATTTGAACGAGAGTATTATTAAAAGCCTCAGCGAGGCCGTTTGCTCTTGGGTAGTAAATTGTCGAGTATCGCCGGTCGATTCCGTGTCTCCCGACAAAATTGTTAATTTGTGTGCTTCGAATGCCGATCCATTATCCGAGATGATCTCGCGCGGCACTCCGAAACGGTAGACAACTTGGTTCTTGAAAAGCCGTAGCACGTGGTGTGCTTTCACTTCTCTAAGTGGAACTCGCCTCTGCCCACTTGGAAAAGTAATCCGTAGCCGCAACAACGAAGCGATGTCCTTTTGAAGATGGTGGTTCTATCGGACCCACTATATCTGTGCCCCAACATTCAAATGGCCACGATGCAATTGTCGGGTGTAGCACATTTGGAGGTTGGTGTAGAACCACTCCGTGCATTTGGCATTGGTGACGGCTCTTGGCGATTTTCATGCGGTCGGTCATCATCGAGGGCCGGTAGAACCCTAGTCTTTTAATTTTCATTTTCATCTTCGGACTCGATCGGTGAGCGCCACGAGTCCCGAATGCACCTCCTTAACAATTTCACGGGCCTCGGACCCGCTTAGGCATCTTAGCCACATTTGATCAAAAGACCTTACGTACAATGTGTTGTTTATTAATGCGTAAGACCGAGTTCTTTTCTTGATCCGATGGGCTAGCGACCTATCGTCCGGTAGCTTTCCTGTTTGCGGTGTAGTCATCAATGGTCGTCGCCAATCTTTCGTGTTTTTCGTCACTTCTCTGCAATCGAATCTTTTTCTTTTTCCGATTTGTGTATTGTGTCTATGTCGAGTCGTGATAGGACCGACGTCCATGAACCGACACCTCTACCGATTCATCTTGCAAACAGTGCAAATTCTTTTGCGAGACGGGCTAAAGCATCTGCTTAAAGCATTTTCTTTTCGGGAATTTTGTAGATCGTTACATTTGTAATCTGTTCCAATGATCTGTATAGCATACTTGGAAGTATTGTTCGAGTCTTGGCTTTAAAATTTCGTATTGTCCGGCGATCCGTTGAATGATTAACCGCAAATCCCCGTAGATGTTGATGTTTGTTATCCCCATTTAAATAGTTAATTCCGGTCCCGTTATGAGGGCTTCGTATTCACGTCGTTGTTTGTACACGACTACGTCAAGTGGTAGGAGTATCTTAACATCCCCCGCTCCGGTGTTATAAAAATTTGCTCGATTCCCGCCTTACCGGCACTATCACTTGCGATTCTTCGTCTTTGTGCGCCGAAGATGCTCCGTCGAAATATAATTCCCAACGTCGATCATCAAGGTCTTCTAGATTCATTATTTGTTCATCCGGCGGATCGTCATTGAGAGGAGATTCGGCCGGCAAAGGGTGTGCTTGCGAGAAAGTCCGCTAAGGCTTGTCCCTTTACGGCACGCGGAGGCACGAAAGTTATATCGAATTGCGATAATATCATCGACCATCCGGCAAGTCCGCCGGAAAGTGTTGGACGAGTCATCGAGTATTGCAATGGATTAAATTTCGAGATCGGGTTTACCTTATGAGAAAGCATGTAGTGCCCGAGCTTTTGAGCGGCGAAGATCGGGGCCAAACAATGCTTTTCAATTGCGGGATACCTTACTTCCGTCGGAAGTAAACGACGACTTAAGTAGTAAAGAGCATTTTCTTTACCCTCATCATTGACTCAGGCTAACGAGGCTCCGAGAGAGTCGTCTAAAGCCGCGGTGTAAAGTATCGGCGGTCTACTCCGAGGCCAGGGCTGCTAAGACGAGAGGTGTCATTAAATATTGTTTAATGTCCTCGAAGGCCTTCCGGCATTTCTCTTCCCAAATAAATTTGGCGTCCTTTTTAACTAGTGCCGAGAAAGGTCGACACCTACCGACGAGGTTTGAGATAAAGCGTCGAAGATATGCCAGCTTCCCTTGAAAAGATCGTAGTTGTTTTAAGGTTTTGGGAGGCGGCATTTCTAAGATAGCTTTAATCTTCTCCAGGTCGATTTCAATTCCACGAAGTCGGACAACGAATCCTAAGAATTTCCCGGAGGTGACGCCGAAGGCACATTTTAAGGGATTCATCTTAAGGTTAAATTGTCTTAATCGTTCGAAAACAATTCTCAAATCATACGAGTGGTTTTCCTTTACTTTGCTTTTGATGACCACATCGTCCACGTAGCATTCGACTTGATTGTGGATGAGGTCATCAAAAATTCTTGTCATTTCTCTCCGGTAGGTTGCTCCCGCGTTCTTCGATCCGAATGGCATCACCGTGTAGCAAAATACTCCGATCGGCATCCCGAATGCTCGTAAGCTTTTCATCTTCCGGAGCCATTTTTATCTGGTTGTATCACGAAGATCCATCCATGAATGAGAATATCTCATGTGTTGAAGCAATGTCGATCATTAATTCGGGATCGGTAGAGGGAATTCATCCTTTGGACATGCCTTGTTCAAATCTCCGAAATCCACACGATTCCGATCCGACCATTCTTCTTTCGACCGGCACCACATTGGCTAACCAAGTCGGGTATTGTTCTTCACGGACAAATTTAGAGTCTATTAGCTTTTTAACTTCGGCTATGACTTGTTGTTCGATTTTTAGATGCATTCTTCTGGGACCTTGTCTGACTGGAACAGAAGTAGGATCCACTCTTAGCTTATGAACTGCGACCCCTGGAGCTAATCCTGGCATTTCATCGTAGTTCCAAGCAAAACAGTCTTTAAATTCCATTAATAATTTGATTATTTCTTCGGAGTCTTCTTTGTTGAGTAAGGAGCTAACAAAGGTAGGTCTAGGTTCTTCGCTAGTACCTAAGTTAACTTCCGTCAACTCATCTATTGTAGATTTAATTTCTTTATCGAATTCTGGTGGAGCGTCTCCAATTTGTAAATCTTCGAGTTCGTCTGTAGTTTCCATGCAGTTTTCATTAGACTTGCAAGTGACAACCAAGCAAAATTCAGTATCGTCAACTGGCCTTACTGTGCCGAATCCGAGTCCATGCTTTGAATTGGGTGGACGACCGGAGTTATTCCATAATTTTTCAAAATGTTGTGATTGGCCTTTTATCCATTGTCGAGGTAAGAAACCACGTTGAATTAAATTTTGAACACAGGGAGAGTACCACTCAAAAGGTAATTCCATTAATTCTGATGAAGTGACATCTTCAAATTGTACATTATTTTCAGTTTTTGAGGTAGAAGCATCACGGTAGAACTTGGTTGGCCTTGCACCGTCGTTACGTACTTCTTTGACCACCATACCCTCGATCTTGTTAGAATGGATCGGGGTTAGGGTCATAGTATGTACGTAGTGGTTAATCTTTTCGTACATTGATTTGTATTCTTCGTTCTTCTCATCTTCGAGAGAGATCTTGAATTGCGGCATCTTCTGACTTATTGTCGCTACTTCTTGTTTGATTTCTTTTTCTTCTTCAGAACTATCTTCCCAATCAACATTGATGGCTGGTTTCCTCTCGTCCAATCGTCCTAACGTCTCTACCACGACCTCGTCCCCGGCCTCGACCTCGGATGCGAGTTGTGGAGAAACCTTCACCATCTCGCCGTAAGGGAGTGGTGAGTGATCGTTGGACTAGAACTTCGGTGTTCTTCGTCGTCCCGAACTTTCTTTGCTTTATTTGTTACGGTATCTCCGGAGAAGATTGTTTTCTTTGGCGGTGCATAATAAGCCGCATCTTCATGGATCCCAATCTCATGTACGGAGAATGGTTGTAAGTCGCCTTTGATGCACTGTTCCCCTCCATCGTAGTATTTGATGCACTGATGCAGAGATGATGGTATCATCCTGTTTTCATGTATCCAAGGCCGGCCTAACAGAGCGTTGAACGATGTCTCTGAATCAATTATGTGAAATTTTGCGGTTGTCTTTGCTAAGTCACCGGTCTTCATTAGTAGCGTTATTGACCCGAGGGCTCTTTCTCCTTTCTGGTTGAATCCTCTTAATAACATTTTGTCTGCTTCGAGCTCGTGAGCATCAATTTCCAAATATGCTAGCGTTCGAAGATTCATTATGTTGATTGATGCTCCTGGATCCACCAATACTCTGGAGAGTGTAAACTTTCCAATTGTAACTGAAATGTACAACGGTCGGTTGTGGTTTGCTGTCCCAAGTAGTAGGTCATTATCCGTGAAGGTGACACCTCGCTGTTCTTTTAACGAGCAAACCTCATCTATGGAATCTCCGGCCATTTGAGCTAAGCAAATTTTCGGATCAAGTAAGGCAGTGATCAGAGCTTCTCTCATCTCCTTTGATAAGATGAGAGCGTCGTAGATGCTCAGTTTGGCCTGTAGTTTCCTAAGATGGGCTAGCACGTTGTAGTCCACTTTAATTTCATGCGTCTCGGCTTCTTCTCGAATGGGTATTTCTTCTGCTGGGGTTGGTTCTTCTTGAACAACCACACGCTTTCCTTTGTCTTTCGGACCCATTCTTGGAGGTAGAACTCTTCCACTTCTTAAGTTGACTTCGTAATTTCTTCGAATTTAGTGTTGAGTTTGCCGGTGTCTCCTCCCGAATCGGAATGACGAGGCTCTTCCGGATTATCTTCGAATCCGAAGGCTCTAACTCTATCGTGACTGGAGCTCCTCGAAACTCACAGATAGATCCGTTGCTTGTTGAACTCTCGTAGCCTCCTTGATGGATGTCTTCTTCGTTATTTTGATCGTCGAGATCATGTATGATTTGAGAATTGTCGTTGGTATCGAAATCGATGTCCGGATTGTCGTTAGTCACGTAATCGTTAGAAACAGTCAAAACGTAGCCAACGCCATCACCCTTATCATTATATGATCCCACCGAAGTGAGCAGATAATCATATAAAATCGGAGGTTCGAGGGATTTCTCCCCGAATCGAAACAACTATCCTAGGATAAGCGGCCCCTAGTCTAGCCTTAGGAGTCTCGGTCCTCTCTTCTTCGTCAATTTTCTTCTTCTCTTCAATCGTCTCCTGTTGAGGTGGTTCTTCTATCGCAAGTAATAATACCGGCTTAACAGGTCTCGAACTCTGAATTGAAGCTCGCACCGAGGCGGTTCGGATGCTGTCTAAAATCTTCTTCGAAGACCTTGTCCAGGCGGTGGTCCATCCATCGTCAGTTGCATAGGGATCTACTCGGAATGACGGGATCGGTTGAGATAACATTGACGGAACCTCCTTTACGGGGTTCCTTCATGTACTCCTTCGGGATTGTTATATTTCCTTTCCGAAGGTTGTCGTTGAGCCAACTTTTAAAGGTAATGCAATCTTCTATCTTATGCCCAAGCATCCGGTGGTAGGGGCAAAAGTTGGGATCACCTTTCTTGTTGACTTCCTCGGTCTTTTAGACTCGGCAGCTGGAAATGCGGAGTCTTCATCGGACTACGGAACATTTTCGACATCGCTTCATTCTTGAACGGATATTCCCCGCTCGAAGTTCCCTTAATGTACGTTGTGGACGAGACGGTTGTTCATACTCTGCGGAGACGATCGATAGCTGGACCGGGGTTGCTTGGTAACTCGTTGTGGTTGTTGCGGCCGTTCGGTGGTATTTGCATCGGTTGCTTGCCTTTGTCAATTGCTCGCAACGATCCCGGATTTCTTTTCGAAGGTCTTCACCGGCTTCCGCTTGTCCGTCTTGTCGGCGAAACTTAATTGCTTCGCCTCTTCTTGCAAGCTTCCGGCCTTGCTTAACAACTTCTCGAAAGTCTTAATAGTGAATCCTTTGAGGAGAAGTGCTATCGGGCCGTGAATGCTTTTAAGTAAGATGCCGATCTGCATGTTGTTCTTGTAGTTGTGGTTCACACTTCATGCTTAAGTTCCTCCATCGAAGTATGTAATCCACCAAAGTTTCATTCGGCCTTTGTTTCTCTACCACTAAATCACCTATAGTGATGTGGTGTCGAGCTCCGACAAATCGCTTGATGAAGAGGTTCTCTAGCTCCGAGAACGTCTTCACCGAACCATTTGGTAATTCCGCATTCCGGTCGAAGGCGATTCCCGACGGACTGGCCGACGAAGCTGTCGGAAGAGCAATGCATCGCTCCCGCCGCATTGCAACAACCGGCACGAAAGTGTGCAACATGTCGTCGGGGGTTCCTGGTTCCGTCGAAGGTCTTGAACAGAGGTGGTACGAAGCCTTTCGGGTATTGGACGGCGTCGAATTCTTCGGGTAAGGTCTACCCGTCCGAATGGATGTCCCATTCTTCGATTGTGCTAAGGCTTCTTGCACTCGCTCGTTCCACCAAGTTCTTGATATCCTTTTCGTGGATCATACTTTGTGTTGTATCCTTTTCAGCTCGATCATCCCTATTGACGGATGTAATCTCCTTTCCTCTCGTCTACAATGTGAATGACCTCCGGGGGTGTCTCTCTTTGTGGTTGCACTTCGACTGCGGAGAGTGGCCGCAGCTACGGCCATCTCTTCCATCCTTTTCGCCATTTGAGCGATCGTGTCGTCTTTTTCCCGAAGCCGCCTTCTCATCGCTTCGGCTCCCCTCTTCTGCGAGTCGCGGGAGCACCTTGCGAAGGCGATGAAGCTCATGTCTCGACCATGTTGATTTCTGCATATTCGTCGTCCATGAATTCCGATGAATCAATCTCATCTTCGAACTTTTCTTCTCTTTCTTTTGCCAACCGTCGGATATCGGTTCTCAACTTTTCCATGGCATCTTCTAGCGGGGCTTTCTGTGTGTCTTTGCGGTTGTCATGCGATAGCTGTCGGGTCCCCTTTTCATGAGTCCCCTTTATCGCGGTAGCACTTTCTTCGCATTCCAGCCTCACGGCGAGACTTTCTTTCTCGGGCCGTCGTTTCAATCTCAATCGCCCGGTAGTGGGACGCCATACCATCCTTCTAGCAGACAGAAGGTCTAGGACCGGATGGTCCGTTCGGTCAAATGCTGGAAGGTGGTATCCTCCCTAATCTGTAATCCCGAGACTACGACGGGCGGACTAGCCTTCATTCTTTTACTTGGCTTTTCGTCATGATGGCGGGTTCTACTCGGGGCCCAAGACGGGATTTGATCGGCACCCGCCCTATCCTTCGTAGAATCTCCGATACGGGCGCGTTTTCCTTCTTTGCTAATTTTTCTACCAAAGTTTGCAGTCGAGCAAACGGTGTAGTTCTAGTCCTTTTCTTGCGGCTATCGTTGTAGTATGCGGGCTGAGGTAATGCGGCAGCAATCTTGCGAACATTCTCCTCATCCTCTGCGACGGAGAGGGGATGGAACCTGCTTCCTCCCAAGAGTGGTATGTAGTCAGGCAGTGGTGTATATTCTGGCAGCGGTGAATATTCTGGCAGCGGTGTATATTCTAGCAGCTCTGGAATTTCCTCTAGGAAAGCAATTTCAGCGGCTACGGCTTCTCTAGCGATCCTTCTACTTCGTTTCTTCTTTGGGTCCTTGTCGGTGATGGAATCTTTGAACCGGACCCGATTTCGAAAATAGAAGGTCTTACGGAGAACATCCGTACCCTCCACGAGTAACGGGTTTACCATAGTTCCGGATTTCTTTCCCCTTTGATTTGGCGAGAGTCGGGGTAGGTGCGGAAACAACTAGACCGGTGGGGGTAGTAAGAACAGGTCCTCCCGCGGACGGCGGTACTCCTCCTAGTCGGGATCCTTTGCAGGGGAGGAAACTCTTGGGTCGACCTAAGGTTGAACTCAAGCAGCGGCCCCTCAGCTTCAGATACCTTGTTCGTCGGTGCAAAGAGGGAGACGTCGGTGATCTTGACATTCGTGTTTTCAAACCCTTGTCCAAATCAGATGATCCCATTGTCAGGCAGCTCATCCTTATAGACAGCGAAGTCCAGTCCATTGGTGAAGGAAAAAATCAGTTTCGGGGCTTCCATTTCTGCAGGGTAGATTTTGGTTGTCAGTCCCAAGTTATGCTTCTTTTCTTTAGGACGAAAAAGAAAGGAATTGAAAAGAGTCCGAACACATTCTTGTTCATGTATTTATAAGAAGGAATCATTTGTTAAAAGAATCATTTATAAAAGGGTTTGTTTATTTAGAACGGAATGTTCAAAGATGTAGAGAAGGTAAGGAATCCGATTCAGAGTTGAAAAGGAAAAAAAAAAGTCTTATGCAAGACTTCTCGACTCAAAGGATCATTCCTAAACTAACACCTATTGGGGGTCCACCCCACCTCAAAAATGAGGTAAAAGGATCTCGGAACCTCTCTGTTTAGGGGTGTCTAAACAGTGGCTCCTAAATCCGAGAGAATGTCGGCTATACTTGTCCAAGGTAGAAATGAACATAGTATTCCAACGGAAAGAAGGGTAGTTTGACCCATTAAGGACATGGATACACTACCGATTTTTGAAAGCAGAATTATCTGATTATAATGGAGAGAGGAAGTTTCCCCAGCGGAGTCGCCAGAAGTTGTCGGCATATTTTTAGGTTGTGTGTTTTGAAAAAGGGGGTCGCCTAACAGAAATTGTGCGGCGAATTTTTAATTTAATTTAAATAAATAATTTGAAAAGTAGTATTTGATTTTAAAAATAATTTTTAGATTTGAAGATTTTAAGATATGAAATCAAACCGATCTCACATCCCAAATAGTTTATATAAACGAGCACCGCACCACAAACCGTGTATCTATCCCTAAGGATAGACACACTGCTTGACGGTGGGGCTCGATTAAATAAACTAGAAGATTTGTGACATTTGTTTGGTCTGCGAACCAATTTTATAAGCCGACAAATTCCCCTGCTTAATATGAAAGCATTAAACAGGGTTTATATTACCTCGGTTCTTTAAAATTCCCTATAAGGGCAAGCCTCTATAGTTAATTACATCTTAAGTGACGGGAATCACCTAAGAAAACTCTTGATAATAATCAATAATTCTGCTCTCAAGAATTTCAAAGTTTAAGTTCTCAAAGGATTGAAGTTTGGAATTTCAATAGGAATGGATCAAATTTGGAACATTTTGTTTTGGGAATCCAAAGGGAGGAAGGTAGGAGAAATCACGGATTCGAAGCGAACTTCGGTAATTTCCCGACTATCCTATTGTTTGGCTTGGATTTAGGAAAGTCCTAATGTTTGTTTAAATGTTTTGATCTTGTCAATTTTAATTAATTAGGACTTATATTTATATGATAGAATCATACAAATAGCCTCGAAGATGTGAGGGTTTATGTCGTATCGGACGACTACCTCGGAATCCTAAGACCGGTTAGGGCTTAATTTGCAATGCAAGTGCCTAACGAAGAGTTGAGGATTTATATTGCACTAGGCAAACTACCTCGAAGTCCTATGGCTTTGTTATTTAATTCTAGGAAAGTTTTCTTGATGTAGATTCAAGTTTTGTCGACGACGATGGCCGTGCTGCCCACCATGCTCCGAGCTCCTTGTTGTTGCAGAGGTTTAGTTTTAGAAATCATAAATCAGGGGATGAGAAAAGTGTTTTGGTTTTGAGAAAATCTTAATTTCCAGGTGTTTTTTATGTTTTAATTAAAACAAATCTTAAAGTTGATTATAACGACACCGGTTAAGATCTCACGGTTCCATCCTTCCGGCATCATTATTTTTATCGGATTCACTTAGTCCAGATGAATTTGCTAAACTCAACCGAATGAGTTCCACACTTTCATTTAGACCATGGGAAATCCCGTTAGCAACACGTAGGTTACATCATCCGAGGTATTCCCGATCATCCAACAGGACGTTTCAATTTAATTGTAATTGTAGTTTTGTGTTCTGTTTGTGATTAAATTTTGAGTTATTTTATATTTTGAACTATTGTGGCGGTGAATTTTATCTTGCAATGACTTTTAACTTAGTTTTGGTTTCAGTTTTAGGGGCTATCCTAAAGGTGTGAGTTTTCATGCAACAGTTGTTTATCATGCAAGAAAAGTAAGTGCAATGCAGTTAAGTAAATTGCAATAATGTAAATTGCAAGAAAGTAAATTGCAATAAAATAAAAGCGTACCTGGAGGGTCTTCCCGTCATCCCAAGCTGCTCTTAAAACGCAATTAGAATATTTAAGCAAGTTCCTAGGTAAAGCTAAGGGAAGGGTTATGGTTTTCTACCAAATTCCTAATCCTATAGCTAGTCATTTCCTATGACGTCTAGGTTCTTTGTGTTTTGGTTTGAGGACGATTTTCTTCATCAAAGAACAATTAAGTCCAATTGTTCTTATAAATGTCCTATCATATTGAGGAAGTGCTTAAGAATAATCTTAAACATCTTTTCAATATTTCTAGGATTGTTTTAAGTCCAAATGGGTTTAATTATACAAATGAATTAATCGTCCGAGAATTCAAGTTTTGTTGTTATCTTACTCGAGTGAACTAGGACATTTGAATATCCTATAAGTGAAGTAACATTTCATTTAATGTTCCGTTTAGGAGTTATAATAACCAAAGCTTTCGAGGGTAAATTGGTATTCAAATGATTTGATTTAAGTTAATGGGTTTAAATTTGGAATAGTGTTCAAGTTGCTTTATATTTAATTTCTTTCTATTTTAGGTGATGTTATTTAATTCAATTTAATTTAATTTAATTTAATTGAGTTTTAATTTAATTTAATTTAATTTAATTCAATTTAGTTTGGTTTGATGTTACATTAAATTAATTTGATTTGATTTAATTTTAATTTAATTTGATTTAATTTAATTTAATTTAAATTAATTTTATTTTATTTAATTTTATTTAATTTAATTTAATTTGTTTATTTAATTTAATTTAATTCAATCTTTAATTAAATTTTTAATTTAATTCAACTTTTAATTTCAATTTAATTTAATTTAATTTAATTTAATTTAATTTACTTAATTTAATTTAATTTTTAATTTAATTGTATTTTTTTTTAATTTTAATTGAAATTTTAAAAGAGTTTAATAATTTAATTTTAGTTTAATGATTAAGTCTTTTAATGTTTTGAATTTGAGTTATCATTTTAATTAAGAATTGAATATTAATGAGATAATTAATTTAGGGATTTTTAAATTAAAGAATAAATCTCTTCCTAATAATATCCCTATTTTAATAATTCCAATTTTATTATTCTTCCAAATTTAATCAATTATTTAATTAAAGTTTAATCATTTTAAATTGCTTAATGGGTTTCTACCCTTTAATTATTTAAATTTCAATCATCCAAATCAAATTAGGATCAAAGATTGTACTTGCTAATTTTTTATTAAACCTAAAGTTTTAATTAATGATTAAGATTTTTAATTACCATTTTACCCTTTAAGCTTAATAATTTCATAACTCACTAAATTGAACTCAAATGAACTTGAAATTTTTATGTGACTTCACTCATATGTCAATAAAGACATGAGAGGAGAAAATGTGATTTTTCTGTATTTAATTTATTTATATAATTATTTTTGGTAGAAAATAGAGATTTTCAAGGAAAATTTAATAACATGACCAAGGCAAAGTTTCTGTCCTTAAGAAAATTAGGGGATATTCCTAGTGACCAGAGAACCACTTGGACTAATTTTGGTGATTTTTTGAATTATATTATTTTTATTATAATTATTTTAAGTTTTAGAGTGTTAATTAGTTTAAAAATAAAATAAATGTTGAAAAATCAATTTTATATTTTTCAAAAATCTCTCTGATATCAAGGAAATCAGAGAAGCAAATTTTTGCAATTTTCTGATTTTTCTATGATTTATTATAATTATTTTAATGAAAATGCTAGAAAATACATTTTTTTTTTAATTTTAAAATTACCCTAGAGCTTTAAAATTTAATATCTCACTAAATAGACCTAAGAAAAAATATGGGGTTTGTTCCTAAGTGATTAAAATTCAAAATTTGACATTTTGGTGAATTTTATTATTTTTGTGATTTTTATTATTTTTTAATTATTAAAATATTAAAATAATATTAAAAAATCAACTTTTTTAGAAAATTAAAATTTTAATTTTCTTAGATTCCCCTAATATTAGAGAGGCTCCAAAACCAATTTGGTGAATTTTTGAAAGGTATTTTGAAAGTTATGAATTTTTAAAGTTTAAAATGACTAAGTGGCTTAATCAACCCAATTAGTGGGGCTAACCAGAGTCCAATTGACCTCAAATTTTTATGGTGGGTTCCTCTGATCCTAAAGGTCAGTGGAGAATTGATTTCAAGTCAATTTGATGCATGGTTAACTTTAATTAATTAAAGACCTATTTTGGGTTTTTTAAGCCAATTAGGGTTGTTTTAAATGAACTAAGTCAATACCTATTTTTCCTAAGGTTCTCTGGTCATAAGAAACATCACCAAATTTTCCTAGAATTTATTTCACAACATGCTATTTATTGGAATTAAAATACTCAAAACAGTAACATGAATTTGAAAAATCAATAACTCTTCATAGGTATGGCCTCTGACTTTGGAAAATTCAGGGAGTGTTCCCAAATTCAGAGGCTTCAAAAGCCCTATGGACTCATGCCATGGTGAATTGTATACATGCATGGAGAATTAAAAGCATGCAGAGAGTAAATAAATTATAAAAAATAAAATACTTGATGAAATTAAATGATTTCTTTTCCACATTATTCTCCTCTCGTTCACTGAGCAAGAGGGTATTTTTATTTTATTTTTCTGATTTTTCTACACAAAGTTATGAATTTTTGAAGTTTAGGGAATTAAATAAATCAAAAAAATCCCTAATTTTCTATTTATCCATGCGGCGCCGCGTCAACCTCGGCAGCTCCGAACGCACACGCGTCGCACTCCCATTCGACGCCGCCATCTGACTCAGCGCTCCGGGGGCCCGCTGTATCGTTCCGTCTTCTGATCCGACGCGATCCTGGCCGTCCGTCCGCGCGTGTATTGAATGGACGGCATTCGTTCATCGTCCCCAAGTGTCCTCACCCGAGAGCCGTCCACACTAAATCCCTAATATCTCACTCGATACTCAATGGATTTTCATGTTCTTATGCTCTATGGATTCGTCTTGAAGAGACGAACACATCTATACGGTTATCATGCATTGAAATTAAAGCATTTGAAATGGAGAATCTCCAGAAGCTCGGGATGAAGAATTAGCTCATACCTTCGCTCAGAGAAGTGTGGCTTCGATCCGAGAGTTGTTGCACCTTCGATTGGATCCCAGCAAGCTCCAGATGAAGTCTCCTGGTCGCAGTGAATCGTCTAGGTGTGATTTCGACCAAGCCCGATCACAAAGCTTGGAGGCTGGAGCAATCGGGTGGCTCGGAGATGGGGCTTTTCGTTGGTGGACACCTTCCCTTGGTCCGGTGAAGGTGTAGAACCAATCAATTTGGGGATTGGCTCACCGTGGAGAAGTGTCCTGGTTTTGGGTGGAATTTCGGTTGAGAAATTGGGTTTTGTCGGTGGGGATTGGGGCAAATTGACACCTGGGGATCAACTGCTCTAAGGGTGGAGAAGGGTTTGAAACAATTTTGGCGAGTTTTGGCAAGGTTTGTGCAACTCTCCTCTCATGGCCGTGAGGGGGTCGGGTTTAAATAGAGGTGGCCGGAGAGCCTCCCGGGGATGGCCGAGGGTTGGGATCGACTGTTCGGTCATGGGAAGAACAGCCATGGTGGCCATCGTGGGCATGGGGCAGCTCAGCAAGGTGGAATTCCAAAGTTTGGCTCCTCCCGAGGTCTCGGCCATGGTGTTTTCCGGCGATCCGGGCGGCCGGCCGGCGAGCATGGGTCACCTTCGGGGTCGTGGAGTCCGGGGCTTGAAGTTGGTGAAGTCAATCGGAGTTTGACATGTGTAAAGGCTTTGAATTAAAATGGAATGGAGAAGGGGTCATTTTGGCTTCAATTTGGTCAACCCATTGGTTTGGGTTGGGTGCACCTCCCCATGGCCCGATTTTGGGCTGAGAGGATCGGTTGGGTCGACCAAGAGAGAATGGTGTGGTCTCTATCCATGATGAGGTGGCTAAACATGGTTTAGAGTGTGTCATGGATAAGGTTAAAAAAGCTTAATGAAAGATTAGGAAAGGAGCCCCTCCTTTTACCATTAATGGCATGGTCACATGCCAAACTTTCATGGCTCCATATGGCTTGTGAATGGCTCATCCTTGGCTCCATTTGGCTTGGGAAAAGCTTGGGTTAATTTCATAAAACAGGATTTAAGAAAATTTTGATATTTTGATGGGAATTTGTATGGGGCTTGATTTGGAATTGTTTAATTGATGACTTTGAAACTTATGGGCAATTTTGATTAAATGGATGATGAGGGGAAGTGCCATGTGGGCTTTAGATGAATTTGGGCTTTTGAATTTGAAGGAAGTGGGCTTTTTAGGAAAGTTTAAGGGGAATGGGCTTTTTGATTTTAGGATGGGCATTTGGGTGAAGATTTTGTGAAGAGGTTGGGCTAAATAATTGTTGGGTTTAGCTCACGGATGTATCATGAGTGACTTGAAGTAAATTGGGAGTGATTTGGGTTTGAATTGGGTTGAATTTGGGCTCTTTTGGTGAATGGGCCAATTTAGGTCCAAGTGGGCCAAGTTGGGCCAATGTTGGGCTAGGGTTGAAATTGATGTAAAATCAATGTTGAGAAATGTTTATGGGAGTGTTTCAAAGAGGTTTTACCTTTGGTTGGGCTTTGATTTTGGGGTTTGGGCCCATTTGGGTTAGGTTTGAGTTTAGGTCAAAATTGGGCCTTTTAGCTTTGGGTTAAATTTGAGTGGGGTTTGGGTCTAAATTTTGGGCAAATCATGTTAGTGTTTTATTTGTGGGAATGTTAAGGAAGATTTAGAAAAGGTTTGGGGTTAATTGGAGTTGAATTGGGTGAGTTTGGGTTAGGTTTGGGTCATGGGTCCAAATTGGGCTTTAAGGCCAAAAGTGAAATTGGACCCAAATGTCAATCAAATTGGACTTGGATTTGGTCTAGATTGGTGTTGGGAATGTAGAATTGAAGTTTAGAACTGAATTAGACCAGAATTTGGGTCAATTGGGTAGGTTTGGTTTGACATTGGGTTCACTTTGGGTTAAAATGGGTCAAATTGGGGGTTTTGACAAAAGTAGGGTAAATCAACAAAATTGGCCCATGCTGTAGTTGGACAAAATGAAATTGGGAATATTTGAGATTTTCTGGAATTTTCTGGGAATTTTCTGAATTTTTGGATTTTTTGGCCAAGAGGGGTATTTTGGGTATTTGGAGGGTATTGGGAGGTTTTCTTGGAATTTTTGGTATTTTTGGGTATGGATGATCAATTTGAGTAATGTGGAAATGTTTAAGATCAATTTTGAGGAATTTTGGGTGATTTAGGAAATTTTGAAAAATTTGGGTAATTTCGAGGTTTTGGGTAGGTTAGCTGGTGTAGGGTCCTGGGGTCAAAAATTGAAAATTTGGGAAATTGAAGATTGGGTGGATGTAATTGGAGTGAAATCATTTTGGTTGAGCCATGAAGCCATATCAAGCCCACATGAGCCATGAAGGGACCCATTTGAGGCATTCACTATGTTGTTCCTAACCCTCTTAGCCAAGGGCTTAGGGGTTAAGGACCATCCATGTGAATCACCTACATGAGTCGGGAGGTCAAGTTAGGTATGGGTGTGTGAAAGTGTAGTGTATAGGTGTAGTGTGTGTGTAAGTCAGCCCCTTCACTGCACCGAGCCACCTGTAGGCGGTCCTAAGGCCAAAGAGTCCTATAGGAACTCATCCTTAAACTTCCACATTTGATTTCAACCCTCTAGGTGATTAGGGGTCTATAGTCAAGTTTGTGGAGTTTGCAGGGAGTTAAGAAGTGGTTTGAATTTCTAAAAGGTGGGTCCCAATTCTAGTCCTCTAAGATAGTCAAAGGAAAAGCCTAAGGCTAGATCCTAAGTACTAAAGAGAAGAAGAGAAGACCTCATCAAAAATGAGGTCAACAATATATACAGATATTTGATAGATGAAAATGATGATTGGGAGATAAGAGATAACATGTATGTGAGTTTTTAACCACACTTTTGAATCCTACGTCGGAACACTTGCACTATTTTATATGTGCAAAATTACTCCCTACTATGAAAATCAATAAAGTGACCAAGAAATGTGTTATTTTGAATTATTGTATTCAAATTGGGATGCCTATTGATATTGCTTATATTATCATGAGATCAGTTTTGGGATTGATTGTACACGGATCAATATATGGGCTTGGACATCCTTCCACCATATTTCTTCTCTGCACTCAATCACAAGTACCATTTTAAAATTGGGAGAGAGTACTTCTTCCCTGGAAGCCTCTGGACCACAAGGACGAACACAATAACCAGACAATTATAGATGCGAAAATCTTGAGTATTATTGAAGATCAACCATATCAGAGTTAAAAGCCTATTCCTCTATACTGTCCTGAAAGTTCGCAGACAATAATAAAGAAGATTATGAAATTGGAGAAAGAGATGCAACACCTGATGACTGCAATCGAAAATATATTTGACTTCTTTGATCACCTGGATTGGAGAATGAAGGAACACTTTGAGCATTTTGGGCATCTTGAAGGAAGTCTAATATGCTTGATGAAAAGAAAAGGCTGGATTGAGGAGGATTCAACTAAAGAATTCTCATATCGTCCATTCTATAATTTGTTCGTTCACATTCAATCAATTGGAGACATTAGAGATAATGATAGTTTTGAGGATGAGTAGAGACTTGATTATGTGTTTATGTATTCAAACTTATTACTTAATTTGTTTTGCTTGATTGTTATGTTTAAATTTGCTTTCATGTTTAGTTTTAAGCGTTTGTGTGCCATGGTTGTGAGCGATGCTAAAATTTAGTGTTTTATGGCTTAATAAATGTGTAGAGTCTAGTGTCACTTATGTGTGTTTGTAATTTGGATTGTCAATATCAAAGTGATGTTTTTTGTTGTTTGTGTAGAACTTGTTGCTTCCATGGCTTTAGTACATTATTTGATGCTTAAATGGACTAATTAGACGTCGGTGCAGGCTTAAAATGATCGAAATTGCAAATGAAATTTGGGATCCCAGAATTGAACAGGCACTGAACAACGCTGTCACCAACGCCAGACCACACCAAATTATAGAGACTTTGGCCTATTGAATCGAAAATAGTGTCAGATGGCACTGTCATCAACCTTGGACCACGCTCGACACTCAAAAAATCCAGATTACTCAAATCTCGCGATCTAACCTGGTGACCCACTATTTTAACCCAATCCATCGTCTTCTACCTTCAACCAAGGCTGATTTCACATCTAGGGCTCACTTTCATTTGGATTTAGAGCGATTTCGTAGCCGGAAAGGTTTGGATTTCATCTTCTCTCGGTAAGAGTTTCACTTTAAAATAAATTTATTTGATTTTGACCATTGAAATCTCCTACATTAGGAAGATTGGAAATTTTAGGTTTCTAGAAAAAATTTTAAGATTTTCCGTGGTATTGAAGTTCTTATTTACTTAAATTTACTTTGGAGTTTAATACATTACAATTTTGAGATTGATTTGGATTATTTTGATATTTTTAAAAGAATGGCTCCAAAAATGTCAAAAGGGAAGAGAAAATTGGAATACAATGAAATGAAATTTGTGAATTTTAAATTTCAATCCTGCTTTAGTACATTTCTTAGCAATAAAAAGAGTATTCAAGAAAAAGCTTTTGAAAATCTAAGAGTGATAGAAGAATTAATTACAAATCGTCAGTGGGAAATTTTCTGTTATTTTATTGCTGATGCGATGCTAGGGATAGTACGAGAAGTTTATGTTAATATGTATTACTCTGAGAGTGAATATATACTTGTTAGAGTACAAATGGTTGAGTTTACCTCTGCACGCATCAATACATTTTACCAGTTAAGAGACCTTCACTATTGTGAATATGAGCATTTTATTGTTAATGACGGGCACTTGATATGGTTATGAACTATCTAACTGATGGAAAAGGGGAATGAAAGATTAAATAGAATCATAAAGTTATGTTGAATCCTGCATCGAAAGCCTGACATTATTTCATATCTTGAAGAGTTATGCTTACCATCCACCACAGTGAAGTAACTGTAGAGAGAACTGCTCTAAATTACTATATTCAAAACATGAAAGATATCAATATTGGAGGTATTATTCATAGAAATATTTCGAATATTTCAAAAGGAGAGACTACAGGAGGACTATGACACCCCAACCGGATTCATGCGTTGTGTATTCAGTCAGGTGTAGAAATTGAAGATAATGATGAGGTCGTCCACCTCCTGAAGCCTATTAGTAAATTAAACCTGAAGACATATACAGCCCATGAAGATTGGAGTTGGAGTAAAAGTGCTAATGTACCTTCTTCTATTCAGGAGAGACCGTCTACATCTAGGGACCCTACTCTCCATGATGTTATGGATCAGTTATAAAAGTTGAACACCAAAGTAGGTGGACTAAAAGCAAGGAATAAGATAAATGATGATTATCAAGTGTGGTGGCGAGAATATGAAATAGCTTATGACACACAAATGAGAATCCTGAGGGGAGACACTAGTGTTGTATTCCCTACATACCCTGAGTACACTCCATACCATCCTAATGAACCAGAAAATGCTGAAGCTGCTGCATATGATGATTGGTAGAGTAGTATCTTTATTTTCATTACATTCAGTATTTCCTGATGTATTGTGATGTATTTGTGATGTATTTGAGACTATGATTGATATTGGTGATGTAAGTTGTATTTGGTTGTATGTGATGTAGAACTTTAATTTGTAATATGTTGTTATGTGATATGTGAATTTGCATATATTTGGATTGTAACAGTTGGATGTTAATATATGATGTTTATTTCATGTTTTATGTTTCCAAAGTTTTAAAATTATTCACGTTGCAAATCTCTATTATATTATGTTTGTAGAAAAGCTCTTATTATTTTAGGCCTACTATTCTAAATTTATGAAGAAGACCTGCCTAAATTCAAAGGTAGGAAAAGCCCAACATAATAAGGTACGAGTTATATGCATGTTTATGTCTTTTCTTTCTACCTATGCTAGTTTTATTAGTATTCAAAAACTTGTGTTTGGGGGAGGGAAAGGATTAACTCTTAATTGTTCTCATTTAAAAGTATTCTAAAAAATGTTAACATGGTTTTCTGAAATAGAGCTTAAATTCAGATAACTGTATTTTGATTCTATTTAAGCACTCTAGTGACTTGAATGTAAGTTTTTGGTAATGAAAAGTAATATTATAGGTTAAAATATTTGGTTTAAGAGAATAAGAATATAGTCCACTATTCAAAGTAAGGAAAACTATATTTTTGAAATATTAAGAATTATAAAAAGTTATGTGAAAGTAAAGGATTGGGACTCTATGATGAATCATTTATAAGCTAATGAAATATCTATAAGGTAAAGGTTATGGTAAGTTCCAAATTTAGGGAAAGAAAGGTGAAGTTCAAAATTATTAAAGGCTATCCAGATATAGTAATCCTCACATATAAAAGAATAGAAAGGATTGAAAAACAATCCTTGAAGAAAAGAAAAGAAAATAAAATAAAAGAAATAGTGTGGAGAAGCTTGAGGTGATGTCTAATCAAAAATTGGCTTTACTTAGACCTACCTATAGGGAGAACTTATTTACTTTCTTGAACTTATATGTATGGATTAGCATCCTTACTAGTAATATTCTCATAAACTTCTTTTCATGTAATCCTTTTAAGTGCCTTGATATGATAATCTACAGTCATTTTTGAAATGAATAGAAGGTTAAAACTGTTAGACTTGATGACTAGGTAGCCTTACACCTGCAGAATTTACCTGAATTACTTAAAAATCTTTCCAAAATTTTGCTATTGTATCTATCTAAAATTAAATTTATGGTATTCTGTAAGGAGAGTTCATTGCAGTGGATCATTATTTTATGTTGTAACCAAATTACTTGAGAACAAGTAATAGTTATGTTTGGGGAATCTTAATCCACTAAAAATTTGATAGCTTTTTAATGCCTATTTCATACCTATTTTTGAAGATATTGCACTTTAAAGAAGGTTATTTTTCATGATTTCATGCAAGTATGATGATTTCGGGCCTTTGGAGCAAAAAAAAGAAAAAATGAGCGAATACAGAGTGAAATGAGGCAAATCAGACATTTTGACCTAGAGTGCCGGAGGGCGCCCCATCCAATGCTGGACCGCGCCCAAATCTAGAGTGTTTGGGCAAAATGACCAAAAATATCGCCAGACGACGCCCTATCTAGCGTCAGACCATTCCCTATCACGAATTTAACTAGATTCAATGTATTTGGGCAATTTTGGATGCTTGAGGAAACTCTTGGGAAAGACGGTTCTACCCGAATTTAAATGAATTTTGAGCCAAAATTTAAGAGTCTCTTCAGCGTTTTTCAAAGTATTTTCATTGTTCTTGAGTGGAGATTCCATTACAGAGAGTTTAGGGATTAGTGTATTGTGTGTTTTCTCTACTAAGGAGTGTAGGAGGATAGGAAAGTGAGAGATTTCTTCTTCTTTACTCATCTTAAGATAGGATTGTGTGTTGTTGTGGAGAAAGAAGTGGAGTCAAAGGAATTTGAACAGATTCTCTTGGGGAAGAAATTAAGATAAGTTGTATTTACTTTTCTTTGTTTGTATGGTGTTAATTTTATATATAAAATCCATCTTTTGTCGTACTTTCCTAATGAGTGTTGAGTATTTCTTTGTCTTCCTCCTTTTCATGTGATGTGTTGATGTCGTGATACAGAAATGATGTACCAATTTAATATGAAAAATTTTTTATGACCTTTTCACTTTGAACTTCATTTACTTTTTGATCTGGTCAATTAAATTTTTAAAACTTGTTCTGAGACATATGTTCTGAAAAGACTATGAGTTCTACAACAAAAGTGAAGGTCACATTCATTGTCCATGAATGAGTGACGCAGTTCATGGGGGTTGGGTGCAAATAAATAGGAAAATATGTTTTGATGGGCACAGAATTAGAGATTTTAGAGTGACAGGTTGAAATCCTTAATTTGGTCTTATGGTTTGGAAACTAAAGCGAGAGTTAGCCTTCAGGCGAAGGGAAGTGAGAGCTTCATAGTGAAAGCTAGTATCCTCCCAGCCTAACCACGGATTTAAGGACTAAACCTAGGATTATTCAATGTTCTTTATATTTCTTGGAAGAGAGTAAAGAATAGGAATGCTCCTATTTGGCACAATACAATTGTATCACTGATCTATGTCACTGAATCATCACATTATCATTGTAAGGGAGGAGGATTCTTTCTTGTAATCCAAACTTTCATTATAAAATTTAGTCTTGTGTTTGTTAATTATGTTAGAAGAGCATAACGTACTTTGGTACAATTAGTAAACGCTACTGTCTGAACATCCTTAAATTATTAGTAATTGTTGCAATTGTGTTGTGATTCGAGTGGTGATTTATGTGCTCTATTATAGAGTTTGCAAACCTCCTCGTGGGATCGATAACCAGGACTCCACTAGAGCCCTGTATTACTTGAGCGATACGTATACTTGCATTTTGAATGTGTGACTCACTAGAAATTTAAATCAATATATATATATATATATATATATATATCTGAGTTTATAAAATTTTGGCAATTAAAAAAGTCACACCAACACACCCACATCAGATTGTGGCACATCTGTGTCGTTCTTTCTATCATGGAGAGTATTGATGGCTGAAACCATGAAACTCTCGTACAAAAGGCAGCACGCCTCCACCACCCTATAGAGAATGCAACACCCATATGCCTAGTAGGTGACATGCCTATGTTCCCTCATTAAGAAAGGGACACACCCACGGTGGACATTGGTGTGTTATGCCAACTTGTACAGTTTGACAAATTTGTCTTGTTTTAAGGTGGACTTCGAGATGTTGATTATATAAGTTCATGCATTGGACACTTTTAGCTATGGAGTTTCCTCTCTAGGCTTAGAAAGGTCCTTTATTTTATATGCATTAGGATTTTCTTATTAGGTTTTTTTGAGAAGGAATTTCCTAATGGTTTTTTTTTAGATTTTGGAAATTTGGAGAGTTTGAGATTTTTGAGTGATGTGCATATGTTTCAATGAGATGATTGAAGTGTAAGTCAGGGGAAGGATCAACGAGATTGAATTTTTGTACTTATCTTACATGTTTTCATTCTTATTATAATGTGTTTTTAATGTTTTCTCTCATCATGCGTAGTAGCTAAATACTTTTATGCTTCTTTGATTAGGATATTTGAATAAATCAATTGTTTTCTTCATGTGTTTTTCCTAGACATTTTTGTATGCCTTTCTTGGATTTATATTGATATGCAAACCTTTTTATTGTCATTTACATCAAATTTGGCCAATTAAAAAAATAAAAATTCATGTTATCTAAGAACTATAATCACTTACTAGAAGAATAAGTAGGTTAATACATTGTCTCATAGTGGATTAGACATATTATTAGTAAGAGATTACAACCCTAGAAAGGGGAATTTATGAGAAAACTTGCATGCTTGAGCCCCATTAATAGTAATACATGTTTCAATTCCTTTTATGACATGGACATAGGTTAACAAGGATTTAGCCCTAGTTTTCAACAACAACGTGGAAATCTTATAAGAAGTCTTTCAGGATTCACATAATCCATATCACAAAAATATAATTTTCCGCACCTCTGAAAAAATTCCAAAACCTAGTTGTTTATTCTACCTCTTAGAATTTAAAATGCCTTTTGGCTTCAATAAATGTAAGATACATTAAACTAAACTTTGAGTTTTAGTAAACTAGAACAGATGAACTCTAATTTTATATATTACTTGAGTGATATGTATACTAGTGTGATTGCAGCCATCTTCACAACTGTTTTGAGCATCAACAATAGAACTTTAGCATATAGCTTATTGGGCAATTAAGTAATATAACTTTAATCTGAAAGACTCAATAGAGAAAATACTATATTGGTTGAATGAACTAAAGGAATTTAGGATGTAAACATAAAAAAATGTTAAAAAATTTAAGGATATATAATGGAGTGTCACGAACAAAAGCCAATTATAAAAGAATTCACACCTAGACACAAGCTTTTTACTATATAACACTTGATTGAAATTTTTTTTAGGAAAATTGGAATCCATGTGTTCTGGGCAATTCACTATAATAAGTGTTTGCCTATTTGAAACCGTAGATATTAAGATAATAGAGATAAATATATTCTAAAGTAAATGAAATTAGATCAAATCTCTATTTAAGAGGAAATAGGAGAGATCCCCATGAAAATATTGATTTGGTTCGTCAAAATAAAAGAACCAACACTATCTAGCTGATGAGACTAAACCAAGTGCTACATAAGAGGCAGCCGAAACATCAACTTAAATTTTGATTTTTTTATTTGCTTTGTAGTTGTTAAATTTTGTTGTTTTGGTGTTTTTTAATGTTTATGTATTTGATTTGTTGTACTTATTATAAGGAAGAATTAACTGTGATTGATCTGCTTTTGGGGTAATTGAATTATAAGATGCATATTATTCGATCATCTAGTCCCATGTCGCTTTTATCTAATGCTCAAATAACTTCTAGATCATGTGTGACGCCAAGCTAGTGAATATACGCTTCATCATTGAGCTTCATCCTAGCACTATTTCAAGTGCTTCAACACCACTAAAAATTAGTTATGTTTTTATATCTCACATAAATTTCTTGTGACCTTTCATTTATTTTTCCCACTTACTACTTTCTATTTTTTTAGGCATATGAAAAGAGGACGAGAAGAAGAAGATAGGAGAAAAAGAAGGAGGAAGCTAGAAAAGGCCTTACGGTTTCCTAAGGTTTAGAGGTGAGATGTTCTTCACACTCTTCTTGTTCTTTTCAAATCTCTTATTAAAATTCTACATTTCTCTTATTCTCCTTTCTTTCATTAAAATCCATGGCTCCTAGGACTATGAGAGTGAGGTAACATACAACTTTTAAAAATAATAAATTTGTGAGTGTTAAAGCTGCAAATTGATACAATAATTTCTTAATATTAAAGAACACGATACCTTAGAGAGCTCATTTGGAATTTATGGTTAGAGTCAGTGTTTTATAGTTAAGGATGAAATAAGAGAAATTTTGTTATTCTACTCCACCCACTATTGTACTACTTTTCTGTGAGTTTATTGTCAATTCAAAATAAAAAGTGGATGATATAGTGTCTTTGTGAGGGGAAAACAAATTTTATATCCACTGAACTTGATTTCTATAAGATTATCAATCTTTTCATTAATTTTAGTGTGTAGTGGAAGATTAGGGATGGAAATATTATTATATTCTCTTGCTCTGCTATGAATATGAAATCAAATTCCTTAAACTATTTCATTTTCACTAGACTCATGCCTTTCATTAATACTAGCAAAGTTACCAAAGACTGTGTCATCCTTAACTATTACATCAAAAAATTAAAATCAATTAATATAAGGTTTTTGATTCATGTCTCTATTTATAATATCATTAGGAGAGAGTCACTAAAGGATTAAGGCATTCCTTCTACTATATATTGTATGTGTTTTATGACTGATGCCAAGGTAGAAAGTGGGAGGAGTCGTTACATTCTATGTAGCCTATAAGAAAGTGCATCATTTCTTATTATGGAAAAATATCCACATTCGAAAGAGGTGAGAGCTCCACTACACCCACTTATTCTCAAACCAGGCCCACAAATTTGATTGCAGACACTGGTGATAATATGAGTACCAAGCCCAATATCACTCAGCAAAGTTGGAGATGTATCAACATTTTCAGTTGAGCACCAAACATGATCCAGATAAGTTTCCTTCAATTTCACTATTTGTTTTTTACAAGGATTTTACACAATCAATGAAGGAAGTTGATGATGAGAGTAAGGAAGGCAACTAGGCCTACTTTCATGGGCTTTACTGACTTTGACTCTATCTTTTACTATACTTATGTGGTTATTTGTTGATCATTGGATACTATTTATGAATTTTTTTGTTTGACTTTTTCATGGGTATAGTTATTTAGGACTCTATTGTTATGTATAATTTTGTTATGCCACTAAGGTGTGATTTTTAATATTTGTTGCTTTTTTTCACTATGTTTTTTAATATATTGTGTTTGTTGATAGACATGTTTTATTTTTTGTTCTTACTTTATATAGTGGATTTCAGTTGTGTTTAGTTTATTGTATTAAGTAGTTATGTTATGTTATATAATGTGATTTAAATGTTATAGTTCCTTGTTTTAAATATCTCTATTAATTGATTTTAGTTCAAAATGATATTTCTTTCATGTTCTCACCTGTCATGTGAAGTATATAAATTAAATTTATGGGGGTGTATTTTGTAAAGGGTATTTGCCTAATAGTAATTAAAATACTTGAACTTTAGACTTCACAACTATGTAGTTTAACAACTTTGCCTCCTTGTAATGTGATACTACATATAGAGTTGATTTAAAATTGAAGTAAATATTACATAGAGATTGAGTTGAAGTTAATTTAATAATAACTTAGCATATGAATATCATTATCTTTATTTAGCATAAGAGTTTTGAAACACTTAAAAGCGATCGACTCCAAATTTTTGGTCGCCAAATTAGAATTTGTCAATTGCCGGAATAGAAATTTTGTCGCCTGGTTTTAAGTTAAATGTGCATTCTGATCTTCTTGTGTCTCAAACTTGGTTTCATAATGGCTGGAACGTTCCATTTCTTACTCAGTTGGTTGGTTATCATGATGCCCAATTTATCTCTTTTATTCCTTTTGATCAGAATATTAAGGATACTCCTTTGCTTAAGTTTGCTCTTAACAGGGCAATTACTAAAATTTTATACGCCTCCCAACATCATTTTCCCACCATCTCCTGGGGAGATAGTCTTTGGAATTGGGCATTAACTCCCTCTATGTCATTTATGGTTTGGAGACTTTATCATGCTGTGCTTCCTTGTGATGACATTCTTAAGCTTAGAGGGTTGTGTATTGCCTCCCAATGCCCACTTTGTAAATGTAATGAAGAATCTATCGAGCACCTTTTTTTCTCATGCCATGTCTCTTTAGTGGTGTGGAGAGAGAGTGGAAACAAATTTGGTCTTAACCTCAACCCATCCAGAAACTTGTCTGATACTTGCAACTTATTCAATTCCACTGGTAGGACCAAATATTTTTTACAAATTTACTCTTATATTGTGTGTTGGTTCATTTGGATGGGTCGGAATGATGTTAAGCATCGTGATAAAACGGTCACTAGTTCCACCATTTCTGCTTATATTTTTGCTTACATAAATAGAATCGTCAGTCTTGGAGCAAAGAAGCAAGGTTTTCACTCTGCAATATCTTATTTTGCATCGCTTCGCCCACCTCCTGATATTGATTTTGTCGAGAGGGTTCGACAACTCCTGATTTTGGTGAGATGGCTGCCCCCTCCCGTAAACTGGATAAAGATTAACATGGATGGAAGTTGGAATTTTTTATCTGCTGGGTTTGGTGGCGTTGCTCGAATGCCTATGGCAAGTGCATTTTGTACTTCTCCTTGCTCGAATGCCTATGGCAAGTGCATTTTGTACTTCTCCTCTCCTTGCTATACTGCTAGGCCCCTTGAAACGGAAGCTAGAGCTGCTTTAATGGCCGTCTCTATTGCAGCTCTCGTTGGTTGGCCTCTCATATTTATTGAGACCAATGCGAAAATTCTTGTTGATATCCTCAATGGTAGTAGGGACGCTACTTGGGACATTGTGTATTATATTAAGCGAATTAAGTTGGTGTCCTCCGGTTTATGCATCATGTGGCAGTTCATCCATAAGGAAGGCAACGGGCTAACCAACTGGTTGGCTAAGCTTGCTGCTAACACTCAAATTCTTTATCTCGGGATAATGCCGAATAATACTTTGCATCGTTTACTTACTGGTGATAATTTGGACGCTCCTTATGTTCGTGCTTAACTATTTTGGGGGTCGCATTCTAGATCTGGATTTGTGACGGAATACCCAAGACAAACATCATAGCTTTAGTTATATATCTATATATATATAATTATTTATATATATATTTATATATATATATATATATATATATATATATATATATATATATATATATATATATATATATATATATATATATACATATTTCAATCAATTTATATATTTCTTTTCACACAGCAATAATTAAAATTTACACTTCTATAATAGTTTTGATAATGTATGCTGTGTGTTTTGTATCTTTTTCTTGCTGCATTTACTACACTTTATATGTTGTCCCCTAGTTTGAGCAACGATTGCCCTTACCTTACTCCTTTACAGATATATATATATATATATATATATATATATATATATATATATATATATATATATATATATATATATGTATATATATATATACATCTTTATATTTCTAGATATATATTTCTGCCTAATTTCTGCATATGTATCCTGTGGGCTTTTGATTGCTGGGAGGGATTTCTGGGAGTGGTTATTTTATCTATACATAATCCTAATATTCAGATATGTGTGCAGTTTTTGTTTTATTGAGCTGGGAGTATTAATGGCGTTTTCTGTGGTTTGTTCCAATGCTTTCATTTTCTCTTTTATTAATACATCCCACTACTAATCTGCTCATCTTTATTGATATAAATTCCGATATGCATTTTTGTGGCTTATCTCGAGGAAGGTTTAATGCTTCATTATGGGGTTATTTTGCTTGGATTGGATGCTCGTGCCATCTTTTTATTGCTGGAAGGCTACAGTTTGTTAAATGTTTCATACAAATCATATGCTTCGCTTGGTTTCGATGCTAGCTGCCCAGGATTTAACGGCTATGACGGCTCGATTTATTGCACAAATTTTCGTCGCAGTTTTGACGGGAGTTTTATGGGGTTTGAAGACTTAAAGTTTGGTTGTTCCTTTTAATTATGGATATTTACACATCTATACTCCTTTTTTAGGTGTTCGTTTTTGCTTCGAGTATATGGGTTTATGTGTATCTATCTTTCCCAGTTTGTGTCGAGTTGTTCTTGAGGAGTTGGAACCTTTAAGGGTGCGTTTATTGTATTTTTGACTTTTTATAGATTGGGTTTCACCCCCTTTTTGTTTGTATTACTTTCGCTTGATTAATATGTAGGGAGCCACGAGCTACACCTTTCCCTAAATATATATATATATATATATATATATATATAATTCTTTTCTTCCAAATCCCTGTGGCTGCTAAGGATGCTCTTGAGGCTGAATTCATTGCTGTGTACTGGGCTTTTAAACTTGCATCATACTTTCATTGGAAATTTCTTATAGTGGAAGTAGACTCATCCACTATCATCACTTCTATGAACACTGAAGAAACCCTCCCTTGGCATCTTCAATTGTGGCTCAATAAAATCAGCAAGCTTAAAGAATTTTGTATGCACCAACTTCAGTTCATATTCAGGGAAGGCAATCGCATCAAAGAACCGGCCGGCAAGAAATGCCTTAGCTACCGGAACCAAGGCAATCTCTCGCCTCATTCCCCACTCCCCTAATTTATCTGTTGAATGGAGATCGCTTAGCAATTCCCAATATCAGAGCCAACCTCCATACCTGTTGATTTACTGGTCTTTATGGCACCATGGCTGGTTCTCTTTATCTCCTAGGTTTTCTTGTCCTACAAGGGTACTTCTTGGTTGTAACTTCTTTAATGGAATGTTTTGTTAGCAAGAGTTTATTGGCTTGTTGCCATGAGGGTTTCTTATTTTTTGGCTTTTTAGGAAGGTTACAATGTATCTTGTAAGAACTATTTTTACTAACA
Source organism: Papilionanthe hookeriana x Papilionanthe teres (assembly GCA_022702705.1). NCBI lineage: Eukaryota > Viridiplantae > Streptophyta > Magnoliopsida > Asparagales > Orchidaceae > Papilionanthe > Papilionanthe hookeriana x Papilionanthe teres. The sequence goes on along the minus strand of CM040435.1, from coordinate 58,961,324 downwards.
TGTAGGGAGCCTCTGCAGCTCCTTTCCAATATATATATATATATATATATATATATATATATATATATTTAAAGGAAAGAGCACATAGGGCTCCCTACGTGTTAATATAATGTAAAAAGTACAAAGGGTTAGGAGGCAGATCCCCACTAGAAGAAAATGAAAAGTACAATACCCCACTCACCCCTAGGGGTTCCGCCTCCATTGATACAACTCACGCAAATAAAAATCTTCAATGAAAAATACCATGAAAACACCAAGAAACAGGGCAGAGAACCTATAAAACTAAAATGTCAGGCACAAGTAACAGATAACCTGGAAGTAATAGCAGACAAATCCCAGAAGCAAAGCAATAATCCAGTAGAATCAACAACATAGACAAAATTCCACAATTGAACAAAGCTTGATCCCTTAAGTCCAGCAAACGAGGAGAAAGACCCACGGTAGAGAAGAGCTGTGATCCCATAATTCCATAAAACAATCAGGTGAAACCTCGGACCGAGAAAACATAATAAAATTTATAGTTAGAATCTAATATAAGGTATATCAAGGAGATCACTATCGAGCAGATGAGAGAAGATTCCTCGGTGGAGTAGTTCCAACCATAGGAGTTTCAGTATTGATTTTGCTAACCAGTCGGCCAGGAGAATTGCCTTCCCCGTAAATACAACTAAATTGTACCCGCAAATGATTCTCGGAAATAGTATTCCATACTCTTCTACATAGATAAGTAAGATCCCAAGGAATAGGTGCGTTTTAGTAAGCATTGCAAATAAAATAAGTAGAGTCTCGTTTCAATACAAAGATGAGTGAAATGGAAAGAAACAGCTGTAGTTAAGGCAAAAAAAAAGCCCAAGTTTCTGCCATAAGAGGATAATCAGCAATAATAGGTGAAGAAAAATAACAAAGTAGACGGCCACAATGGTTTCTGAAAACACCCCCCATTCCAGCTGTAATTTGAGTCCAACTACCATCAAAATTCACTTTGACCTAACCCAAGGGAGGGGGTAGCCATTTAACCAAAACAGGTAGCTGACGCCTAGATGGGGAAGTTTCAACATTGAAGAGCTTTGTAGTTCTATGAAAATAGGTTAATATATAAGATAGAGTGGTAATAGGGGAAGAAGCAACATCCTCATATTTAAAGTTATTTCTAGCCAACCAGATAAACCAAAGTACAACTAAAGGAAAGGACTTAAGCTTTTTTCCAAATGTGTTAACCTGATTCCAACAATTAATGTATGCTCTAATGGAGGTGTTAGTACCCCACATTAAGCCAAAATGTTCACCAAGTTGCTGCCAAACAATTTTTGTAAAGGAACATTCAAAGAAAAGATGGGTAAATGTCTCTTCAGCTTGTTTACATATGGGGCAAATAGAAGCCATCCTTAACCCCTTTAATTTAAGAATATCATCTAAAGGGAGAAGAGAAAAAAAGAGTCTCCACAGAAAAAAAGAAATGGATGGGGTAAAAGCAAGTTGCCAAATTAAAGAACTCCAACACCAACTAGGAAAAGGGTGTAACTTGTTATAAAGCATTTTGCTAGCAGAAAAGTGTAATGGTTTCTTCCACATAGGCTTATCCTTTTGATTATGTAATGGAATAATGTTGATTTTCATAGCCAGATCCTCACCCATAATTTCTCTAAGCTTAGTAACATTCCATTCCCCATTAGTAATAAAATCAGACAAAAGAAGGGAGTTAAAAACTTGTTGATGTTGGAGATTTTTAAGGCTAGATATTCCCCAATCTTCCTTCCAGAAGGAAACATCTCCCTCTCCTATATCCCAGAAAATGAATTTTGTAGCAGTATCACGAGTTCTAGTCAGAGCTTTCCATAGTTTAGAATCCCCAACTTTCCACTCAACAAGAGAAGCATGTACATTAGAACAATATTTATTATGCATGAATTTTGCCTGTAGGGAATTGGCCATTCGAAACTTAAACCATAACTTGCACATATTTATTTCAACTACATGCTGTAAAGCTTTAAAAACCAGCCCACCAGAGAGCTTTGGCTTACATAACTTTTGCCAAGTAAGGCGATGTTTTTTTGCTCCACCATTTTCCCATAGAAACTTATTGAAAATTTTTTCCAGGAAGATCAATGCAGATTTCTTAGCATTAAAAACTTGAAGGGCATAAAAAGGAATAATTTGAAGAACACTAGCAAGCAAGGTTATTCTTCCTCCATTAGAAAGATATACATTTCTCCAGTCATCAATCTTGGCTCTGATTTTATGAATAACCTCATCCATTTGTGTTTGCTTACATCTACCTCTCAACAGATTTATACCAAGGTATTTAAGAGGCAAATGAGAAAGTTTAAAACCAGTAAAGTTAGCATCCCAAGTGGAGATGTGAGATTTAACTTGTTTCCCAAAGAATAATTGACATTTAGCAGTATTCAAAGTAAGACCAGAAGCATATTGAAAATTTTCTAACACTTTAAGTATAGCCTTTACAGCAGGTTTAGAGGCATTAGTAAAAATGATTGCATCATCCGCATATGCTAAATGGGACACCAAAAAGTTGGCTCTGTGCATGTAATTAGTGTCTTTATGTTGATTCTGATATGTATTGAGAAGTCTAGAAAGATAATCAAAAGCAATTATAAAAATAATGGGGGAAAAAGGGTCCCCTTGTTTAATACCTCTCAAAGCATTGAAAAATCCATAAGAATTTCCATTGACCAACACATTATAGTAGTTACAACATAACCAACGTTTAATTAAAGAGCAAAAGCTAGCGTAAAAACCTCTAGCAGTTGAAAATATGCATAATGAAATCCCAACTTATAGTATCAAAAGCTTTTTTGATATCAAGTTTGATGATAAGATTACCTCCTCTACATTTCCTATCAAGCTCCTCAATTAATTCTCGAGCTAACAAAATATTATCGAAATCTCCCTTCCTTTAATGAAAGCAAGCATTGCCGAGGATATATTAGGAAGGAGAGATGTGGTTGTAGACGAGAAACTAGAATCTTACTTATAATTTTTGAAACAACAGTTGTAAGAGAAATTGGTCTAAAGTTGTGCCAATGTGATTTGTCATTATTTTTTGGAATAAGAACTATCTTAGCAGCAAGTAAAATACTTACATGGGTCCTCCCCAAGAAAGAAACTCGAATGGCAGAGATTACTTCAACCTTAATGATGTCCCAACAATGAATATAGAAGGTGGAAGAGAATCCATCCGATCCGGGGCCTTATTAGAGTTGATTTCTTTAAGTGCATTGTAAATTTCTTCACCATTAGGAACCTCAGAAAGCTTTAAAGAAGCAACCCTCAAGACATCCTCAGCAAAAAGAGTGGCATCAACAGGAGAGACCTGCACTGTTTCAGTGTAGATCTTAGTAAAATAGTCAACAGCATTAGCACCTATTAGAGCAGGGTCAGTTAATGTTACTCCCTCAGGGGTGACAACTTTAAGAATAGAGTTAGTATTAAGCCTATTCTTAATAGTGGCATGAAAGAACTTAGTGTTTCTATCTCCACTTAATAAATGCATATCATGGGCTTTCTGACATAGTAAATCTTCCTCCAAACCTATGTCTGCAAGTAACTGTTGATGGGCATGAGTAAGAGAAGAAAGAATTGAAGGATTTAAATGCACCTGCGCCTCCAAATCATCAACTATTCTTTGGGAAACATTTACTTTAGTATGCACGTTGCCAAAAACCTCAACATTCCACTTTTTAAGTCCAAATCGCAACTAATTTATGAAGTTGCCATAAAACATACCAAGAATTTCCACATCCGCAAGTAGCCGCCGCAGTTGTTTCGACCATGTTAAGAAAAGTAGCATGTGTGGTCCAAACATTAAGAAATTTAAAAGAAATGTGTGTGGTTTTATCTTGAAAAGATAAAGTAAGTAATATGGGATTATGATCAGAAGTGGCATAACTCAAGTGTTGTACTCTGGTAATATGAAAATGGTTTAAAAGAAGAGTATTCCCAAAATATCTATCCGTACGCTGATATAGAAAGCCCCTTCTCCGTGTAAAAGGGGAGCCGGTGTAGCACAAGTCAAAGAGACCAAGAAGAGAGATGCTATCACAAAAGCGATTAGTAAGAGTATTATCTAGCCTAGCACCTCCCTTCTTCTCATTAGAGGACATCACCAAATTGAAATCTCCTCCAACAATCCAATTATCAGTAATAGTCTCTCCCATGACAATAAGCTTATTCCACAACATGATCACAATCAGAGGTCCCAGTAGTTCTTTTGCCCTCCCCTCCTAGTAGTTCTAGGGGGAGGGGATAAGAGATCTCCATCAGAATAAGATGGTTCAGCTACAAAAGACTCAATTGTATTTGATAATTTCTCTAGAGAATTCTTTTTTTTACTCTTGCTAGATTTCTGAATCTGCCATTCAGAATCAATAGCAGCAGTAGCAGAAACAACATGATCACAATCGCAGGTCCCAGTAGAAACCCGGAGGAATGGACGAGCCGCTATCGGATAACACAGGGAGAGGGGAGGGTGAGGGGATAATGGAGTCCCCAACAGGAATAGCAATGGAAAGGGTAGGAGAGGTCTCCTCAAGACATATAGTTTGATTAGCTGCTACAGGAATGGGAAGATTAGTGGTTTCAACTTCAGCAGGATCAGCAATATCAGCAATTTGAGGAACTAGTTCAGAAGGGGAAAAAGTAATAGTAGGTAGAAGAACCGGTGAAACAACAATGCTAGTGTCAACAACAGCCAAATCAGGGGCAGGGATAACATTGGGATTTACAACAGTAAGAGGTTCAAGGAAAACTGAGAGAGAAGGGTCAACATCAGGAGGTTCAGGTGGAGTAACAACAGGAATGGGAGAAGGTTTTTGGCATGGCCTCAAGTGGGGATGCTGCTTAAAGCAAATAGAAGGGGAATGACCAAACATTGCACAATGTCTGCAATACGGTGGATGTGGTCCCATAACCACACTCTGCCAATAACCATTGTGATTAGAACCAATCTAAATTTCATCAGAATAAGGTTGTGTGATATCTCTTTCTACTAAAACGCAAACATCAGAGGGATATATATAAAGTAGTATTTTAATTTAAAAAAATATAAAATCAAATCGACCCCATTTATTTGATAGTTTAGATTAGCAAGCACTACATTACAAGTCATGCATCTACCTCCAAGAATAGACACATTGATTGATAATGAGGCTCAATTAGATAAACTATGAAAGTTATGACATCCGTTATAGTCTGCGAAAACCTTTTATGTTGAACGACAGGTTCCCCTATCGAATATGAAAGATTAGATAGGGTTTATATTATGCTTGGTCCTTCAAGTTTCCTAAAAGGATAAGCCCCAATAGTTAATTATATCTTAGACAATCAAAGTCACCTAAGAAGACTCTCGATTTGGATCAGAGGTATTGTCTTCATGAATTTTAAAGTTTAGGGTTTTTAGGGTCAGATATAGGAGATTCAAATAGGAAAGGATCAAATTGGAACAATTATTATGGAATCCAAAGGAATAAAGCTAGGAGATGTCACGGATCCTGAGGAGAACCTCAATGACTTCCCAAATTATTCTATATTTGGCTTCAATTTTGAAGAAAAACTATTTGATGTTTCATCCTACTAATTTTATTATGTATGGCTTACATTTGCATGATACTGATTACACAAATAGCCTGGATGATAGGAGGATTTATATCATACTAAATGAGGATCTTAGAACACAAAGACGAGTTAGGGCTTATATTGCAGAACATGATTGTGCAAAAGCTTAAAAGATAAGTTGATGATTTATGTCACACTAGGCAGAGCTTGTTGTTTAATTCTAAGGAAAGATTTGATGTTGTACACTTATTTGCTTTCTCGAAGACTTTTTCTGCAGGTCCTCGTCGTGCTGCCCTTGGTGTATGCTCCAAGCTCCTCGCTGAAGTGACAGTTCTAAAATCTAAGGTTGAAAAGGTTTTAGCAGATGTGTTTCAACATTTTAGTTTTGGTTGTCTTTTTGTTATGGTTTTGTTTTTTTGGTTTTGGTGAAATTGGGATTTGTTGAGAATGTTAGTTATAGAATTACCCTTATTGTGCCATGAGACCACGGAAAATCCTATTTTGGATCCTCTATGTGTTCCTAGCAAAAACCTAGCTTAAGGCTAAGGGTTTGGGGAACCACCCACATGAGTTTCCAAAAGAGTGGAGAACCTGGCTGAGGGTGGTTGGTTAGGGTGGTGAGTGAAGGCAAGGAGTTCTGTGTGTGTGCAAACCTGACCAAGACCACACCACCCAGGGCTAGCCCTAGGGTTAAGCACTCCTATGGAAATCTTCTTGAGCTCCCCCATGTTTAACTCCATACTACTAAGTGCTAGAGGTTGAAAAAAACATATGGAACTCAGAGAAAAGTAAAGAAGTTTTTGGAATCTCTAATGGGTAGGGTTCAATCACTAGTCCTCTAGGATAGTCAACAGGAAAGTTCTATGGTTAGATCTAAGACTCTTAAGGAAGAGAGAATAGACCTCAACAAAAGTTAGGTCAACAAATGGACTTCTAATAGGTGTGGAGTGCAAGGCAAGCACACTACATGTATTTTTTTTGACCAAAAAGATCAACAAAACCAACACAAACATCTAAGCTAACATGCATTGAAAAAAGCTTATAGGCAAGCGACAATCGTATCCATTGGGGAATACACAAAGGTATTTTTAAATTGTAGCTGTGAATTTAATTTCCAGATTGTAACGTGACTTTCGTATTTTACATCACAACATTTTTTTCATCTATCTTTGTCAAGGGGTGTTTTATGAATTTATGTTGAAAAGCATTAATAATCCTTATAAAAAACCTTAATTTATGAGGATTTCGCTTTAATTTCAATTCATATTTAGATTTAAATTTTGATTTAGATTCACTTGATTTTGTAAAGCTTTTGATTTGGAAAGGTGTGTGGAAGGAGTGCTACATTAGGGAGGAAAGCATGGGGACTCACATTCTTCCCAAGAGGTAGCAAAAAATGCTGAGAAGAGAATCAGATGCCTTGCTTCATTTAAGGGAGCCTTATACTAATATCAAAGTACAGAGATGAGGACTATGATGTCTTGATCCATTTAAAGAGGTCATAAACCTGCCTCGAAGTGCAGAGATGAGGACTAGGATGCGTTGTTACATTTAAGGGGTTCTTACATCTACCTCGAATTGTTGTGAATGTCACGTTAGTAAGGAAAGCTCAACGACTCACATCCAACCTAAGAGGTGAAGAGCTACATTGGAATGAAAGCTCAGGGTCTCACATCAAACCTAAGAGGTAGCAAATGTGCTAAGAAAAGAATTGAATGCTTGCTCCATTTAAGGGAGTCTTAAACCGATCTCGAAGTGCAGAGATGGGGATTAGGATGCCTTCATCCATTTAAGGGGGTTTTACACTTTCCAGGAAGTGCAGAGAATGTCACATTAGGAAGGAAAGCTTAGAGACTCGCATCAAACCTACGATGTTATGAGCTACATTGGGAAGGAAAGCTCAGGGACTTATATCCATCCCAAGAGGTAGCAACAATGTTGAGAAGAGAATTGGATGCCTTGCTCTATTTAAGGGGGTCTTACACTAATCTTGAAGTGTAGAGATGAGGACTAGGATTCCTTTACCTATTTAAGGGTGCTTACACCTGCCTCGAAGTGCCGAGAGTGTCACATTAGGGAGGAAAGCTCGGGGACTCACATGAAATCCAAAAGGTAGCAAAAGTTTTGAGATGAGAATTGGATGCCTTGCTCTATTTAAGGGGATCTTACACCTACCTCGAAGTCCTGAGAATGTCACATTAGGGAGGAAAGCACAGGGACTCACATCTAAACAAAAAGGTGATGAGTACATTGGGAAGGAAAGCTCAAGGACTCGCATCCAACCTAAAAGGTAGCAAAGGTGCTGAGAAGAGAACCGATGCCTTGCACTATTTAAGGGGGTTGTACACCGATCTTGAAGTGCAGAGATGAAAACTAGGATGCCTTGATCTTTTTAAGGGGGTCTTAAACCTTCATTAAAGTGCCAAGAATGTCACAGTAAGAAGAAAAGCTTAGGGACTCACATCCAAACTTTGAGATGACGAGCTAGGAAGGGAAATCCAAGGACTTACATCTAACCCAAGAGGTGGCAAAGGTGTTTAGAACAGAATCAGATGCCTTGCTCCATTTAAGGCGGTATTACACTGATCTCAAAATGCTAAGAATTTTCTGTAGGAAAGTGAAAATATTGTGGAAGATTTATGGAAAGCTTGTGGAATTTTGTGAGAGGGAGAGTGTGGGAAGATATATCGAAGAACATAGAAAGTTCATGAAGAAGAGTGTCATGAAGAGTGTGGGGATTCGAGCGAGTTCATTTATTATTATTAATTTTTTCTTTATTATTAAATTATTTTTTTGGATCTGATGTTTTTTGTTTATGACTTTAAATTTTCTTCATTTTTTAATTTTCTTTGTTTCGCTCTTCGTTCATTATAATTCGGGACCAACTTATGGTCCTACGAATTGTATCAATTACACAACTGTGGCAACTTCACAACACATGCTGAACCGCAAAAATAAACTTCATTGATTTTGTTTTGAACATGTAGTGCAATTAGTCATAAGCTGAAGTCACTGAAACAATATCAGGAATGCATACAAGTAAAACTATAATCTACTATGTCAAATACTACCCTCTCTGGTATAGCACAAAAAGTAGCAAAATCTGCATGTCTTCCTAATTTAATCTCATGATAAAGCTAACCTCCTAAGTTTCCCACTAGAGCTAAGGTCTCCTTATGCATACTTAGAGGTACATCTCTCTAACAACTCCAGTGGTTGAAGCACCTCCAAGTCTGGATTGGGCTGATATCCATACGATAATTTGTTGTCATCCATCCTTCGTAATGTAACTGACAATCTTCTGCGTGGGACTCTAAGGATGCAATTCTTAACCAAATCTACCTCATTCCCTTTAAAAATTAGTACTGATCTAAACGGTAATGGAATCTCAATCATTTCTCAGAATTCCCATGGGCTTACTATCTGTATTTCTCTTCCAGATAGAATGTTTCTCTTTCTTATGAACGTAACTGTACAGAAAGGCCTGACGAAGTCATGATGATCAATGTGAGGTGGAGTACAATCTCCTTCTTCATAGATTTTGATAATTCAACTTTTTGGAATGCAATCCTCCGGTAGTATATGTCGTCCTCCATCCTCTTAATCATTTTCTTTATTACGAACGATAGGGGATCCACCTCATCATTGCATAAAATCGTCAGGGGCTTCCATTACTTGTCCTTCACAAAATTGTAACTGAAATCACATTGAATGGTTATCCTGCATTTTCTCCTCATCCATTTCTCTAGCTCTGAATATGATATCTTCCTTAAGTGGCCTACTTGAACCCATTATCTGAGCCTGAACACACAATCCAATATCTGGCTTTTAACACTTCCTAAAAATACTCCAAAATGTAGCTTAGGACCTTCTAGGATGTTGACAAACTTTCCTAGAATTTGCTCGTAATACTCAAACAGTTGTTTCTGAACCCTATGTATTTTTGCTAGCACGTGATCCAGAACAATCTGTGATCGTCTGGACTGCCTCTTGGCATATCTAGGAACAATTTGAGTCTGTCGCGGCTCGACAAACTTGGTAGGTATGGCTCCACCTCTGGGTGCTCCACACTTATGAACCTCATCAAAGATGTTGTATATTCCTCAAAAGCCCCGTAATGTTCCAAGTGGAGAACATTACACTCAAGGCATTCTGTAAAGGTTGATGTCGATGACATCTTCCTTGGTATATCTACGTTGCATGTCAGGCATCCTACACATAGCTCCTCCAGTGAGCCCTCCAACTACACGGGCTCATCTCCTTTGTCATAGAAACTGAGGGAAATCCTCTGCAGTGATTGAACCTTACTCTGCTTCTCTGGCTGGTCCTGCATCTCTTTTTAGGAATTGGGGTAGACTTTGAAGCCGCCTCTCTATATCATCCTTTTTAAAGCCTATCCATTGCTCTGTGCTTGCTGCGATTGGCATTCCAATGTTGTGTGCTTCTTAGTGGTGCGTACATGACTCTTTCTAAGGCAGCAAAGATCAAATCTCTTTCTAGCATTGCAATCATCGACTGTATCAGCTTGTTCTTCCCTGTGGAGTGGTGGGTATCTAAAATTTCCACTGTTTACTTTCTCTTTGACGATTTGCTTTTCATGGAACTGATCATCATAACATACTTTAATGCTTCCTTTTCTTTTTGGTTGACCAAGTTCATTAGGGGACCTTCGTAATCTGTGTTGACTTGTGCAAATTCCATGTCAAAATTTATGAAACCTGCTTTTGCCACTTTTTCCTTATTGATTACTAGACTCAAGCCGTTTTTGTAAGAGAAGATCAAATTCGGACACAAAATTTCCCTACATAAAATGGGAGAGTCATCAGCACATTGAAATTTGAAAAAACAAGGACAATAGCAATTAATTAATAAATGAATTAATGTTATACATATCATACTTTATTTAATCAGATTTTTGAAAGTTTAACATTCATGAGGGTTATTTTAAAGTGCAAAAAATTTATTAATAAGATATTTATTTCACTAAATTTATTACAAAATTACTGGGACCCAATCATAGACACTAGCCATATAGCTATTCTTGGAACTAAAAGTCATCCCTCAAAATGTCACGTCCCGTAGTACTTCTTCAGGTATCATCCATTGATCGGCAACATGGGCCTCTCTCCTTAGGAATCTATTAACTGGTAAGACCCTCCTGAGTTGACCTTCTCCGCCATAAATGGTCCTTCCCAAGTCAATTCAAACTTTCCACCTATCATGCGGTGAGCAAGGATAGGCTTCCTTAGAACAAGTCCAAGGTTGCCAACTTTGAATGTTCTTGGGCGAACCAGCTTGTCGTGGGCCTGGATCATTTTTGTCTAGTAGAGCTCCAAGTTCTGTTGTTCTTGTAATCGTTTCCCTTTGAGACTCTCCAATTCTGCAGGTCAAAGTCTGGCATTGTCTAATGTTGTAGTCTAGTTGGTGACAACGACTTTGAGAGAAGGTAGTTGAACCTCTAGCTTAAGCACAACTCCAGACCCGTATATGAGTGCATAGAGTGTAGACTATGTCAGCATCCTGAATGTCATCCGGTATGCCCATAAAGCTTCTAACAATTTCTCATGCCATCCTCTTTTGTTCTTGTCCAATATTTTTCTTCAAAATCTAAATGAGCATCTTGTTAAAGCCTTCTACCAAGTCGTTCACTCTGTGGTATTAAACGTAGAATATCTCTAATTTATTCCTTGGCATCTGACAATGTTGTTGATCTTTTTACTCTTGAAAGTAGACCATTGTCTAAATGATTCTGTGTAGAAAACTGAAACGGTAAACTATCTGATATCTGAAAAATTGAAGAGCATGCTACACTGTAACCTCTCATAACAACACTACCTCGACCCACTTAGAGAAGTAATTCGTAGTTGAGAGAATAAACTTGTGTCCTATCGAAGTTGGATGGTCTAGCCACTATGTCTGTACTCCAATACTCGAATGGCCACGACAAAATTGTGGGTGCAGCACATTTAGAGTTTGGTGTATGAACACTCCATGTACCTGGCATTAATGAAACCTCTTAGCTGTTTCCAAATAATCGGTCATCATTGCTAACCAGCAGTATTCAAGTCGCTTACTCTTCATCTTCAATTTCGATTCTGACAGGTAAGCACCACACGGTCTGGTGTGCACTTTTTTGATAATATTCAGCTCTTATGTCATGCTCAAACATTTCTGCCACATCTGGTCAAACGATCTTTTGAATAAAACATTGTTGACTAAAGAATATAACAGGGCGCTCTTCTGGATCTTTTATGTCACTGACTTATCTTCTGGTAGTTTTCTTGTTTGGAAATATTCTATTAATAGCTCACGACAGTCTTCATTATCCTCTGTGACTGTAGCTGTTATCTCTTCTTTTTCGAGCTTGTGTAAACTGTTGAGGTCAATTTATGATAGGAATTAACATTCCTGTACTGTAATGTCAATAGAGTCTTCTGGTGGAGAATCCAATTCCTTATCGAGCTTAGCTAAAGCTTCCGCATGGGCATAATCTACTCAAGAAATCTTGTAGAGCGTCACATTGAGAATCTGTTCCAACAACTTCATTGTATACTTGTGATACTTTATTTGTCTTGGCATCAGAATCTTGTATTGCCTGGCTACCTGCTGAATGATGAGCTGTGAGTAGCCATAAATAGTGATGTTCATTATTTCCATTAATATTGCCAATTCCAATCCAGTTACCAAAGCTTTGTATTCTTCTTTATTGATGGTGCATGGATCTATTAGGTGGTAGGAGAATCTCAGCATTGCCTGATCCAGTGTAATGAAAATCAAACAATCCCTGCTTTACCAGGTTTGACTGTTTATGTTCCTTTATCATTCTAGGCTAATGGAACTCCATCAAAGTACATCTCCCAACGTCTGGCACTGGCTGTTCCACTTGCATTATCAATTCATATAGAAAGTCATTATTGAGAGGGGACCTTGCTGATAGTGGGTACGCTGGAAATTCTGCGAGAATCTGCCCTTTGATAGCGTGAAGGGGAACAAAAGTTATATAAAATTACATTAAAGTCATCAACCATCTTGCTAATTGTCCAGAAAGTATTGGTCTGGTCATCAATTATTACAACAAATTCACTTTTGATATCATGATGACTTTATGAGAAAGCATGTAATGCCTAAGCTTCTGAGTGATGAAAACTAAGGCTAAATGCTTCTCAATAGGAGGATACTTTAACTCCGCTAGTATTAGATGTCGAGTCAATTAGTAGAGTGTATTTTCTTTATCCTCATCATTTACTTGGGCTAGTAGAGCTCTGAGAGAGTCTTCAAAGGTCGTGGTATAAAGTATCAACGGTCGATCCTGAATAGGGGCTGCCAAAACAGGAGGTGTCATTAAGTACTATTTAATTTCTTCATAAGCCCATTGGCACAACTCTATCTAATAGAACTTATCAACCTTTCGTAGGGAATTTGAAAAGGGTTGACACCTTCCTGATATACTAGATATAATGCTCCTTAGGTATGCTAATTTCACTTAAAATGAACGTAGCTTTTTTAAGGTTTTAGAGGGCGGCATTACTAAGATAGTTTTAATATTCTCTGGGTCGATTTATATTCCCTGATGACAGACAATGAATTCTAGAAATTTCCCAGAGATAACAATGAAAGCACACTTTAAGGGATTCATTTTAAGATTATATTCCCATAATCATTCAAACATGATCCTTAAATCATTCAAATGGTCGATCCTTTCTTTGCTCTGTATGACCAAGTTGTCCACATGTCACTCCACTTGGTTGTGGATAAGGTCATCGAATATCCTCATCATTGCTCGCTGGTAAGTTGCTCCGACTTTCTTCAAACCAAATGGCATCATTGTGTATAGTAGATTCCAATTGGTGTTTTGAATGTAGTAAATTTTGCATCTTTTGGAGCCATCTTGATCTGATTATATCCTGGCGATCCATCCATGAAGAATAAAATCTCGTTTGACGACGTGATGTCCACCATTAACTCTGGTATTGGTAGCGGGAACTCATCCTTTGGGCATGCATTGTTTAAATTTCTGAAGTCAACACGCACTCAAATTTATCCATTCTTTTTCTTAACTGACACAACATTAGCTAACCATATCGGATATTGCCCCTCCCACCCAAAGTTAGCATCTATCAATTTCTTTACCTCGGTGGTGACTTTTTGTTCTATTTCGATGACCATTATTCTAGGATCTGCTTCACTGGGGTTATACTTCGAACTACTCTAAGCCTGTGAATTGTAACTTCTGGAAATAATCCTAGTATTTCATCATTGCTCCACACGAAACAATCGTTGAACTCTAAGAATAATTTAACTAAATATGTAGATTCTTCATCACTGAGTATAGAACTTATAAAAGTGGGTTGGGACTACTCCTCAGTCCCAAGGTTGATTTCCTTTAATTCATCCACTAATGTTTTCATTTCCTCCACAAATTCTAGATAATTAACTAATCAGGTAAAGCATGATGAGGACACTTTCTTAATAGTTCTTTAAATCTTTCCCAAGTTTCATAATTTGTTTTCCCATCATATTGACTAAATGAAGTAATATCATTTCTTAATTTAGCAGTTTTAGAAGGAGGAAAATATTTAGCAAGGAATTTTTGTGCCATTTCAGCCCATGTTTTAATAGAACATGTTGCTAATTAGTTCAACCACATCTTTGCTTTATCTCTTAAAGAGAAAGGAAAGAGTCTAAGTCTAATAGCATCATCAGAAACATTGTTATATTTAAAGGTAGCACGAAGTTCTAAAAAATTAGCAAGGTGTAAATTTGGATCCTCATTTGGTGTTCCCCCAAATTGAATATTTTGAACCATTTGAATAATAGACGATTTAAGCTCAAAAGAATTAGCATCCACAGCAGGTATTTGAATACTATTATGAAGTTCATTAATTTTGCTCATGTAGGGTTAGCATAATCCCTTAATGATTTGTAAACATTTTGCTCATTAATTTCAATTGGATTATGTAAATTGTTATGTAAATTAGCCATCTCTTGATGATTTTGAATTTTTTTTCCTTTTTTAATTCTTCTAACAGTTCTTTCTAATCCAGAATCTAAAGGTAATAATCATTCAGATCCAGAACTACACATAAAAAGTAAAATAAAAAGTAAAATAAAATAGCAAGAAATAAAATCTCTACTTACTTTTTTATATTTTTTATATTTTTGTTTTTATAAATATTTTTGTATTTTATATTTTTGTATTTTGACAATAAAATAAATAAATAAAATAAAAATAAAATAAATATTTAAAATCTAAAAATTTGTCTTCCCTGGCAACGGCGCCAAAAACGTGTCCTCAATCCGCGGACAACGCAGTAATTTATGCTTTCAAAAATATGTTATAGCCAATACTTTGACCAAAATAATAATAGCGGCTAGTGTATATAAATATAATTTTATGAAAAATATTTTACACACTAGCGGTACTAAGCAAGTATAAGCATCGTTTCAAGTATTATAGGGCTTTAAATAAAGACCCCAGTATCGATCCCACGAGGAGGTTTATAGATTTTTAAATATTTTAATTTTATTTTTATGTATTTATTTTAAAGTTATAAATTTAATATTTAATTTACTAAATGCGAAATTAAAGCAATAATAAAATAATGAGTGATGTAAATAATAATAAGCAAACAACTTTCTTCCTTTCAATTAATCCAAGACTTTTAAGATAATATAATATTCGTGGAAAATATAAATTTATGGTATTGTGCCAAATAATAGCATTCATATTTTTTACCTTCGCTCGATAGTATAAAGAACATTGGCTAATCTATAGATCAGGTCTGGATGTATTGTTAGTAGAATGGGTTAATCTAGGCTCACACTACTAGATCTCCAAGGGTGGCTATGGTCGGCCCAACTAGTGACCCGTTCCCTCTCTATAAACCAAATTACAAGAATTTATTCTATCACTCTAAAAACTTATTAATTCTACACCCATTGAATAATATTTTCCTATTTATTTGCACTTCACCTTGAATAACCTGCACAAAACCTTAGACTACCCAAGGATTCATGTGATATCTACTAGTTAAGAATTCATCTCCTTCTAGGTCTCAAAATTCTTCAACAGATTTTAACAATTTAAATGGTCAATTTAAATAGTAAATTAAGATCCGGTATTAATATCATCACAATATTTAAACATATTTAGTTTTTATTTCTCTAATGAATTTAATATTATATTATTTATCTTTTTATAATTGAAAGGAGAAAGTAAAGTAACTACTCAAAACACATTGAATTTAAATAACAAAACATATAAACAACACTTTGAATCAAATTACAAATACTTATCTCAAGTGTTTCTCCAACTGAACCTCTGATTCCTTCTGACTCCAAAGCGAAATAGACTTCAAAAGCACCAACTTTTTCAAACTCTCAATTCAAACTCTAAATAAAATAAACTCACTAATTTATGAAAGAAAGTAAACTACAATTATGGCCCTTAAAATTATCTCTCTAATTCTCTCTCTCTGATTGGAGCAGATTAGGGTGTGCTTCTTATTGGGCATTTTTCTTTGTAGAAATGACCTCCTATTTATAGGCTTCAAGGGTTGCCTAAAGCATCACTTCAAAATGTGTTCAAGTTCAATGAATCTTCTAGAAAGTGTGTCTGGCGCCTAGGCGCCGGACTCCGCGTCCAGTTCTTCGTACCTCTTCACTTTGGATCGCACCTCTTCGCGATCCAAACCATTTCCAAGCATCTAAATACAATGTATCACATGTCCTATAATCTAGGAATAACTGTCAATCTTCCAGATGATCCAATAACCGCTCTAACAGTCAAAATAACCACTCAAAGTAGTTACAAAAACCGTCACAGATTTGGTATCGAGCTGGCGCTTAGGCTCCGAATTCTAGCGCCTAGGCGCCAGGCCCATTATTTTGGCATTTTTGCATTTTGGCTCCATTTTGGCTCCTTTTTGCTCCTTTTTCATCCTTCTTCCTTTTTGAAAATTTTTGAATAACCTACATCCAAAAACACAAAAATACCTTTCATCAAAGCATAATATCCTTAAAATTTTGATAAAAATCAAGGCATAAAAAAAGGTATTTTTTTGTGGATCAAAGCCCTATACAAACACCAAATGCCATATTCCTGATTTCGAGAGAGCAAATGGCACCTCCCGTGGAAAAAAATAAATGTTCAACAAACGTCTGACCCGACCGCAAATAACGCAGTAATGTTTGCTTCCAAAAGATAGCCAAAAGCTTTGACTCAATTTATAAATAGCGGCTAGTGTATAAAATTAATATTATATATTTTAGAAAATATTTTTACTCACTGGGGGTACTATGCAAGTATACGTATCGTTTCAAGTAATATAGGGTTTTCAAACAAAGACCCCAGTATCGATCCCACAAGGAAGATTTATAGAGAAAAATAAAATAGTAAAAATATTTTTATTTTATCTTTTAGATAAATTACTATTAATTTACTAGATGTAAATAAAGACAAAAATAATAAGAAAATGATTTTATGAATTCTATATAAAATAAACAACTTTCTTTCCTTCAATTAATCTAAGATTTTTAAGATAATTTAATATTCGTTGGAGAATTTGATTTATGGTATTGTGTCAAATAGAAGCATTCCTATTCTTTACCCTTTGATCCAGGTGCAAAGAACATTGACTAATTTACAGAAAAGGTCCGGATGTATTGTTAGTAGAATGGGTAAATCTAGGCTCACACTTCTAGATGTCCAAGGGTGGCTATGGTTAGCCCTACTAGTGACCCTTACCTAGTCTATAAATAAAATTATAAGAATTTAATCTGTCACTCTAAAAACTTATCAATTCTACGCCCTTTAAATCTTATCTTCCTATTTATTTCGCACTTCACCTCGAATAGCCCGCTCATGGCCTTCGACTACCCAAGGATTCATGTGACATTTACAAGTTAAGAATTCTTCTCCTTCAAGGTCTCAAAACTCTTCAACGAGGTTTTAACAATTCAAACGGCCAATTTAAAAAGTAAAGTAAGATCGAGTATTAATGTCATCACAATGTTTTGAAAATATTTTGAATTTTAATTCTCCATCGAATCTTTCTATTATCTTATCTATCTCTTCATAATTGAAGGAAGAAAGTAAACTATCTACTCAGAACACATTGAAAATAAATAGCAAAACATGATAATCAAACTTTGAATCAAATGTAAAAATATACTTATCTCAAATATTTCTTCTACAGATCTTCTGATTCCTATCGACTTCACAGATGTAATGAACTCCGGATGCAATAACTTGAAAATAAACTCACTAAACTAAACAAAAGTGGCCCTAAATTTCTCTCTCTAATTCTCTCTCTAAGGATGAGAGATCCTAAAGTAGATAAGAGAAAGGGGTACAATGGGAGGGGCATGTTTTCTGAAGAAATGGACCTCTATTTATAGGCTTCAAGGGTTGCCTTGAGGTACCTCTTCAAAACATGTCAACATTCTATGAATCTTCTAGAAAGTTGGTCGGGCGCCTAGGCGCCGGAATCTGGCTCCTAGGCCCCGGACACCGCGTCCAGTTCTTCGCACCTCTTCGCGATTAAAACCATTTTGGAGCATCCAAATGCAATGTATCACATGTCCTATTATCACGAAACAACTGCCAGCCTTCTAGAATGTCCAATAACCGCTCACTCCGTTAAAATAACTGATCAAACGTTGTCAAAAACTTGATATTTTTCGTATCGAGTCTGGCGCTTAGGCGCCAGTTTCTGGCGCCTAGGCGCCAAGCCATAATTTTTTATACTTTTGATATTTTGCTTCATTTTTGCTCCTTTTTGCTCCTTTTTGCTCCTTTTTCCTTCTTAGACCTTTTTACATTACCTACATCCAAAAACACAAAAAATACCTTTCATTAAAGCATAATATCCTTAGAAATTAATAAGAATTAAGATATAAAGAAATAGGTATTTTTTTATAGATCAAAATCCCCCAAACTTAAATGTTACTTATCCTCAAGTAACTCTTTCTACTATATAAAAAAATTTAACCTTTGGAAATAAAGATAAATATTTAAGATTCCTTATAATTTTTTATTTTATAAAGTCTTTAGTAAATTATTAACCCAATTTCACTAACTAGGTTTAATTTTAAGAATATAAAGAATATTTAACTACCAAATCATAAGATTTCAAACTTTTCATTCATTTTGAAAATAATAGAACTCTATTATATTAAGCTTTCATAGATTATTTACAAGAAAAAGATCTTGAAAAATCTTTTCTAAATAAATATTTATGTATAAAAATTAAGTAAAGTATGTAATTAGTTTTCTTTCTATAAGATAATTCAAGTGAAGCCAATTTTTGATTAGACATTTCCTCAAGCTTCTCCTCTCTCTCTTTTTTTTTAATTTATAGAGAGGATTACTATATCTGGATAGCCTGTTAATGGTTTTGAACTTCACTATCCTTAACTTATATTTTCAAAACTTATACATTTCTACTTAATTATTATAACATAAATAAAAATTCAAAAAGAATTCCAATCTTTTCTTTTTCAAGTGATAATTTTTTATTACTTAATAATTCTAAAATTCTATTATTTCTACCAGGAATAAAAAAATTCTTTTTCTCATTCTTCTTTAAGTTAAATAATTCTATTCTTAAAATCAATCAAAGTTAGTAAAATTTTGGTTAATTTCACTAAATTGTTTATAATTTCAAAAATAAAAGTGATCTCAAATAAATTCTTCATTCCTTAAGTTATGTTAAAATGTTTTTATTTTTTTTAAAAAAATATTAGCTCTTTAAGGACAAATAAAATTTAATTTTGAATAAATTTTCCCTTCCCCCAAACTTAAGTTTTGGTATACTATGATAATTTGAAAGAGAAAGAAAATCATAAGAATTTTTAATAAGTATGTAAAAACAATCTTAAAAAGAAAAATTAACTTCTAATCATGCTTTTATGAATAATTAAGATAAAATTGAAGCATGTATATAAAAAGTAAGCGAAGCTAATTTTATGATGATATTAAATTTGAAACGTAATTAAAACAGAGCAAAATAATTAAGTACTAAACATTAAACTAAAACAACATAAAAATTAATTCTAACTTCAGTCTCAACATAACAAAATCCTAACACTAATCAGTCAACATACATCAAATATAAAACTAACAAACAAATTAAATAAAACAAACTAACAGAGTAACACATCATAGAAATCTATAACTACTAATCACTAGCTGTAGCCTCATCATCATCTTCATCACCAAAGGAAAATTCTACGTCCTTAGGATCTACAAATGGTGTGAAACTAGGAAAAGTAAGAAAACTAACATCACGTTCACCCTTCAAAAATCTGACTAGGGCTTCATCATACTCAGCATCATAATTACTCTTCCTCTGGGTATAATCAGATAAATGATCTAGTTTTCTATCAATAGTATCAATCATGTAGTGAGTTTGAAATAACTCTTGTTGCTGCTCTAAAAACTGATCATGCATTGATTCCCAGAAATCTGATGGTGGCTCGGCAGAAGTAGAGGGTCTAGAAGTAGAAGGTCTAACCGAAGTATGTGCGAAGTACGAGGAGCGGTTGATCTCTTCCCTCGAAGACGATCATAGATACTAACACTCTCTCGCCCGATCGGCTTAGTAGACTTCAGCTTATCCTCAGAAATATTAGCAGTGACTCCATTACTAACACATAGTGAGTAGATCAGAGATGGAAATCCCAATCCAATAGAAGTGCTGGACCTCGCAGTAGACTCCACAGAATCATAAATAATGCTCCCGACATCAATAGGCTTCCTCTCCTGAATGCAGTAATTTAAGATCGCTCGATCTCTAGTCACTTCACTCAGGTGGTTGGAAGGTAACAATCTTGCAGAAATAAAATAATGTCATGCTTTAGATACACCATTTAATTCAGAGGATTTGAAGTTTACCCTTTTTCCGTGTATGATCATCCAAGATCCAGTACCGTCAGTCAGATAAGTAATAATCATATCCAAATCTCCCTCAGATAGTGAGAATCTAGAATAATAGCACTGAATAGTCGGTGGCATGCCATAAAATATGTTGATTCTTTCTGGACTAAATCCTACTCCGATTCCTCTGACAAAGACTTCATAATCCTCGGCATCCAAAAAATTTGCATAAAATTCTCGAATAATCGGGATAACAGCAAAAGCAGTAAAATAACAGAATCGTTGTCTGTTGTGCGCAACAATAGTGTTTTCGATCATTTCTCCAGGATGGTAGAAACTTCGTTCAGAAATGAACATTCTGGATGTCGCAAATTCATGGAAGCGAAATGCGCAGCCGTAGTAGAGAATTTGCTGCTATCAAAGTTATCTCGTGCCTTCCCGCGTTTAGATTTTGGAGTCATCTAAACGTGAAAGAAAACAAGAACAAATTTAGGAATCAAAGATTTAAACTCTTTTTAAGTTTATAAAACTTAAAATAAGTTTAGAAATCCATAGAAATCACTAAAAATTGAATATTTTTTTCAAAATTTTCGGTTCTTAGCAAAACTTAAGGAAATCTATGGTGAAAATCGAAAATAAATAGTTTAAAGTATAGATTTGACCTTGAGACGAAGAAATCGAGTGGTTTCGCGCTTAAATCCTTGATGTTTTGACCTCAAAATGGATCTAGAGGATGTATTTTCGTGAAAATGGGGAAGAAGATGAAGCTTAGGCTTCAAAAATGGCTTTTGGGGGTTATTTAAGTAAATTTTTCAGGTACAGGCCGAACTGGCGCTTAGGCGCCGAATTCTGGCGCCTAGGCGCCAGACTCGCCTTTCACAAAAAATTTTTTTTATTTTTTCACCAAAATTCATAAATTCAACTTCCAATTACTCATATCAGAGTAGAGCTTCAGTTTCTAACTTCCACAACATTTTTCAAAAATTTATAAAAATTAAATATTAAATCCACCAATCAAACATAAGGTTTCAATCAAACTCACTAATTTCCATTTAAAATCTTCAATATTGACTCAATACATTCCAGATAAGTACTACATTTGATTCAAGTTCCTAATACACACTCAAACATAACAATTTCAAAGCAAAACTACACACATTGAACATGAAAGCAAATACACAAATAAACACAATCAATTCTCTAAATCGATATAACGACTCAACAAACCGTAATAACTATCTCATTACCATAATATTCTAATCTTCACAAGAGAAATTTTGTATTCCACTTGGAAAGAATACTAACACTCTCGGGAAATTCGTAGCCGTCTTTTCGTCAATCCATTTGTTCTTCGCATACATTTCAACTTGAGCATCTTGATAAGCCGCAAAATGATCAAATTGAAGTTTCATTTGCCATTCTAGATGTTCAACTTGATGAAACATCTCATGAAGGCGATGTCCAATCCTTTTAAAATCTTCTTCAAACTTATCCAAATGACTAGAAATTTTCTCTAAACTTACAGCGATGAAACCATTGAAGTAGGGTTGAGGATCCCTTGATACCTTATCCCTAGCCTCTTCTCCATGAATTCTTCTTTCCATTTCTTCAAAAATTTCTTAAATCTCTCAAGAATGAAGTGTAAGGGACGTAATTTTGATTGTTTGATGGTTAGGGAAGAAGATGGGTTGATTTGAAGGTGAAAATCGTGTGAAAAATTGAAATTTTTTTGTTTTTGCACGACCCAGTAACCGTGACGCTTAGGCGCCAAATCTGGTGCCTAGGCGCCGGACCTATTGATACATAGTTGATTCTGGCTCTTAGGTGCTGAATTCTGGCGCCTAGGCGCCGGAACTATGTTCAACTCCGTTTCGCCTAATCGTCAAATTTTCAAAATTTCGTTCTCCAAGATAGGTAAATTATACTGGTAAGAGTAATTTAGACTTGATAACTCACTTTGTAAACAATCATAATGAAGGTTAACTTGATCTCCTTTTTACTCATATTCAAAATAGAGTGATCCTATTTTTAAATCTTACATACTTCAAAATAATTTTTAGCCTAAGTCAAATAAGACTTATAAGCATCAAATTTTTCTAAAGTAATATAAAATTAATCAAGATCGAGGCATTACCTTACATTAAAACACAAAAACACAAGATAATTATGGGTTGCCTCCCACAAAGCGCTTGGTTTAACGTCGTCAGCCCGACTTAAGTAAATCTTTAATCAGGCTGACTTAATTCATAAGCCTCTTTATAAATCTTCTTAATATCTCCCAGATAAGGCTTCAATCTTAATCCATTTACTTTAAAAAATTTTCCTGTTTTGGGATCTTTAATATCCACAGCTCCATTATGGTATACTTTCTCAACTAAATAAGGTCCAATCCATTTAGATCTTAATTTTCCAGAAAAAATTCTTAAACGAGAATTAAATAGTAATACTTTTTGTCCAGGCTCAAAAAGTTTTCATGAAATTGTCTTATCATGCAACATCTTCATTTTCTCTTTATAAATTCTCACATTTTCATATGATTCGTTTCTAATTTCTTCCATCTCATTTAATTGCAATAATCATTTTTCTCCCGCTTTATTCAAATTAAAATTAAACTCCTTTATCGCCCAATAAGCTTTATGTTCAAGTTCTACAGGTAAGTGACAATGTTTACCATAAATTAACCGGTAAGGTGACATTTCGATTGGTGTCTTATAAGCTGTTCTATAAGCCCATAATGCAGAATCAAGTCTATCAACCCAATCAGTTCTTTTAGGATTAACAGTCTTTTCTAAAATTCTTTTAATTTAACTGTTTGATACTTCAATCATTCCACTAGTTTGAGGGTGATAAGCAGTTGCAATTCTATGTTTGATTCCAAATTTTTGTAGTAATGAAATGAATTCTTATATTCCTGAAATGACTTCCACCATCAGTGATAATTACCTTTGGCATTCCAAATCTTGAAAATATCATTTTCTTTAAAAATTTTGAAACACTTTTGGAAACACGATTGGGTAAAGCAACAGCCTTCAATCCACTTTGAAACATAATCAATCGCTAATAAAATATAAATTTTTCCATATGATGGAACAAATGGTCCCATAAAGTCTAATCCCCATATATTAAAAATTTCAACTTCCAATATATAGTTTAAAGGCATTTCATCTTTCCTAGATATATTTCCCATCCTTTGACATCGATCACATGTTTCACATATTGTCTCACATCTTTAAATAAGGTAGGCCAATAAAATCCAGAATTTAAAATTTTAAATGCAGTTAAAATTTTAACTTCTAGGTTTAGAATCCTTCTTAGATATTAAATATTTAATAGCAGAATGATCGATATGAACTATGCATTTAGTACCAAGAAGATAAGGTCTAAATTTATCAAAGGCATATTCTATAGCTAGAACCTCTTTCTCGATGGTAGTGTAATTTCTTTGTGTTTCAGATGAGAGTTTTACTAGCATAATATACAACTTTGAAAACTTTCTCATATTTTTGTCCTAATACGGCTCCAATTGCAAAATCACTTGCATCACACATTAATTCAAAAGATTTATTCCAATCGAGTGCAACAATGATAGGTACAGCTTATTAATTTTTCTTTTAGAATATTAAAAGCATTAATACATTCTTTATTAAATTCAAATTGTGCATCTTTTTCTAATAAATGACAAAGAGGTTTAGCAATTTTAGAAAAAACCTTTATATATCTTCTATAAAATCCAAGCATGACCTAGAAAACTTCTCACATCGATAATGATAGTAGAGTGGTTGCAATTCAGCAATAATTTTCACTTTTTCTTGATCTACTTCCATCCCTTTTTGTGATACGTTGTGACCAAGTACAATGCCTTCTGTGACCATGAATTGACATTTTTCCCAGTTAAGAACTACATTTGTTTATTTGCATCTTTTCAGAACTTTGGCTATGTTTTCCAAACAATATTCAAAAGAAGTTCCAAAGATCGAAAAATAGTCCATGAATATTTCAATTCCTTTGTCAATCAAATCACAAAATATCGACATCATACATCTTCGAAAAGTTGCGAGTGCATTACATAAACCAAAAGGCATTCTTCTAAAAGCAAACGTTCCATAAGAACTTGTAAAAGTTGTCTTTTCGGTCCTCGTGAGCAATAAGTAATCGATGATAACCGTAATATCCATCCAGAGAACGTAAATATGAGTGTCCAAGCTAATTTATCAAGCATTTGATCCAAGAAAGGTAAAGGAAAATGATCCTTTCTACTCGGCTTTATTTAGTTTCCTATAGTCAATACAAATTCGCCATCCAAGAATCTCTGTCTTGTAGGAATAAGTTCATTTTTATCATTAACAATGACAATTACTCCTCCTTTCTTCGAACACAATGAATAGGACTTACCCATCAACTATCCGAAATAGGATAAATAATACAAGCATCTAACCACTTAATAATTTCTTTTTTAACAACCTCTTTCATAATAGGATTTAATCTTCTTTGTGATTCTATAGTAGGTTTAAAATTTTCTTCCATTAAAATTCTATGCATGCAAATGGAAGGGCTTATTCCTCTTATATCAGCAATAGTCCAACCAAAAGCTTTCTTATAATTCTTTAACACACCTAAGTAATTTTTCTTCCGGATCTTTACTCGCTCGAAGAAATAATAATGAGTAAAGTTAACGAATTTCCAAGAAACGCATATTTTAAATGGGAAGGTAACATTTTTAATTCCAGCTTGAGTGCTTTTTTAATCGAGGGTAAAAGTATATCATTTTGAGTTATGTCTAAAGTTTCCCAATTATCTTTAATAAAATGAGTCTCTTCTTCTTCTATTACTTCATCTTCATCGCTTAAAAATTTAAATTTTTCTTTAGAAATAACTTTACATTTTCTCGATAATTTTTTCAATTAAATAATCAATTATATCCATTCGATAACATTTCTCTTTATCGTGGTACTTCATTGATTTAAGAACATTGAATTTAATTTCTTGATCATTGACTCTCATGGTTAATTCTTCTTTTTTCACATCAATCATAGCTCGTCCGGTAGCTAGAAAAGGTCTTCCTAAAATAATAGGTATCTTTTTATCTTCTTCCATATCAAGTACTATGAAATCTACAGGAAAAATAAATTTATCCACTTTAACAAGGACATCCTCTATAATTCCTTTAGGATAAGTGATAGGTCTATCAGCTAACTGAAGAGTTATAGTGGTGGAAGTAATATCTCCTAAATCCAATCTTCGAAAGATAGAAAATGGCATGAGATTAATACTTGCTCCTAAGTCACATAAAGCTTTTCCGCAAAATTTTTCTCCAATAGCAC
Source organism: Papilionanthe hookeriana x Papilionanthe teres (assembly GCA_022702705.1). Taxonomy (NCBI): domain Eukaryota; kingdom Viridiplantae; phylum Streptophyta; class Magnoliopsida; order Asparagales; family Orchidaceae; genus Papilionanthe; species Papilionanthe hookeriana x Papilionanthe teres. The sequence goes on along the minus strand of CM040435.1, from coordinate 58,935,554 downwards.
ATGGTATAGTGAAACTTCCAGGATTTTTAAGCTTTTCAGGTAATTTCTTTTGAATTATTGCACTGCATTCTTCACTTAATGCAACAGTTTCAAAAGCTTCAAATTTTCATTTTTTGCTTAAAATATCCTTCATAAATTTTGCGTAAGTTGGCATTTGTTCCAAAGCTTCAAGAAAAGGTATGTTAATCAGGAAGTTTCTTAAAAATTTCAAAGAACTTAGAAAATCGATGATCAAGTTTCTATCGTTTAAGTCTTTGACTGAAAAGGTGGTGATGGTTTTTCAACTTCCACATTAACAGTATAATGATCGATCTTGACTGGGTGAGAGAGTTTCTTTAGGTTTTTCAATCTCTTCGACCTCAATCTCTTTTTCAATTTCATTCTGCAGTTTTTCTTTTAATTCCTTTCCACTTCTAAGTTGCACAGCTTTAATTTGTTTATGTTCTTTTCCAGTTTCTTCTGGATTGATTTCAACATTAGTAGGAAGTGTTCCTACATGTCTGTTATTAATTAAAGTAGCAATTTGCTCCATTTGATTTTCAATATTAAGAATAACAGTATTTTGATTTTGTAATTGATTATTCATTTGCATAATTAGTTCTTCTATTGATAACTTTTTCTATTGATTATTAAATCCAGGAGGTTTATAATTTGAATTAACTTGATTATTCCAATTTCCAGTGGGATGAGATTAGTTATTACCTCATTGTTGTTGTTAATTATTCCAGTTAAAATTAGGATGATTTTTTCACCTAGGATTATAATAATTTGAATAAGGATTATTTTTACTTGCAATAGCTTGTAAAGTTTTAATAGTTTGAGAATCTTCAATATTAGTAGAGTTATTATGTGAAATATTAATTGCAAAATTATCTAATTTCTGTACATTGCTGCAATTTGTGAAGCTAAGATAGAAAAGGCTTCATTATCTTGAATACTGGCCATCTTTTTAGGATTAATCCTTTAGGAAGGCCATTGAAAATTATTATTAGCCATTTCTTCAATTAAAGTGTAAGCTTCTTCAAATGATTTAGACATTAAAGAACCTCCAGCAGCAGCATCAATGATTGATTTTAAAGATCCAATTAATCCATTATAAAAAGTTTAAATAATTAACCAATCAGGTAAAGTATGATGAGGACATTTTCTTAATAACTCTTTAAATCTTTCCCAAGTTTCATATATTGTCTCCCAGTCAAATTGACTAAATGAAGTAATATCATTTCTTAATTTAGCAGTTTTAGAAGGAGGAAAATATTTAGCAAGGAATTTTTGTATCATTTCAAATTTCATGTTTTAATAGAACCAGTCGCTAATGAGTTTAACCACATCTTTGCTTTATCTCTTAAAGAAAAAGGAAAGAGTTTAAGTCTAATAGCATCATCAGAAATATTATTATATTTAAAGGTAACACAAAGTTCTAAAAAACTAACAAGATGTAAATTTGGATCCTCATTTGGTGATCCACCAAATTGATTGTTTTGCACCATTTGAATAATAGACAGCTTTAAGTTCAAAAGAATTAGCATCTACAGTGGGTATTTGAATACTACTATGAAGTTCATCAACTTTAAGGTTAGTATAATCCCTTAATGGTTTATAAACATTTTGATCATTAAGTTCAACTGGATTTTGTAAAGTATCCATTTCTTGAAATTTTTGAATTTGTTTTCCCTTTTAAATTTTTCTAATTTTTCTTTCCAATTCAGAATCTAAAGGTATTAATCCTTCAGAATCAAATCTTCGCATAAAACAAGGAATATAATATAAAATTTAAACTATTCTATTTCTTACTTCCTCCCACAGTAGCGGCGCCAAAACTCGACCCGACCGCAAATAACGCAAGAATGTTTGCTTTTCAAAAGATAGCCAAAAGCTTTGACTTAATTTATAAATAGCGGCTAGTGTATAAAATTAATATTATATATTTTAGAAAATATTTTTGCACACTAGGGGTACTACGCAAGTATACGTATCGTTTCAAGTAATATAGAGTTTTTAAACAAATAACCCAGTATCGATCCCACAAGGAAGATTTATAGAGAAAAATAAAATAGTAAAAATATTTTTACTTTATCTTTTAGATAAATTACTATTAATTTACTAGATGCAAATAAAGACAACAATAATAAGAAAATGATTTTATGAATTCTATATAAAATAAACAACTTTCTTTCCTTCAATTAATCTAAGATTTTTAAGATAATTTAATATTCGTTGGAGAATTTGATTTATGGTATTGTGCCAAATAGAAGCATTCCTATTCTTTACCCTTTGATCCGAGCGCAAAGAACATCGACTAATTTACGTAAAAGGTCCGGATGTATTGTTAGTAGAATGGGTTAATACTAGCTCACACTTCTAGATGTCCAAGGTGGCTATGGTCGGCCCTACTAGTGACCCTTTCCTAGTCTATAAATCAAATTATAAGAATTTAGTCTGTCACTCTAAAAACTTATCAATCCTACTCCCTTTAAATCTTATCTTCCTATTTATTTGCACTTCACCTTGAATAGCCCACTCATGGCCTTCGACTACCCAAGGATTAATGTGGCATTTACAAGTTAAGAGTTCTTCTCCTTCAAGGTCTCAAAACTCTTCAACAGGTTTTAACAATTCAAACGGCCAATTTAAAAAGTAATGTAAGATCAGGTATTAATGTCATCACAATGTTTTGAAAATATTTTGAATTTTAATTCTCCATCGAATCTTTATATTATCTTATCTATCTCTTCATAATTAAAGGAAGAAAGTAAACTAACTACTCAGAACACATTGAAAATAAATAACAAAACATGATAATTAAACTTTGAATCAAATGTAAAAATATACTTATCTCAAATATTTCTTCTACAGATCTTCTGATTCCTACCGACTCCACATGATAATGAACTCCGGATGCAATAACTTGAAAATAAACTCACTAAACTAAACAAAAGTGGCCCTAAATTTCTCTCTCTAATTCTCTCTCTAAGGATGAGAGATCCTAAAGTAGATAAGAGAAAGGGGTATAATGGGAGGGGCACGTTTTCTGAAGAAATGGACCTCTATTTATAGGCGTCAATGGTTGCCTTGAGGCATCTCTTCAAAACATGTCCACATTCAATGAATCTTCTAGAAGGTCGGTCTGGCGCCTAGGCGCCTGACACCACGTCCAGTTCTTCGCACCTCTTCACTTTGGTTCGCATCTCTTCGCGATTAAAACCGTTTTGGAGCGTCCAAATGCAATGTATCACATGTCCTATTATCAAGGAACATCTGCCAGCCTTCTAGAATGTCCAATAACCGCTCACTCCGTCAAAATAACTGATCAAAAGTTGTCAAAAACTTGACAGTTTTCGTATCGAGTCTGGCGCCTAAGCGCCAGTTTCTGGCGCCTAGGCTCCAGGCCATAATTTTTTATACTTTTGGTATTTTGCTTCATTTTTGCTTATTTTTGCTCCTTTTTCCTTCTTAGACCTTTTTACATGACCTACATCCGAAAACAAAAAAAATACCTTTCATTAAAGCATAATATCCTTAGAAATTAATAAGAATTGAGATATAAAGAAAAAGGTATTTTTTTATAGATCAACGTCACTCTTTTTACGTGGGGTTATTAGTTGAACGTTTGTGGTTTGGAAGAAGAAATGAGTCATTCTACGTGATATGTCATCGTATCCATTTTTCAAACATGTGCATATTGTGGTGACTACTATGTCACTTCACAACTTCATCTGACGACATCCCTTTTGATCAAATACGAAATTCAACATGGCTGACGAAAAACAAATAAATGTCTCTCCATAACCTTTAGAATTTCTAGTTGGCCATTTTATACCTGAGGATGAGATGGAGTGGAATGAATTTGACACTCAAGACGGCGAAGGTGTAGCTGAGATGACTGCTTTGAGGGATTCTATCACAGATGCAATCTGTGGCTGCTGATTGACCCAATCTTCTTTAATTGTCAAACTATATGTTTTTTTTCGTATGTATTTTGTTCTATTGTGAATTTGGAATTTAAGATTTTATTATGCATTTCATTTGTTTCATTGATACTTTAGAATTATAATACTGACATGTTCGAGATTTAATTTTCTTTGTTTTTTTTTTGTTTAGGGGGGGAGGATTGTGAAGTCAATGATGAATGATGAAAAATATGATTTTATGAGTTCTTTTGGATAACCGGTTCATTGTTGTTTTTTAGTGTTGCATGTGAATTCCTAATGAGACAACTGATATCCTATCTTCATTTTGGTGCATCAGATTATGAGGATTTACACGGATGGTCATTTTTTGGTGATATGCACTTTGATACATGTGAATTTCTAATGAAGGCAACCTAGGTCCTCTCTTATATTGAGTTCATTAGTATATAAGGATCTACTAGATGGTTTTTTTTTATAAGCACATGTATCTGAGGACGATTGTCTATTGTGGGTTAAAGGTAATGAAGAATTCATTTTTTGTCACGGTTTGTTGTCTCCATGTAGTGACAGAGTCGTTGGTTGGTGTAGTTAGTTGTCTGAGACTGCACACTAACATTTTTTTTATTTATGTTTTTTTGTTCCATACAGTTTTTGTTTAATTCAATTCTCTTGTAGATATTTAAAACTTAATTTAAATGTATGATCAGACAAATGATTTCTGTATTTTTTATCACTATAGCAACATGAGCTAAGGATTTCAAGGACCTCGCAAGTTTTGTTGTGTTACTGTGACCTACAGGTTTCCTTAATCACGTCACGTCAGTCTCACAACTAAGGGAGACAGTTCTACGGTTGTCGCAGGTCTGTTTAAATGAAGTGTGGTTTATTCCGTTAGGCTGACATTCTGATATATTCTACTGCTAATAATGATCGAGGTACGATGGTTTCCCAGGAGGACAGTGCAGCTGAGGACATACATTATCAGGGTTTTAAAATAAACATTTTAATAATTTTATTTGTATTTGTAATTTTTTCTCTTTATTTTATTACTTTTGATACCTACGCGTAAATGAGGACTCTATCGTATTCTTTTAAACTGGTCTGTAATAGTTTGCAACTTTTATTTTGTCAATTATTTATCCAGACAGTTATGTTGCAAACAACATTACTTAACATAGACACAATGATCATTTATCCAGAAACAACTGCAAATAAGCCTTCTTAATAATGTCTCACCTAAACAACCAACCAGTTTATCAATACAATCTGCAGATTATCACATTGTCTGGATAATCTGTGAATAAGCAGATTATAATTAATCTGCAGCTGCCCCAAACAGACCCTTAGTATGTAGCTTATCTGATATGATTATGATGATTGCAAGGGAGGGGCAAGCAATATGTGGGTTGTTAGTCAGGTGTTTTGTCTTTTGCACAACTTCTGAATTTAGATATTTTGGATGGTTATAAAATACTTTCAGGGTACATATGTTTTATATTTAAGTGTCTAGAAGCTTTTTATATTATTGGGAACTAAATTTTGCGCATTTCTTTGTGTAATTGTGATATGAATGAATATTTTATGAATTGAAGTATTTTTTGGAGACGATTTAATGAGATTAATTATATACTCACTTAGTACTAATTTGTACAAATTAGAATGAATATTGGTGTAAATAACGAAAAATTGAATCATTTTCTTTTGCTGCACCAATCTTAGACCCGTGTAAAGGTGGTAAACGGTGGGGTCAGTTTGGGTGAGTGTGACAGTAGAGGTGTTTGTGATGGCTGACACAGGTTTCAATGTTATTTGATTTCTAAAGGAGATTTTGTGAGTCTTGTGGTGGATTGAGGTTAAACATTGATGGGATCTGACGACATGTGAATGCGAAGGAGAGTTCATGTATTATAAGCTGTGGAAAGGCATTAATGAGCTCTGATGACGTGATTAGGATAATAAAAGTTCGTGACAGGATGGAACTGAGTTCATGTGAGATTGGTGCCATGCATTCATGGGATCCGGTAGCTGACGAATTTGTGATGAGTCAGGCCAAGCATCGACATGACAGACAATGTCAAAAGAGAAAAATGAGTTCGTGATGGGATCTCTCTCTTGAATCAAATCGTTCGGAATCACTTGAAACTTTGTTTAAGGTTAGAACCAAAGTTCAAATCTAGCTTGATTTGGATCAGACTCAAATCTTCTTTCTAAACAATTCATATTTCAATCAATCTGAAATTATATGGAGGAGTTTTGCTTCAATAAGCAAATCATGAAAACAGGGAGCATCATCCTAGTACAATTCCGTTAACATATAAAAATTTAAGTATAATTCTCTAAATAAAAATACAATGAGCATGTTGGTTCGAATAAATGCATTAAACATGAGACTTCTAAGTCAAAATTTTTCTCAAATTTTCTAAAGCAAAATCATGCACTAAAATGTTCTTATTTTTACATAATTTTTTAAAACAAGAAATAGCTATAACAAAGTGTCCATTAAATTTACTAACCAATATTTTTAGGATTTTAGTCAACGAGTCATGCCCACAAATTTTTCGAAGCAGTGTCCTTTTGAAAAAATGATTTTATTTCCTCCATCAAGCACTCTTGCTTCAACTTCGATGTTACTCTACAATCAGCCCCCTGCCTTACTTACACAAACCGCCATCTTCCTCTCTGGAATTCCATTTAAGAAATATAAAATAAATTAAAAAATAAAAACATAATAATGAGCAAGAAAACCCACTCCACATGCAAGACAACCCTCCATATATAGAACGTAAATTTCAGCCTAATCCACACCTAGGCTCACTCTCTATATCCCCCCTTTTCCCTTTCCTCCAAGTGAAGTTTCCTCGCCGGAAATATACAGTTCCCCATGAAATCCGGCGGTCGAAAAATTATGGGTGGTGGCGGAAACAGCGGCGTATTCTCCATCCTCGGCATCCTTATATTTGTCTTCCTCTTCTCCATGTTCATGTACGGAGAAGACATCCGTTACATCGCAAAACACTCCTTGTTCTCTTCCTCCAAAGAATCAGCTGAGATAAAACAAGACTCTGCGAAGGAAAAAAATCCGCTGCATTCCCCGCCGGCGGCAGTGGCGCCGGAGAAGTTGCTGTTGAGCCGGCCTGAAACGTGTAACTTCTTCGTCGGTGAATGGGTATTCGACAACACATCACGACCACTGTACAAAGAGGACGGCTGCCCTTTCCTCAGCACGCAAGTGAGTTGCATGAAGAACGGCCGGCAAGATGATACCTATCAGAAATGGAGATGGCAGCCCAGGAGCTGCCATTTACCTCAGTAAGATTTTCTTTTTTTTTATTCTTTTTTTTCTTTTCTTTTCTTTTCTTTTTATTTTGATTTTTTAGTTTTCAAAGGAGATGATTAATAGTGTTTATATATAAGATTTTCTACAAATATTAATGTTCATAAAATTTTTAGCTGTAAATAAAATATTTTCTTAACTCCAAATAAGAAGGCCAATTATGCCATTTTCTTACATACATTATAATGTAAGTAAAATGGCGTGATAAAGTATTTTTTATTTATAATTTTATCTGGAATTCTCGGTAGGTATACCATCCCATTCATCTTCTTGTGGTATTTTATTAATTTTATTGATGATGGCCTGCTACTTTCATTTATATATATATATATATATATATATATATATATAGATAGATAGAGAGAGAGAGAGAGAGAGAGAGAGAGAATACGTTGTGTTTGTAAGATTTACATACATACCACCAAATTTTTATTTATTTACATTTCGGACATGTAACTAATGCTTGAAACGTGTAATTTTTTTCCAAAAAATTAAATTAATTATGTTTTTTATCTGATATGAAGGATTTGTGTTGTATGAATATAAAAAAATAAAATTAAATGTTATACTTGTAAATACATAGGAATTGGGTGGTATGTATGTAAACCCCCTGCCCCTTTCTTTAATTTTTCGAAATGTGTTTCAGTTTAAATAAATGTAATATGTTGCATTTTTGCCATTGTAAGATTTGATGGAAGGTTGCTCCTGGAGAGACTTAGGGGGAAGCGGCTGATGTTCGTCGGAGATTCGTTGAATCGGAATCAGTGGGAGTCCATGGTTTGTCTGTTATACTCCGCCGTGCCGGACGGCAACAAATCTTACGCCTACAATAACTCCCTCATCATTTATCGAATCCAAGTAATATATACATTTTAACTAATATTACTACACCTATTTATACGAACAATAAAATTTGTTCAGAAGCTCCTTATAGAAGTTCTGCTTTTGTTTTCAAATAAAACTACATTTACAATCAAATGGAAATAAAATTATTAATTAAATCTGAAATCAAAATAAAATTTCATTTAAGAGAATCAAATATTCAAAATGAAGTTCGTCTAAGTTGGTTTGATTTTCAGTTTAAGTACATATAGAAATCTTTAAGTATCAGATTTAGTTGACCTTCATTTTAAAATTCTTTTCAATGACATTATATATATTTTTAAATTATATATAATTAAGAGATTTGAACCTAATAAAAATTAAAATATAATTTGATAAAATTAATAAGTGCAAAATAATAAAAGTTAGGGGGCATTTACATAAATACCACAGAAGTGTTATGTAATTACATCCATAACATCAAAAATATTATTTTTTCTAATTCTTGCAAGTCAAATGCATTTTTTTATGCATAGGTTAGCACTGATGTAGCATAAATATAAAAAATAGACTTTTGGTGTTAGAAATGAAAAATCATTAGAATTATCTGTGACGCATGTAAATTTTCCTAAAATTAAGAGTGTAAATGTAATTATCTCCCTTATGGTTAAGAAATTTAATTTAAATTTATTTTTATTTCACAAAATTTGATTTGGCTTGTATTTTTCAAATTAACATTTTTTTCACATCCTAAGAGGGTTTCCATAGCCCAAATGTCATAGCATGTCCTTTTGATTATTTAACACTTAAAATATTAATTTAAGAAAATAAGTCATCTATCGAATAATCAATTAATGATATATAAATATAAAATTGAAGGCCAATTTTAATACACAACCTTATTAACTACTTTAGTGAGTACATAAAAACTTATTTATTCTAAAAAAAATACAACACATTCATTCAACGTATAAGCAGAGGACATACAGTCTAATATGTAGGATATTACTGAAAACTACAGAAGATTTAGGTGGTACCAATGTAAAAATTAAAGTATTGGTCTTAGATATGTGAACACATAGGATTTGGTTGGTATTTATGTAAATGCTCCTCAATTAAATTATATTTCTAAGATTTACTATGTAAACACTATTGTTTGCACAATTTAGGCACTATTTTATATACATGCAAGAAGCATTAATTTCTCCTCTTTATTATATATCCCACATGAATGAATAATTGTAAGTCAACTATTTATATATAAATTACTTGATTTTTTATTATAGATCTGAAATGAAAACGTGATATTATATATATTCAGGAGTACAACGCGACGGTAGAGTTCTACTGGGCGCCCTTTCTAGTGGAGTCGAACTCAGACGACCCCTTAGCTCACAGCATCACAGATCGGATAATTATGGCCGATTCCATCGACAAACATGCAAAGTATTGGAGAGCAGTTGATTACTTAATATTTAATACCTATATTTGGTGGATGAACACAGCTAATATGAAAGTCCTGTGAGTTTTTATTTATTATTACTATTTAATTAGTTATTTTTTAATTATTTCTTTCCTTTAAATATATATATAGAGAGAGACATTTACAGAATACCACACAATTCTTCTTTATTTACTTGAGCTAAATTTGGCTTTTAACATATGTACCACCTAAATCTTTAATATCATATAAAACTTCAAAATAAAATACATAAACATTTTTTCATGTACAGATAAGTAGAATATATATATATATATATATATATATATATATCTGTAAAAAATGATATATAGTTGTCATATATATATATATAAATACATATCTAAGAATTGAGTGGTATTTTTGTAAATCTTTCAAGTATATAAGTTTTAGGGCATCACATACGTTACACAAAATTCTTATATATTTACATATTTAACACCGTAACATTTATATTTTCATGCAAAACACTCTAATATTTAACATCACATCCAGAGAATATCATAATATATTTAATAGTGAAATACGCATTTTCATAACTGAGTTTATGAGAATACTAAAGTAAAAAGTGTAAATAAAAAACTTTGGGTATTGTATGTAATACATAAAAATTGAGTGGTATGTATGTAAATTTCCATTCCCTAAATTTTAATAATGAGTTTTTTTAAATTTGGGCAGACGTGGATCGTTCGATGAGGGATCGAAGTTGTATGATGAGATCGAACGGGCGACGGCTTACGAAAGGGTATTGAGAACTTGGGCACGGTGGGTGGAGGGAAACGTGGATTCGGAGAAAACCACCGTTTTCTTCAATAGCATGTCTCCTCTTCATATAAGGTAAAGTGCTTTTTATTTTTTAATTAATTAAATAATTTAGTTTAAGTCAAGGTTTCTCATGGGCGCATTAGTTTTAATTATCGGTAAAAGTAGCTACGCAACCTTTAATATATAAGAAAAAAATTTAGTTTCTATAAGCATTTTTTAATTAATATTTTAATGTTATGAAACTGATCAATTTAGCTATTATTTGACTTAAATAAATAAATAAACAGATCAAATAATGCAGTGTGATTTTATTTGTAAAATTCTTCTTCTTGAACATGACATTTAGCTTAATGATTAATTGTCAATATAATTGTCCAATTTTGTTAGCCAAATGGCCAGCCTAATAAAACACTGGTTCATATATATGTATGTATGTATGTATGTATGTATGTATATATATATATATATATATAGATTATACATAGTGAGTTTTCCATATTATTTATTTCATCTTTTCTGGTAACTAATTTTTATTCTTTATACCGCGTGAACTACGACTCTCCACCATGCCGGAAATGTCTTCTCTTGACAAATCTCCTCAGCATAACAACCCGAAAAATTTAAGACCCCTAACCTTGGCTCTACAAAGGTCTCACCAATTATGCTGACCACATAGTTGCTTTTGAGTCAGCCGTAGGTGAATTTAAAATCACTGACACTTTCAAGTACTGCTTGTTTCTTACCACGCTAAGAGAATCGACCCTCCTTTGGTTTAACACTCTCTCAGCAGGGGTAACCCCTCATTTATCAAACTCAAGAGATTATTCGCGGCCCACATTGTCAGTTCACAAAAGCCACAAAAAGGTCTCGATCACTCCTTCATTTCTATATAGAAAGGTTCCAGTGAGATATGCTAAAGATCCATAATCCCGAACCTACAATCGCTCAAACTGCAAAAGTGAGCAATTCAAATACGCCCTAGGGCTGCACAAGTCAGGTTTGATGGATGAATTTCTAGAAATGGCCAATAGTCACATCACCACTAAGGAGTTAGTTCTTCATAATTGAGAGGAAGCCAAAAAGGCAGCCACCAACATCCAAGTGCAAAAAAGAGGACCAATGGATGACAGCTAGCGAGCGAAGGATGGTCCTCGCCCCCCTATTGGCCCCCACTTTGACAATGGTTGCATGGTAAGGGAGTCTGAAGCATGATCAACACAACAGACATCCTTGACACTCTGCCCAACATGTTGAAAGACCAGCAATTCAAATGAAATAACTCAAGATAAACCTCCTAAGGATCTCCTTGGCAGAGCTAGTAGAAGTTATTCAAGACAAGGATTACTTCAAGAAGCCCCAACTGATGAAAACTGAAGGCTCGGTCCACAACCCTAATAAAATTTTGTGCCTACCATCGTGACCATGATCACAATAGGGATGAATTCTAACTCCTCAAAAGCCTCGTCGAGAAATTGATTAAGGCTGGAAAATTAAAAGAGTCCGTAGCTCCTGAGGTCGTTACCCGCATATAGGGAAATGCCCCATCTGACAAAGCCAACAACGAGCCAGTTCAAGCTAACATCATCCACATTGTAGGAATAATACCTGTGATACTAGGAGCAGTGGGGAGTCTTATTGGTGAACGAGCTTAAAGACGGTCCGATCAGGAGATCTGTGCGCCTCTGTTGTCATCCCTCGGGGGGGGGGGGGGGCAACACATCCCTCCATTACATTCACCGAAGAAGATCTGACAAAAATGGTAATCCTTACAGTGATGATATCATTATTATAGCTTTTTTTAATGAATATTAGTTGGGAAGCATACTCGTTGACACGGAAAGTTAGGTGAATATATTATTCAAAGTCATAGTTGATAAGCTCAATCTAGAGGCACAGCAGATGACATCACCATCCAACCCCCTCTTTGACTTTTTAGTGGAGAGGAAAGAAGCCCTTGGCATACTAACGTTGATAGTCAACTGGGAAGACAAGGATCGACAGTTTGCATGGTCTGAAGACTTCCTCGTGGTCGACTCTCCGCCCTCCTACAACGCCATCTCGGCCTCCCACTGTTGAACAATTTCTAGATGGTAACTTCTACGTATCATGTGGCAGTGAAATTCCTAAGAGGAGAAATCATCACCGTTTGAGGAAATATGGAGTAGTAGAGAACTTACTACCTTTGAGTGGAGACTATCATCGAGCAAGGACCATTTAACATTCAAAGTCACAGAGAGGGTAATCTAGAGACCATCAGAGCCACCATACAAGTCCCCACTGCCGATGAAGAGCAGGTAAGCTCTTTATAATAATTATTTGATCCTAAGTCGAGAGAAACTCTCATCAGAACCCTTAAGACGAACCGAGACGTATGTTTCTGGTCATCCACCAAAATCCTCTGAGTTTCCATAGAAGTTGCATGCCAACTATTAAACATCGATCCACTGTAAGACCAATGAAGTAAAGATTAAGGCAATCGACCACAACTTTGTCCAAGCCAATCCACCAAGAAGTAAGGAAGTTGATAGAAGCAGGCTACATCTGAGAAGTCTAGTATCCAACATGGGTGTCCAATGTAGTGATGGTGAGAAAACCCAATGGCAAGTGGCGAATGTGCGTTGATTTCACCAACTTGTATTTTGCATGCCCTAAAGACAGCTACCCACCATAGAGGATTGATGCGCTAGTAGATTTAGCAGTCAGACACTCAGTGATGAGCTTTCAGTCACTTATTTTTGGTATCATCAGATTAAGATGCATCTCACTGACACCGAAAAATGACTTCTATTACTTTTGAGGGAGTATACTGCTATGATGTAATGCCCTTCGTGCTTATAAATATTGGAGCTACCTACTGACGTTTAATAGATGTACCTTTCATGGAACATAATGGAATAAATGTTAAAGTGTATGCGGATGACATCTTGGTAAGAAGTAAAACATTTGAACAACACATAAAAGACTTAAAGAGACATTTGAAAACTTAAGGAAATTTCACAAGAGGATAAACTCTCTAAAGTGAATATTTGCGACTTCAACTGGAAAGTTCTTGGGTTATGTTCTAACACCCAAAAAAAATTCAAGCTTTGTTGGACGTGCCCTCCCCTTGAAACGTGAAGGAGGTACAAAGGTTAACTGGACGAATAGCACGCCTCAGACGTTTAATCTCTAAGGTGGGTGATAAGTGCACGACATTCTTTGAAATGCTTAGAAAAGCTAAACATTTTGAATGGAGCGTTGAATGTGAAGAAGCATTCAGAAAGATCAAGGGTTCACACGCCTCACCGATACTCCTTCAAAGCTCAAAGTCAGTCGAGGAACTCTTCCTACCCGAGACCATCAATTCACTAATTTGGGCGGAAAAGAAAAAAAAATTCTTATTTGTTAAACTTCTTACATACTGAGGGATGCTGAAACTAGGTATTGCATCATGGAGAAGCTAACTTTTGCCCTCATCATCTCTGTCTGAAGACTTTGACCTTACTTCCAAACACACCAAATTCGGGTTATCACCAATCATCCGCTCAAGTTAGTTATGACTCGACCTGAATGCTCAGATAGGCTACTTAAATGGGTGGTAGAGCTAAGCGAGTTTGATATATTCTATGTACCGGGAGCAGTGATCAAAGCCTAAGCAGTTAAAATTTTTGGCTTATTTCACCGAATCAGTTGAGTGAGTTGAACAAACCCATGAAAAAGGTTGTCCATGGATCATGTATACTAATGGAGCCTCTAATAAAATAACCTTCGTGCTCGGCCTCGTCCTGCAAAGTCCCCATGGAGAACACCTCTATCATTCAATCTTCATAAATTTTAAAATCATTAATAATCAAGTGGAGTACGAAATGCTGATCGCTCGCCTGTAACTAGCTCGCAACTTCAAAGCACACCATCTCTTATGTAAAAACTGATTTGAAACTTATTGTGAATCAAATAAACTTGGAATTCAAATTCTGAGATGAAATCTTAGAAAAATATCTCACCAAGGAAAAGGCCGAATTTGGGCGATTCACTAGCTTTCAAATTGACCACGTCAGATGAGTAAAAAATCTGATAGTTGACCTGTTGTTAAAATACTCCCAACTTAGGTGCATGACAACGCAATGGTTGAGTAATCCAGTGCTCAAGGAGCCAAAGGTCATTGAAGTCTCAATTGAAAAAAAAAAAACTTAGATGGACCCCCACATTCATTACCTGGAGGCCAGAGAATTGGTAGATGAAGTTATCAATCTGAGGCATTTCAAGGTCAAAGCGTCACAGTACATAATGATGGAAGGAATGTTCTTCAGAAGATCCACTACCTCTCCATACCTAAGGTGCATAGGTGAGGCTGATGCCGAAGACGTTCTCCATGAGGAATACTTAAAGAGCAAAAACTCTATCCTACCGAGTGCAGTGCCAAGTATATTTTTGGCTTACCCTTCTTAGAGATGTCGAAGACTTTGCAAAGAAATGTGAAACATCCCAAAAGAATGGATCGCTACAACACCAGCCAACCCGACAGTTGCAGCCCATTATGAGTCCCCAGCCCTTCACTGTCTAGGGACCAAACAATCTCAAACCTTTTCCACCCTATACAAGGCAACAAAGATTCCTCCTAGTCATTGTTGAAAACTTATCAACATGAATAGAAGCCAAAGTACTTGCCCAGATCATTACCACTATCGTTCGGAACTTTATCTGGACCTAACTCATTTGTCGCCATGCACTCCCTTAGATCCTTATAACTGACAAAGTCACTCAGTTGAAAGCTTTTGTGAAAATCAAGGAATAAATCTAAAATTCACAACTGTACACGACCCTTGCACAATTGGCCAGGTTGAACTGGCCAATAATACCATCACCAGTTGCCTAAAAATGAATGTTGAAGAAGCAAAGGGAAGGTGGAAAGATCTTCTTCTATCAGAGTTATGGGCCCTCTGTGCAACTCCTTCATCAGCAACAGGCCATACTCCATTCATGCTGACTCATGGCATGGAAGCAGTACTGCCGGTGAAATTTAGCCATCACAGCCAAAGGGTCGTCACTGCTTCCAACTTTTGCAACAAAGGTATGGAGGAATGGCAAAAAACCAACAACGAAGGTATCAAACTCGCACTAGATCTCACTGAAGAAACCAGTGTCATGTCTGCTCTTCGTTAGGAAGAAATTAAAAGATGAACAACCTGATATTTCAACAAACAGGTAAAAAAGAATGACAGTGTGGCAGGAGAGCTCGTCCTTAAGAAAGCTAACACGGCGGCCTGCTGATAATAGGTCAGAAAACTTGACCAAACCTGGACAGGACCCTACATCATTACTCAAAGAGTGGCCCTAAGAACGTAGTGACTCAAAACTTATAACAGAGACGATGGACCTCGTACCTGGAGTGGGAACGACTTGAAGTAGTTCTTTCCATAACAAAAGATTTTTTAAACTGAATAAATTGAATGAAGAAGGATGTTTTGTATTATCTTTTTAAAAAGTAGTCGTAATTATGTTTATACTCCAACACACCCAAGCAACTGGGGAACTAAATCTCATCAACTGAATAATGGTAATAAATTTCCGAATTCCTAAGTTCGCATTTTCGATAACTATGGTAAGCAGTAAGATATTATAAGATAAATCAAGCAACTATGCAACAACACGTGAATGAAGCAAATACAATGCAATCAAACCAACCATTTCACTTGTCTCAGTCGAATAATATAAAAGACTCCCCTACAAGGCAAGAAACACAAAGACTCCCTTACGGGACGGCCAACACATACACCCCCCTGACAGGCGAGCGATACTAAGACTCCATCAAGAGCAAGCAATCAGGAAATTCCCCTCCAAGATAAGTAACCTTAAATATCCAATAGGTTGGAAAAGTCAGCATACATAAGGACGTGAAATGCTCAAAACTTATACCCAAAAAAAGAACAATTAATGCATGAAGAATACAATAAGTTGCAAATCAAGGAGCAGAGAAAAGTATATACATATAAATATTCAATTCAATTTAATTTTTGCTGCTTACAAAGAAAAACAAAAACTCAAATCACGCGTAGGTCCCTTGATACTAAAATTCAAGAACAATGAGTTAAAAACATCGGCAAAGGAAGGCATCAAGGGAAAGAAGTTGAGGAGGCACTTTCTTCCACCGACTCGTCCTAACCTCCAAAAGACTTCTTTGACAGAGTAGTCGGGATTGATAGCAGCTTAGTAAACTTGCCCAAATCCTCATACTTTTGTTCTATCATCCATAGTCGAACGACCTGATTGATGGCAAACTCCAACACCAATCGAAACTGATTTGCTCGTTTTTCCTTGAGCTGTTTAACTGTAAGTGTGAAAGAAACCTTCACGACAGTATGCCATTTTCCTCCAACACAACTGAGAACCATTCTAAAGCCCAAGCCTCATCCTTGAGGAAAACTTCAGCCTCCTTGACCTATCTCAAAGCCTTCTTCAATCGTATTTTTGTAACCTTAATCTTATTCCGCGCCAATGACAATTCAGCTATTGTATCAAAATAAAAGTTTGAACGATAATGGAACGACGATGCCTCTAGCAGCGAATGCCTATTGATGATTCGACACATCTCCAATAAACTCAAATCATCCAACCTCTCCTCGCAGCTCTCCGACTGCAATTCTCCATCAGCTCCGACACATGAAACTCCACCCTAGGGCCGCATTGGAACTAGTCCCTCCACAAGTTGATAAAGATGAAAAGAGAGTCCCTCAAGATGAAGTCTTTTGAACCATACTTCTGCATTAGCATCCATTTGTCCTCACCCATAGGAAGAGAGATACAAGGGAATCCCAAATTGATGACGAGATTTTTTTCCCTTTCTTTGTTGGGACCCCCATAATTATTGTTTTAGAAGTAGAGATAAGAAAGTTCAAAACTGGTCGTTCCTATTAATTTCCCTCACCTTCCGACAATTTTTTTGCTAACAGAACCTTGGTGGAAGCCTTAGCCAACTTATCAACCTGCCGTTTCACTTCATTGACGTATGAATAAACCCATAACTCCCGGGTCATTCAACCATACTTGTGGGGATTCAAAACTTGGTTGGAGATATCCGCCGAAGCATATTGAACGACGATGGCTCTTTTATTTGAATTACGAGGCAAGGACACACATGAGGGTGTGGGAGCTTTGACCACTTATAAAGTCCTTCGAATGGACGGGTAAGAACCCTCCACTCCCTTGCCGATGCCAAGAGGAAGCTATGCTTCCCATTTTTCACCTATTTCTCTAGGTTAATCAAACATATCTTTCTAGTTAAAGTAAAATTAATGTAACCACTGGGGTCAACATGATCACATGATAAAGGGATCTTCATTCGGAGACAATACACAATGAAGGTAATAACTGTTGCTATACAATTTATTTTCAACTGAGCTGGAATGACACCGTAGTGATTCAAGATATCTTGAATCTCGAGGCACAAGGGAAGGCGAAGCCCCTAAATAAATTGACCTTGATAGAGCATGAGTCGTCCACGAAAATCATCGGTAGCACGGTCTTTCCCCAGAGCCTCCAATTCTATCCCTTGTTAAAAAATGTATTGCCTTTGTAACCTTGAAACTTTGTCAGATAAAAGCACGAAACACTCTGAAGAGCACACCATCCCAAACTCATGATGATAATATTTTGACGTCATACGGAGTAGGAAAGGGAGGAATGAGCAGAAGAGAAACGACCAAAGGACAAAAAAAAAGGAAATGAGGCCATAGATGGTTCCCAAGCTCATTTATATATGTGTGTGTGTATATATACACACAGATACCCCCCCCCCCCCCAACACACACACACACAAGCCCGTACACTTGGAACTCGAGGGAAATGAAGCATCATAAGCCTTACCTCAAAAATACAAGACATTTTACATCACTGAATAGAAAATTTAAAATAGTCACACAGAGATAAAAAGTTCACACAACTAGAACTATAGTTTACATCTATTCAGATAAGAAGAACTTCACAACTCAACCACCTGAGGAACAACCAATCCATGCAGTAACTCTTTATACAAGACCCGACCGCCCAACTCAAATCTATCGACACTATCAGCCTTTGCCTGGAACCTAGAAACCAAACAAGCTTCTCTCACATCCACCATATCAGATCACAAGCGCGCAGTCTCCATCCTAAAAACTCAAACTCAGTTTGAAGGTCCACCGCATCAACTTTGAATTTGAGGATCCCGCCCAACAACTTCTATAAAAAAGAATCAAACTGCAATTTCAGCTCATTCATGGTAGCTTCTCGCTGGGTCTCACCTGCTTTCCTAGCTTCGACCGCATGAGCGATAAAGTCTGCCGTCTCATCCATACAACGAACCATCGAGTCAGTCGACTCTAGTCGGAAACAGTGACTAGATTAGCTGTAATAAAATAATTATGATGAAATTAAAGAAATCAAAATGATAGGTCTCCACAAATAAAATCAGGAAGCGCACTTCAACAAAGAACTCAATCTACTTCGGACTAGAACACTTATTATTTTTCCAGCCCGAGAAGAATTAGTCGCACACTCGCCCATTGAAATAAACCACCAGATGCCCTCCAAGCGTCCCCATCTAGCTGCTTGAATTGGATGGCTGGCTCGGTTGTGGGAGGAACACATAAGTTCTTCCCAGATCCCCATCGTGCCAAGGGAATAACGTCCGACAAATCATCATCATCATCGTGTGTAGCCGAAGACCCCCTTTTTAGAGTTTAACAAATTTATTCTTATTTTCTTCGGAGGCTTACAACCCTCAAGGTGTTTTTCTCATTCGCCGATCGAACTGGCACGAGCACGACGACCCTCAGGACGATCGTGTAAAGAGGGGATCTAGTCGACGGACAAGCTGAATGATTTCATCATAATGTTAGAACTATAGTTTACATCTATTCAGATAAGAAGAACTTCACAACTCAACCACCTGAGGAACAACCAATCCATGCAGTAACTCTTTATACAAGACCCGACCGCCCAACTCAAATCTATCGACACTATCAGCCTTTGCCCGGAACCTAGAAACCAAACAAGCTTCTCTCACATCCACCATATCAGATCACAAGCGCGCAGTCTCCATCCTAAAAACTCAAACTCAGTTTGAAGGTCCACCGCATCAACTTTGAATTTGAGGATCCCGCCCAACAACTTCTATAAAAAAGAATCAAACTGCAATTTCAGCTCATTCATGGTAGCTTCCTGCTGGGTCTCACCTGCTTTCCTAGCTTCGACCGCATGAGCGATAAAGTCTGCCGTCTCATCCATACAACGAACCATCGAGTCAGTCGACTCTAGTCGGAAACAGTGACTAGATTAGCTGTAATAAAATAATTATGATGAAATTAAAGAAATCAAAATGATAGGTCTCCACAAATAAAATCAGGAAGCGCACTTCAACAAAGAACTCAATCTACTTCGGACTAGAACACTTATTATTTTTCCAGCTCGAGAAGAATTAGTCGCACACTCGCCCATTGAAATAAACCACCAGATGCCCTCCAAGCGTCCCCATCTAGCTGCTTGAATTGGATGGCTGGCTCGGTTGTGGGAGGAACACATAAGTTCTTCCCAGATCCCCATCGTGCCAAGGGAATAACGTCTGACAAATCATCATCATCATCGTGTGTAGCCGAAGACCCCCTTTTTAGAGTTTAACAAATTTATTCTTATTTTCTTCGGAGGCTTACAACCCTCAAGGTGTTTTTCTCATTCGCCGATCGAACTGGCACGAGCACGACGACCCTCAGGACGATCGTGTAAAGAGGGGATCTAGTCGACGGACAAGCTGAATGATTTCATCATAATGTTATCAGAAAGAACCCCAGATGCCCTTTATTTTCACTCAAAATCAGAACATCCGCAAAAAGAAGATCAAAGCCTTAAACGAAGGAGAAATGTCAGACACTATAATTAGCACAAGCAATTTAAAGAGTAGCAGTTCATGCAAATTTAGGAATTTTAATTATTAAATGTTGATTGAAATTGCAATTAATGAAGTAATTAAATTTCTTGTTTTCATCACATGTCACTTTAAAAAAAATAATATAAATTGAGGAAGTATATGTCTATGATCAGATAAAGATAGCACGAATCTCCACACAATGATAGGGAACACTACAAACAAGATGGGACCATAGTTGAGGTGTTTTAAAGCCGATCAGGGAAGCCTACTCAGGTCATGCAGATAGTCGACACTCAAACATTAAGGTCATCACAAAATACCATTAGGTCGCCCGACCATACACCGAACCAACTAACCTCAAGGCTGAACAAAGGACATCCGTAGAACCGGTCGAGTTACAGATGTCCATCGAGTAGAGAAAGCAGACCAAGGGATTGCGATAGAAATGCCGGAGAATCCGGACAATAAGACAACACACGAACATTACGTGGTTCATCCAGCTCAGAGACGAACGAATAGGAGCAAGACGAACAAGTGAGAGATCATCCCATCGGTTAAAAGTCTATTTTTATAATGAATTATGTAACTGATTTTAGTACCCCAGAGTTTCTTTGCTTAGGAAGAAGATGTAGAGGTAATTGTATATTTAGGGTACCTTCAATACCTATAAATAGAGTGTCCCTTTCATGGAGAAAGACGCTAGACACTAATTTCTACTATTCATTCCTATATTTGAAACGTGCTTCATTCCTTGGGCGTGCCTCCCAGATATTTTTTGGTTCAACATATATAGAAATATTAAATACATCATAATGGTGTAATGTGTGTATGTATGTGTCAGTGAGTATTACAAATCCATTAACTTAGTAAAAGTAGCCAATAAATCCCGAGGATTAAAAGATATAAAAAGAAAGCAAGAAACCTAGAAACTAGTCAGTCTTCGAAATTTAATGAAGCCAGGAAACTAAGTGCCCGAAAGAATTTATTAACGCTAATACTTTTTTGGTTAGCGAGCAACGGCACAATTTCCAAATTTACATAAATAAAATTGAATACAACAACAACAACAACAACAACAAAGCCTTAATCCCACTAAGTGGGGTCGGCTACATGAATCCTTTTTCTCCATTGCGTCCTATTTAGTGTCAAATTTTCATTTAATTCTAATAAATTAAGATCATTTTTTATGCAATAAGCCCAAGTTTTCCTAGGTCTACCTTTGCTTTTGTTAACACAAGTTGTATCTAAAACATCTACTCTCCTAATCGGATCATCAGGTGGTCGACATTTAATGTGACCAAACTATCATAAATTCAAAATATGTTGATTAATAAAATTGAATAAGTAAAATATTTAATTGGGCAATCATAAATTCAAAATATGTTGGAGCATAAGTTTTATTAAAAAAAAAAAAAAATTCGAGTGGTCATTCCACCACAAATAACTAATAAATGTTGATTAATATGAGAATCAACTTGTTAGATAGAGCTGTACGTAATGCTTGCACTGGCTATCTATCTGTCATTTGACAGCTTTGTATCACCTAAACAAAATGAATGACGCCAAGAATTTGGCTATGAATAATTAATTGAGTATTGTTTGGTGAACCACCCTCGTAATATAATATTTCAATTATTGAAACCACCCTATTATTTTTCTTAGTCAATATTTTTAACCACTAATCAGTAATCAATATCATATTTCTCCCACAGGCCGGTCGACTGGGGCAACCCGTCTGGGGTTAAATGTGCCATGGAGAAGCTGCCAATAACGAACCAGACCATTCCAATTAATGTCGGCACGGACCGGAGATTGCATGTGGTGGCGGCCAATTTGACCCGATCAATCCGCGGGCCGGTAGTAACTTTTATCGATATCACTGGTCTATCGGAGTATCGTAAGGATGCACATACATCTGTGCACACGGTTCGGCAAGGAAAGCTTTTAACGTCTGAACAGAAGGCCGAACCCCTTGTCTATGCCGATTGTATTCATTGGTGCCTACCGGGTCTGCCCGATACCTGGAACGAGCTTCTATATGCACAAATTGTATCGAGCACATAGCGAGGATAAAGTTGGGCCGGCCTGTGAATGATCGGGTCGGATGCACGTGCCAATTTGCTTCTTCCATTTTATACTTTGTCTTTTCTTTTCTTTTTTTTTTTAAATAAACTTTAGGATGTATCCCTTCTTTGTTAATTTTTTATAGAAAAATTAAATTTTGAAGTGCATAAATTTGATGAGGTGGGGGTGGTTGAAGGAGCAGATGGGAGCCCAAGTTGGCACGTTTGTGCCTGTAAGTTGTACAGCTTTATTTCTGCAAGGAGAAGAAAAATAGTGGAATAAAATAAAATGAGTCAGAATAGTCGTTGGATCAAATTGCATAAAGTGTTGAATTTATTTTGGAATAAGTATAGAATATGAATAATCAATTAATTTTGATATTATACTTATTTTAAAACAAATGAAACTTTTTTAAAATATGCCTGATTTATGATCACGTTACTTTTATTGTTTGACAAGAAGTTTGAGATATTTTTAATGAATCTCAAGATATCTTTTAGCAAAAAAAAAAAAAAAAATCCAATTTGAATTAAAAATCTTTTAGAACTCTGATTTTAACAAACTTACAATAAGATAGACTGGCTTGACGAGATGAATCTAATGATGCAAAATTTATCCAATCCAAGTTAAATCAAGCATGAATTAAGCCGCTAAAACACTTTTTGAAGCTTTCACTGGTTATTTGGAGGGTCAAATAAACTCCAAATTTAACGTATTTATAATTAATCTAATCAAGCTTTTGATTAAAGGAATCCAACGAGCCCAAGATCATTTGATTCAATGGTCATTAAGGTCATCTAATCATCAAAAACCCTCTCCTATAATCAAGTGGAATCAATGTCGGTTGTTCGATTAGATAGTTGGGGGTATTTTTTTTTTGCTTGAGACTATAATAGATCTTGAAAGATTCTTATCTAAATGATTGACTGCGGCATTCAAAAAATAATGTACTATCTCGAAATATAGAGGCATTATCTTAGAACGGGTTCAGTCATTCGGGTAAGAGAAATCTTTAAGGTATATGGAACCAGGGTCTTCCCTTGTCTTATGGGTGTAAGCTAAAGTTTATTTTAATTTTGAGGACTTATTTCCTAGTAGGGAAAGCCCTCATAACAGATTTCATCATTAGAGTCGTAAGCTCTAAAGAAAACCCGTCGATTAATATGATAAGTTGAATTGTCAAAGATCAAGTATTCATAATTGGAGTGGTGATCACCCTTAAAATTACCTAAATTTATATAACATTTTTAACTAATATTTTAAGGATATTACGCTTTAATGAAAGTTATTTCTTATGTTTTTGGTTGCAGACACAAGAAAATAAGTTTATGAAGAAAAAAAAAAGGAATAAAAGGAGCAAAAATGAGTCAATTGAAAAAAAGAAGAAAAATGGGCTGACTCTGGCGCCGAGACGCCAGACTTAATAGGAAATTCTAGAGCACTTGTGGACGATTTCTTGACCGTTATTGATGACTCAGAAGCGATCTAGAAGTCTCTGGACAATTTTCCATATGTTATAAATAAAATACAATGAATTTAGACACATGGAATCAATTATTCAACGAAGATATGTGACTCAAAACCTGAAGGGACGCGTCCATTCGCGCAGAAGACTAGCACCTAGACGCCAGATCTGGCGCCTAGGTGCCACAGTTACCTTCTAGAATATTCAACGAATTTTGACGAATTTTGAAAAGGTTCATGAAGAAACCCTAGTCATTTTTTAAGCTCTATAAATAGAGGACAATTCTAAAGCAATGTGTGATTGTTTGGAGTGTGTAAGTGTTATAAGAGTGAAAGGGGTGTGCCACTTCATTTAGAAAAAAAATGTTTAGTGTTATTTACTTTTCCTTAGTGAGAGTTCAGAGTTTTGGACTCTTGTAGAAGTCAGTCAATGTCAGAGAAACTTCAAAGAATTGCTTGGATATCATTCCAGATAAGTATTTATAATTTAGTTTTTAAGTTTTATACTTTGAATTTTAACCATATAAATATGGTTTGTGGTGTGCATCCTATGCTTTCTGAGTAATCTTCTTGTCTTTCTCCCTACAAATATGAAATGATTAAAATAAAGATTTGATTTAGTTTTGAGAATTTATTTTTTTCCATTAATAATTTGTGATGTTACTTTACCTAATTTTCATTTACACTACAACTTGATCAGTTGTAATATTAAAATCTGTGGAGAGTTCTTAAGACTTGACCGTGGGAATTCTTAACTTGTAAGTATCACATCTCCCTTGGAAAGGTAGATGGTAAATCCTTAAAAGGGGAGGTGCGAATAGATAGCGAGATAATCTTTGAAGGGCGTAGAATTGAATAGGTTTTTAGAGTGATAGGCTAAATTCTATCAATTTGGTTTAAGAGGAGGTGATGGGTCACTAGTAGACCCGACCCTAGGCACCCATGGGGGGAAATTAGAAGTGAGAGCCTATAACTTTGTCTCTTACTACTAATAATACATACTGATCTTATCATTTAAAACTAGCTAATGTTCTTTAGCTGTTGCAACAAGGGTAAAGAATAATTATGCTTCTATTCGTCACATCACCACATTATTTAAGTTCTTAAACTAAATTGGAAGTTTACTATTCATTAAATATTTCGTATGGGGAAAAAATCTTTGTTTATTGCGTTGAAGAATTTATATACTATTTATTTCCAACTGCTACTTTAAATAACTTGCATATTCATACTTGAAAATTGAATAGTTTATAAATAGAATTTTCATATTTCTTTTCTTATTTATTTGTACTTAACTTTTCCCATGGGATCGATTTCTAGGGCTTAATTAGAAAGTCCTATATTACTTGAAATGATACTTATACTTGCATAGTACCCCTAGTGTGCAATTTATATTTATGAAAAATTTAATCTTTAATTATCGTACATTAGCTGCTTAAACAGATTTGGGGTTAAGTTTGGCCATAATTTTATAAGCTATTTTACTTGCGTAAATGCGGTCGGGTCAAGTTTTTGGCACGGGGAAATCAAATATAAGCACTAAAAATCAAATAATTAAGGAAAGATAAAAACTTTATTTTATATATAATATTTATATTTTAATTTTATTAATTAATTAAATAATATTTTCTAATTTCTTTTATGCGAAGTTCAGGATTTGAAGGATTAATGCTTTATAATTTTGAATTAGAACGCATTATAAGAAAAATTAGAAAAGGAAGAAGAATTCATAATTTCCTAGAAATGGATAATATACCTCACAATAATATGTAACAAAATATTGCAGAAAATGAAAATCAAAATCAACATAGACCTTTAAGAGAGTATTCTTACCTTACAGCTGATGAAACTTATTTAAGCATTCAAATCCCTGCTGTAGCAGCAAACTCATTTGAACTTAAACCTGCAATTATACAAATGGCCCAAAATAATCAGTTTAGAGGATCTCCTACTGAAGATCCTAATTTACACTTTACTAGTTTTCTAGAACTTTGTGCTACTGTCAAGTATGATAATATTTCTGATGATGCTATTAGGCTTAAACTTTTTCCTTTTTCTTTAAGGTATAAGGCTAAGATGTGACAAAATTCATTAGCAACTGTATCTATTAAAACTTGGGGAGAAATGACACAAAAATTTCTAGCTAAATATTTTCCGCCTTCCAAAACTGTAAAACATAGAAATGATATAACTTCATTTACTCAATTTGAAGGAGAAACTATTTATGAAGCATGAGAACGATTTAAAGAACTTCTTAGGAAGTGTCCACATCATGCTTTACCAGACTGGCTAATTATACAAACATTTAACAATGAATTAATAAGTTCTCTCAGATCTATTGTAGATGTTGCGGCTCGAGGCTCCTTAATGGCTAAATCATTTGATGAAGCTTATGCTTTAATAGAAGAAATGACTACCAATAATTTTCAATGGCCTTCTGATAGAATAAATACTAAAAGAGTGGCTGGTATACAAGAAAATGAAGCTTTTTCTATTTTAGTATCACAAGTTACTGCAATATCTAAGAAATTAGATAGTTTGTCTCAATTATCACATTTATGTAATGATAATTCTGGAAGTACTGATAAATCTCAAACTTTAGAAACATTGCAAGCTATTGCTAGCAAAACTAATAACCCTTATTCCAATTACTATAATCTAGGTTGGAAGAATCATCCTAACTTAAATTGGAATAATGCAAATCCACAATGGGGCAATAACCAACCTAACCAAATTGGAAATTGGAATAATCAAGGTAATTCTAACTGTCAACCAAATTATCCTCCTAGTTTTAATAACCAACAATTTAAGGAAAAGAAACCGTCTATAGAAGAATTAATTTTACAAATGGTTAGTCAGTTGCAAAGTCAAAATATTGTGATAAGAAATATTGAAAATCAAATGGGGCAAATTGCAAATGTAATTAACAACAGACCACAGGGAACACTTCCAAGTACTGTTGAAGTAAATCCAAGAGAAAATAGAAAGGATCAAGAGAAGATTAAAGCTGTATTACTTAGAAGTGGAAAAGAACTAAGGGATGGAAAGAAAATAAAATTCAAAAAGAGGCTAAAGTGATAGAAGTTGAGAAACCTAAGGAAATAATTACTGAAAAGGAAAAAAAATTTCATGATGAATTTGAAAAACCTCCACCCACATTTCCACAACGACTGAAACAACAAAAATTGGATAAACAATTTTTAAAATTTTTTGAGGGATTCAAAAAGCTTACTATTAATATTCCATTTACTGAAGCTTTGGAACAAATGCCTAAGTATGCTAAATTTATGAAAGATATTCTTAAGAAGAAAAGAAAATTTTAAGCTTTTGAATGGTTACATTAAGCGAAGAATGTAGTGCAATTGTTCAGTAAAAGCTTCCTTCTAAGCTTAAATATCCTGTAAGTTTTACTATACCTTGTGCTATAGGAGATAGAATTCATGGAAAAGATTTATTCGATTTAGGAGCAAGTATTAACCTCATGCCTTTATCCATTTTTAAAAGGTTAGATTTGGGAGAAATATCTCCTACTACTGTAACCTTACAATTAGCAAACCGATCTACTACTCACTCAAGAGGAATGATAGAAGACGTTTTGGTAAAAGTGGATAAATTTATTTTCCCTGTAGATTTTATAATTCTGGATATGAAAGAAGATGAAGAGATTTCTATTGTTTTAGGAAGACCTTTCCTTGCTACCAGACGTGCTATGATAGATGTACAAAAAGGGGAGCTAACCATGAGAGTTAATGATCAAGAAGTAACATTCAATGTTCTTATATCAATGTTGTATAATAACAAGGAGAAGTGTTATAGAATGGATATTTTTTATTATATGATAGCACAACACTATCAAGAAAAATGTCAAATCATTTCTAAAGAAGAAGAGTTCTTAGATCCTGAAGATTTAAGTGATGAAAATGATTCTGAAGAAGATATAAAAGATATTGATTATATTAATGAAAATTTGGAAATATTGGATACAACTGAAAGTAATGAATTCAAACCATCAATTGAAAAGGCTCCTAAATTGGAATTAAAGGAATTACCCTCTCCTTTAAATTATGCCTTTTAAGGAATTCATTAACTTTACCTGTTATTATATCTTCTGAATTAACTACAGAACAAGAGATGAAATTGATTAAAGTTTTAAAAGAGTATAAAAAGTTCTAGGATGGAAAATAACATATATTAATGGAATAAGCCCATCAATATGTATGCACAAAATACTATTAGAAAATGACAGTAAACCCATTATTGAACCTCAAAGGAGACTAAACTCTATTATGAAAGACGTGATTAAGAAAGAAACGTTAAAATGGTTGAATGCTGGAATAATTTATCCAATATCTGATAGTCACTGGGTTAGTCTTATTCATTGTGTTCTAAAGAAAGGAGGAGTGTCTGTTGTCGAAAATGAAAATAATGAATTGATTCCAAAAAGACAAGTTACTAGTTGACGAAACTATATTGATTACAAAAAATTAAATACTGCCACCAGGAAAGATCATTTTCCTCTTCCATTCTTAGATCAAATGCTGTATAGATTAGCGAGACATTCATTTTTCTGTTTTATAGATGGATATTCTGGTTATCATCAAGTACCTATAACTCCTGTAGATCAAGAGAAGACTGTGTTTACAAGTCCTTACGGAACATTCGCTTTTCATAGAATACCTTTTGGATTATGTAATGCACCTGCTTCTTTTCAAAGGTGTATGATGATTATCTTTTCTGATTTAATTGAAAAAGGAATTGAAATTTTTATTGACGATTTTTCTATATTTGGAACTTCTTTTGATTATTTTTTACATAATTTGATTAAAGTTTTAAAGCGCTGTCAAGAAACAAATTTAGTTCTAAATTGGGAGAGTGTCAATTTATGGTTACAGAAGGAATTGTACTGGGGCGTAAAATTTCTAAAATTGGAATGGAAGTTGATCAAGCAAAAAATTCAAGTTATTACTGGATTGCAACCCCAACTAATATAACCAGTATAAAAAGTTTTCTTGGACATGCTAGATTTTATAGAAGATATATTAAAGATTTTCCCAAGATTAATAAACCTTTATGCCATCTTTTAGAAAAAAAGATATAATATTTGAATTCGATAAAAATTTCCTAAATGCCTTTAATTTATTAAAAGAAAAATTAATCACTGCACCTATCATAGTTACACCTAATTAGGAAAAACCATTTGAAATGTGTGATGCGAGTGATTACACTATAGGGGCAGCTTTAGGACAAAGATATGATAAGATGTTTAAAGTTATATATTATGCCAGTAAAACTCTTAACAAAGCTAAAATTAATTACACTACTACTGAAAATAAGCTATTGGCTATATTATATGCCTTTGACAAATTTTGATCAAATTTACTTGAGCATAAATGTATTGTGGATATGCATTATTCTGCTATTAAATATCTGATGACAAAAAAAGAAGCTAAACCGGGATTAATTAGATGGATCCTTCTTTTGCAAGAATTTGACTTTCAAGTAGTTGATAAAAAAGGGTCTGATAATCAAATCGCTGATCATCTTTCAAGAATAGAAAATGATAAGGAAGAAATTAATGATTGTTTTCCTGATGAACAACTTTATACTATTTTTGATGGATTAATCCCATGGTATGCTGATATAGTTGATTATTTTGCTAGTAACATTATACCATATAGATTATATCATCAGCTGAATAAGAAATTCTTACATGCTGTGAAATTTTACTTTTGGGATAATCACTTTCTTTTTAAACAATGTAAGGATTCTATTATACGAAGATGTGTTCCATATGAAGAAGCTTTCGAGATTATTTAAAAATGCCACAACTCTGAATTTAGCGGGCATTTCAGAATTTATAAAACTCCTTTTAAAATTTTACAATTTAGATTTTATTGGCCTACATTATTTAAGGATGTTTACAATTATGTTAAATCCTGTGATCACTGTTAACGTATAGGCAATATTTCTAGGAGAGATGAAATGCCTCTAAATTTTAATTTGAAAGTGGAAAATTTTGATGTCTAGGGTTTAGATTTCATGGGACCATTTATACCTTCTTCAGGAAAAAATTATATATTATTAGCTGTTAATTATGTTTTGAAATGAATTGAAGCTAAAGCTTTACCTCATTATGATGCTAAAAGTGTTGAAAAATTTTTAATTGAAAATATTTTTACCAGATTTGGTATGCCAAGAATAATTATCACAGACTGGGAAGTCATTTCAAGAATTTTTTGATTCAGAGATTAATGAGTAAATTTGGAAGTTAACCATAGAATTTCAACATCTTATCATCCCCAAACTAGTAGATTAGCTGAAGTATCAAATCAGGAGATCAAAAGAATTTTAGAGAAAATAGTTAACCCAAAAACAACTAATTGGGCTGATAGACTCAATGATGCATTATGGGCTTATAGGACTGCTTATAAATCTCCTATCGGAATGTCACCATATAGGCTCATATATGGAAAACCTTGTCATTTACCTGTTGAATTGGAACATAAAGCTTATTGGGTGATTAAAGAGTTAAGTTACAATTTAAGTGATGCTAGAGATAAATGATTATAGCAATTGAATGAACTTGAAGAAATTAGAAATGATTCATAAGAAAGTGATCAAATTTATAAAGAGAAAATGAAGAAGCTGCATGACAAAAGAATATTAAAAAGACTTTTGAGCCTGGACAAGAAGTTTTATTATATAATTTAAGATTAAAATTTTAAAATGAGCATATTTGAGAAAGGATGCATGAGATGTAGCATCAATATGAGCATATGGAATAGCAAATGAAGGTACAATCTGACCATTTGACTCCATTTGAAGACCACCAGGAAACCATGTATGCTGAAAACAAATGAATCGATGAAATTTCCTCATGTCCATTTCTTTCACTCCTTTGTTGTGGAACTAACGAAAATTCTTATGTTAATCCTTGAATTTAGGGTAACTATATGTGGAAAAATTGATTGTGAATATGAAGTGTTAAGTAATGTGCTTGATGTATTGTGTAAGTGATTTATGTGAGTGCTTTATGTTGTTGTGGATTGTGAGAAGTTGTGTATGTGTGTTTTCTGTATTGTTTAAACTTTATCTTGAAGATCTGAAATAGAATGATGTGAAACATGAGTTTGAATGTATCAAATTATGTTTGAAATGAATCATAAATTTGAAATATATTTTGGACTTGGATATTCTCTTTAATTTCTAGGAGATGTTTAATGAAGTTTTCGACATAATTTTAAGTATACAGAGGTTAGAAAAACCTAAAATAAATAATGTAAAATTTTAGGAAATTTTTGGAATTTTTGGTGAATCTGGCGCCTAGGCGCCAGAACTGGAGCCTAGGTGCCGGTTCACCTGAACAAAAAATTCAGTCATATAATCGAGCCCAACACCATTGTTAACACCTAAGCTTCATCTTCCTCCCTAAAACCCACGAAAACTAGTCCTAGGGCTCCTTATTGTGCTTGATTCATGAAGTTTCAACGTATAAAAATACCAGATTCCAACTTCTCAAGGTTGGATCTATACTTTGGCATAGTTATTTTGAATTTTTACCATTAATTTCTCTACATGTGAATAGTACCAAAATTTTAGAGAAAAATTTAATTTTTTTAGTAGAAAATCCATGGATCTAAGTCTAATATAGTATTTTAAGCTTAGATTTTGTGCCATGTTTTGGATTTTTAAATTATTTGGAATTCTTTTTTTACTTACAGTATGGAACCAAAATCAAAGTGAGGAAAAGAGTAGAGAGAATTTGATCAGCCCAAGTTCGCTAGCGCAAGTGGCCAAGTGCGCTATAATGAATTTGCACCGTCTCGCAAATTCATAGTTGAACAAAGTTTTTATCATCCCAGAGGATCAATCAAAAATATTATAGTTGCTCGATAGTGGGAATAGTTCTGTTATTTCTCTACAGTTGCTGTCATTTTAGTGGTTCGAGAATTTTATGCAAATTTTCCAGAAACTGCTGACAATGAAGTTTATATTAGGGGTATGGGAGTAGAGTTTACTCCTGAAGTTATCAATATGTTTTACGGTCTACCCCCTGCTATATATTGCTTTTATGATATGTTTATTCCTTCTAAAAGAGTGCTTGAAGAGATTATAGCTTATCTGACCAACAGAAGAGGATCATGGAAGATCAGAAACAACAAACAGGTAAAATTTTCCTCTTTTATGCTCGTATTCTTCCATCACATCACCTAAGTGAGATGACGAAAGAGCGAGCTATTTTAAATTACTACATTTAAGAAATGAAGCCTATAGATGTGGGAGTCATAATATATATTATGTTCAACACTTCAGCTAGAGGAAGTGTTATTTCTGGTTTAGGCTTACCGGCTCTCATTTTCTCGATTTGCAAGAATGCCGGTATTACTTATTCTCATTCTGAAGAGATGCTTAAGCCACTTAAGCCAATTGGAAAAACTCATGTGAATATATATGGAAAGTCAAAAAGTCAAAGTTCCATATCATTTACCTCTTCCATGCCTTCTACTTCTGCACCTAAACCCTCAATTTCTACTTCTGAGCCTCCACCAGATGTGTGGAATACTATTTTTCAGAGATATTTGGAGCATCAAAGTGATCTATTTTTGATGTAATGCAAAGTAGAAGATATAGATAGTAAGGTCGATCATATGTATGACTATATGTAGAGGAAGAGTGACTATGATGGGGAGTATAATGAAGCACTTGTGAAATTTCTGAAGGGTCACAATTCAACATAAAGTTCGTAATAAACTCATACAAATACAAATTACATCCAAAGTACAAATCAAAGAGTCTCAGGTACATCACAAATACATCAACAAATACAATATGTAATGACAATAAAAATACTAAACTACCAATCATCATCTGCAAGAGCTCCACCATCATCCAGTTCTTCAGGCTGGTATGGAGTGTACTTAGGGTATGTCGGAATACAACACTTGTGTCTCCTCTGAAGAATCTCATCTATGTGACATGATAAGCCATATCATATTCTCGCCAACGCACTTGATATTCATCATTTACCTTATTCCTTGCTTCTAGTCCCTCTACTCTGGTATTCAACTTCTCTAACTGATCTATAACATGATGCAGATTAGGTTCCCTAGATGTACATGGTCTCTCCTGACTAGAAGAAGGTACATAAACTTTCATACTCCATTTCCATCCTAAATGGGCTTCATAGGTTTTTAGAGTTAGTTTACTTATTTACTTCAGGGGATGACTACCTCATCATTATCTTCAGTTGCCACACCATACTGAATACACAAGGCATGACTCAGGCTGGGGTGTCCTACTCCACCTATAGTATCTCCTTTCGAATTTGTCAAAATACTCTTATAATTGATAGCCCCAGTATTGATATTCTTCATGTTTTGAATAAGTAATTCAGAACAGCTCTATCTACAGTAACCTCGTTGTGATGGCTGGTAGGCAAAAGTCTTACAGAAATGAAATAATGTCAGACTATTGATACATGATTCAATGAAGAAAGGGGGAAGTTAACTTTTTGTTTCTGTTTAATCTTCCATTCCCCTTTTCTGTTAGTCAAATAGCTCTTAACCATATCCAATGCTTCATTAGTAACAGGAAAAGTTTCGTATTCACACAAGAAAGGTTCTCTCAACTGGTAAAATGCATTGATTCGGGCAGGGGTAAATTCAACCATTTGTCCTCTAACAAGGATATATTCTCTCTCAAATAGTATAAATTTTCATAAAATTATCTTACAATCCCCAACATCACTTCAGCAGTAAAATAACAGAAAATTTCCTATTGACGATTTGCAATTAATTCTTCAATCACACCTTTAGGATTTTCAAAGGCTTTTTCCGGAATACACTTCTTATTGCAAAGAAATGTGTTAAAGCAGGAATAAATCTTGAAATTCAAAAATTTACTCTCATCATAATCAAGTTTTCTCTTCCCCTTAGCCATTCTTGGAGCTACTTTTCTAAAAATATCAAATTTATCCAACTCAATTTCAAAATTGCAATGTCATAGACTCCAAAGTAAATTTAAATAGATAAGAATTCTAACATCGTGGAAAATCTCTAAATTTTCTTTGAAAACCTTAAAATTAAAATCTTTCTAATGTAGGAGATTTTCACGGTCAAAATAAAAAAAATTTTGTTTAAAGTGAAGCTCTTACCAAGAGAAAATGAAATCCAAACTTTTCCGACCACTAAATCGCTTAAATTCCAAATGCAAGTGAACCCTAGGTGTAAAAATTGACCTTGACTGGAGGTAGAAGATGATAGTTTGAGAAAAAATGGTGGGTCCCAGGGTTAAATCAGGAAATTTGTGGGTTTAAGGCTTTTTTAAGGTCGGACGCAGCCCAACACTGGTGACAGCACCGTTCGACACAATTTTCATTTCAATAGGCCAAACTCTTTGTCTTTTGTCACATTTCGGCACTGGTAGCTGTGTCATTCAACGCCAGTACAAAAAAATAGGCTTCCAACTTTCTTTTACAATTTCGATCTTTTCAAGCCAGCACTGATGATTAATTTGTCCATTTAAGCATTGAATAATGTACTAAAGTCATGACAAATAATATTTTTTAACACAAACAACACAAAACATCACTTTAATATATAAAATCCAAATTATAAACACACATAAATAATAATAAACTCTACATATCATCAAGCCATAAAATACTAAAATTCAGCGTCGCTCACAACCACAATACAATAATGTTGAAAACTAAAAAATAAAGCAAGTCCAAATATAACATCCAAGCAAAGCAAAGCAAAATGATAAGTTCAAATACATAAACAAAGAAACACAATAATTATGTCTTCATTCTTCCTCAGAACTATCATCAACTCTTAAATCTCTAATTGATTGAACATGAACGAACAGATTGTAGAATGGACGAAACGGGAATTCTTCAGTAGAATCCTCCTTAATCCAACCTTTTCTTTTCATCAAACGTATCAAACTTATTTCAAGGTACCTAGAATGATCAAAGTGTTCCTTCATTCTCTAATCCAAATGATCAATAAAGTCAGATATATTGTTGATTGCATTCAACAGGTGTTGCATTTCTTTCTCCAATTTCTTAATTTTCTTCAAAATGATCAGTGAACTTTTAGGAAAGTAAAGATGAATAGGTGTTAAACTCTTTGATGGTTGATCTTCAATTATACTCATGTCTTTCATATCACCAACTGCCTGGTTACTATGTTCGTCCGTTGGGTCAATAGGCTTCCAAGGTAGAAGTACTCTTTCCTAATTCTCTTATGACACGTGTGATTGACTGCAGAGGAGAAATATGGTGGAAGGATGTCCAAGCCCATACTTTGGTCCATGAACGATCAATCCCAAAACAGATGTAGCAATTACAGAACCAACATCAATAGGCATCCCCATATGAACACAATAGTTCAATATAGCACATTCCTTGGTTACTTTACCGATTTTCATAGTTGTGAGTAATTTTGCACATATAAAATAATGTAAGTGCTTCGACGTAGGATTTAGCAGTGTGGTTGAAAAACTCACATACATGTTATCTCTTATCTCCCAATCATCACTTTCATCCGTCAAATATCTGTATATATCATTCATGCTGTCCTTCGTTGGGGTAAAGTTTGAATAGTGGCAGATCAACACATTCTCAATCTTATATAAATCATTAATTTTTGCAGGAGTAAATGTGACAAACCTACCTCGCACATAGACTGATCCTTAGTTGAATCCATGAATATTTTCATAAAACTCTTTAACAACAGGGAATACTATGGCAGTAGTAGTATAACATAACACTTCCCAATGTCTCTGAATAATGATTTCTTCAATTTGAGTAGTAGGAGAATTTATACCTCGATTCATGAAGCCTCACTTCTTGATTAGACTTTTTTTGAGATATTCATGTTGAATAGATGTTGCGCTTTGAAACTCACAAACTTCCTACAGTTGAAAACTTGAAATCTTGATGTTTGGATCAAGTGAGAATCCATTGGGATGAGGTTTGGGATCTTCCTTTTTGTTCCTCTAGAAGTTTTTACATCTAGGGGCAGTTTTTTGGGAGTTCAAGTGGAAGAATTGCCGCCTAGAACCTCCAAAATACCATTTTAAGGACGAAAAACTTTTTTCTGAACAACAGCGCGAACCGGTACTGATAGTAGCGCTGTCTGATCTTTAAAAAAATACCTATTTCTTTATATCTTAATTCTTATTAATTTCTAATTATATTATGCTTTCATGAAAGATATTTTTTTATGTTTTTGGATGTAGGTAATGTAAAAAGGTTTAAGAAGGAAAAAGGAGCAAAAATGGAGCAAAATACTAAAAGTATAAAAAATTATGGCCTGGTGCCTAGGCGCCAGAAACTGGCGCCTATGCGCCAGACTCGATACAAATATTGTCAAGTTTTTGACAATGTTTGATCAGTTATTTTCATGGAGTGAGCGATTATTGGACATTTTAGAAGGCTGGCAGTTGTTCCTTAATAATAGGACATGTGATACATTGCATTTGGATGCTCCAAAACGGTTTTAATCGCGAAGAGGTGCGAGCCAAAGTGAAGAGGTGCGAAGAACTGGACGCGGTGTCCGGCGCTTAGGCGCCAGACCGACCTTCTAGAAGATTCATTGAATGTGGACATGTTTTGAAGATGTGCCTCAAGGCAACCCTTGAAGCCTATAAATAGAGGTCCATTTCTTCAGAAAACGTGCCCCTCCCATTGTACCCCTTTATCTTATCTTCTTTAGGATCTCTCATCCTTAGAGAGAGAATTAGAGAGAGAATTAGAGAGAGAAATTTAGGGCCACTTTTGTTTAGTTTAATGAGTTTATTTTCAAGTTATTGCATCTGGAGTTCATTACACTGTGGAGACAGTAGGAATCAGAAGATCGGTAGAAGAAATATTTGAGATAAGTATATTTTTACATTTGATTCAAAGTTTAATTATCATGTTTTGCTATTTATTTTCAATGTGTTCTGAGTAGTTAATTTACTTTCTTCCTTCAATTATGAAGAGATAGATAAAATAATATAAATATTCGATGGAGAATTAAAATTAAAAATATTTTCAAAACAATGTGATGACATTAATACCTGATCTTACTTTACTTTTTAAATTGGTCGTTTGAATTGTTAAAACCTGTTGAAGAGTTTTGAGACCTTGAAGGAGAAGAACTCTTAACTTGTAAATGCCACATTAATCCTTGGGTAGTCGAAGGCCATGAGAGGGCTATTCAAGGTGAAGTGCAAATAAATAGGAAGATAAGATTTAAAGGGCGTAGAATTGATAAGTTTTTAGAGTGACAGACTAAATTCTTATAATTTGATTTATAGACTAGGAAAGGGTCACTAGTAGGGCCGACCATAGCCACCTTTGGACATCTAGAAGTGTGAGCCTAGATTAACCTATTCTACTAACAATACATTCGAACCTTTTCTGTAAATTAGTCATTGTTCTTTGTGCCTTGATCAAAGGGTAAAGAATAGGAATGCTTCTATTTGGCACAATACCATAAATCAAATTCTCCAACGAATATTAAATTATCTTAAAAATCTTAGATTAATTGAAGGAAAGAAAGTTGTTTATTTTATATAGAATTCAAAAAATCATTTTCTTATTATTGTTGTCTTTATTTGCATCTAGTAAATTAATAGTAATTTATCTAAAAGATAAAATAAAAATATTTTTACTATTTTATTTTTCTCTATAAATCTTCCCTGTGGGATCGATACTTGGGGTCTTTGTTTAAAAACCCTATATTACTTGAAACGATACGTATACTTGCGTAGTACCCCTAGTGTGTAAAAATATTTTCTAAATTATATAATATTAATTTTATACACTAGCCGCTATTTATAAATTGAGTCAATGCTTTTGGCTATCTTTTGGAAGCAAACATTACTGCGTTATTTGCGGTCGGGTCAAGTTTTTAGCGCCGTTGCCGGGGAAGGAAGTAGGAAATAGAATAGTTTAAATTTTATATTATATTCCTTGTTCTATGCGAAGATTTGGTTTTGAAGGATTAATACCTTTAGATTCTGAATTGGAAAGAACAATTAGAAAAATTAAAAAGGGAAAAAAATTCAAAAATTTTAAGAAATGGCTACTTTACAAAATCCAATTGAACTTAATGATCAAAATGTTTACAAACCATTAAAGGATTATGCTAACCCTATAGTTGATGAACTTCATAGTAGTATTCAAATACCCACTGTAGATGCTAATTCTTTTAAACTTAAACTGTCTATTATTCAAATGGTGCAAAACAATCAATTTGGTGGATCACCAAATGTGGATCCAAATTTACATCTTGTTAGTTTTTAGAAATTTGTGCTACCTTTAAATATAAAAATGTTTCTGATGATGCTATTAGACTTAGACTCTTTCCTTTTCTTTAAGAGATAAAGCAAAGATGTGGTTAAACTCATTAGCGACTGGTTCTATTAAAACATGGGCTGAAATGGCACAAAAATTCCTTGCTAAATATTTTCCTCCTTCTAAAACTGCTAAATTAAGAAATGATATTACTTCATTTAGTCAATTTGACTGGGAGACAATATATGAAACTTGGGAAAGATTTAAAGAGATATTAAGAAAATGTCCTCATCATGCTTTACTTGATTGGTTGATTATTCAAACATTTTGTAATGGATTAATTGGATCTTTAAAATCAATTATTGATGCTGCTGCTGAAGGTTATTTAATGTCTAAATCATTTGAAGAAGCTTACACTTTAATTGAAGAAATGGCTAATAATAATTTTCAATGGCCTTCTGAAAGGATTAATTCTAAAAAGATGGCCAATATTCAAGATAATGAAGTATTTTCTATCTTAGCTTCACAAGTTGCGGCAATGTCTAAGAAATTCGATAATTTTACAATTAATATTTCGCATAATAACTCTGCTAATATTGAAGATTCTCAAACTATTGAAACTTTACAAGCTATTGCAAGTAAAAATAATCCTTATTCAAATTATTATAATCCCAGGTGGAAAAATCATCCTAATTTTAACTGGAATAATTCACAACAACAATGGGGTAATAATCAATCTCATCCCACTCGGAAATTGGAATAATCAAGTTAATTCAAATTTTAAACCTCCCTGGATTTAATAATCAACAGAAAAAGTTATCAATAGAAGAATTAATTATGCAAATGAATAATCAATTACAAAATCAAAATACTGCTATTCGTAATATTGAAAATCAAATGGGGCAAATTGCTACTTTAATTAATAACAGACTTGTAGGAACACTTCCTAGTAATGTTGAAATCAATCCAAAAGAAACTGGAAAAGAACATGAACAAGTTAAAGCTGTGCAACTTAGAAGTGGAAAGGAATTAGAAGAAAGATTGCAGAATGAAATTGAAAAAGAGATTGTGGTTGAAGAGATTGAAAAACCTAAAGAAACTCTCTCTCCTAGTCAAGATCAGACTGTTATACCTATTAATGTGGAAGTTGAAAAACCACCACCACCTTTTCCTCAAAGACTTAAACAGCAGAAACTTGATCATAAATTCTCTAAGTTCTTTGAAATTTTTAAGAAACTTACTATTAACATACCTTCTGCTGAAGCTTTGGAACAAATGCCAACTTACGCAAAATTTATGAAGGATATTTTAAGCAAAAAATGAAAATTTGAAGATTTTGAAACTGTTGCATTAAGTGAAGAATGCGGTGCAATAATTCAAAAGAAATTACCCGAAAAGCTTAAGGATCTCGGAAGTTTCACTATACCCTGTGCTATTGGAGAAAAATTTTACGGAAAAGCTTTATGTGATTTAGGAGCAAGTATTAATCTCATGCCATTTTCTATCTTTCGAAGATTGGATTTAGGAGATATTACTTCCACCACTGTAACTCTTCAGTTAGCTGATAGATCTGTCACTTATCCTAAAGGTGTTTTAGAGGATGTCCTTGTTAAAGTGGATAAATTTATCTTCCCTATAGATTTCATAGTAATTGATATGGAAGAAGATAAAGAGATACCTATTATTTTAGGGAGACCTTTTCTAGCTACCGGACGAGCTATGATTGATGTGCAAAAGGGAGAACTAACCATAAGAGCTAATGATTAAAAAATTAAATTCAATGTTCTTAAATCAATGAAGTACACGATAAAGAGAAATGTTATCGAATGGATATAATTGATTATTTAATTGAAAAACATTATCAAGAAAAATGTAAAGTTATTTCTGAAGAAAAATTTGAATTTTTAACTGATGAAGATGAAGTAATAGAAGAAGAAGAGACTCATTTTATTAAAGATAATTAGGAAACTTTCAACATAACTCAAAATGATATACTTTTACCCTCAAATAAAAAAGCACCTGAACTGGAATTAAAAATGTTACCTTCCAATTTAAAATATGTGCTTCTTGGAAATTCGTTAACTTTACCTGTTATTATTTCTTCTGAACTGAGTAAATATCAAGAAGAAAAATTGCTAGGTGTGTTAAAGAATTATTAGAAAGCTTTTGGTTGGACTATTGCTGATATAAGAGGAATAAGCCCTTCCATTTGCATGCATAGAATTTTAATGGAAGAAAATTTTAAACCTACTATAGAATCGCAAAGAAGATTAAATCCTATTATGAAAGAGGTTGTTAAAAAAGAAATTATAAAGTGGTTAGATGC
Organism: Papilionanthe hookeriana x Papilionanthe teres; assembly: GCA_022702705.1. Taxonomy (NCBI): domain Eukaryota; kingdom Viridiplantae; phylum Streptophyta; class Magnoliopsida; order Asparagales; family Orchidaceae; genus Papilionanthe; species Papilionanthe hookeriana x Papilionanthe teres. The sequence goes on along the minus strand of CM040435.1, from coordinate 58,895,218 downwards.
GGGTATTATTTATCCTATTTCGGATTGTCAATGGGTAAGTCCTATTGATTGTGCTCCGAAGAAAGGAGGTGTAACTGTCATTGTTGATGATAAAAATGAACTTATTCCTACAAGACAAGTTACTGGATGGCGAATTTATATTGACTATAGGAAACTAAATAAAGCCACTAGAAAGGATCATTTTCCTTTACCTTTCTTGGATCAAATGCTCGATAAATTAGTTGGACACTTATATTTCTGTTTTCTAGATGAATATTCTGGTTATCATCAATTACTTATTGCTCCTGAGGACCAAGAAAAGACAACTTTTACAAGTCCTTATGGAACATTTGCTTTTAGAAGAATGCCTTTTGGTTTATGTAATGCACTTGCAACCTTTCAAAGATGTATGATGTCAATATTTTGTGATTTGATTGACAAAGGAATTGAAATATTCATGGATGATTTTTTAGTCTTTGGAACTTCTTTTGAATCTTGTTTGGAAAACATAGCCAAAGTTACGAAAAGATGCGAAGAAACAAATTTAGTTCTTAACTGGGAAAAATGTCAATTCATGGTCACAGAAGGCATTGTACTTGGTCACAAAGTATCACAAAAAGGGATGGAAGTAGATCAACCAAAAGTGAAAATTATTGCTGAATTGCAACCACCTACTACTATTACTGATGTGAGAAGTTTTCTAGGTCATACTGGATTTTATAGAAGATATATAAAGGATTTTTCTAAAATTGCTAAACCTCTTTGTCATTTATTAGAAAAAGATGCACAATTTGAATTTAATAAAGAATGTATTAATGCTTTTAATATTCTAAAAGAAAAATTAATAATCGCACTCTATCATTGTTGCACCTAACTAGAATAAATCTTTTGAATTAATGTGTGATGCAAGTGATTTTGCAATTAGAGTCTGTATTAGGAGAAAAATATGAGAAAGTTTTCAAAGTTGTATATTATGCTTAGTAAAACTCTCACTGAAACACAAAGAAATTACACTACCACCGAGAAAGAGCTTCTAGCTATAGTATATGCCTTTGATAAATTTAGACCATATCTTCTTGGTACTAGATGCATAGTTCATACTCGATCATTCTCGCTATTAAATATCTAATATCTAAGAAGGATTCTAAACCTAAACTTATAAGATGGGTTTTACTTCTACAAGAATCTGATTTTCAAATAGTAGATAAAAAAGGAACTAAAAACCAAATTGCTGATCATTTGTCTAGAATTAAAAATGATATTATTTCGGAAGAAAATACAAATGAAAAATTCCCTGATGAATCTTTATATGTTATTCAAAGATACAAAACACCGTGGTATGCTGATATTGTTAATTATTTAGTTAACAATATTTTGCCTTATGACTTGGATAACAAATTTATTAAGAAATTTAAATATGATGCTAAATCTTATAATTGGGAAGAACCTCATTTATTTAAAATTGGTAATGATTCTATGATTCGAAGATGTGTACCTTATGAGGAAACTTTTGCTATTATTCAAAAATGTCATGATTCTGATTTTGGAGGACACTTTGGCATAGATAAGATTGCATTTAAAATTTTAAATTCTGGATTTTATTGGCCTACCTTATTTAAAGATGTGAGACAATATGTGAAAACATGTGATCTATGTCAAAGGATGGGAAATATATATAGGAAAGATGAAATTCCTTTAAACTATATATTGGAAGTTGAAATTTTTGATATATGGGGATTAGACATTATGGGACCATTTGTTCTATCATCTGGAAAAAATTATATTTTATTAGCAGTTGATTATGTTTCAAAGTGCATTAAAGCTGTTGCTTTACCCAACTGTGATTCAAAAAGTGTTTCAAAATTTTTAAAGAAAATGATATTTTCAAGATTTGGAATGCCAAAGGTAATTATCACTGATGGTAGAAGTCATTTCAGGAATATAAGAATTCAATCATTACTACAACAATTTGGAGTCAAACATAGAATTGCAACTGCTTATCACCCTCAAACTAGTGGAATGGCTGAAGTATCAAACAGAGAAATTAAAAGAATTCTAGAAAAGACTGTTAATCCTAAAAGAACTGATTGGGTTGATAGACTTGATTCTGCATTATGGGCTTATAGAACAACTTATAAGACACCAATCGGAATGTCACCTTACTAGTTAATTTATGGTAAACATTGTCACTTACCTGTAGAACTTGAACATAAAGCTTATTAGGCGATAAAGGAGTTTAATTTTAAATTGAATAAAGCAGGAGAAAAATGATTATTGCAACTAAATGAGATGGAAGAAATTAGAAACGAATCGTATGAAAATGCGAGAATTTATAAAGAGAAAATGAAGATGTTGTATGATAAGACAATTTCAAGAAAAATTTTTGAGCTTGGACAAAAAGTATTACTGTTTAATTCTCGTTTAAGACTTTTTCCTGGAAAATTAAGATCTAAATGGATTGGACCTTATTTAGTTGAAAAAGTATACCATTATGGAGCTGTGGATATTAAAGATCCCAAAAAAGGAAAACATTTTAAAGTAAATGGATTAAGATTGAAGCTTTATCTGGGAGATATTAAGAAGATTTATAAAGAGGCTTATGAATTGAGTCAACCTGATTAAAGATTTATTTATGTCGGGCTGACGACGTTAAACCATGCGCTTTGTGGGAGGCAACCCATAATTATCTTGTGTTTTTGTGTTTTAATGTAAGGTTATGCCTCGATCTTGATTAATTTTATATTACTTTAGAAAAATTTGATGCTTATAAGTCTTATTTGACTTAGGCTGAAAATTATTTTAAAGTATGTAAGATTTAAAAATAGGATCACTCTATTTTGAATATGAGTAAAAAGGAGATCAAGTTAACCTTCATTATGAAAGTGAGTTATCAAGTCTAAATTACTCTTACCAGTATAATTTACCTATCGTGGAGAACGAAATTTTGAAAATTTGACGATCAGGCGAAATGGAGTTGAACATAGTTCTGGCGCCTAGGCGCCAAAATTCAGCGCCTAAGCGCCAGAATCAACTATGTATCAATAGGTCAGGTGCCTAGGCGCCAGATTTGGCGCCTAAGCGCCACGGTTACTGGGTCGTGCAAAAACAGAAAATTTTCAGCTTTCACACGATTTTCACCTTTAAATTAACCCATATTCTTCCCTAACCATCAAGCAATCAAAATTACGTCCCTTACACTTGATTCTTGAGAAATTTGAGAAATTTTTGAAGAAATGGAAAGAAGAAATCATGGAGAAGAGGCTAGGGACAAGGTATCAAGGGATCCTCAACCCTACTTCAATGGTTTCATCGCTGTAAGTTTAGAGAAAATTTCTAGTCATTTGGATAAGTTTGAAGAAGATTTTTAAAGGATTGGAGATCACCTTCATGAGATGTTTCATCAAGTTGAACATCTAGAATGTTAAATGAAACTTCAATTTGATCATTTTGCGGCTTATCAAGATGCACAAGTTGAAATGTATGCGAAGAAAAAATGGATTGACAAAAAGACGGCTACGGATTTCCCGAGAGCGTTAGTATTCTTTCCAAGTGGAATACATAATTTCCCTTGTGAAGATTAGAATATTCTGGTAATGAGATAGTTAATATGGTTTGTTGAGTCGTTGTATCGATTTAGAGAATCGATTGTGTTTGTTTGTGTATTTACTTTTATGTTCAATGTGTGTTGTTTTGCTTTGAAATTTTTATGTTTGAGTGTGTATTAGGAACTTGAATCAAATGTAGTACTTATCTGGAATGTATTGAGATAATATTGAAGATTTTAAATGGAAATTAGTGAGTTTAATTGAAACCTTATGTTTGATTGATGGATTTAATATTTAATTTTTATAAATTTTTGAAAAATGTTGTGGAAGTTAGAAACTGAAGCTCTACTTTGATATGAGTAATTGGAAGTTGAATTTATGAATTTTGGTGGAAATATAAATTTTAAAAAAATTTTTTGTGAAAGGCGAGTCTGGCGCCTAGGCGCCTAGGCGCCAGAATTCGGCGCCTAGGCACCAGAATTCAGCGCCTAAGTGCCAGTTCGGCCTGTACCCAAAAAATTTACTTAAATAACCCCCAAAAGCCATTTTTGATGCCTAAGCTTCATCTTCTTCCCCATTTTCGCAAAAATACATCCTCTGGATCCATTTTGAGGTCAAAACATCAAGGATTTGAGCGCGAAACCACTCGATTCTTCATCTCAAGGTCAGATCTACACTTTAAACCATTTATTTTCGAACTGAAGTTAGAATTAATTTATATGTTGTCTTAGTTTAATGTTTAGTACTTAATTATTTTGCTTTGTTTTAATTCTATTTCAAATTTAATATCATCATAAAATTAGCGTGATTACTTTTTATATACATGCTTCAATTTTATCTTAATTATTCATAAAAGCATGATTAGAAGTTAATTTTTCTTTTTAAGATTATTTTTACATACTTATTAAAAATTCTTATGATTTTCTTTCTCTCATACTTTTAAATTATCATAGTATACCAAAACTTAAGTTTGGGGGAAGGGAAAATCCATTCAAAATTAAATTTTATTTGTCCTTAAAGAGGTAATATTTTTTTTTAAAATAAAAACTTTTTAACATAACCTAAGGAATGAAGAAATTTATTTGAGATCACTTTTATTTTTTAAATTATAAACAATTTAGTGAAATTAACTAAAATTTTACTAACTTTGATTGTTTTTAAAAATATAATTATTTAACTTAAAGAAGAATGAAATAAAGAATTTTTCTATTCATGGTAGAAATAATAGAATTTTAGAATTATTAAGTAATAAAAAATTATCACTTGAGAAAGAAAAGATTGGAATTCTTTTTGAATTTTCATTTATGTTATAATAATTAAGTAGAAATGTATAAGTTTTGAAAATATAAGTTAAAGATAGCGAAGTTCAAAACCATTAACAGGCTATTCAGATATAGTAATCCTCTCTATAAATTTTTTTTAAAAAAAAGAGATAGAGAGGAGAAGCTTGAGGAAATGCCTAATCAAAAATTGGCTTCACTTGAATTATCTTATAGAAAGAAAACTAATTACATACTTTACTTAATTTTTATGCATAAATATTTATTTAGAAAAGATTTTTCAAGAAGATCTTTTTCTTGTAAATAATCTATGAAAGCTAAATATAATAGACTTCTATTATTTTCAAAATGAATGAAAAGTTTGAAATCTTATGATTTGGTAGTTAAATATTCTTTAAATTCTAAAAATTAAACCTAGTTAGTGAAATTGGGTTAATAATTTACTAAAGACTTTATAAAATTAAAAATTATAAGGAATCTTAAATATTTATCTTTATTTCCAAAGGTTCTAATTTTTTATATATAGTAGAAAGAGTTACTTGAGGACAAGTAACATTTAAGTTTGGGGGATTTTGATCTATAAAAAAATACCTATTTCCTTATATCTTAATTCTTATTAATTTCTAAGGATATTATGCTTTAATGAAAGGTATTTTTTGTGTTTTTGGATGTAGGTAATGTAAAAAGGTCTAAGAAGGAAAAAGGAGCAAAAAGGAGCAAAAATGGAGCAAAATACCAAAAGTATAAAAAATTATGGCCTGGCGCCAGAAACTGGCGTCTAAGCGCCAGACTCGATACAAAAACTGTCAAGTTTTTTACAATTTGATCAATTATTTTGATGGAGTGAGCGGTTATTGGACATTCTAGAAGGCTAACAGTTGTTCCTTGATAATAGGAAATATGATACATTGCATTTGGACGCTCCAAAACAGTTTTAATCACGAAGAGGTGCGAGCCAAAGTGAAGAGGTGCGAAGAACTGGACGAGGTGTCCGGCGCCTAGGCGCGAGACCGACCATCTAGAAGATTCATTGATTGTGGACATGTTTTGAAGAGGTTGTTGACCTCATTTTTGGTGAGGTCTTCTCTTCTTCTTTTTAGTGATTAGGATCTAGCCTTAGGCTTTTCCTTTGACTATCTTAGAGGACTAGAATTGGGACCCACCTTTTAGAAATTCAAACCACTTCTTGACTCCCTGTAAACTCCACAAACTTGACTGTAGACCCCTAATCACCTAGAGGGTTGAAATCGAATGTGGAAGTTTAAAGGATAAGTTCCTATAGGACTCTTTGGCCTTAGGACTGCCCTGGGTGGCCTGGTCTGGTGAAGGGGCTGACTTACACACACTACACTTATACACTACACCTACACACTACACTTCCACATACCTCCTAAAACTACACCCATACCTAACTTAACCTCCTGACTCATGTAGGTGATTCACATGGATGGTCCTTAACCCCTAAGCCCTTGGCTAAGAGGGTTAGGAACAACATAGTGAATGCCTCAAATGAGTCCCTTCATGGCTCATGTGGGCTTGATATGGCTTCATGGCCCAACCAAAATGATTTCTTCCCACTTAAATTCACCCAATCTTCAATTTCCCAAATTTTCAATTTTTGATCCCCGGGACCCTACACCCGCTTAGCCTACCCAAAACCCCGAAATTACCCAAATTTCTCAAAATTTCCAAATTACCCAAAACTCTCCAAAATCAATCCCAAACATCTCCACATCACTTAAACTGATCATCCATACCCAAAAATACCAAAAATACCTCCCAATACCCTCCAAATACCCAAAATACCCCTCTTGGCCTAAAAATCCAAAAATTCAGAAAATTCCCAGAAAATTCCAGAAAATCCCAAATATTCCCAATTTCATTTTGTCCAACTACACCATGGGCCAATTTTGTCAATTTATCCTACTTTTGTCAAAACCCCAATTTGACCCATTTTAACCTAAAGTAAACCCAATGTCAAACCAAACCTACCCAATTGACCCCAATTTTGGTCCAATTCAATTCTAAACTTCAATTCAATATCCCCAATACCAATCTAGACCAAATCCAAGTCTAATTTGATTGAAATTTTGATCCAATCTCACTTTTGGCCTTAAAGCCCAATTTGGACCCATGACCTAAACCTAACCTAAACTCACCCAACTCAATTCCAATTAACCCCAAATCTTTTCTAAATCTTCCTTAACATTCCCACAAGCAAAACACTAACATGATTTGCCCAAAATTTAGACCCAAACCCCACTCAAACTCAACCCAAGGCTAAAAGGCCCATTTTTGACCTAAACCCAAACCTAACCCAAATGAGCCCAAATCCCAAAATCAAAGCCCAACCAAAGCCAAAACTTCTTTGAAACACCCCCATAAACATTTCTCAACATTGATTTTACATCAATTTCAACTCTAGCCCAACATTAGCCCAACTTGGCCCACTTGGACCTACATAGGCCCACTTACCAAATAAACCCAAATTCAAACCAATTCAACTCCAAATCACATCAAATTGATTCCAAGCCCTTCATAGAACATCCCTAAACCAATTATGACATTTATTTGACAAATTTCTTCACAAAATTTTTATCCAAATGCCCATCCTAAAATCAAAAGCCCATTTCCCTTAAACTTTCCTAAAAGCCCACTCCCTTCAAATTCAAAAGCCCAAATTCATCCAAAAGCCCACATGACACTTCCTTTCATCATCCATTTAATCAAAATTTTTCCTAAGTTCCAAAATCATCAATCAAATAATTCCAAATCAAGCCACATGCCAAATCACCCCAAAATATCCAAAATTCTTAAAACCCATTTTCATGAAATTGACCCAAGCTTTTCCCAAGCCAAATGGAGCCAAGGATGAGCCATTCACAAGCCACATGAAGCCATGGAAGGCTTGACATGTGATCAAGCCATTAATGGCAAAAGGAGGGGCCCCTTTCCTAATCCTCCTTAACCCCTTTTTTACCTTAAGCATGTCACACACTAAACCATGCTTAGCCACCTCATCATGGATGGAGACCACACCACTCTCCCTTGGGCTGACCCAGCTGATCCTCTCGGCCCAAAATCAGGCCATGGGGAGGTGCACCCAGCCCAAACCAATGGGTTGACCAAATTAAGACCAAAATGACCCCCTCCCCATTCCATTTTAATTCGAACACTTTACACATGTCCAAGCCCGATTGACTTCACCATTGCCGAGCCCTGACCTCCCCGGTCAAGATGGTGACCCATGCCTGCCGGCCGGCCGCTCGGATCGCCGGAAAACACCATGGCCGAGAGCTCGCATGTGAGCCAACATTGAAATTCTCACTTGCTGAGCTGCCCCATACCTAGTGGTCACCATGGTTGATCTTCTCCTCACCAGAGCAGCTGATCCCAAGCCCTAACTACCCCTGGGAGGCCTTCCACCCTCTCCTATTTAAACTCCACCTCTCTCGGCCATGAGATGAGCTAAGCACAAACCTTGCCAAAACTCTGCCAAAATTGTTCCAGACCCTTCTCCACCCTTAGAGCACTTGATCCCAGGTGAAATCCCCCTGCCATTTCTCCTCTCGCGAGCTCAATTTCGAGTTGAAATTCCACCCAAAACCAGGACACTTCTCCACGGTGAGCCAATTCCCAAATTGATTGGTTCTACACCTTCACCGGACCAAGGGAAGGTGTCCACCGATAAAAGCCCCATCTCCGGGCCACCCGGTTGCTCCGGCCTCCAAGCTTTGTGATCGGGCTTGGTCGAAATCATATCCGGACAATTCACCGGACCGGGAGACTTCATCCGGAGCTTGCGGGATCCGATCGAAGGTGCAACAACTCTCGGATTGAAGCCACACTTCTACGAGCCAAGGTATGAGCTAATTCTTCATCCCGAAGCTTCGGAGAATCTCTATTTCAAATGCCTTAGTTTCAATGCATGTTAACCGTATAGATGTGTTCGTCTCTTCGAGACGAATCCATAGAGTATAAGAACATAAAAATCCATTGAGAATCGAGTGAGATCTTAGGGATTTAGTGTGGACGGCTCTCGGGTGAGAACACTTGGGGACGATGAACGGATGCCGTCCATTCAATACACGCGCGGACGAACGGCTCAGATGGCGTCGGACCGAGAAACGGTGCGAGAACCGCGGGGCCCGGGCTGCGCGACTCGAGTGGCGGCGTCGAATGGGAGCGCGCCGCGTGGCCTTTCGGAGGCTGCCGAGGATGCGGCGGCGCCGCGTGGATAAATAGAAAATAAGGGTATTTTCTTATTTATTTAATTCCTAAACTTCAAAAATTCATATCTCTGTGTAGGAAAATCATAAAAATAAAATAAAAATACCCTCTTGCTCGAGTGAACAGAGAAGAATAATGTGGAAAAGAAATCATTTAATTTCATCAAGTATTTTATTTTTTATAATTTATTTACTCCCTGCATTATTTTAATTCTCCATGCATGCATACAATTCACCATGGCATGAGACCATAGGGCTTTTGAAGCCTGCTGAATTTGGGAACATTCCCTGAATTTTCCAAAGTCGGAGGCCATCCTATAAAAAGTTATTGATTTTTCAAGTTCAGGTTACTTGTTTTGAATATTTTAATTCCAATAAATAGCATGTTGTGAAATAAATTCTAGGAAAATTTGGTGATGTTCCTTATGACTAGAGAACCCTAGGAAAAATAGGTTTTGACTTAGTTCATTTAAAACAACCCTAATTGGCTTAAACACCCAAAATAGGTCTTTAATTAATTAGAGTTAACCATGCATCAAATTGACTTGAAATTAATTCTCTACCGACCTTTAGGATCAGAGGAATCCACCATAAAAATTTGAGGTCAATTGGACTTGGTTAGCCCCACTAATTGGGTTGATTAAGCCACTTAGCCATTTTAAACTTTAAAAATTCATAACTTTTAAAATATCTTTCAAAAATTCACCAAATTGGTTTTGGAGCCTCTCTGATATCAGGGGAACCTAAGAAAATTAAAATTTCAATTTTCTAAAAAAGTTGATTTTTAATAATATTTTAATATTTTTAATAATTAAAAAATAATAAAAATCAAAAAAATAATAAAATTCACCAAAATGTCACATTTTGAACTTTAATCACATAGGAACAAACCCTATATTTTTCCTAGGTCTATTTAGTGAGATATTAAATTTTAAAGCTTTAAGGTAATTTTAAAATTAAAAAAATGTATTTTCTAGCATTTTCACTAAAATAATTATAATAAATCTTAGAAAAATCAGAAAATTGCAAAATTTGCTTCTCTAATTTCCTTGATATAAGAGAGATTTTTGAAAATTATAAAATCCATTTTTCAACACTTATTTTATTTTAAAATTAATTAACACTCCAAAATTTAAAATAATTATAATAAAAATAATATAATTCAAAAAATCACCAAAATTGGTCCAAGTGCTTCTCTGGTCATTAGGAATGTCCCCTAATTTTCCTAAGGACAGAAACTTTCCCTTGGTCATGTTATTAAATTTTCCTTGTAAATCTCTATTTTTCACCAAAAATAATTATATTAATAAATTAAATACAGAAAAATCACATTTTCTCCTCTCATGTCTTTATTGACATATGGGTGAAGTTACATAAAAATTTCAAGTTCATTTGAGTTCAATTTAGTGAGTTATGAAATTATTAAGCTTAAAGGGTAAAATGGTAATTAAAATATTTAATCCTTAATTAAAACTTTTAGGTTTAATAAAAAAAATTAACAAGTAAAATATTTGATCCTAAATCTGATTTGGATGATTGAAATTTAAATAATTAAAGGGTAGAAACCCATTAAACAATTTTAAAATTATTAAACCTTAATTAAATAATTGATTAAATTTGGAAGAATAATAAAATTGGAATTATTAAAATAGGGATATTATTAGGAAGAAATTTATTCTTTAATTCAAAAATCCCTAAACTAATCATCTCATTAATATTCAATTCTTAATTAAAATGATAACTCAAAATTCAAAATATTAAAAGACTTAATCATTAAACTAAAATTAAATTATTAAACTCTTTTAAAAAAAATTCAATTAAAATTTAAAAAAAATAAAATAAAATAAAATAAAATTAAAATTAAATTAAATTAAATAAATTAAATTAAATTAAATAATTAAATTAAATTAAATCAAATTAAATTAAATCAAATAATTAAATTAAATTAAATTGAATTAAATTAAACAATTAAATTAAACTAAATTAAATTAAATTAAATAAATTAAATTAAATTAAACAATCAAATTAAATTAAATTAAATTAAACCAAATTAAATTAAATTAAATAATTAAATTAAATTAAATAAATTAAATTAAATTGAATAATTAAATTAAATTAAATAATTAAATTAAATTAAATCAAATTAAATTAAATCAAATAATTAAATTAAATTAAATTAAATTAAATCAAATTAAATTAAAATTAAATCAAATCAAATTAATTAAACATCAAATCAAATTAAATTGAACTATATTGAATTAAATTAAATTAAAACTCAATTAAATTAAACTAAATTAAATTAAGTTGAATTAAATATAATATCACCAAAGACATAAAGAATTCAAAATAAATCTAAAATAACTTGAACAACTATTCCAAATTTAAACCCACTAATGGAAATTAAACTAAATCACAAACATACTAATTTACCCTGAAAGCTTTGGTTATTATAACTCCTAAATAGAACATTAAATGAAATGTTACTTCACTCTTAGGATATTCAAATGTCACTGGTTCAGCTGAGCAAGATAACAACAAAACTTGAATCCTAGGACAATTAATTCATTTATATAATTAAATTCATTTGGACTTAAAACGATCCTAGAAATATTGAAAAGATGTTTAAGATCCCTCTTAAGCACTTCCTCGATATGATAGGACATTTATAAGAACAATTGAATTTAATTATTCTTTGATGAAGAAAATCGTCTTCGAACGAAATCATGAAGACCTAGACGTCATAGGAAATGACTAGCTATAGGATTATGAATTTGGTAGAAAACCAAAACCCTTACTTTAGCTCTACCTAGGAACTTGCTTAAGTATTCTAATTATGTTTTAAGTGTAGCTTGGGATGACGGGAAGAGCCTCCAGGTACGCTTTTATTTTATTGCAATTTACTTTCTTGCAATTTACTTTCTACTGCAATTTACTTTCTTGCAAATGTACTTTATTTTGCTTGCATGATAAACAAGCGTTGCATGAAAACCCACACCTTTAGGATAGACCCTAAAACTGAAACCAAAACTAAGTTAAAAGTCATTGCAAGATAAAATTCACCGCCACAACATTTCAAAATATAAAACAACTCAAAATTTAATCACAAACAGAACACAAAACTACAATTGCAACTAAATTAAAACGTCCTGTTGGATGATCGGGAATACCTCGGATGATGTAACCTACGTGTTGCTAACGGGATTTCCCACGGTCTAAATGAAAGTGTGGAACTCATTCGGTTGAGTTTAGCAAATTCATACGGACTAAGTGAATCCGATAAAAATAATGATGCGGAAGGATGGAACCAGTGGGATCTTAGCCAGGTGTCGTTATAATCAACATTAAGATTTGTTTTAATTAAAATACAAAAAACACTTGGAAAATTAAGACTTCTCTAAACCAAAACACTTTTCTCATCCCCTGATTTATGACTTCTAAAACTAAACCTCTGCAACAACAAGGAGCTCGGAGCATGGTGGGCAGCACGGCCATCGTCATCAGCAAAACCTGAGTCTACTCCAGCAAAACTTTCCTAGAATTAAATAACAAATCCATAGGACTTCGAGGTAGTTTGCCTAGTGCAACATAAATCCTCAACCTTTTGTTAGGCATTTGCACTGCAAATTAAGCCCTAACCGGTCTTAGGATTCCAAGGTAGTCGTTGGGTACGACATAAACCCTCACATCTTCGAGGCTATTTGTTTGATTTTATCATACAAATATAAGCCCTAATTAATTAAAATTGGCAAGATCAAAACATTAAACAAACAATAGGACTTTCCTAAATTCAAGCTAAACAATAGGATAGTCGGGAAATCACGGAGTTCACTTCGAATGCTGTGATTTCTCCTACTTTTCTTCCTTTGGATTCCCAAAATAAAATGTTCCAAATTTGATCCATTCCTTTTGAAATTCCAAATTTCAATCCCTTGAAAATCTTAAACTTTGAAAATCTTGAGAGCGAATTATTGATTACTTATCGAGAGTTTTCTTAGGTGATTCCCATCACTTAAGATGTAATTAACTATAGGGGCTTGCCCTTATAGGGAATTCTAAAGAACCCGGGTAATATAAACCCTGTTTAATGTTTTCATATTAAGCAGGGGAAACTTGTCGGCTTATAAGATTGGTTCGCAGACCAAACAGATGTCACAAATCTTCTAGTTTATTTAATCGGGCCCCACCACCAAGCAGTGTGTCTATCCTTAGGGATAGATACACGGTTTGTGGTGCGGTGCTCGTTTACATAAACTATTTGGGATGTGAGATCGGTTTAATCTCATATCTTAAAACCTTCAAATTTAAAATTATTTTCAAAATCAAATACTCATTTTCAAATTATTTATTTTAATTAAATTAAAAATTCGACTGACGATTTACGTTAGGCGACCCTCTTCAAAATAAAACACAACCTAAAAATATGCCGACGGGATTTACGGCGACTCACGTGAGGAAAATTCCTCTCTCCATTTTAATCGAATAATTACGCTTTCAAAAATCGGTAGTGCATCCATGTCCTTAGTGGATCAAACTACCCTTCTTTCCGTTGGAATACTATGTTCATTTCTATCTTGAATGAGTATAGCCAACATTCTCTCGGATTTAGGAGCCATTTGTTTAGACACCCCTAAACGAGAGGTTCCGAGATCCTTTTACCTCATTTTTGAGGTGGGGTGGACCCCCAATAGGTGTTAGTTTAGGAATGATCCTTCGAGTCGAGAAGTCTTGCTTAAGACTCTCTTTTCCTTTCCAACTCCGAATCAGATTCCTTACCTTCTCTACACCTTTGAATATTCCGTTCTAAATAAACAAACCCTCTAATAAGTGACTCTTTTAACAAATGACTCCTTATTATAAATACATGAACAAAGATGAGTTCGGACTCTTTTCAATTCCTTTCTTTTCGTCCTAAAGAAAAGAAGCATAACTTGGGACTGACAACCATAATCTACCTGCCGAAATGGAAGCCCCAGGCTGATTTTCTCCTTCACCAACGGACTGGACTTCGTTGTCTATAAGGATGAGGCTGCCCGACAATGGGGTCATCCGATTTGGACGAGGATTTGAAAACACGAACGTCAAGGTCACCGACGTCTCCCTCTTTGCAGCGACGAACAAGGTATCCGAGGCCGAGGAGCCACTGCCGAGTTCGACCTTAGGTCGACCCAAGAGTTTCCTCCCTGCAAAGGGTCCCGACTAGGAGGAGTGCTGCCGTCCGCGGGAGGACATTCTCACTACCCCCACTCTGGTCTAGTTGTTTACGCACCTACCCCGACTTACGCCGAATCAAAGGGGAAAGAAATCCGGAACTATGGTAAACCCGTTACCGTGGAGGGTACGGATCTTCTGTAAGACCTTCGTTTCGAAATCGGGTCCGGTTCAAAGATTCCGTCGGCGACGAAGACCCGAAGAAGAAATAGAAATAGAAGGATCGCCGGAGAAGCCGGAGCTGCGAGATTGCTTTCTGGAGGAAATTCCGGAGCCGCAGAATATACACCGCTACCGAATATACATCATTGCTCGACTACATACCACTTTTGGGAGGAAGCGGGTTCCATCCCCTCTCCGCCGCGAGAGGATGAGGAGAATGTTCGCAAGATTGTCGCCACATTACCTCGGCCGGCATACTACGACGATAGCCGCAAGAAAAGAACTAGAACCACGCCGTTTGCTCGACTGCGAACTTTGGTAGAAAAGTTAGCAAGGAAGGAAAAGCCGCCCAGTATCGGAAATTCTACGAAGGATAGGGCGGGTGCCTGGTCAAATCCCGTCTTGGGCCCGAGTAGAACCCGCCATCATGATAGAAAAGCCGAGCAAGAGAATGAAGGCTAGCCCGCCCTGTCGTAGTATCGGGATTACGGATTAGGGAGGATACCACCTTCCGGCATTTGGCCGATAGACCATCCGGTCATGGGCAGCCTGGCGCTAGAAGGATGGTGTGGCGTCCCACTACGGGGCGATTGAGGCTGAAACGACGGCCCGAGAGAGAAAGTCTCGCCGGGAGGCTGGAATGCGAAGAAAGTGCTACTTGCGATAAAGGGGACTCGAGAAAAAGAGACCCGACAACTATCACATGACAACCGCAAAGACACACGAAAGCTCCGCTAGAAGATGCCATGGAAAAGTTGAGAACCGACATCCGACGGTTGGCAAAAGAAAGAGAAGAAAAGTTCGGGGATGAGATCGACTCATCGGAATTCATGGACAACGAATATGCGAGAAATCAATATGGTTGAGACACGAGCTTCATCGGCTTCTCGAGGTGCTCCTGCGGCCACGAAAGAGAGGAGCCGGAGCCGATGAAAAGACGGCTTCGGGGAAAAGACGACACGATCACTCGAATGGCGAAAAGGATGGAAGAGATGGCCGTAGCTCTGGCCACTCTCCAGAGTCAAGTACAACCACATAGAGAGACACCCCCAGAGGTCATTCACATTGTAGACGGAGGAAAGGAGATTACATCCGTCAATGGGGATGACCAGCTAAAAAAGGACACGACACAAAGTATGATCCCTGAAAAGGATATCAAAAACTTGGTAGAACAAGCGAGTGCGAGAAGCCCTAGCACAATCGAAGAACGAGACATCTATTCGGACGGGTAGACCTTACCCGGAAGAATTCGACGCCGTCCGATACCGAAAGGCTTCGTACCACCTCTGTTTAAGACCTTCGACGGAACGGGAACCCCGACGGCATGTTGCACACTTTCGTGCTAGTTGTTGCAATGCGGCGGGAGCGATGCGTTACTCTTCCGACGGTTCGTCGATAGTACGTCGAGAATCGCCTTCGGCCGGTATGCGAGGTACCCGATGGTTCGAGTAAAGACATTCTTAGAGCTAGAGAGCCTCTTCATCGAGCGATTTGCCGGAGCTCGACACCACATCACTATAGGTGATTTAGTGGTAGAGAAACAAAGGCCGAATGAAACTTTAGTGGATTACATACTTCGATGGAGAAATTTAAGCATGAAGTGTGAACCACAACTGCAAGAACAACATGCGATCGGCATCTTGCTTAAAAGCATTCACGGCCCGATAGCACTTCTCCTCAAAGGATTCACTATTAAGACTTTTGAGAAGTTGTTAAGCAAGGCCGGAAGCTTGCAAGAAGAGGCGAAGCAATTAAGTTTTGCAGACAAGACGGACAAGCAGAAGCCGTTGAAGACCTTCGAAAAGAAATCCGGGATCGTTGCAGCAGTTGACAAAGGAAAGCAACCGATGCAAATACCACTAGAACTGCCGCAGCAACCACAACGAGATTACCGGCAACCCCGATCCGGCTATCGGTCGTCTCCGCGGTATGAACAACCGTCCCGTCCGCAACGTACATTAAGGGAGCTTCGAGCAGAGAATATCCGTTCAAAAATGAAGCAGTACCAAAGATGTTCCGTAGCCTAATGAAAACTCCAGATTTCCAGCTGCCAGAGCCCAAAAGACCAGAGGAAGTCAACAAGAAAGGTGATCCCAACTTTTGCCCCTACCACCGGATGCTTGGGCACAAGATAGAAGATTGTATTACCTTTAAAAGTTGGCTCAACGACAACCTTCGGAAAGGAAATATAACAATCCCGAAGGAGTACATGAAGGAACCCCAGAAAGGAGGTTCCGTCAATGTTATCTCAACCGATCCCGTCATCCCGATAGATCCCTATGCAACCGACGATGGATGGACTACCGCTGGACGAGGTCTTCGAAGAAGATTTTAGACAACATCCGAACCGCTTCGGTGCGAGCTTCAATTCAGAGTTCGAGACCTGTTAAGCCGGTACTATCACTTGCGATAGAAGAACCACCTCGACAGGAGACAATCGAAGAAAAGAAGAAGATTAACGAAGAAGAGGGGACCGAGATTCCTAAGGCTAGACTAGGAGCTGCTTATCCTAGGATAGTTGTTTCCGATTCGGGGGAAAAATCCCTCGAACCTCTGATTTTGTATGATTATCTGCTCACTTCGGTGGGATCATATAATGATAAGGGTGATGGCGTTGGCTACGTTTTGACTGTTTCTAACGATTACGTAACTAATGACAATCCGGACATCGACTTCGATGCCAACAACAATTCTCAAATCATACAAGATCTCGACGATCAGAATGACAAAGAAGGCATCCATCAATGAGGCTACGAGAGTTCAACAAGCAACGGATCTATCTGTGAGTTTCGAGGAGCTCCAGTTACGATAGAGTTAGAGCCTTCAGATTTTGAAGATAATCCGGAAGAGCTCGTCATTCCGATTCGGGGAGGAGACACCGGCAAGTTCGACACTAGATTCGAAGAAATTACGAAGTCGACTTAAGAAGTGGAAAAGTTCTACCTCCAAGAATGGGTCCAAAAGACAAAGGAAAGCGGTGGTTGTTCAAGACGAACCAACCCCGGCGGAAGAAATACCCATTCGAGAAGAAGTCGAGACACATGGAAACAAAGTGGACTACAACGTGCTAGCCCATCTTAGGAAACTACCGGCCAAACTGAGCATTTACGATGCTCTCATTTTATCAAAGGAGATGAGAGAAGCTCTGATCAAAGCCTTACTTGATCCAGAAATTTGCTTAGCTCAAATGGCCGGAGATTCCTTAGATGAGGTTTGCTCGTTAAAGGAACGACGAGGCGTTACCTTCACGGACAATGACTTACTACTTGGGACGACGGATCACAGCCGACCGTTGTACATTTCGATTACAATTGGGAAGTTTACGCTCTCCGAGTATTGGTGGATCCGGGAGCATCAATCAATATAATGAGTCTTCGAACACTAGCATACTTGGAAATTGATGCTCGCGAGCTCGAAGCGGACAAAATGTTATTAAGAGGATTCGACCGGAAAGGAGAAAGAGCCCTCGGGTCAATAACGCTGCGATGAAAACCGGTGACTTAGCAAAGACAACCGCAAAATTTCACATAATCGATTCGAAACGTCGTTCAACGATCTCTTGGGCCGACCATGGATACATGAAAACGGGATGGTACCATCATCTCGCACCGGTGCATCAAATACTACGATGGAGGGGAACGAGTGCATCAAAGGTGACTTGCAACCATTCTCCGTACATGAGATTGGAATCCATGAAGATGCGAGCTTATTATGCACCGCCGAAGAAAACAATCTTCTCCGGAGATACCGTAACAAATGAAGCAAAGAAAGTTCGAGACAACGAAGAACCTGAAGTTACAGTCCAACGAGTCACTCACCACTCCCTTCCGGCGAGATGGTGAAGGTTTCTCCACGACTCGCATCCGAGGTCGAGGCCGGGGACGAGGTCGTGGTAGAGACGCTAGGACAATTGGACGGAGGAAACCAACCATCAATGTTGATTGGAATGATAGTTACGAAGAAGAAAAGGAAATCAAGCAAGAAGCGACAACAATAAGTCGAAAGAAGCCGCAATACGAAGATCTCCTCGAAGATGAAAAGAACGAAGAATACAAATCAATGTACGAGAAGATTAACCACTACGTACATACTATGACCCTAACCCGATCCATTCGACAAGATCGAGGGTATGGTGGTCAAAGAGGTACGTAACGATGGTGCAAGGCCAATCAAATTCTACCGTGGTGCTTCTTCCTCCAAAGCTGAAAATAATGTACAATTCGAAGATGTCACTTCATCGAATTAATGGAATTACCTTTTGAGTGGTACTCTCCCTGTGTTCAAAATTTAATTCAACGTGGTTTCTTACCTCGACAATGGACAAAAGGCCAATCACAACATTTTGAAAAGTTATGGAATAACTCCGGTCGTCCACCGATTCAAAGCATGGTCTCGGATTCGACACGGTAGGGTCGATTGACGATACTGAATTTTGCTTGGTTGTCACTTGCAAGTCCAATGAAAGCTGCATGGAAACTACGGACGAACTCGAAGATTTACAAATTGGGGACGCTCCACCGAATTCGAAGAAGAGATCAAATCTACGATAGATGAGTTGATGGAAGTTAACTTAGGCACTAGCGAAGAGCCTAGACCTACCTTTGTTAGCTCCTTACTCGATAAAGAAGACTCCGAAGAAATAATCAAGTTATTAATGGAATTTAAGGACTTGTTTTGCTTGGAACTACGATGAAATGCCGGGATTAGCTCGGAGGTTGCGGTCCATAAGCTAGGAGTGGATCCTACTACGTCCCGGTCGGACAAGGTCCCGGAAGAATGCGTCTAGAAATCGAACAACAAGTCATAGCCGAAGTTAAAAAGCTAATAGACGCTAAATTTGTCAGTGAAGAACAATACCCGACTTGGATAGCCAATGTAGTGCCGGTCGAGAAGAAGAATGGTCGAATCGGAATTTGTGTAGACTTCAGAGATTTAAACAAGGCATGTCCGAAGGATGAATTCCTTCTACCGATCCCGGAATTAATGATCGACATTGCTTCGACACATGAAATATTCTCATTCATGGATGAATCTTCAGGATACAACCAGATAAAAATGACTCCAGAAGATGAAAAGCTTACAGCATTCAGAACGCCGATCGGAGTATTTTGCTACACAGTAATGCCATTCGGACTAAAGAACGCAGGAGCAACCTACCAAAGAGCAATGACAAGAATTTTTGATGATCTCATCCACAATAGAGTCGAATGCTACGTGGACGATGTGGTCATCAAAAGCAAAGTAAAGGAAAACCACCTGTATGATTTGAGAATTGTTTTCGAACGATTAAGACAATTTAACCTTAAGATGAATCCCTTAAAATGCGCCTTCGGCGTCACCTCCGGGAAATTCTTAGGATTCGTTGTCCGACATCGTGGAATTGAAATCGACCGGAAAAGATTAAAGCTATCTTAGAAATGCCACCTCCCAAAACCTTAAAACAACTACGATCTTTTCAAGGGAAGGCGGCATATCTTCGACGCTTTATCTCAAACCTGTCGGGTAGGTGTCGGCCTTTCTCGGCACTAGTTAAAAAGGACGCCAAATTTATTTGGGAAGAAAAATGCCGAGAAAGCCTTCGAGGACATTAAACAATATTTAATGACACCTCCTGTCTTAGCAGCCCCGATCTCGGAGTAGACCGGCGATACTTTACACCGCGGCTCTGAGACAACTCTCTCGGAGCCCTGATAGCCGGAGTCGATGATGAGGGTAAAGAAAATGCTCTTTACTACTTAAGCCGTCGTTTACTCCCGACGGAAGTAAGGTATCCCGCAATTGAAAAGCATTGTTTGGCCACGATCTTCGCCGCTCAAAAGCTCGGGCACTACATGCTTTCTCATAAGGTCAACTCGATCTCGAAGTTTAACCCATTGCAATACTTGATGACTCGTCCAACACTTTCCGGCGGACTTGCCGGATGGTCGATGATATTATTGCAATTCGATATAACTTTCGTGCCTCTGCGTGCCGTGAAGGGACAAGTCTTAGCGGACTTTCTCGCGGCACACCCTTTGCGGCGGAATCTCCTCTCAATGACGATTTGCCGGATGAACAAATAATGAACCTAGAAGACCTTGATGATCGACGTTGGGAATTATACTTCGACGGAGCATCTTCGGCACACAAAGACGAAGAATCGCAAGTGATAGTGCCCGGTAAGGCAGGAATCGGGCTAATCTTTATAACACCGGAGCGGGGGATGTTAAGATACTCCTACCACTTGACAGAACCGTGTACAAACAATGAAGCAGAATACGAAGCCCTCATAACAGGACTGGAATTAGCTATTCAAATGAGGATAACGGACATCAACATCTACGGGGATTCGCAGTTAATCATTCAACGGATCGCCGGACAATACGGAATTTTAAAGCCAAGACTCGAACAATACTTCCGGTATGTCATACAGATTGTTGGAACGGATTCCAAATGTGACAATCTACAAAATTCCCAGAAAGAAAATGCTTTAGCGGATGCTTTAGCCCGTCTCGCTAAAGAATTTGCACTGTTTGCAAGATGAATCGAGTGGAAGTGTCGGTTCACGGACGTCGAGTCCTATCACGGCTCGACATAGACACAATACACGAATCGAAAAAGAAAAAGAAGTAGTTGCGGCGGTGACGAGAAAACACGAGAAGATTGGCGACGGCCATTGATGAACTACCTGCAAACAGGAAAGCTACCAGACGATAGGTCGCTAGCCCATCAGATCAAGAAAAGAACTCTGTCCTACGCATTAATAAACAACACATTATACAGAAGGTCTTTTGATCAAATGTGGCTAAGGTGCCTAAGCGGGTCCGAGGCCCGTGAAATCGTTAAAGAGGTGCATTCAGGACTGCGTGGCGCTCACCAGTCGGGTCCAAAGATGAAAATGAAAATTAAAAGACTAGGGTACTACTGGTCCTCGATGATGACCGACTGCATGAAAATCGCCAAGAGCTGTCATCAATGCCAAGTGCACGGAGTGGTTCTACATCAACCTCCAAATGTGCTGCACTCGACAATTGCGTCGTGGCCATTTGAATGTTGGGGCACGGATATAGTGGGTCCGATAGAACCACCATCTTCGAAAGGACATCGTTTCATTCTTGCGGCTACGGATTACTTTTCCAAGTGGGCAGAGGCAGTTCCACTTAGAGAAGTGAAAGCACACCACGTGCTACAGTTTTTCAAGAACCAAGTTGTCTACCGTTTCGGTGTGCCGCGCGGAGATCATCTCAGATAATGGGTCTGCATTCAGAAGCACACAAATCAACAATTTTGTCGGGAGACACGGAATCGGTCGGCGATACTCAACAATTTACTACCCAAGAGCAAACGGTCTCGCTGAGGCTTTTAATAAAACTCTCGTTCAAATTTTAAAGAAAACCTTGGATTATAATAAGAGAAATTGGCACGAGAAATTGTTAGAAGCCTTATGGGCCTACCAGACAACCTTCAGAACTCCTACTCAAGCTACACCTTACGCTCTGGTGTACGGGTCCGAGGTAGTGTTACCATTAGAGGTTCAACTTCCTTCACTCAAAATTGCAGTTGCAAACAAGATCACGACAGAAGAGAACGCCAAATTACGACTTGAAGAATTAGAAAGCCTGGAAGGGAAAAGACTTGCAGCGCAACAAAATTTAGAACTATACCAAGCTAAGATGGTTCAAGCCCATGACAAATCGAGTCCGCCCAAGAACCTTCAAAGTTGGTGACTTAGTTCTCGTTCTCGAGAGACCTATTCTTGCACACCGCAAGATAGGAGGAAAATTCGAACCTACTTGGGAAGGACCATTTGTGGTTGAAGCGAGTATACTCAGGAGGTTCCTACCAGCTAGTGAATTGCCAGGGAGAACGACATATGCTTCCGATCAACGGACGATACTTGAAAAAGTATTACGCTACCTGATGTTTCGAGGGAATGAATAAGACTTCATCCCTAAAAAACACGGGTGAAGTAATTACTTATGATTGGGTCCGAACCCAAAAATAAAATGTGCTAAAATAAATAAAATCATGATAATAAAGTTTTCCTTGTTTTCCTTTCCAAATCAAAATCTCTTTCCTGATCTTATCCTACTTCATTCCTGTTAAATTTTAAAAATATATATATAAATAAAAAAATGTATCTTTAAATAAACATTTTCTTAATGTTCTTGTTCTTAGTACGGCCCACGATCCTTTTCCTTGTCTTTTCGCGGGGAAATGTCGAACGGGCGGTTGGTCCTGAACTTTAAGAATGGCGTAAGCCTTGCACTCGATGAAAAGAGGGTGAAAGATGGAGCGATAATCGAGATTGACTCGGATTTCGCACCGACGGAGCCTACGATACGAGGAAAGTGATCGGGTCCCGGTTAACCGAGAAGAACTACCGGGCGGACAGAGTGATGAAAGTGGGTGGCCCAAGCCACCAATGCAACAACAAGAAAAGAAAAGCAAATACCGAAGAAGATAAGAAAATGAAGTCCGTAGTTGCTACAGCAGAGGGTAGGCTTGTCAGCGCCGCGCCCACAAAGACTCATGAAGTTCGAAGGGCTACTCTCACAGCCACGCAACGAAGAAATAAGAATCGCCGTATCCGTAAGATGTTAACAAAATTAGCTGCGGACCAGCGCGACGAGACAGTTGCTACTGCCAGTACACACATTTCAAGGACACCGGTTCACCGGGAACTCGAAGAAAGGAGGCCGGTTCCTAGGATAACGAAAAGAACCGGGGAAATCTCCGGAAGATCGAAGAAAGAAGGCTACCACGCCTCCGGATAGAACCACCGGTAATGCATGACCTTGTTGCGAAGCAACCCCGGGGGATGTCCCGACAGCATCATCCACGAGGAGCCGAGGTATGCGGGGGAACGTGAAGGGATTGAACCATATATCCCACAATATGTCACAAGGCCTCGCCATCGCGGATCATTCCGGAATACGAGCTGGAGAGAATGCAGAATGTTGAAAAGAAAACTTTTGAATACTTCGAGAGAATTAAAGGAAGAAGGATTAACATACTAGAGGGCCTCGAGCTACATACAGACGTATTCTCAGAGTATGAACAACAGCAAATCGTGGATTGTATCCGGGATTTGAAAAGAATGGGCCGAGCGAGGCCGCCCGAGGAAAACACATACTCGGAACCCCGGAGATGGATGCCGGGGAAAGGAAGAATCACAATACAATGTGGATGCTGCTACTAACTTTGCTGAAGACGAAGGGAAATCCACGGGGATACTCCGTCATGGGCAAGTAGATCCGATGCCATTAGTCATCAAGAGAATGGTAAAGAGATTAATAACATGGAGGGTATTGCCAGCAGATTGCATACCCAATAGCTGCATCATCAACATTTACAAACAGGGTGACTGCATACCCCCACATATAGACCACCACGACTTCGTCAGACCTTTCTGCACAGTCTCTTTCTTGAACGAATGTGACATCATGTTTGGATCTGATCTCCGGATAGCAGGCCCGGGTGAGTTCCGAGGACCAGTAAAGATACCTTTACCGGTGGGTTCCGTCATGATACTGCAGGGTAACGGAGCAGATATCGCAAAGCATTGCATACCAGAGTGCCGGTGGAGCGGATCTCGGTTACTTTCGGGAGAATGGACGACAGCAAAATACCTTACCATTTCCAACCAGACCCCGAGCTAGAGAACCTCCGGCCTTACGAGCTGTGAGTTACATGGGAAATATCACACCTCCAACGTACATCCAGCCGGCATCCTTGCCAAGGATGGCTTGGAAGGTGATGTTATTGACCATGTACCCCACTATTCAGACATGGATTTTTGATAGATGTTTCTTTTGATGAACCAACAAAGATCATACATAGTCTGTTTTGAGTCTACATGGATTGTATGAGATATATTCCAGATCAAGTTGTATGAAGTATTTTCAACATGATTGGAATGAAAGTGACCATGTCACATTTTTGGCCTTCACCTCTTTTGTGCAAATTGATTGGGAAACGCCATTAAAGTTAAATGAACTTCGAACAAAGAACAGAAAAGAAAGAAACAAAAGAAAACTTTCCTTAAATCTTAAAAAAATGACAAACATCAAATTCACATGAACATTAAATAAACGATAAAATAAAATTTGAACCATTAATAGATAAACGAAATCAACACAAATCTCAAATTCCATCCTTCCAAATTTCAAATCAAATTTCAAATTCAATCTTTCCAAATTCTGGATCAAATTTCAATCTTTTCAAATCTCAAATCAAATTCTCAACCGAGTTCCAAATCCAATCCCGATCAAGTTTCAAATTTGATCTTCCAAATTTCAAATCAAATCTTGAATCAAATTTCAATCGAGTTCAAACTCATCCTTCCAAATTTCTAAATTCAATCTTTCCAGATTCCATATCCAGTCTCAATCAAATTCAAATTCAATTTCTTCCAGATCTCGAATCAAATATAAATCAAATTCAACCTTTTGGGTCGAGGATTTTACATCCAAGACTGCACTGCTTTAGGATTCTTTCCCTATTGCACTGAAATACATCAAATTCAAACTTTTGGGTCGAGGATTTTACATCCAAGACTGCACTGCTTTAGGATTCTTTCCCTATTGCACTCTGAAATACATCAAATTCAAACTTTTGGGTCGAGGATTTTACATCCAAGATCGCACTTGCTTTAGGATTCTTTCCCTATTGCACTGAAATACATCAAATTCAAACTTTTGGGTCGAGGATTTTACATCCAAGACTGCCTGTTGCTAGGATTCTTTCCCTATTGCACTGAAATACATCAAATTCAAATTTTTGGGTCGAGGATTTTATATCCAAGACTGCACTGCTTTAGGATTCTTTCCCTATTGCACTGAAGTACATCAAATTCAACCTTTTGGGTCGAGGATTTTACATCCAAGGCTGCACTGCTTTAGGATTCTTTCCTATTGCACTGAAATACATCAAATTCAAACTTTTGGGTCGAGGATTTTACATCCAAGACTGCATCGCTTTAGGATTCTTTTCCTATCGCACTGAAATACATCAAATTCAAACTTTTGGGTCGAGGATTTTACATCCGAGACTGCATTGCTTTAGGATTCTTTCCCTATTGCGATGAAATACATCAAAATCAAACTCTTGAGGTTAAGGATTTTACGTCCAATACCGCATTACTCTGAGATCTATTCTCATTGCAACGATTCAATCTAATCAATTCAATTTTCTTTCGAGGTTGGAGATGTTACATCTAAAACCTCAGAATTCCAATTTTCATTTCAAATCAAATCCTTCAAATTAATTTTGACAAACTCCAACCTAAATTGAAAACTCCAAATTGAAATCTAAACTCACACATCAAAACTTAAATTGAAACAAAATAAAATCTAAATCGAAATTTCCCCAGATCATGTGATTTGGAATTCACCTCCTTTTCCTTTCCCCAGCGAGAGTTCAGGAATCTCCAGTTTCAGAGATATGCTTGACACTCCCCAGCGGAAATTCTTCTATTTCGTCCTAAGTATTGTCACTTAGATGTTTGTGTTGGTTTTGTTGATCGCTTCGGTCAACACCAATACGCGTGGTGTGCTCCGTCAGCTCACCACACCTATTGGGGTCCATTTGTTGACCTCATTTTTGGTGAGGTCTTCTCTTCTTCTTTTTAGTGATTAGGATCTAGCCTTAGGCTTTTCCTTTGACTATCTTAGAGGACTAGAATTGGGACCCACCTTTTAGAAATTCAAACCACTTCTTGACTCCCTGTAAACTCCACAAACTTGACTGTAGACCCCTAATCACCTAGAGGGTTGAAATCAAATGTGGAAGTTTAAAGGATAAGTTCCTATAGGACTCTTTGGCCTTAGGACTGCCTCAGGTGGCCCGGTCGCAGTGAAGGGGCTGACTTACACACACTACACTTATACACTACACCTACACACTACACTTCCACATACCTCCTAAAACTACACCCATACCTAACTTAACCTCCTAACTCATGTAAGTGATTCACATGGATGGTCCTTAACCCCTAAGCCCTTGGCTAAGAGGGTTAGGAACAACATAGTGAATGCCTCAAATGAGTCCCTTCATGGCTCATGTGGGCTTGATATGGCTTCATGGCCCAACCAAAATGATTTCTTCCCACTTAAATTCACCCAATCTTCAATTTCCCAAATTTTCAATTTTTGACCCACGGGACCTCTACACCATTAACTCTACCCAAAACCCCGAAATTACCCAAATTTCTCAAAATTTCCAAATTACCCAAAACTCTCCAAAATCAATCCCAAACATCTCCACATCACTTAAACTGATCATCCATACCCAAAAATACCAAAAATTCCAAAAATACCTCCCAATACCCTCCAAATACCAAAAATACCCCTCTTGGCCTAAAAATCCAAAAATTCAGAAAATTCCCAAAAAATTCCAGAAAATCCCAAATATTACCAATTTCATTTTGTCCAACTACACCATGGGCCAATTTTGTCAATTTACCCTACTTTTGTCAAAACCCCCAATTTGACCCATTTTAACCTAAAGTAAACCCAATGTCAAACCAAACCTACCCAATTGACCCCAATTTTGGTCCAATTCAATTCTAAACTTCAATTCAATATCCCCAATACCAATCTAGACCAAATCCAAGTCCAATTTGATTGAAATTTGGATCCAATCTCACTTTTGGCCTTAAAGCCCAATTTGGACCCATGACCTAAACCTAACCTAAACTCACCCAACTCAATTCCAATTAACCCCAAATCTTTTCTAAATCTTCCTTAACATTCCCACAAGCAAAAAACTAACATGATTTGCCCAAAATTTAGACCCAAACCCCACTCAAACTCAACCCAAGGCTAAAAGGCCCATTTTTGACCTAAACCCAAACCTAACCCAAATGAGCCCAAATCCCAAAATCAAAGACCAACCAAAGCCAAAACTTCTTTGAAACACCCCCATAAACATTTCTCAACATTGATTTTACATCAATTTCAACTCTAGCCCAACATTAGCCCAACTTGGCCCACTTGGACCTACATAGGCCCACTTACCAAATAAACCCAAATTCAAACCAATTCAACTCCAAATCACATCAAATTGATTCCAAGCCCTTCATAGAACATCCCTAAACCAATTATGACATTTATTTGACAAAGTTCTTCACAAAATTTTTATCCAAATGCCCATCCTAAAATCAAAAGCCCATTTCCCTTAAACTTTCCTAAAAGCCCACTCCCTTCAAATTCAAAAGCCCAAATTCATCCAAAAGCCCACATGACACTTCCTTTCATCATCCATTTAATCAAAATTGTCCCTAAGTTCCAAAATCATCAATCAAATAATTCCAAATCAAGCCACATGCCAAATCACCCCAAAATATCCAAAATTCTTAAAACCCATTTTCATGAAATTGACCCAAGCTTTTCCCAAGCCAAATGGAGCCAAGGATGAGCCATTCACAAGCCACATGAAGCCATGGAAGGCTTGACATGTGATCAAGCCATTAATGGCAAAAGGAGGGGCCCCTTTCCTAATCCTCCTTAACCCCTTTTTACCTTAAGCATGTCACACACTAAACCATGCTTAGCCACCTCATCATGGATGGAGACCACACCACTCTCCCTTGGCTGACCCAACTGATCCTCTCAGCCCAAAATCAGGCCATGGGGAGGTGCACCCAACCCAAACCAATGGGTTGACCAAATTAAGACCAAAATGACCCCCTCCCCAATCCATTTTAATTCAAACACTTTACACATGTCCAAGCCCAATTGACTTCACCATTGCCAAGCCCTGACCTCCCTGGTCAAGATGGTGACCCATGCCTGCCGGCCAGCCGCCTGGATCGCCGGAAAACACCATGGCCGAGAGCTCACATGTGAGCCAACATTGAAATTCTCACTTGCTGAGCTGCCCCATACCTAGTGGTCACCATGGCTGATCTTCTCCTCACCAGAGCAGCTGATCCCAAGCCCTAACTCCCCCTGGGAGGCCTTCCACCCTCTCCTATTTAAACTCCACCTCTCTCGGCTATGAGAGGAGCTAAGGACAAACCTTGCCAAAACTCTGCCAAAATTGTTCCAGACCCTTCTCCACCCTTAGAGCACTTGATCCCCAGTGAAATCCCCCTGCCATTTCTCCTCTGTGAGCTTAATTTCAGAGTTGAAATTCCACCCAAAACCGGGACACTTCTCCACAGTGAGCCAATTCCCAAATTGATTGGTTCTACACCTTCACCGGACCGAGGGAAGGTGTCCACCGATAAAAGCCCCATCTCCGAGGCCACCCGGTTGCTCCGGCCTCCAAGCTTTGTGATCGGGCTTGGTCAAAATCATATCCGGACAATTCACCGGACCAGGAGGCTTCATCCGGAGCTTGCGGGATCCAATCGAAGGTGCAACAACTCTCGGATTGAAGCCACACTTCTACGAGCCAAGGTATGAGCTAATTCTTCATCCCGAGCTTCGGAGAATCTCTATTTCAAATGCCTTAGTTTCAATGCATGTTAACCGTATAGATGTGTTCGTCTCTTCAAGACGAATCCATAGAGTATAAGAACATAAAAATCCATTGAGAATCGAGTGAGATCTTAGGGATTTAGTGTGGACGGCTCTCGGGTGAGAACACTTGGGGACGATGAACGGATGCCGTCCATTCAATACACGCGCGGACGAACGGCTCAGATGGCGTCGGACCAGGAAACGGTGCAAGAACCGCGGGGCCCGGGCTGCTGACTCAAGTGGCGGCGTCGAATGGGAGCGCGCCGCGTGGCCTTTCGGAGCTGCCGAGGATGCGCTGGCGCCGCGTGGATAAATAGAAAATTAGGGTATTTTCTTATTTATTTAATTCCCTAAACTTCAAAAATTCATATCTCTGTGTAGGAAAATCATAAAAATAAAATAAAAATACCCTCTTGCTCAGTGAACAGAGGAGAATAATGTGGAAAAGAAATCATTTAATTTCATCAAGTATTTTATTTTTTATAATTTATTTACTCCCTGCATTATTTTAATTCTCCATGCATGAATACAATTCACCATGGCATGAGACCATAGGGCTTTTGAAGCCTCTGAATTTGGGAACATTCCCTGAATTTTCCAAAGTCAGAGGCCATCCCTATAAAAAGTTATTGATTTTTCAAGTTCAGGTTACTGTTTTGAATATTTTAATTCTAATAAATAGCATGTTGTGAAATAAATTCTAGGAAAATTTGGTGATGTTCCTTATGACTAGAGAACCCTAGGAAAAATAGGTTTTGACTTAGTTCATTTAAAACAACCCTAATTGGCTTAAACACCCAAAATAGGTCTTTAATTAATTAGAGTTAACCATGCATCAAATTGACTTGAAATCAATTCTCTACCGACCTTTAGGATCAGAGGAATCCACCATAAAAATTTGAGGTCAATTGGACTTGGTTAGCCCCACTAATTGGGTTGATTAAGCCACTTAGCCATTTTAAACTTTAAAAATTCATAACTTTTAAAATATCTTTCAAACATTCACCAAATTGGTTTTGGAGCCTCTCTGATATCAGGGAAACCTAAGAAAATTAAAATTTCAATTTTCTAAAAAAGTTGATTTTTAATAATATTTTAATATTTTTAATAATTAAAAAATAATAAAAATCAAAAAAATAATAAAATTCACCAAAATGTCACATTTTGAACTTTAATCACATAGGAACAAACCCTATATTTTTCCTAGGTCTATTTAGTGAGATATTAAATTTTAAAGCTTTAAGGTAATTTTAAAATTAAAAAAATGTATTTTCTAGCATTTTCACTAAAATAATTATAATAAATCATAGAAAAATCAGAAAATTACAAAATTTGCTTCTCTGATTTCCTTGATATCTGAGAGATTTTTGAAAATTATAAAATCTATTTTTCAACACTTATTTTATTTTAAAATTAATTAACACTCCAAAACTTAAAATAATTATAATAAAAATAATATAATTCAAAAAATCACCAAAATTGGTCCAAGTGCTTCTCTGGTCATTAGGAATGTCCTCTAATTTTCCTAAGGACAGAAACTTTCCCTTGGTCATGTTATTAAATTTTCCTTGTAAATCTCTATTTTTCACCAAAAATAATTATATAAATAAATTAAATACAGAAAAATCACATTTTCTCCTCTCATGTCTTTATTGACATATGGGTGAAGTTACATAAAAATTTCAAGTTCATTTGAGTTCAATTTAGTGAGTTATGAAATTATTAAGCTTAAAGGGTAAAATGGTAATTAAAATCTTTAATCCTTAATTAAAACTTTTAGGTTTAATAAAAAAAATTAACAAGTAAAATATTTGATCCTAAATCTGATTTGGATGATTGAAATTTAAATAATTAAAGGGTAGAAACCCATTAAACAATTTTAAAATTATTAAACCTTAATTAAATAATTGATTAAATTTGGAAGAATAATAAAATTGGAATTATTAAAATAGGGATATTATTAGGAAGAAATTTATTCTTTAATTCAAAAATCCCTAAACTAATCATCTCATTAATATTCAATTCTTAATTAAAATGATAACTCAAAATTCAAAATATTAAAAGACTTAATCATTAAACTAAAATTAAATTATTAAACTCTTTTAAAAAAATTCAATTAAAATTTAAAAAAAATAAAATAAAATAAAATAAAATTAAAATTAAATTAAATTAAATAAATTAAATTAAATTAAATAATTAAATTAAATTAAATCAAATTAAATTAAATCAAATAATTAAATTAAATTAAATTGAATTAAATTAAACAATTAAATTAAACTAAATTAAATTAAATTAAATAAATTAAATAAATTAAATTAAATTAAACAATCAAATTAAATTAAATTAAATTAAACCAAATTAAATTAAATTAAATAATTAAATTAAATTAAATAAATTAAATTAAATTGAATAATTAAATTAAATTAAATAATTAAATTAAATTAAATCAAATTAAATTAAATCAAATAATTAAATTAAATTAAATTAAATTAAATTAAATTAAATCAAATTAAATTAAAATTAAATCAAATCAAATTAATTAAACATCAAATCAAATTAAATTGAACTATATTGAATTAAATTAAATTAAAACTCAATTAAATTAAACTAAATTAAATTAAGTTGAATTAAATATAATATCACCAAAGACATAAAGAATTCAAAATAAATCTAAAATAACTTGAACACTATTCCAAATTTAAACCCACTAATGGAAATTAAACTAAATCACAAACATACTAATTTACCCTTGAAAGCTTTGGTTATTATAACTCCTAAATAGAACATTAAATGAAATGCTACTTCACTCTTAGGATATTCAAATGTCCTGGTTCACTGAGCAAGATAACAACAAAACTTGAATCCCCGGACAATTAATTCATTTATATAATTAAATTCATTTGGACTTAAAACGATCCTAGAAATATTGAAAAGATGTTTAAGATCCCTCTTAAGCACTTCCTCAATATGATAGGACATTTATAAGAACAATTGAATTTAATTATTCTTTGATGAAGAAAATCGTCTTCAAACCAAAATACAAAGACCTAGACGTCATAGGAAATGACTAGCTATAGGATTATGAATTTGGTAGAAAACCAAAACCCTTACTTTAGCTCTACCTAGGAACTTCGCTTAAGTATTCTAATTATGTTTTAGGTGTAGCTTGGGATGACGGGAAGAGCCTCCAGTACGCTTTTATTTTATTGCAATTTACTTTCTTGCAATTTACTTTCCTGCAATTTACTTTCTTGCAAATGTACTTTATTTTGCTTGCATGATAAACAAGCTGTTGCATGAAAACCCACACCTTTAGGATAGACCCTAAAACTGAAACCAAAACTAAGTTAAAAGTCATTGCAAGATAAAATTCACCGCCACAACATTTCAAAATATAAAACAACTCAAAATTTAATCACAAACAGAACACAAAACTACAATTGCAACTAAATTAAAACGTCCCGTTGGATGATCGGGAATACCTCGGATGATGTAACCTACGTGTTGCTAACGGGATTTCCCACGGTCTAAATGAAAGTGTGGAACTCATTCAGTTGAGTTTAGCAAATTCATCTGGACTAAGTGAATCCGATAAAAATAATGATGCCGGAAGGATGGAACCGTGGGATCTTAACCGGTGTCGTTATAATCAACATTAAGATTTGTTTTAATTAAAATACAAAAAACACTTGGAAAATTAAGACTTCTCTAAACCAAAACACTTTTCTCATCCCCTGATTTATGACTTCTAAAACTAAACCTCTGCAACAACAAGGAGCTCGGAGCATGGTGGGCAGGCACGGCCATCGTCATCGAGAAACCCGAGTCTACTCCAACAAAACTTTCCTAGAATTAAATAACAAATCCATAGGACTTCGAGGTAGTTTGCTTAGTGCAACATAAATCCTCAACCTTTTGTTAGGCATTTGCACTGCAAATTAAGCCCTAACCGGTCTTAGGATTCCAAGGCAGTCGTTGGTACGACATAAACCCTCACATCTTCGAAGCTATTTGTTTGATTTTATCATACAAATATAAGCCCTAATTAATTAAAATTGGCAAGATCAAAACATTAAACAAACAATAGGACTTTCCTAAATTCAAGCTAAACAATAGGATAGTCGGGAAATCACCGGAGTTCACTTCGAATCTGTGATTTCTCCTACTTTTCTTCCTTTGGATTCCCAAAATAAAATGTTCCAAATTTGATCCATTCCTTATTGAAATTCCAAATTTCAATCCCTTGAAAATCTTAAACTTTGAAAATCTTGAGAGCAGAATTATTGATTACTATCGAGAGTTTTCTTAGGTGATTCCCATCACTTAAGATGTAATTAACTATAGGGGCTTGCCCTTATAGGGAATTCTAAAGAACCCGAGTAATATAAACCTCGTTTAATGTTTTCATATTAAGCGAGGGGAAACTTGTCGGCTTATAAGATTGGTTCGCGGACCAAACGGATGTCACAAATCTTCTAGTTTATTTAATCGAGCCCCACCACTCAGCGGTGTTTCTATCCTTAGGGATAGATACACGGCTTGTGGTGCGGTGCTCGTTTACATAAACTATTTGGGATGTGAGATCGGTTTAATCTCATATCTTAAAACCTTCAAATTTAAAATTATTTTCAAAATCAAATACTCATTTTCAAATTATTTATTTTAATTAAATTAAAAATTCGCCGACAGATTTCTGTTAGGCGACCCCTCTTCAAAATAAAACACAACCTAAAAATATGCCGACAGAGGTGCCTCAAGGCAACCCTTGAAGCCTATAAATAGAGGTCCATTTCTTCAGAAAACGTGCCCCTGCCATTGTACCCCTTTCTCTTATCTACTTTAGGATCTCTCATCCTTAGAGAGAGAATTAGAGAGAGAAATTTAGGGCCACTTTTGTTTAGTTTAGTGAGTTTATTTTCAAGTTATTGCATCTGGAGTTCATTACTCTGTGGAGTCAGTAGGAATCAGAAGATCTGTAGAAGAAATATTTGAGATAAGTATATTTTTACATTTGATTCAAAGTTTAATTATCATGTTTTGCTATTTATTTTCTATGTGTTCTGAGTAGTTAGTTTACTTTCTTCCTTCAATTATGAAGAGATAGATAAGATAATATAAAGATTCGTTGGAGAATTAAAATTCAAAATATTTTCAAAACATTGTGATGACATTAATACCTGATCTTACTTTACTTTTTAAATTGGCCGTTTAAATTCTTAAAACCTGTTGAAGAGTTTTGAGACCTTGAAGGAGAAGAACTCTTAACTTATAAATGTCACATGAATCCTTGGGTAGTCGAAGGCCATGAGTGGGCTATTCATGGTGAAGTGCAAATAAATTGGAAGATAAGATTTAAAGGGCGTAGAATTGATAAGTTTTTAGAGTGACAGACTAAATTCTTATAATTTGATTTATAGACTAGGAAAGGGTCACTAGTAGAGCCGACCATAGCCACCCTTGGACATCTAGAAGTGTGAGCCTAGACTATACATTCGGACCTTTTCTGGAAATTAGTCAATGTTTTTTGCGCCTGGATCAAAGGGTAAAGAATAGGAATGCTTCTATTTGGCACAATACCATAAATCAAATTCTCCAACGAATATTAACTTATCTTAAAAATCTTAGATTAATTGAAGGAAAGAAAGTTGTTTATTTTATATAGAATTCATAAAATCATTTTCTTATTATTGTTGTCTTTATTTGCTTCTAGTAAATTAATAGTAATTTATCTAAAAGATAAAATAAAAATATGTTTACTATTTTATTTTTCTCTATAAATCTTCCCTGTGGGATCGATATTGGGGTCTTTGTTTAAAAACCCTATATTACTTGAAACGATACGTATACTTGCGTAGTACCCCTAGTGTATAAAAATATTTTCTAAATTATATAACATTAATTTTATACACTAGCCGCTATTTATAAATTGAGTCAAAGCTTTTGGCTATCTTTTGGAAGCAAACATTACTGCGTTATTTACGGTCGGGTCACTGTCCGACGCTAGTTCAATTTTTAACAAACTTCATTTTGCCAAAATTCTTAGCAAACTTCGATTTTATTCATTTCTTTAATGATGTTAATGATATTTAAGGAATGGTAGAACTTAATTAAGTAACAAAAAAAAAATGAATAACAC
Source organism: Papilionanthe hookeriana x Papilionanthe teres (assembly GCA_022702705.1). Taxonomy (NCBI): domain Eukaryota; kingdom Viridiplantae; phylum Streptophyta; class Magnoliopsida; order Asparagales; family Orchidaceae; genus Papilionanthe; species Papilionanthe hookeriana x Papilionanthe teres. Next base: position 58,860,232 of record CM040435.1, on the reverse strand, counting down.
ATTAAACAAGCAAACACTTAATAACTAGGGGTTTCCTCCCACAAAGCGTTTGGTTTAACTTCATCAGCCCAACATAACTTCAAGTTATTCAGGTTGATCCAACATTTAAACCTCTTTATAATTAGGTCTATTGCCTTCAAAATATGGTTTTAATATTTTTCCATTAACTTTGAATATTCTTCCAAATTTAGGGTCTTCGATAATCACAGCTCCAAATTGATAGATTTTTACGACAGTGAAAGGTCCTGTCCATCTAGATTTCAATTTCCCATGAAATAATTTCAATCTTGTATTGTATAGTAAAACCTTTTGTCCTGGTTCAAATTCCTTTTTTAGTAATCTTCCAATCATGCCATATTTTTCTTCTCTACTTTATATTCTATCATTATCATATGAATGATTTTTGATTTCCTCTAACTCATTCAATTGCAATAGTCTTTTCTCACCAGCATCTTTCAAATTAAAGTTCAACTTCTTTATCGCCCAATATGCTTTATATTCTAATTCAACTAGAAAGTGCCAAGTCTTTCCAAAGATTAATCTATAATGGGACATTCTTATAAGAGTTTTATAAGCAATTTTTTATGCCCATAAAGAGGTGTCTAATCTAGCAGACCAATCCAATTTCTCAGGATTTATGACTTTTTCCCAAATTCATTTAATTTCACAATTAGATACTTCAGCTAAGCCATTAGTTTGGGGATGATAAGCTGTAGAGATTCTATTCATAATATTATATTTTTCTACAAATCTATGAATCAGATTATTTTTAAAGTGGGATCTTCCATCAGTGATGATTACTCTAGACATTCTATATCTTGTGAAAATATTTTTCATTAAAAACCTAGAAACACTTCTAGAATCACACTTAGCTAAGGCTATTGCCTCAATCCATTTGGATACATAATCAACAACACTTAATATATATATATTCCCAAATGAAGGTATAAATGGTCTCATAAATCTAATCTCCAAGCATAAAAAATTTCAACTTCCAAAGTAAATTAAGATGCATTTCATTTCTTCTAGATATATTACCTATTCTCTGACATCGAACATAGGTTTTGATAAATCTATAAAAATATTTGAAAATAGTAGGCCAATAAAATCCATATTGCAAAATCTTATGTGTTGTTCTATTAATTCTGAAATGTCCTCCATATTCAAAATCATAACATTCTTAAATAATTCTTTCAGTTTCTTTATAAGGCACACATCTCCTAATAATAAGATCTTTTCATTGCTTATACAGATAAGGATCTTCCCAAAAATAAAATTTAGCATCATGTTTGAATTTCTTCCACTGCTACATTTTTAATTCAGGAGGTAAAATATTATTAACGATGTAGTTTACAATATCAGCATACCACGGTATATTTCCTTCTGTAGTATTATATAACTGCTCATCTGGGAAAGTTTCTATTATTTTCTTTTCAAATTCATCCAAATTAGGTGGTTTAAGTCTAGATAAATTATCAACTATTTGATTATCAACCCTTTTTCTATTAACGATCTCAAAATCTAAATATGTATCAACAGTTAAATATTTAATGAATCTCCAAATTCTGAGAAATCATCCATAAACACTTCTATTCCATCATCTATTAATTTGCTAAATATAGACATCATACATCTTTGAAATTTTGCAGGCACATTACATAATCCAAAGGTCATTCCTCTAAAAGAAAAAGTTCGATAAGGGCTAGTAAATGTAGTCTTCTCTTGATCGTCAAGAGCAATGGGTATTTGGTGATTACCAGTATATCCATCCAAAAAGTAATAATACTTTTGTCCAGCAAGACTGTCTAGCATTTGATCTAAAAAAGGTAAAGGGAAGTGATCTTTTCTGGTGGCTGCATTTAATTTTCTATAATAAATACATATTTGCCAACCAGTGACTTGTCTTGTCGGTATGATTTTATTTTGTTCATTTACGTCAATAGTCACTCCTCCTTTCTTAGGAACACAATGAATTTGGCTTACCCAAACACTATCAGAAATAGAATATATAATACCAGCATGTAACCACCTTAAAATCTTTTTTTTAACAACTTCTTTCATCATTAGGTTCAGTCTCCTTTGCAGATCAACTCTAGGTTTATGTTGTTCGTTTAACAAAATTCTGTGCATACAGATCGAAGGACAAATTCCTTTAATATGTACTAAGGACCAACCAAAAGCCTTTTTGTATCTTTTTAAGCTATCCAGTAATCTTTGTCATGATATTTATTTAAATCCAAAGATACAATGACTAGTAAGGTAGATGATTCTCCTAAAAACATATAGTTCAAATGATTCAGGAGAATTTTCATCTCAAGTTCAGGGGATTTAATGATAGAAGGAATTAAACTTTTATCTCTATTTCCATAGTATTCAATCTTTCAGATCTTTCCTGAACAAATTCTAACTTTTCATTCTTCATATCATCCAAATCATCTTCACTTTCACTTTCATCCTCACATTCCAAATTCTCTTTAAATACTTCTTTAAAATGTTCTTCTCTCAAATAATCACAAATTTCCATTCGAAAGCACTCATCATCTTTTTCAACTGAAGGGTATTTCATAGATTTTAGAATATTAAAAGTTACCTCTTGATCATTAACTCTCATCATTAATTCTCCTTTTTGAACATGGATCATATCTCTCCCAATAGCAAGTGATCCCCGATAAATATATGCGCGCCAAAAACTTAACTCTGCTGGATAAATGTAATGGCGCTAAAAACTTGATCCCGGCACCGGCGCTGAAAACTTGGGCCATGAGGAATATATGCGCTGATGATTTAGATATGAAAATTATGATTTTATAATAGGGGATACTATGCAAGTATATGTATCATTTATCAAGTAATATAGGACTTTCTGATTAAGGCCCGAGATATCGAACCCACATGGAAAATATGAAAATCTTTAAAGGAATCAGAAAATTATCTTTTTTACTTTTTAATGATTTTTTGAAAAGTATGTCTTGATTTTGAGAAATTTTGAAAATTGATATGTCTTTTAAAATTTCCTTAATAAAATGTTAAGAGAGAAATTAAAATTATAATAACTAATAACACTGTATGCAAAATACTATTAACTAGAATATCTTTTTCTTTCCTTTTATGAAGTAGTAATAATTATAAAAGTATTGTTGTGGATGTATTTAAATTTGTTGTGACAGATAGAAGCAAATGTGTTCGTTACCCTTACTTGGTTCTATAAAGAACATAGGATAATTTGAAATTTTTATCATTTTGAACATGGTTAGACGGGGAAGATTCTAGTCTCTCACTCTAGAGTTCCCTCGATCCCCACCAACTGGGGGCTAAATTCTCATAACAAAACTCAAAACTTCAAACCAAATTAGGGGGTTTTAGCTTGTCACTATAAAATCCTCTAATTTTACTCCCTTCCATAAAAATATCTTCTAATATTACATTCAATTATATGGACTACAATTCTCACCCATATAATTGCATGCGATTCTTACTAACTTTTATGAGACAATACCGCACTGGATCTTACATAATCACAAGAAAATCTACAACTTAACAGGCCAAATTAAGAAGTAAACAAAGTTTTCAGAATTAATCTACACAACTTATTCCAACTTTTAAACACTTATACTTTCCACAACAATTCTCCATAAACTAATTACTTCTCCATTTAATAAAGAAAAAGATAAAGTAAACTACTCAGAATGCATTGAGAAAATACAAAAACACATTGATTTGAAATTAAAAATCATAAGAAAAACAACAAAAAAAAGTATTAATTAAAAAACTAAATGTAAGAACAAAAGTAAACACTTATTTGAAAATCCTCTCCACAAGACTCAGGAAGTTCCTCTGAAACTTTGACTCTTCGCTAAACTACTCCTCAGATCAAGTCTCCCAACTCCGATGACTCAGAATACATGATTCATAATTCAATAAAAACTAAACTAAAATAAAGAAAAGAAGTGGGAAGAAGAAAACTTCACTCCGACCCTTTTCTCCTTTCTACTCTCTACTCCTACTCTTAATAAAAACTCTCTTCAAAATACAGTGGAAGAACAGTGGAAGTACCCTTCAAAATGCAGTGGAAGAGCCTCAAAAGAAAGAAAAAACCCTTCAAAATGCAAAGGAAGAGCCTCAAAAGAAATAAAGAACCCTTTAAAAAGTAAAGGTAGAGCCTCCCTTATCTTTCCTAAGACCTCTTTAAATAGTAAACCAAAAAGTGCCTTGGTGTCTCTTCAAATGTGTCCATATTCAATGTATCTACCAAGGAATGCACCCCTTCATTCAAACTTGCCGCCCAAAGGAAGTTATGGATGTTACCACCAAGAGTTGCATCCCATCCCCTTTGAAATTGGTGCCAAATTCCTTTAGATTTTGATTTTTAACTGTGGCCGCTAAGCTCTGGCCGAGCGACGCTTAGCCCCTAGTGCCAAAATTTTGTTTTTTTCATCTTTTTGCTCCAAATTTGATCCAATTTTGCTCCTTTCATTATGACCATCCATTTTTGTCATACCTGCAAGAAAACACAAAATACATTCCATTAAAGTGCAATATCATTACAAATAGGTATAAAAATGTACATAAAAATACTATATATTTTAGGTGTATCAAAATCCCCCAAACATAAAATGTTACTTGTCCTCAAGTGACAGTTAATCTTATAGAACATTTTAGCATGTAAGTTATGCAATGAGTTTCTTAGGAAGATAACAAAATTTTGTTCTAGAAATGGAATAGTCTAATTTAGAAAAAATTTCAGTAATTAAAACCAACTTAAAGTTTAGAAAGTTCTTAAGTAAAGGAAAATAACAAATATAAGTTTTTATCTAATTCAGAAATATTTGTAGATTCTTCAAAATATAGGACTCAAACACTTATTTTTCTCACTTAAAAATCTTTATTTCAAAATAATTTTACTTACTATATTATAACCTTAAGCTTTAAATTTTCTCTGAACTTATATCTTAAACTTTAGGTATGAATCCAATTTTTGATTAGGCTCATAAATCCTCAAGCTTCTACTCCCTTTTCATATACTATTTTTCACATTCTTTTTATTTTTTATTTTATAAGGCAATGATTACTATATCTGGATAGCCCTTTAATGATTTTGAATTTCACCCTTCCATTTAAAATAAAGGTCAGATTTATGTCTTTCACTTGAAAATCATAATAATAGTATTTAAAAATTACTCTTAAATAAAAGAAATTTATGCTTTGAAGAATAAAAGTCAAATCTTCTATTTATCTAAAAATACAAAACTTCTTACTAAAGATAGTTCAACTTTATTTAACACCTCATCATTAAGAAAATTTTAACTTTATGTTTTTCATGGTTACAATAAATTTTAAATAAATTCTTTTATTCATTTCTGTATTCAAAATTTTTGTTCCCCTAATATAACATCATGTACATAATTGTTCTCAATAAAAAATAAGATTTATTTTAAGTATTGTTGAGAATCAAATAAAATTTTAGGTTTTTGAAAATCTTTGTTTTTAAAATCCCCCCCAAAACTTTAATTTTTAGTTATGATAAAACATTTAAGCATAAGAAAAGATATATGGGTGAGAAATAAAAAAATGACATAACATGCTTGCAGGAATTTTTAATATCCTAATTTGTAAGTATAATAATTTAAATAACAGGAGTAAAATGAAATCAAATTTAGTTTTTCAAAACAATTTTTTTTATACATAGAAAAGTAACAATTTCAAAAAAACTTCTACAGCAGTGGAGGTTTTCAAAGCAAATACACACCAACTAAAATAACACACTGATACAGATAACAGATGATAGTGGAATTTGAAAAATTTAAACATGTAGTTTCCTAAGTAGAAGTTCCTAATAGTGGTTTATAATCTCCTAACAGTTTTTAAATTAAAGTAAACACTACTAAAAACTCTGACATAACATACACATAAAAACATTACTATTACACACACTACCACAAAGCAACATATACAACATCAATACAAACAATAACAATACCACAACGAAAACAAATAACACAAATCTACTCATCATCCTCATCATCATCATCATCTTGCTCGTTGCAATCCATAGATGGCACATAAGGTATGTATAATGGATGAGGGGGCATCTCAAAGACTCTGATCACCTTTAATCAGTCTATCTAAATATTGTTGATAACTCTCCTCATACTCATCATGATTCACAATATATCTTTCTACATTATCCATCTTACCATCCATATCTTTCAGATGCTCTCGAGTAAGACTCACTTTTTTCAAAATTTTTCTTAATAAACCAGTCTGTGAATTAGTAGATGATGAGCACGTGAAGTAGTAGCATGAGAAGTAGATGCAGCAGAAGTAGAAGTAGTAGAATCCCTACCAAATCCTCCTCTCCAGCCAAACTCTAAATGTACAGTGTAAGCACCAACATTTACACTGGTAATTGGTCTCAGTGGCTGAAGTACCTCTTCCCAAGTTTCAAACCTCACTCCAGATCGTTCACATAATAAATGAATCAAGGAAGGAAATCCCATACCTGCAGTAGTGGTTGCTCTAGTACAGTTCAAAACATAATCATAAATTAAACCTCCAATGTCAATAGGCTTCCCTTGCTGAATGCAATGGTTCAACACAGCTCTTTCTATTGTTACTTCACTAATCTGACTCGAACGTAAGAACTTAGATGATATAAAATAATGTCACACCTTAGAAGTGGCATTCAATTTGGAAGTAGGAAAGTTTGCTCTTCAATCATTTGTTATTTTCCATAATCCTCTTCCATCAGTCAGAAATTCCATGATTTCATCTAATTCCCCTTCCATATGATGATAGTTAGAATAAAAACATAACATGTCAGGAGGTAGTCCATAAAAATTATTGATTGCCCCAAAAGAAAAGTTGACCTCATGCCTCCTAACCATCACTTGATTCTCTTCTGCAGCAGGCAAATTTGCACAAATTCTCTAACCACATGTCAGCATATTTTTTAGGTTTGTGTTTTGAAAAGGGGTCGCCTACAGTAATTATCGGTGAATTTTAGATTTAATTTAAATATATATATTTTGGAAAGAAGCATTTTATTTTGAAAATAATTTTAAGTTTAAAAATTTTAAGATATGAAATCAAACTGATCACACATCCCGAATAGTTTATATAAACGAGCACCACACCACAAACTGTGTATCTATCCCGAAGAATAGACACACTGCTTGATGATGGGGCTCGATTAAATAAACTAGAATATTTGTGACATCCGTTTAGTCTACGAATCAATTTTATAAGCCGACAAGTTCCTCTGCTTAATATAAAGGAATTAAGCAGTTTTTATATTACCTGGGTTCTTAAAGTTCCCTATAAGGGCAAGCCTATATAGTTAATTACTTCTTAAATGACAGGAAACATTTAAGAAAACTCTCGATAATGATCAGTGGTTTTGCTCTCAAGGATTTCAAAGTTTAAGGTTTTCAAATAATTGGATTTTTGAAATTTCCAATTGGGAATGGATTAAATTTGGAACAGTTATTTTAGGAATCCAATGGTGGAGAAGTAGGGGATAACACGGATTCGAGACAAGTCTCGGTGACTTCCCAACTATCCTATTTGTTTGGCTTGAATTATGGAATTTATTTAATATTTCAATCCTGCTAATTTTAATTAATTAGGACTTAAATTCATATGACACAATCATACAAACAGCCTCGAAGATGTGAGGGTTTATGTCGTACCAAACGACTATCTCGGAGTCCTAAGACCGGTTAGGGTTTAATTTGCATAATATGATTATGAAAATGCCTAACGAAGAGTTGAGGATTTATATTACACTAAGCAAACTACCTCGAAATCCTATGGCTTGGTTATTTAATTCTAAGAATGGTTTTGCTGAAGTAGACCCGAGTTTTGCTGACGACGATGGTCGTGCTGCCCACTATGCTCTAAGCTCCTTGTTGTTGTTGAGGTTTAGTTTTAGAAAGTGAAAATTAGGAGATGAGAGAAGTGTTTTGGTTTAGAAAAGTTTTAAAGTCCAAATGTCTTTAGTGTTTTTTTAGGGGAATCCTAAAGTTGATTATAACAACACCGGTTAAGATCCCACGGTTCCATCATTCCGACACCGTTATTTTTATCGGATTCACTTAGTCCAGATGAATTTGCTATACTCAACTGAATGAGTTCCACACTTTCATTTAGACCATGGGAAATCCCATTAGCAACACGTAGGTTACATCATCCGAGGTATTCCCGATCATCCAAAGACGTTTTAATTTAGTTATAGTTGTAGTTTTGTGTTCTGTTTGTGATTAAATTTTGAGTTGTTTTATATTTTCAATGTTGTGGCGGTGAATTTTATCTTGTTGTGACTTTTAATTTTAGTTTTGGGTTTCAGTTTTGTGGCTATCCTAATGGTTTCAGTTTTCATACAACAATCTTGTTTAACATGCAAGAAAAGTAAAGCGCAGTACATGTAAGTAACTTGCAATAAAATAAAAGCGTACCTGGAGGGTCTTCCCGTCATTCCAAGATACACTTAAAACACATATTAAAGCATTTATATAATTTGCAAGAAAACACCTAGGTAAAGCTAAGGGAAAGTTTTGGTTGTTTACCAAAGTCCTAATCCTATTGCAAGTCATTTCCTGTGACATATAGGTTCTTGTGTTTTGTTAAGGTTGATTTTCTTCATCAAAGAAAAATTAAGTTCAGTTGTTCTTCTAAAACATCTCATCATATTGAGAAAGTTTTTAGGCCGAGTCCTAAACATCTTTTCAATACCTCTGAGATTATTTTGAGTTCAAATGAATTTTATTGTACTGATGAATTAATCATCCAAAGTTTAGTTGAGTTTGTTTCTTGCTCAGTGAATTAGGATGTTTGATTAACCTATGAGTGAAGTGACATTTCACTTGATGTTTCATTTAAGAGTTATGATAACTAAAGCCTTTAAGGGCAAATTAATTTATTAAAGAATTTAACCGTTTTGATTTATGATTGAATTGATGATTTAAAATGATTTTAATTTAGTTTCGAAATTCAGGTTGATCTTCTTTTAAGTGTTTAAACAGTTTGGATTGAAAGAGGTGTTTAGATTATTCAATTTAATTAAACTTTTAATAATTTAAATTTAATTTGACTTAATTGTAACACTTTAGGTCAATTTTAATTGGTTTGATTTTCTTTAATTATGGATTATTTTTTAGGTTGATTTTGATGTTTCAAGTTTGTTTTAGATTTGCTTTTTTTAAGTGATTTCAAATTAATTTTAATGTTTTAAATTTATTTCAATTTGATTGTTAAATTACTTAATGTTTTAAGGTTTATTTTCCTTTTAATTATTTATTTATTAATTTCAATTATCATTTTTGAATTTGATTAAAAGTTGAATATTATTAAAGTGATTTATTTAGGGGTTTTAACTTAAGTGATTATAGTCTCCCTAAATTACACTTTCCATTTTAATAATTTAAATTTCAATTAATCTTCCAAAATTTAAATTATTCAATTAATTAAGTTTTCATTTTTTTATTGTTAGAAATGATTAATGGGTTCCTACCCTTTTATTTCCCAAAGTTTCAATCATCTAAGAGAAAAATTAAGATAAAATATTTTACCCTCCATTTTGATTTAACCTAATGTTTTAATCAGGGGTTAAAATTCTTAATTACTATTTTGTCCTTTTAAGCATAATTATTTCATAACTCATCAAATTGAGCTCAAATGAGCTTGAAATTTTTATGTCACTTCACTCACATGTCAATTAAGACATTAGAAGAGAAAATGTGATTTTTTTGAATTTAATTTAATTTATATATTTATTTTTATGAAAAATATGGGTTTTTAATAAAAATTCAACAACATGACTAAGGTAAGGTTTCTGTCCTTAGGAAAATTATGGGATGTTCCTACTGACCAGAGGACCACTTGGACCAATTTTGGTGATTTTTCAAATTATATTTTATTTATTATAATTATTTTGAATTTTGGAGTGTTAATTAATTATAAAATAAAATTAAATTTATAAAAATGAATTTTATATTTTTCATAAATTTCTATAATCTCAAGGAGTTCATAGAAATAAATTTTATATTTTTCTGATTTTTCTTTGATTTATTAGAATTAATTTAGTTAAAATGTAGGGAAATTCATTTTTTAATATTAAAAATTGTTTTAAGCCTTTAAAATTCAATATATTAAGCTAGAGGCTTGAGAAAAATATTTGATTTGTTCCTAAGTGATTAAGAGAAAAAATATAACATTTTTATGATTTTTAATATTTTTGTGATTATTATTATTTTTTTAATTATTAAAATATTAAAATATGGTGAAAAATGAAGATTTTTAGAAAATTCTAATTTTAATTTTTTTAGACTTCTCTAATATCAGAAAAGCCCCAAAACCAATTTAGTGAATTTTTGAAATGTATTTTTAGAGTTATGAATTTTTAAAGTTTAATTTTGGTCATATAACTTAATTAGTCCATTTAGTGGGGTTAATCTCTTCCAATTGATCTTAAATTTTTATGTGAGACTCCTCTAACCTAAAGATCAGTGGAGAATTATTTTCAAGTGATTTTGATTTATGGTTAACCTAAATTAATTAAAATTCAGTTTTGAGTGTTTAGACCAATCAAGATTACTCTTAATGAATTAACTCAAACCATAATTTTTCGAGGGTCCTCTAGTGCTAAGATACCTTTCTAAATTTTCCTAGAATTTTGTAAGCAACATGCTAATTACTAGAATTAAAATACCAAAACAGGCACAAAAACATGGAAAATCAAGAACGTGCCATAGAGGTGGCCTCTGACCTTAGAAAATTCAGGGAATGTTCCCAAGATCAGTGGCTACAAAAGCCCTATGGTCTCATGCCATGGTGAAATGTCTATGAAAATGGAGAATTAAAACATTGAAATCAGTAAATAATTAATTAAAAATAAAATACTCATCAAAATAACTTGATTTCTTTTCCACATTACTCTCCTCTGTTCACTGAGCACGAGGGTATTTTTAGTTTATTTTTATAATTTTTCTATGCAAAGTTATGGATTTTTGAAGTTACGGTAATTAATAAATAAAAAAAACCCTATTTATCTACTTATCCATGCGGCGCCGACTCATCCTCGGCAGCACCGAAAGCCCACGGGTCGCCTCCCTTTTCGACGCCTCCATCTGACTCAGCGCTCCGGGGGCTCGCAGTTCATGTCCCTTTCACTCATCTGACGCGATCTGCACCGTCCATTCGATACACTTTCGATCCAACGGCGGCCGATCATCATCTCCACCTGGTGTGTCCTGAGAGCCATCCACACTTAAAACTTAAGATCTCTCTTATCTCTCAAAGGATTTTCGTGTTCTTATGCTCTATGGATTTGTCTTGAGGAGACGAACACATCCATATGGTTTATAAGCTATGAAATTAAGTCAAGCAAAATAGAGAATCGCTGGAAGCTCGGGAGGAAGAAGGGGTCCATACCTTGGCTCTGAGAAGTGAAGCTTCAATCAGAGAGTTGTGGCACCTTTGATTTCACCCAAGGAGGCTCCTGATGAAGTCTCTAGCTCTAGAGAATTGTCTTGGTATGAAAGTGACCAAAGCCGATTTCAGACTTTGGAGGCTAGAGCAATTGGGTGGCCTGGAGAGGGGCCTTTCACTGGGGAACTCCTTCTCTTGGTCTTGTCCAGGTGTGGGTGAGTTTAATTTGATTTTGGTGGAGGTTCAAGAGATGTGCTGGTTTTTGGGTGGATTTTTGAAAGAGAAATTGAGCTCTGTCAATGGGGATTAAGGCAAAGGGACACTGGGGATCAATTTCTCTAGGTTAGGAGAAGGTCCTGGAGCAATTTTGGTAGAGTTTTGTTAAGCTCTGGTTTATCCTCCTTATTTGGCCGAGAAGGTGGTGGGTTTAAATAGACATGGTTGGAGGGCTTCCTAGGGGGAGTTAGGGCTTGGGATCAGCTGCCTTAGTCAAGGGAAGAACAACCACAATGGCCATTGGGCATGGGGCAACTCAGCCAGGGAGAATTTTGGAGTTTTTTTTTCACATGGAGCTCTCGGCCATGATGTTTTCCGGCGACCCAGGCGGCTGGTCGGCAGGGTCAGGTCACCATCTTGACTCAGTGAGTCCAGGGATTGAGTTTTGAGCAAACAATGGGGGTTACCCATGTGTAAAGAGCTTGATTCAAAATGGAATGGGGAAGGGGCTCTTTTGGACTTGGGTTGGTCAACCCATGGAAATGGGCTTGGTGCACCCACAAAGGTCTGATTTGGGCTGAGGGAGGTCAGGTAAGTCAGCTAGCTTAGCGGGGAGAAGTCACCATCTAAGCATATTTAAGCTTAAGCATGGTTTAGGGGAAGCATGAAAAGGTTTAATCACTCTTAAGGGAATCATTAAAGGACCCCCTCCTTTTCCCCAATATGGTATGGTCACATGAACACCACTCACATGGCTTGCATGGGGCTTAAGGATGGCTTCATGGCTAGCCTATGGCTGGCCCATGGCTTTGGCTAAATTTCATGAAAATGGATTTTGGGATTTTTGATAGATTTAGGGGGAAATTGGCATGAGGCTTGATTTGGAATTATTTGATTATTGATTTAGGACTTAGGGATGATTTCAATGATGGAAATTTCACATGGGCTTTAGAATAAGTTTTGCGCCTTTTAAATTTGATGAAAATGGGCTTTTAAAGTCTTTAGGAAAGAGGGCTTCTAGATTTTAAAAAATGGGCTTTTGGATGAAAGTTTTGTGAAGGAGCATGCCGAGAAAATGTTGGGTTTAGTTTAGGGATGTATCATGAGTGATTTGGAAAAGGTTTGGTGTCATTTGGAGTTGAAATGGGTTTAATTTGGGCTTCTTTAGTGATAGGGTCAAAGTGGGGCAAATTGGGCTAACTTGGGCTAATGTTGGGCTAAGGTTGGATTTGATGTAAAATTAATGTTGAAAAATTTTTATGGGGGTGTGAAAAAGAGTTTTCAACTTTGGATGGGCTTTTGTTTTGGGATTTGGGCCTATTTGGATTCATGGTGGGCTTTAGGCCAAATTGGGGATTTTTTTATTTGGGTTAGATTTGAGTGAAGTTAGGGTTCAAATTTTGGGCAAATAAAGTTAGTTTTTGTTTGTGGGGGTGTTAGGAAGGTTTTAGAAAAGATTTGGGGCTAATTGGAGTTGAATTGGGTTGGTTTGGTTTGACATTGGGTTCACTTTGGGTTAAAAATGGGTCAAATTGGGGGTTTTGCCAAAAGTGGACCAAACTAGCAAAATTGGCTTATGGTGTAGTCGAGCAAAATAAAATTGGGAATATTTGGGATTTTCTGGAATTTTTTGGTAATTTTATGAATTTTTGGAATTTTTGGGTTAAAAGGGTATTTTGGGTATTTGGAGGGTATTGGGAGGTATTTTTGAATTTTTGGTGTATTTGGCTATGGATAATCAATTTGAGTGGAGAGAAATGTTTAGGACTGAGTTTGAGGAATTTTGGGTGCAAATTTTGGGCAATTTCAAGAGCATTTGGTAGGCTTGGTGGGTTTAGGGTCCCAGGGGTCAAAAATTGAAATTTTAGAAAAAAAAGAAGATTGATCAAGTGTGAGTGAAATATTTCATTTTGGTTGAGCCATGAAGCCGTATTAAGCCCATAAGAGCCTTGAGAGGACTCATTTGAGGCACTCAATATGTTGTTCCTAACCCTCTTAGCCAAAGGCGTAAGGGTTAAGGTCCACCCATATGAGTTTCCTACATGAATCAGGGAGTCAAATTGGTTAAAGGTAGTTTTAGGATTTGGAATGTGTGTGTGGGTGTGTACAAGCTTACCCTCACCAGACCAGGCCACCCAGGGTAATCTTAAGGCCAAAGTGTCCTATAGGAAACTCATCCTTTAAACCTCCACATTTGATTTTAACCCTCCAAGTGGCTTAGGGGTTTACAATCAAAGTTGTGGGGTTTGAAGGGAGTCAAGAAATGTTTGAATTTCTAAGTGATGGGCCCCATTTCTAGTCCTCTAAGATAGTCAAGGAGAAGCCCTATGGCTAGATCCTTAGTACTAAGGAGAGAGAAGAGAAAAGTCCTCATAAAAAATGAGGTCAACAAATGGACCCCCAATAAGTGTGGTGTGCTAACCAAGCACACCGCACGTATTAGCGTTGACCGAAGAGATCAACAGAACCAACACAGACGTCTAAGTGACACACTTAGAATGAAGTATATAAAATTTCACTGGGGAGTGTCCGGTAAATCTCCAAGACTGAAGATCCCTGAACTCTCGCTGGGGAAAAGAAAGGGAAGTGAATTTTAGATCACAAGATCTAGTGAGATTTGATTTAGATTTCGTTTCATTTTTTTGTTTCAAGTTTTAATGTGTGAGTTTGGACTTTAGTTTGAGTTTCAATTTTAGTCGAAATTTGATTTAAGATTGATTTCAAGGTGGATTTCGTGGAAATTTTGGATTTGAAGTGAGCATTGGAACCTAGGTTCCAACCTCGAAATTTGAAAGAGAATTAGAATTTAGGCTCTAGTCTCAAAGAAGAGAGTTGAAATTCAGGCTCCAACCTCGGTCAGAAGATCAAAATTTAGGTACTGATTGAAAGGGACGAGGACTAGAATTTAAGTACCAGCCTCAAATAGAGAATAAGAATTTAGGTGCCTACCTTGCAAAGGATGAGAATCAGAACTTGAGTACTGATCTCGAAAGAGTGAGAATTGAAATTTAAGTATCAATACTGGAAGAGAATCAAAATTTAGGTATCGATCTTGAAGGAGAGAACTCAAATTTGTTACCAGTCTCGAAAGAGAATTGAAATTTGGTATCAATCCGGAAGAGAGTCGGAATTTGGTACCGACCTCGAAAGGAGAGAACTGGAAATTGTTACCAGTCTCGGAAGTTTAGAATTGAAATTTAGTATCAATTTGAAAGAGAGTAGGAATTTGGTACCGACCTCGAAAGGAGAGAACTGAAATTTGGTACCAGTCTCGGAAGTTTAAAATTGAAATTTGGTATCAATTCGGAAGAGAGTCGGAATTTGGTATCAACCTCGAAAGGAGAGAACTGGAATTTGGTACCAGTCTCGGAAGTTTAGAATTGAAATTTAGTATCAATTTGGAAGAGAGTCGGAATTTGGTCCGACCTCGAAAGGAGAGAACTGGAATTTGGTACCAGTCTTGGATGTTTAGAATTGAAATTTGGTATCAATTCAGAAGAGAGTCAGAATTTGATACTGACCTCGAAAGAAGAGAACTGAAATTTGGTACCAGTCTCAGAAGTTTAGAATTGAAATTTGGAATCAATTCGGAAGAGAGTCAGAATTTGGTACCGACCTCAAAAGGAGAGAACTGGAATTTGGTACTAGTCTCGGAAGTTTAGAATTGAAATTTAGTATCAATTCGGAAGGAGTTGGAATTTGGTACCGACCTCGAAAGGAGAGAACTAGAATTTGGTACAAGTCTCAGAAGTTTAGAATTGAAATTTGGTATCAATTCGGAAGGAGTTGGAATTTGGTACCGACCTCGAAAGCAGAGAACTGGAATTTGGTACCAGTCTCGGAAGTTTAGAATTGAAATTTGGTATCAATTCGGAAGAGTGTTAGAATTTGGTACCGACCTCGAAAGGAGAGAACTGGAATTTGGTACCAGTCTCGAAAGAGAGAATTGAAATTTGGTATCAATTCGGAAGAGAGTTAGAATTCGGTACCGACCTCGAAAGGAGAGAACTGGAATTTGGTACCAGTCTCGAAAGAGAGAATTGAAATTTAGTATCAATTCGGAAGAGAGAGTCGAAATTTGGTACCGACCTCGAAAAGAGAGAACTGGAATTTGGTATCAATTCGAAAAGAGAGTCGGAATTTGGTACCGACCTTGAAAGGAGAAAACTGGAATTTGGTACCAGTCTCGAAAGTTTAGAATTGAAATTTGGTATCAATTCGGAAGAGAGTCGGAATTTGGTACCGACCTCGAAAGAAGAGAACTGGAATTTGATACCAGTCTCGAAAGAGAGAATTGAAATTTAGTATCAATTCAGAAGAGAGTCAGAACTTGGTACCGACCTCGAAAGGAGAGAACTGGAATTTGGTACCAGTGTCAGAAGTTTAGAATTGAAATTTAGTATCAATCCCAAAAGTTTGTATTTGATTTGGTTTGGAAGATTTTGTGGAAATTTCAGTTTAGTGGAGGATTCGAATGAGACATGAAAGTGTTTCACATCCCAAGAGAGTTGATTAAAGTTTGATTATTTGGCAAAGGATATGAATCCACGCCATCAGAACAAAATAAAAAATTTTCGTGGTTCTCTGTCAGTAGACTCAGTCGACCTTCTCAAAAGAGGGAAGAAATCGTAGAGAGTCAGAAAGAGATTTGAGAACAGCCGAAGGGTGGGGATTCTAGATTCAGGAATTTGTTTTAGTTTCTTGTTGTGATTTGATTTTAGCTTGACTTTCAATTTATGATTCACATTTATTTGATGTTCGTTTTGACATTCAGATTTTTTTAAGAGTGTTCTTATTATTATTATTATTTGTTTTTTTATTTTTGTTCTTCGTTTGAAGTTAATATAACTTAATGGCATTTCCCAATAAATTTGCACAAAAAGAGGTGAAGGCAAAACATGACATGGTCATTTTCATTCCCATCTTGTCGAAAATACATCATACATCTTGCTCTAAAACATGATGATATTTTCTTTGAAGACTTAGTATCTCATACAATCCACATAAATCCGAAATGGATTGTGTAAGATTCTTACAAGTTTCTTCCAAAACCAATCTGTCGAAATCCATGTCTGAATAGTGAGACACATGGATAATAACATCACCTTCCAAGCCACCCTTGGTAGGAATGTCGTATGGATGTGCATTGGAGGTGTGCTATTTCCTATGTAACTCACAGCTCGTAGGGCCGGAGACTTTCTAACTCTGGATCTGGCTGGAAGTGGAAAGGAATTTTTCTGTCGTCCATCCTCCTGAAAGTGACGGAGATCCGCTCAACAGGAACTCATGGAATGCAATGTTTTGCTATGTCGGCTCCATTTCCCTTCAACACCAAGACGAAACCTACCGATAGTGGTATCTCCACCGGCCCTCAGAATTTTTCGGGGCCTGCTATCCGGAGGTCAGATCCAAACATAATGTTACACTGGTTGACGAAGGACACTGTGCAGAAAGGTCTGACAAAGTCGTGATGATCTATGTGTGGAGGTATATAGTCGCCCTCCTTGTAGATGTTAATGATGCAGCTATTGGGTATGCAATCTGCAGGCAACACCCTCCATGCTATCTTCTTTCTTACCATTCTCTTGATGATTCTTGGCATCAGATCCACCTCACTGCGATGGAGTATCCCTGGTGGGTTTCCTTTTCTATCTTCTGCGAAGTTGTAGCAACACCCACACTGGATAATAACTCTTCTTTTTCCTGTCATCCATCTTCGGGGTTCTGAATAAGTTTTCTCCCTCAGACGACCAGCTCGGCCCATTTTCTGAACCTCGATAATGCAGTCCACAATCTGCTGTTGTTCGTAATCTGAGAACACATCCGTATGCAGCTCAAGGCCTTCCAAGATGTTGACCATCTTGCCTCGAATTCCCTCGAAGTATTCAAAAGTTTTCTTTTTAACTTGCTGTAATTTCTCCAGCTCGTATTCTGGGATTATCTGAAGTCCTCGGGGTCTGGTAACAGACTGCGGGATGTACGGCTTAACTCCAACATGCTCTCCTGCATATCTCAGCTCCTCAGAGATAGTCTCTGTTAGGACATCCTCCGGGGTTGCTTTCGCAACAAGACTGTTCAGAACTGGTGCATCTGCTTGGCGTCGAGGCACTGATTCTATTTCTGACTTTATCGGAATTTCTTTCATCTTTTCTGTTGTTCTTGGAATTGGTCTCCTCTTTTCTGGTTCCTGACGAACCAATTTCTTTGAAGTATTTGTATTGACGGTAGCAACTGTCTCTTCTTGTTGATCCGCTGCCAGCTTAGTCAGCATCTTGCATATGCGGTGATTCTTCTTCCTTCGCTGAGTAGGAGTGAGAGTAGCTCTTCTTACTTCTTGAATCTCTGTGGGCATGGCACTGACAAGCCCGCCCTCTGTTGTAGCAACTACGGACTTTATTTTCTTGTCTTCTCCCATTGCATGAGCGGCGTTTTCTTTTCTTTTCTTGCTAGTAGACGGCTGACTTGGGTTACCCAATTTCATCATTGTATGGCTGTGGTGCTCTTCCCGATCAATCGGAGTCCAATCGGTTTCTTCGTACTGTAGCCTAACCGGTGTGTCGGCATATTTTTTAGGTTGTGTGTTTTATTTTGAAAAGGGGGTCGCCTAACAGAAGTTGTCGGTGAATTTTTAATTTAATTTAAATAAATAATTTTGAAAAGTAGTATTTGATTTTGAAAATAATTTTATATTTGAAGGTTTTAAGATATGAGATTAAACCGATCTCACATCCCAAATAGTTTATATAAACGAGCACCGCACCACAAACCGTGTATCTATCCCTAAGGATAGACACATCGCTCGACGGTGGGGCTCGATTAAATAAACTAGAAGATTTGTGACATCCGTTTGGTCCGCGAACCAATTTTATAAGCCGACAAATTCCCTCGCTTAATATGAAAGCATTAAATAGGGTTTATATTACTCGGGTTCTTTAAAATTCCCTATAAGGGCAAGCTCCTATAGTTAATTACATCTTAAGTGACGGGAATCACCTAAGAAAACACTCGATAATAATCAATAATTCTGCTCTCAAGAATTTCAAAGTTTAAGTTTTCAAAGGATTGAATTTTGGAATTCCAATAGGGAATGGATCAAATTTGGAACATTTTGTTTTGGGAATTCAAAGGAAGAAAAGTAGGAGAGATCACAGATTCGAAGTGAACTTCGGTGACTTCTCGACTATCCTATTGTTTGGCTTGGATTTAGGAAAAGTCCTAATGTTATTCAACATTTCAGTCTTGCCAATTTTAGTTAATTAGGGCTTATATTTGTATGATAAAATCAAACAAATAGCCTCGAAGATGTGAGGGTTTATCGTCGTACCGAACGACTACCTCGGAGTCCTAAGACCGGTTAGGGCTTAATTTGCAATGCAAATGCCTAACGAAGAGTTGAGGATTTATGTTGCACTAGGCAAACTACCTCGAAGTCCTATGGCTTTGTTATTTAATTCTAGGAAAGTTTTGTTGAAGTAGACTCAGGTTTTGTCGATGACGATGGCCGTGCTCGCCCACCATGCTCCGAGCTCCTTGTTGTTGCAGAGGTTTAGTTTTAGAAATCATAAATCAGGGGATGAGAAAAGTGTTTTGGTTTAGAGAAAATCTTAATTTCCAAGTGTTTTTTATGTTTTAATTAAAACAAATCTTAAAGTTAATTATAACGACACCGGTTAAGATCCCACGGTTCCATCCTTCCGGCATCATTATTTTTATCGGATTCACTTAGTCCAGATGAATTTGCTAAACTCAACTTAATGAGTTCCACACTTTCATTTAGACCGTGGGAAATCCCGTTAGCAACACGTAGGTTACATCATCCGAGGTATTCCCGATCATCCAACAAGACGTTTTAATTTAGTTGTAATTGTAGTTTTGTGTTCTGTTTGTGATTAAATTTTAAGTTGTTTTATATTTTGAAATGTTGTGGAGGTGAATTTTATCTTGCAATGACTTTTAACTTAGTTTTGGTTTCAGTTTTAGGGACTATCCTAAAGGTGTGGGTTTTCATGCAACGGTTGTTTATCATGCAAGAAAAGTAAGTGCGATGCGATTAATGAAATTGCAATAATGTAAATTGCAAGAAAGTAAATTGCAATAAAATAAAAGCGTACCTGGAGGGTCTTCCCGTCATCCCAAGCCGCACTTAAAACACAATTAGAATATTTAAACAAGTTCCTAGGTAAAGCTAAGGGAAGGGTTATGGTTTTCTACCAAATTCCTAATCCTATAGCTGAGTCATTTCCTATGACGTCTAGGTTCCTGTGTTTTGGTTTGAAGACGATTTTCTTCATCAAAGAATAATTAAATTCAGTTGTTCTTATGAACATCCTATCATATCGAGGAAGTGCTTAAG
The DNA here is from genome assembly GCA_022702705.1 of Papilionanthe hookeriana x Papilionanthe teres. Lineage (NCBI taxonomy): Eukaryota > Viridiplantae > Streptophyta > Magnoliopsida > Asparagales > Orchidaceae > Papilionanthe > Papilionanthe hookeriana x Papilionanthe teres. The sequence continues at coordinate 58,840,239 of CM040435.1, read as the reverse complement.
AAAAATCTTAAATATCTTTTCAATATTTCTAGGATTGTTTTAAGTCCAAATGGGTTTAATTATACAAATGAATTAATCGTCCGAGAATTCAAGTTTTGTTGTTATCTTGCTCAGTGAACTAGGACATTTGAATATCCTATAAGTGAAGTAACATTTCATTTAATGTTCTGTTTAGGAGTTATAATAACCAAAGCTTTCGAGGGCAAATTGGTGTTCAAATGATTTAATTTAAGTTAATGAGTTTAAATTTGGAATAGTATTCAAGTTGTTTCATATTTAATCTCCTTCTGTTTTAGGTGATGTTATTTAATTCAATTTAATTTTAAATTTAATTTAGTTTAATTTAATTTTAATTTTAATTTAATTTAATTTAATTCAATTTAGTTTGATTTGATGTTAAATTAAATTAATTTGATTTGACTTAATTTTAATTTAATTTGATTTAATTTAATTTAATTTAATTTGATTTTATTAATTTAATTTAATTTAATTTAATTTAAGTTATTTAATTTAATTTAATTTGTTTATTTAATTTAATTTAATTTAATTTAATCTTTAATTTAATTTTTAATTTAATTCAACTTTTAATTTTAATTTAATTTAATTTAATTTAATTTACTTAATTTAATTTAATTTTAATTTAATTTTAATTGAAATTTTTAAAAGAGTTTAATAATTTAATTTTAGTTTAATGATTAAGTCTTTTAATGTTTTGAATTTGAGTTATCATTTTAATTAAGAATTGAGTATTAATGAGATAATTAATTTAGGGATTTTTAAATTAAAGAATAAATCTCTTCCTAATAATATCCCTATTTTAATAATTCCAATTTTATTATTCTTCCCAAATTTAATCAATTATTTAATTAAGGTTTATTTCAATTATTTTAAATTGCTTAATGGGTTTCTACTCTTTAATTATTTAAATTTCAATCATCCAAATCAGATAAAGATCAAATATTTTATTTATTAATTTTTTATTAAACCTAAAGTTTTAATTAAGGGTTAAAAATTTTAATTACCACTTTACCCTTCAAGCTTAATAATTTCATAACTCACTAAATTGAACTCAAATGAACTTGAAATTTTTATGTAACTTCACTCATATGTCAATAAAGACATGAGAGGAGAAAATGTGATTTTTCTGTATTTAATTTATTTATATAATTATTTTTGGTAGAAAATAGAGATTTCCAAGGAAAATTTAATAACATGACCAAGGGAAAGTTTCTGTCCTTAAGAAAATTAGGGGACATTCCTAATGACCAGAGGACCATTTGGACCAATTTTGGTGATTTTTTGAATTATATTTTTTTTATTATAATTATTTTAAGTTTTGGAGTGTTAATTAATTTAAAAAATAAAATAAATGTTGAAAAATGAATTTTATATTTTTCAAAAATCTCTCTGATATCAAGGAAATCATAGAATCAAATTTTATAATTTTCTGATTTTTCTTTGATTTATTAGAATTATTTTAGTGGAAATGCTAGAAAATACATTTTTTTTAATTTTAAAATTACCTTATGGCTTTAAAATTTAATATCTCACTAAATAGACCTAAGAAAAATATGGGGTTTGTTCCTAAGTGATTAAAATTAAAAATGTGACATTTTGGTGAATTTTATTATTTTTGTGATTTTTATTATTTTTTAATTATTAAAATATTAAAATAATATTAAAAATCAACTTTTTTAGAAAATTGAAATTTTAATTTTCTTAAATTCCCCTGATATCAGAGAGGCTCCAAAACCAATTTGGTGAATTTTTAAAAAGTATTTTGAAAGTTATGAATTTTTGAAGTTTAAAATGACTAAATGGCTTAATCAACCCAATTAGTAGGGCTAACCAAGTCCAATTGACCTAAAATTTTTGTGTGGGTTCCTCTGATCCTAAAGGTCAGTGGAGAATTGATTTCAAGTCAATTTGATGTATGGTTAGCTCTAATTAATTAGAGATCCATTTTTGGTGTTTAAGCCAATTAGGGTTGTTTTAAATGAACTAACTCAAAACCTATTTTTCCTAGGGTCCTCTGGTCATAAGGAACATCACCAAATTTTCCTAGAATTTATTTCACAACATGCTATTTATTGGAATTAAAATACTCAAAACGAGTAACATGAATTTGAAAAATCAATAACTCTTCATAGGGATGGCCTCGACTTTGGAAAATTCAGGGAATGTTCCCAAATTCAGAGGCTTCAAAAGCCCTATGGTCTCATGCCATGGTGAATTGTATACATGCATGGAGAATTAAAAATATGCAAAGATTAAAAAAATTATTGAAAATAAAATACATGATGAAATTAAATAATTTCTTTTCCACATTATTCTCCTCTGTTCACTGAGCAAGAGGGTATTTTTATTTTATTTTTCTGATTTTTCTACACAAAGTTATGAATTTTTGAAGTTTAGGGAATTAAATAAATAGAAAATACCCCTAATTTTCTATTTATCCACGCGGCGCCGCGTCATCCTCGACATCTCCGAACGCACACGCGTCGCGCTCCCATTCGAGGCCGCCATCTGAGTCAGCAGCCCGGGCCCCGCGGTTCTCGTACCGTCTCCCCGATCCGACGCAATCTCGGCCGTCCGTCCGCGCGTGTATTGAATGGACGGCATCCGTTCATCGTCCCCAAGTGTTCTCACCCGAGAGCCGTCCACACTAAATCCCTAATATCTCACTCGATACTCAATGGATTTTCATGTTCTTATGCTCTATGGATTCGTCTTGAAGAGACGAACACATCTATACGGTGGTCATGCATTGAAATTAAAGCATTTAAAATGGAGAATCTCCAGAATCTCGGGATGAAGAATTAGCTCATACCTTTGCTCAGAGAAGTGTGGCTTCGATCTGAGGGTTGTTGCACCTTCGATTGGATCCCAGCAAGCTCCAGATGAAGTCTCCTGGTCTGGTGAATTGTCTAGGTGGGATTTCGACCAAGCCCGATCACAAAGCTTGGAGGCCGGAGCAACTGGGTGGCCTGGAGATGGGGCTTTTGTCGTGGACACCTTCCCTCGGTCCGGTGAAGGTGTAGAACCAATCAATTTGGGGATTGGCTCACTGTGGAGAAGTGTCTTGGTTTTGGGCCTAGATTTCAACTCCGAAATTGAACTCGCGAGAGAAGAAATGGCAGGGGAATCTCGGTGGGGATCAAGTGCTCGTGTATGGGGAGGAGTCCGGAACAATTTTGGCGAGTTTCCTTAAGGTTTGTTTCGAGCACCTCTCATGGCCGGGAGGGGTGGAGTTTAAATAGGAAAGGGTGGAGGGCCTCCTGTGGAGAGTTAGGGCTTGGGATCGAGCTGCTCTTGGCAAGAGAAGAACAGCTCCGATGGCCACTCGGGGATGGGGCGGCTCAGCGAGTGAGAATTCCAAGTTAGGCTCACATGTGAGCTCTCGGCCATGGTGTTTTCCGGCGGCCTGGTGGCTGGCCGGCCAGGCATGGGTCACCCTCAAGGTCAGGTGGGCCAGGGCTGGGACTTGGTGCAAGCAATTGGCAAATGCCATGTGTAAAGAGCTTGGATTGAAATGGAATGGGGGGAAGACCATTTTGGGTTCAAATGAGTCAACCCATGGTTTTGGGCTAGGTTCACCACCCAAGGCCTTGTCTTGGGCTGAAAAGGGTCACTTGGGTCAGCCATGAGAGAATGGTGTGGTCTCCATCCATGATGAGGTGGCTAAGCATGGTTTAGTGTGTGACATGCTTAAGGTAAAAACGGGTTTAAGGAGGATTAGGAAAGGGGCCCCTCCTTTTGCCATTAATGGCTTGATCACATGTCAAGCCTTCCATGGCTTCATGTGGCTTGTCCATGGCTTGCATGGCTCACCTTTGGCTTGGGAAAAGTGGAGTCAATTTCATGGAAATAGATTTTAGGAATTTTTGGTAATTTGATGGAAATTTGTATGAAACTTGATTTGGAATAATTTGATGGTGAATTTAGGACTTAGGGAATGGCTTTTATTAAGTGGATGGCAAGTGGAGATGTCATGTGGGCTTTAGGGTAGATTTTGGTCTTTTTAAAATAGTTTTAGATGGGCTTTTAAGATGGTTTAGGAAAGTGGGCTTTTGAATTTTAAAAGGGATTTTGTGATGAAATTTTGTAAAGATGTTGGGCCAAATAATTGTTGGGTTTAGCTCATGGATGTGTCATGAGTGACTTGAAGCAAATTGGGGGTGATTTGGGTTTGGATTGGGTTGAATTTGGGTTCTTTTGGTGAATGGGCCAATATAGGTCCAAGTGGGCCAAGTTGGGCCAATGTTGGGCTAGGATTGAAATTGATGTAAAATTAATGTTTAGAAATGTTTATGGGAGTGTTTCAAAGAGGTTTTGACTTTGGTTGGGCTTTGATTTTGGGGTTTGGGCTCATTTGGTTTAGGTTTGGGTTTAGGTCAAAATTGGGCCTTTTAGCTTTGGGTTGAATTTGAGTGGGATTTGGGTCCAAATTTTGGGCAAATCATGTTAGTGTTTTGCTTGTGGGGATGCTAAGGAGGATTTAGAAAAGATTTGTGGTTAATTGGAGTTGAATTGGGTGAGTTTGGGTTAGGTTTGGGTCATGGGTCCAAATTGGGCTTTAAGGCCAAAAGTGAAATTGGATCCAAATGTCAATCAAATTGGACTTGGATTTGGTCTAGATTGGTATTGAGAATGTTGAATTGAAGTTTAGAATTGAATTGGACCAGAATTTGGGTCAATTTGATAGGTTTGGTTTGACATTGGGTTCACTTTGGGTTAAAATGGGTCAAATTGGGGGTTTTGACAAAAGTAGGGTAAATTGACAAAATTGGCCCATGGTGTAGTTAGACAAAATGAAATTGGGAATATTTGGGATTTTCTGGAATTTTCTGGGAATTTTCTGAATTTTTGGATTTTTGGGTCAAGAGGGGTATTTTGGGTATTTGGAGGGTATTGGGAGGTTTTCTTGGAATTTTTGATATTTTTGGGTATGGATGATCAATTTGAGTGATTTGGAAATGTTTGGGATTGATTTTGAGGAATTTTGGGTAATTTAGGTGATTTTACAAATTTTGGGTAGTTTCAAGGGTTTTGGGTAGGCGCGGTGTAGGGTCCCGAGGGTCAAAAATTGAAAATTTGGAAAATTGAAGATTAGGTGAATGTAAGTGGAATAAAATCATTTTGGTTGAGCCATGAAGCCATATCAAACCCACATGGGTTATGAGGGTACTCATTTGAGGCATCCACTATGTTGTTCCTAACCCTCTTAACCAAGGGCTTAGGGGTTAAGGACCATCCATGTGAATCACCTACATGAGTAAGGAGGTCAAGTTAGGTATGGGTGTGTTTCTAGGATGTGTGTGAAAGTGTAGTGTATAGGTGTAGTGTATGTGTAAGTCAGCCCCTTCACCAGACCAGGCCACCCAGGGCAGTCCTAAGGCCAAAGAGTCCTATAGGAACTCATCCTTTAAACTTCCACATTTGATTTCAACCCTCTAGGTGATTAGGGGTCTACGGTCAAGTTTGTGGAGTTTGCAGGGAGTTAAGAAGTGGTTTGAATTTCTAAAAGGTGGGTCCCAATTCTAGTCCTCTAAGATAGTCGAAAGGAAAAGCCTAAGGCTAGATCCTAAGTACTAAAGGGAAGAAGAGAAGACCTCATCAAAAATGAGGTCAACAAATGGACCCCCAATAGGTGTGGTGAGCTGACGGAGCACACCATGCGTATTGGTGTTGACCGAAGCGATCAACAAAACCAACATAGATGTCCAAGTGACAAACTTAGGACAAAGTAGAAGAATTTCCGCTGGGGAGTGTCAAGTATATCTCTGAAACTGGAGATTCCTGAACTCTCGTTGGGGAAAGGAAAAGGAGGTGAATTCCAAATCACATGATGCGGGGAATTTCGATTTAGATTTTATTTTGTTTCAATTTAAGTTTCGATGTGTGAGTTTAGATTTCAATTTGGAGTTTCAATTTAGATTGAAGTTTGTCAAAATTAATTTGAAGGGATTTGATTTGAAATGAAAATTGGAATTTTGTGGTTTTAGATGTAACATCTTCAACCACAAAAGAAAATTGAATTGATTGGATTGAATCATTGCAATGAGGAGAAATCTCAGAGCAATGTGGTATCAGATGTAAAATCCTTAACCTCAAGAGTTTGATTTTGATGTATTTCATTGCGATAGGGAAGGAATCCTAAAGCAATGCAGTCTCAGATGTAAAATCCTTGACCCCACGAATTTGATTTTGATGTATTTCATTGCGATAGGGAAAGAACCTAAAGCAATGCAGTCTCGGATGTAAAATCCTCAACCCCAAGAATTTGATTTTGATGTATTTCATTGCGATAGGGAAAGAACCTAAAGCAATGCAGTCTAGGATGTAAGATCCTCAACTCTAAAAGTTTGAATTTGATGTATTTCATTGCGATAGGGAAAAGATCCTAAAGCAATGCAGTCTCGGATGTAAAATCCTCAACTCCAAAAAGTTTGAATTTGATGTATTTCATTGCGATAGGGAAAAGATCCTAAAGCAATGCGGTCTCGGATGTAAAATCCTCGACTCCTAAAAGTTTGAATTTGATGTATTTCATTGCGGTAGGAAAGAATCCTAAAGCAATGCAGTCTCGGATGTAAAATCCTCAACTCCAAAAAGTTTGAATTTGATGTATTTCATTGCCATAGGGAAAAGATCCTAAAGCAATGCAGTCTCGGATGTAAAATCCTCAACTCCAAATAGTTTGAATTTGATGTATTTCATTGCGATAGGGAAAAGATCCTAAAGCAATGCAGTCTCGGATGTAAAATCCTCAACTCCAAAAAGTTTGAATTTGATGTATTTCATTGCGATAGGGAAAGAATCCTAAAGCAATGCAGTCTCGGATGTAAAATCCTCAACTCCAAAAAGTTTGAATTTGATGTATTTCATTGCGATAGGGAAAAGATCCTAATGCAATGCGATGCAGGATGTAAAATCTTCAACTCCAAAAAGTTTGAATTTGATGTATTTCATTGCGATAGGGAAAGAATCCTAAAGCAATGCAGTCTCGGATGTAAAATCCTCAACTCCAAAAAGTTTGAATTTGATGTATTTCATTGCAATAGGGGAAAGAATCCTAAAGCAATGTTGTTTCGGATGTAAAATCCTCAACTCCAAAAAGTTTGAATTTGATGTATTTCATTGCGATAGGGAAAGGATCCTAAAGCAATGCAGTCTTGGATGTAAAATCCTCGACCCAAAAGTTTGAATTTGATGTACTTGATTTTGTAAAGATCCGTAGTGTTGATTTGAAAAGTGTGGAATTTTGGTGTTTCGAGAATTCCATGAAAGTTGTAAAAGGTTTTCATAGAAGGAAATATGTTAGGAGGGAGTATGTAGATGTTACATATCCCATCCAAAAGAGTTGATCGAAAGTTGATGGTTTAGGTTGAATACAATTCCTCGCCATCAGATTCGATCCGTGTCAATGGAATCAACCGCTTTCATCCCAGAAAAAGGGGAAGAGTAGAACGGATTGGATTTCAGATTTGGAAGATTGAATTTGAAATTGATTGAAATTTGATTTGAAATCTGATTTGAAATTTGATTTGAAATTTGATTTGAAATTTGGGAAGCTTGAATTCGAAATTTGATTTAGATTTGATTTGAAATTTGGAAGATCAAATTTGAAATTTGATCGAGATTGGATTTGAAATTTGATTGAGAATTTGATTTGAGATTTGATTTAACACTTATGTTGATTTTGTTTATCTTTTAATGATTCAAATTTTACTTTATCGTTTATTTAATGTTCACGTGAATTTGGTGTTCGTCATTTTTAGATTTTTTTTTTCTTTTTTTTTTAGGAAAGTTTTCTTTTATTCTTCTTTTTTTTTCTTTTTTCTGTTCTTTGTTCGAAGTTCATTTAACTTTAGTGGCGTTTCCCAGTCAATTTGCACAAAAGAGGTGAAGGCCAAAAATGTGACATGGTCACTTTCATTCCAATCATGTTGAAGATACATCATACAACTTGATCTGGAATATATTTCATACAATCCATGTAGACTCAAAACGGACTATGTATGATCTTCGTCGATCCATCCAAAGAAGCATCTGTCAAAAAATCCATGTCTGAATAGTGGGGTACAAGGTCAATAACATCACCTCCCAAGCCATCCTTGGCAAGGATGCCGTATGGATGTACATTGGAGGTTTGATATTTTCCATGTAACTCACAGCTCATAAGGCCGGAGGCTCTCTAGCTTAGGGTCTGGCTGGAAATGGTAAGGTGTCTTCCGTCGTCCATCCTTCGAAAGTAGCCGAGATCCGCTTCACTGGTACTCCCGGTATGCAATGCTTAGCGATATCCGCTCCGTTGCCCTTCGGTATCATGACGGAACCTACCGGTAAAGGTATCTTCACCGGCCCTCGGAACTCACTCGGGCTCGTTATCCGGAGGTCGGATCCGAACATGATGTTACACTCGTTCGGGAAAGAGGCGTGCGAAAGGTCCGACAAAGTCGTGGTGATCTATGTGCGGGGGTATGCGGTCACCCACGCTTGTAGATGTTAATAATGCGGCTATTGGGTATGCAATCTGCTGGCAGTACCCTCCTTGTTATCAATCTCTTTACCATTCTCTTGATGACTAATGACATCGGATCCACTTGCCCATGACGGAGTATCCCCGGTGGGTTTCCCTTTCTGTCTTCCGCAAAGTTGTAGCAGCATCCGCATTGTATTGTGATTCTTTCCTTCCCTGGCATCCATCTCCGGGGTTCGAGTATGTGTTTTCCCTCGGGCGGCCTACTCGGCCCATTCTTTTCAAATCCGGATGCAATCCACGATTTGCTCGTTGTTCATACTCCGAGAATACGTCCGTATGTAGCTCGAGGCCCTCTAGTATATTGATTCTTCCGCCTTTAATTCTCTCAAAGTATTCAAAGGTTTTCTTTTCAACATTCCGCATTCTCTCCAGCTCGTATTCGGAATGATCGCGAGATGGCGAGGTCCGGTGACATATTGTTGGATATACGGCTCAATCCCTTCACGTTCTCCCGCATACCTCGGCTCCTCGGGGATGATGCCGTCGGGACATCTCCCGGGGTTGCTTCGCAACAAGGTCATGCATTGCTGGTGGTTCTATCCGGTGGCGTGGTAGCCTTCTTTCTTCGATCTTCTAGAGATTTCTCCGGTCCTTTACGTTATCCTAGGAGCTGGCCTCCTTTCTTCGGGTTCTCGGTGAACCGGTGTCCTTGAAGTGTATGTGCGCGTAGCAAGCTTGTCTCGTCGTCGTTGGTCCGCGGCTAGTTTTGTTAACATCTTACGGATACGGCGATTCTTATTTCTTCGTTGCGTTGCTGTGAGAGTAGCCCTTCGAACTTCTTGAATCTCTGTGGGCGCGGCGCTGACAAGCCTGCCCTCTGCTGTAGCGACTACGGACTTCATTTTCTTGTCTTCTTCAATGTTTGTCTTTCTTTTCTTGCTGCTGGATTGGTGGCTTGGGCCACCCACTTTCATCACTTGTACGCCGGGCGGTTCTTCTCGGTCGATTGGGACCCGGTCACTTTCCTCGTGCTCGTAGGCTCGTCGGTGTGAAATCCGAGTCAATCTCGATTATCGCTCCATCTTTCACCCTCTTTTCATCGAGTGCAAGGCTTACGCCACTCTTAAAGTTCGGGACCAACCGCCGTTCGACATTTCCCTGCGAAAAGACAAGGAAAAGGATCGAGGTACATACTAAGAACAAGAACATTAAGAAAATGTTTATTAAAGACATTTTTTTTATTACTTCTTGTATTTTTAAATTTAGCAGGAATGAAGTAGGATAAGATCAGGGAAGAGATTTTGATTTGGAAAAGAAAACAAGGAAAACTTAATTATCATGACTTTATTTATTTTAGCACATTTTATTATTTTTTGGGTTCGGACCCAGTCATAAGTAATTACTTCGCCCGTGTTTCTTAGGGATGAAGAATTCATTCCTTCGAAACATTAGGTAGCGTAATACTTTTTTAAGTATCGTCCGTTGATCGGAAGCATATGTCGTTCTCCCTGGCAATTCACTAGCCTGGTAGGAACCTCCTGAGTATACTGCTTCAATCACAAACGGTCCTTCCCAAGTGGGTTCAAATTTTCCTCCTATCTTGCGATGTGCAAGAATAGGTCTCTTGAGAACAAGAACTAAGTCACCAACTTTGAAGGTTCTTGGGCGTACCAGTTTGTCATGGGCTTGAACCATCTTAGCTTGGTATAGTTCTAAATTTTGTTGCGCTGCAAGTCTTTTCCCTTCCAGGCTTTCTAATTCTTCGAGTCGTAATTTGGCGTTCTCTTCGTTGTGATTTTATTTGCAAGCTGCAATTCGAGTGAAGGAAGCTCGAACCTCTAAAGGTAACAACGCCTCGGACCCATACACCGGAGCGTAAGGTGTAGCTTGAGTAGGAGTTACGAAGGTTGTCCGGTAGGCCCATAAGGCTTCTAACAACTTCTCGTGCCAATTTCTCTTATTATCGTCCAAGGTTTTCTTTAAGATTTGAATGAGAGTTTTATTAAAAGCCTCAGCGAGGCCGTTTGCTCTTGGGTAGTAAATTGTTGAGTATCGCCAGTCGATTCCGTGTCTCCTGACAAAATTGTTGATTTGTGTGCTTCGAATGCCGACCCATTATACGAGATGATCCGCGCGACACTCCGAAACGGTAGACAACTTGGTTCTTGAAAAGCGTAGCACGTGGTGTGCTTTCACTTCTCTAAGTGGAGCCGCCTCTGCCCACTTGGAAAAGTAATCTGTAGCCGCAAGAATGAAGCGATGTCCTTTTGAAGATGGTGGTTCTATCGGACCCACTATATCTGTGCCCCAACATTCAAATGGCCACGACGCAATTGTCGGATGTAGCACATTTGGAGGTTGGTGTAGAACCACTCCGTGCACTTGGCATTGGTGACGGCTCTTGGCGATTTTCATGCGGTCGGTCATCATCGAGGGCCAGTAGTACCCTAGTCTTTTAATTTTCATCTTCATCATCGGACCCGACTGGTGAGCGCCACGGAGTCCCGAATGTACCTCTTTAACAATTTCACGGGCCTCGGACCCGCTTAGGCACCTTAGCCACATTTGATCAAAAGACCTTCGTACGATGTGTTGTTTATTAATGCGTAAGACGGAGTTCTTTTCTTGATCCGATGGGCTAACGACCTATCGTCTGGTAGCTTTCCTGTTTGCGGGTAGTCTATCAATGGTCGTCGCCAATCTTCCGTGTTTTACATCATCGCTTCTGTAATCGATTCTTTTCTTTTTTCGGTTGTGTATTGTGTCTATGTCGAGTCTGTGATAGGACCCGACGTCCGTGAGCCGACACTTCTACTGATTCATCTTGCAAACAGGCAAATTCTTTTGCGAGACGGGCTAAAGCATCTGCTAAAGCATTTTCTTTTCTGGGAATTTTGTAGATCGTCACATTTGGAATCTGTTCCAACAGCTGTATGACATACTGGAAGTATTGTTCGAGTCTTGGCTTTAAAATTCTGTACTTGTCCGACGATCCGTTGAATGATTAACTGTGAATCCCGTAGATGTTGATGTCCGTTATCCCATTTGAATGGTTAATTCCGGTCCGTTAAGAGGGCTTCGTATTCGCTTCATTGTTTGTACACGGTTACGTTAAGTGGTAGGAGTATCTTAACATCCCCCGCTCCGGTGTTATAAAGATTAGCCCGATTCCTGCCTTACCGGGCATTATCACTTGCGATTCTTCGTCTTTGTGTGCTGAAGATGCTCCGTCGAAATATAATTCCCAACGTCGATCATCAGGGTCTTCTAGATTCATTATTTGTTCATCTGACAAATCGTTATTGAGAGAAGATTCTGCCGGCAAAGGGTGTGCTGCGAGGAAGTCTGCTAAGACTTGTCCCTTTACGGCACGCAGAGGCACGAAAGTTATATCGAATTGCAATAATATCATTGACCATCCGGCAAGTCCGCCGGAAAGTGTCGGACGAGTCATCAAGTATTGCAATGGATTAAATTTCGAGATCGGATTGACCTTATGAGAAAGCATGTAGTGCTCGAGCTTTTGAGCGGCGAAGATCGGAGCCAAACAATGCTTTTCAATTGCGGGATACCTTACTTCCGTCGGAAGTAAACGACGGCTTAAATAGTAAAGAGCATTCTCTTTACCCTCATCATTGACACTAGGCTAACGGGGCTCCGAGAGAGTCGTCTAAAGCCGCGGTGTAAAGTATCGAGGGTCTACACGAGGCCGGGGCTGCTAAAACAGGAGGTGTCATTAAATATTGCTTAATGTCCTCGAAGGCCTTCGGCATTTCTCTTCCCAAATAAATTTGGCGTCCTTTTTAACTAGTGCCGAGAAAGGTCGACACCTACTCGACGAGTTTGAGATAAAGCGTCGAAGATATGCCAGCTTCCCTTAAAAAGATCGTAGTTGTTTTAAGGTTTTGGGAGGCGACATTTCTAAGATAGCTTTAATCTTTTCCGGGTTGATTTCAATTCCACGATGTCGGACAACGAATCCTAAGAATTTCCCGGAGGTGACGCCGAAGGCGCATTTTAAGGGATTCCTCTTAAGGTTAAATTGTCTTAATCGTTCGAAAATAATTCTCAAATCATACAGGTGGTTTTCCTTTACTTTGCTTTTGATGACAACATCGTCCACGTAGCATTCGACTTGATTATGGATGAGATCATCAAAAATTCTTGTCATTGCTCTCTGGTAGGTTGCTCCTGCGTTCTTCGATCCGAATGGCATCACTTTGTGTAGCAAAATAGTCCGATCGGCGTTACGAATGCTGTAAGCTTTTCATCTTCCGGAGCCATTTTTATCCGGTTGTATCCCGAAGATCCATCCATGAATGAAAATATTTCATGTGTCGAAGCAATGTCGATCATTAATTCGGGATCGGTAGAGGGAATTCATCTTTTGGACATGCCTTGTTTAAATCTCCGAAGTCCACACAAATTCCGATCGACCATTCTTCTTTACGATCGGCACCACATTGGCTAGCCATGTCGGGTATTGTTCTTCACGGACAAATTTAGCGTCTATTAGCTTTTTAACTTCAGCTATGACTTGTTGTTCAATTTCTAGACGCATTCTTCTGGGACCTTGCCTGACTGGAACAGAAGTAGGATCCACTCCTAGCTTATGAACTGCGACCTCTAGAGCTTATCCTGGCATTTCATCGTAGTTCCAAGCAAAACAGTCTTTAAATTCCATTAATAACTTGATTATTTCTTCGAAGTCTTCTTTATTTAGTAAGGAGCTAACAAAGGTAGGTCTAGGTTCTTTGCTAGTACCTAAGTTAACTTCCGTTAACTCATCTATTGTAGATTTGATCTCTTCTTCGAATTCTGGTAGAGCGTCTCCAATTTGTAAATCTTCGAGTTCGTCTATAGTTTCCATGCAGTTTTCATTAGACTCGCAAGTGACAACCAAGCAAAATTCGGTATCGTCAGTCGACCCTACCGTGCCAAATCCGAGACCATGCTTTGAATTGGGTGGACGACGGAGTTATTCCATAATTTTTCAAAATGTTGTGATTGGCCTTTTGTCCATTGTTGAGGTAAGAAACCACGCTGAATTAAATTTTGAACACAGGGAGAGTACCACTCAAAAGGTAATTCCATTAATTCTGATGAAGTGACATCTTCAAATTGTACATTATTCTCAGTTTTGGAGGAAGAAGCACCACGGTAGAATTTAATTGGCCTTGCACCGTCGTTACGTACCTCTTTGACCACCATACCCTCGATCTTGTTAGAATGGATCGGGGTTAGGGTCATAGTATGTACGTAGTGGTTAATCTTTTCGTACATTGATTTGTATTCTTCGTTCTTCTCATCTTCGAGAGAGATCTTGAATTGCGGCTTCTTCGACTTATTGTCGTTGCTTCTTGTTTGGTTTCTTTTTCTTCTTCAGAACTATCTTCCCAATCAACATTGATGGCTAGTTTCCTCTGTCCAACTGTCCTAGCGTCTCTACCACGGCCTCGTCCTCGGCCTCGACCTCGGATGCGAGTTGTGGAGAAACCTTCACCATCTCGCCGGAAGGGAGTGGTGAGTGACTGTTGGACTAGAACTTCAGGTTCTTCGTTGTCTCGAACTTTCTTTGCTTCATTTGTTACGGTATCTCCGGAGAAGATTGTTTTCTTTGGAGGTGCATAATAAGCCGCATCTTCATGGATTCCGATCTCATGTACGGAGAATGGTTGTAAGTCACCTTTGATGCACCTTGTTCCCTCTATCGTAGTATTTGATGCAACGATGTAGAGATGATGGTACCATCCTGTTTTCATGTATCCATGGTCGGCCCAGTAGAGCGTTGAACGACGTTTCTGAATCAATTATGTGAAACTTTGCGGTTGTCTTTGCTAAGTCACCGGTCTTCATTAGCAGTGTTATTGATCTGAGGGCTCTTTCCCCTTTCTGGTTGAATCCTCTTAGTAACATTTTGTCGGCCTCGAGCTCACGAGCATCAATTTCCAAGTATGCTAGTGTTCGAAGACTCATTATATTGATTGATGCTCCTGGATCCACCAATACTGCGGAGAGTGTAAACTTCCCAATTATGAACCGAAATGTACAATGGTCGGTTGTGATCTGCTGTCCCAAGTAGTAGGTCATTGTCCGTGAAGGTAACACCTCGCTGTTCCTTTAACGAGCAAACTTCATCTAAGGAATCTCCGGCCATTTGAGCTAAGCAAATCTCCGGGTCAAGTAAGGCCTTGATCAGAGCTTCTCTCATCTCCTTTGATAAGATGAGAGCATCGTAAATGCTCAGTTTGGCCGGTAGTTTCCTAAGATGGGCTAGCACGTTGTAGTCCACTTTGTTTCCATGTGTCTCGGCTTCTTCTCGAATGGGTATTTCTTCTGCCTGGGGTTGGTTCTTCTTGAACAACCACACGCTTTCCTTTGTCTTTTGGACCCATTCTAGGAGGTAGAACTCTTCCACTTCTTAAGTTGACTTCGTAATTTCTTCGAATCTGAGTGTTGAGCTTGTCGGTGTCTCCTTCGAATCGGAATGACGGGCTCTTCCGGATTATCCTCGGAATCCGAAGGCTCCAACTCTATCGTGATCGGAGCTCCTCGAAACTCGCGAGATAGATTCGTTGCTTGTTGAACTCTCGTAGCCTCCTTTATGGATGCCTTCTTCGTTATTTTGCTCGTCGAGATCGTGTATGATTTGAGAATTGTCGTTGATGTCGAAATCGATGTCCGGATTGTCGCTAGTTACGTAATCGTTAGAAACAGTCAAAACGTGGCCAACACCATCACCCTTATCATTATATGATCCCACCAAAGTGAGCAGATAATCATACAAAATCAGAGGTTTGAGGGATTTCTCCCCGAGATCGGAAGCAACTATCCTAGGATAAGCGACCCCTAGTCTAGCCTTAGGAGCCTCGGTCCTCTCTTCTTCGTCGATTTTCTTCTTCTCTTCAATCGCCTCCTGTTGAGGTGGTTCTTCTATCGCAAGTGATGAGTACCGGCTTAACGGGTCTCGAACTACGAATTGAAGCTTGCACCGAGGCGGTCCGGATGTGTCTAAAATCTTTTCGAAGACCTCGTCAGAGCGGTAGTCCATCCATCGTCAGTCGTATAGGGATCTATCGGATTGATGGGATCAGTTGAGATAACATTGAAGGAACCTCCTTTCTGGGGTTCCTTCATGTACTCCTTCGGGATCGTTATATTCCCTTTCCGAAGGTTTTCATTGAGCCAACTTTTGAAGGTAATGCAATCTTCATCTTGTGCCCGAGCATCCGGTGGTAGGGGCAAAAGTTGGGATCACCTTTCTTGTTGACTTCCTGCGGTCTTTTAGGCTCGGCGAGTGGAAATCGGAGTCTTCATCGGACTACGGAACATTTTCGACCTTGCTTCATTCTTGAACGGATATTCCCGCTCGAAGCTCCCTTAATGTACGTTGCGGACGAGGCGGTTGTTCATACTTGTGGAGATGGCCGATAGCTGGGCGGGGTTCTTGGTAATTCTGTTGTGGTTCTTTGCGGCCGTTACGGTGGTATTTGCATCGGTTGCTTGCCTTTGTCAAGCTGCTGCAATGATCCCGTATTTCTTTTCAAAAGTCTTTACGGGCTTTTGCTTGTCCGTCTTGTCGGTGAAACTTAATTGCTTCGCCTCTTCTTGCAAGCTTCCGGCCTTGCTTAACAACTTCTCGAAAGTCTTAATAGTGAATCCTTTGAGGAGAAGTGCTATCGGGCCGTGAATGCTTTTAAGTAAGATGTCGATCGCATGTTGTTCTTGTAGTTGTGGTTCACATTTCATGCTTAAGTTCCTCATCGGAGTATGTAATCCACCAAAGTTTTGTTCGGCCTTTGTTTCTCTACCACTAAATCACCTATAGTGATGTGGTGCTGAGCTCCGGCGAATCGCTTGATGAAGAGGTTCTCTAGCTACGAGAACGTCTTCACCGAACCATTTAGTGATTCGCATACCGGTCGAAGGCGATTCCCGACGAGTGCGCGACGAGCCGTCGGAAGAGCAATGCATCGCTCCCGCCGGCATTACAACAACTGACACGAAAGTATGCAACATGCTGTCGGGGGTTCCCGGTTCCGTCGAAGGTCTTGAACAGAGGTGGTACGAAGCCTTTCGGGTATTGGACAGCGTCGAATTCTTCGGGTAAGGTCTACCCGTCCGAATGGATGTCCCGCTCTTCGATTGTGCTAAGGCTTCTCGCACTTGCTTGTTCCACCAAGTTCTTGATATCCTTTTCGGGGATCATACTTTGTGTTGTATCCTTTTCGGTTGATCATCCCCGTTGACGGATGTAATCTCCTTTCCTCCGTCTACTGATGTGAATGGCCTGCGGGGTGTCTCTCTTTGTGGTTGCACTTGACTGCGGAGAGTGGCCGGAGCTACTGACCATCTCTTCCATCCTTTTCGCCATTTGAGCGATCGTGTCGTCTTTCTCCCGAGCTGCCTTCTCATCGATTACGGCTCCTCTCTTTCGCGGCTGCGGGAGCACCTTGCGAAGGCGATGAAGCTCGTGTTTCGACCATGTTGATTTCTGCATATTCGTCGTCCATGAATTCCGATGAATCAATCTCGTCTCAGAACTTTTCTTCTCTTTCTTTTGCCAATCGTCGGATATCGGTTCTCAACTTTTCCATGTCATCTTCTAGCGGGCTTTCTGTGCGTCCTCGCGGTTGTCGTGCGATAGCTGCCGGGTCCCCTTTATCGCAGTAGCACTTTCTTCAGATTCAAGTCTCCTGGCAAGACTTTCTTTCTTGAATTGTTGTTTCGATCTCAGTTGCCCAGGTAGTGGGATGCCATACCATCCTTCTAGCGAGTAGAAGGTTCAGGACCGGATGGTCTGTCGGCCAAATCGTCGGAAGGTGGTATCCTCCCTAATCTGTAATCCGAGACGACGACGGGCGGACTAGCCTTCATTCTTTTACTTGGCTTTTACGTCATGATGGCGGGTTCTACTCGGGGCCCAAGACGGGATTTGGTCGGCACCCGCCATATCCTTCGTAGAATCTCCGATACGGGGCGGTTTTCCTTCTTTGCTAACTTTTCTACCAAAGTTTGCGGTCGAGCAAACGGCGTAGTTCTAGTCCTTTTCTTGCGGCTATCGTTGTAGTATGCGGGCTGAGGCAATGCGGCGGCAATCTTGCGAACATTTTCCTCGTCCTCTGCGGCGGAGAGGGGATGGAACCTACTTCCTCCCAAAAGTGGTATGTATTCAGGCAGCGGTGTATATTTTGGCAGCGGTGTATATTCAGGCAGTTCTGGGATTTCCTCCAGGAAAGCAATTTTAGCGGCTCTGGCTTCTCTGGCGATCCTTCTACTTCTGTTTCTTCTTTGGGTCCTTGTCAGTGATGGAATTCTTGAGCTGGACCCGATTTCGAAAACAGAAGGTCTCACAGGAAGATGCATGCCCTCCACGGTAACAGGTTTACCATAATTCTGGATTTCTTTCCCCTTTAATTTAGCAAAAGTCGGGGTAGGTGCAGAAACAACTAGACCAGTGGGGGTAGTAAGAACAGTCCTCCTGCGGACAGCAGTACTCCTCTCAGTCGGGATCCTTTGCAGGGGAGGAAACTCTTGGGTCGACCTAAGGTTGAACTCAAGCGGCGGCTCGTCGGTCTGCGAAGAGGGAGACGTCGGTGATCTTGACATTCGTGTTTTCAAATCCTTGTCCAAATCGGATGATCCCATTGTCGGGCGGCTCATCCTTATAGACGGCGAAGTCCGATCCATTGGTGAAGGAGAAAATCGGCTTTGGGGCTTCCATTTCACGGGGTAGATTCGGTTGTCGGTCCCAAGTTATGCTTCTTTTCTTTAGGACGAAAAGAAAGGAATTGAAAAGAGTCCGAACACATTCTTGTTCATGTATTTATAAGAAGGAATCATTTGTTAAAAGAATCATTTATTAAAGGGTTCGTTTATTTAGAACGGAGTGTTCAAAGGTGTAGAGAAGGTAAGGAATCCGATTCAGAGTTGGAAAGGAAAAGAAAGTCTTATGCAAGACTTTTCGACTCGAAGGATCACTCCTAAACTAACACCTATTGGGGGTCCACCCCACCTCAAAAATGAGGTAAAAGGATCTCGGAACCTCTCTGTTTATGGGTGTCTAAACAGTGGCTCCTAAATCCGAGAGAATGTTGGCTATACTTGTTCGAGGTAGAAATGAACATAGCATCCCGACGGAAAGAAGGGTAGTTTGACCCATTAAGGACATGGATACACTACCGATTTTTGAAAGCAGAATTATTTGATTAAAATGGAGAGAGGAATTGTCCCCAGCCGAGTCGCCAGAAGTTGTCGGCATATTTTTTAGGTTGTGTGTTTTATTTTGAAAAGGGGTCGCCTACAGAAGTTGTCGGCGAATTTTTAATTTAATTTAAATAAATAATTTTGAAAAGTAGTATTTGATTTTGAAAATAATTTTAAATTTGAAGGTTTTAAGATATGAGATTAAACCGATCTCACATCCCAAATAGTTTATATAAACGAGCACCGCACCACAAACCGTGTATCTATCCACTAAGGATAGACACACGCATCGACGGTGGGGCTCGATTAAATAAACTAGAAGATTTGTGACATCCGTTTGGTCTGCGAACCAATTTTATAAGCCAACAAATTCCCCGCTTAATATGAAAGCATTAAACGGGGTTTATATTACACGGGTTCTTTAAAATTCCCTATAAGGGCAAGCCCCTATAGTTAATTACATCTTAAGTGACGGGAATCACCTAAGAAAACTCTCGATAATAATCAATAATTCTGCTCTCAAGAATTTCAAAGTTTAAGTTTTTAAAGGATTGAATTTTGGAATTCCAATAGGGAATGGATCAAATTTGGAACATTTTGTTTTGGGAATTCAAAGGAAGAAAAGTAGGAGAGATCACAGATTCGATGTGAACTTCGGTGACTTCCCGACTATCCTATTGTTTGGCTTGGATTTAGGAAAAGTCCTAATGTTATTCAACATTTCAGTCTTGCCAATTTTAGTTAATTAGGGCTTATATTTGTATGATAAAACCAAACAAATAGCCTCGAAGATGTGAGGGTTTATCGTCGTACCGAACGACTACCTCGGAGTCCTAAGACCGGTTAGGGTTTAATTTGCAATGCAAATGCCTAACGAAGAGTTGAGGATTTATGTTGCACTAGGCAAACTACCTCGAAGTCCTATGGCTTTGTTATTTAATTCTAAGAAAGTTTTCGTTGAAGTAGACTCGAGTTTTGCTTGATGACGATGGCCGTGCTTGCCCACCATGCTCCGAGCTCCTTGTTGTTGCGAGAGGTTTAGTTTTAGAAATCATAAATCGGGGGATGAGAAAAGTGTTTTGGTTTAGAGAAAATCTTAATTTCCAAGTGTTTTTTATGTTTTAATTAAAACAAATCTTAAAGTTGATTATAACGACACCGGTTAAGATCCCACGGTTCCATCCTTCGGCATCATTATTTTTATCGGATTCACTTAGTTCGGATGAATTTGCTAAACTCAATCGAATGAGTTCCACACTTTCATTTAGACCGTGGGAAATCCCGTTAGCAACACGTAGGTTACATCATCCGAGGTATTCCCGATCATCCAACAGGACGTTTTAATTTAGTTGTAATTGTAGTTTTGTGTTCTGTTTGTGATTAAATTTTGAGTTGTTTTATATTTTGAAATGTTGTGGCGGTGAATTTTATCTTGCAATGACTTTTATCTTAGTTTTGGTTTCAGTTTTAGGGACTATCCTAAAGGTGTGGGTTTTCATGCAACAGTTGTTTATCATGCAAGAAAAGTAAGTGCGATGCGATTAATGAAATTGCAATAATGTAAATTGTAAGAAAGTAAATTGCAATAAAATAAAAGCGTACCTGGAGGGTCTTCCCGTCATCCCAAGCTGCTCTTAAAACACAATTAGAATATTTAAACAAGTTCCTAGGTAAAGATAAGGGAAGGGTTATGGTTTTCTACCAAATTCCTAATCCTATAGCTAGTCATTTCCTATGACGTTTAGGATCCTGTGTTTTAGTTTGAAGACGATTTTCTTCATCAAAGAATAATTAAATTCAGTTGTTCTTATGAACATCCTATCATATCGAGGAAGTGCTTAAGACAAATCTTAAACATCTTTTCAATATTTCTAGGATTGTTTTAAGTCCGAATGGGTTTAATTATACAAATGAATTAATCGTCCGAGAATTCAAGTTTTGTTGTTATCTTGCTCGATGAACTAGGACATTTGAATATCACTATAAGTGAAGTAACATTTCATTTAATGTTCTGTTTAGGAGTTATAATAACCAAAGCTTTCGAGGGCAAATTGGTGTTCAAATGATTTAATTTAAGTTAATGAGTTTAAATTTGAAATAGTGTTCAAGTTGTTTCATATTTAATCTCCTTCTGTTTTAGGTGATGTTGTTTAATTCAATTTAATTTAATTTAATTTTAATTTTAATTTAATTTAATTTAATTTAATTTAGTTTGATTTGATGTTAAATTATATTAATTTGATTTGATTTAATTTTAATTTAATTTGATTTAATTTAATTTAATTTAATTTGATTTTATTTATTTAATTTAATTTAATTTAATTTAAGTTATTTAATTTAATTTAATTAATTAATTTAATTTAATTTAATTTAATTTAATCTTTAATTTAATTTTAATTTAATTCAACTTTTAATTTTAATTTAATTTAATTTAATTTAATTTAATTTAATTTACTTAATTTAATTTAATTTTAATTTAATTTACTTAATTTAATTTAATTTTAATTTAATTTTATTTTTTAATTTTAATTGAAATTTTTAAAAGAGTTTAATAATTTAATTTTAGTTTAATGATTAAGTCTTTTAATGTTTTGAATCTGAGTTATCATTTTAATTAAGAATTGAGTATTAATGAGATAATTAATTTAGGGATTTTTAAATTAAAGAATAAATCTCTTCCTAATAATATCCCTATTTTAATAATTCCAATTTTATTATTCTTCCCAAATTTAATCGATTATTTAATTAAGGTTTATTTCAATTATTTTAAATTGCTTAATGGGTTTCTACTCTTTAATTATTTAAATTTCAATCATCCAAATCAGATTAAGATCAAATATTTTATTTATTAATTTTTTATTAAACCTAAAGTTTTAATTAAGGGTTAAAAATTTTAATTACCACTTTACCCTTCAAGCTTAATAATTTCATAACTTACTAAATTGAACTCAAATGAACTTGAAATTTTTATGTGACTTCACTCATATGTCAATAAAGACATGAGAGGAGAAAATGTGATTTTTCTGTATTTAATTTATTTATATAATTATTTTTGGTAGAAAATAGAGATTTCCAAGGAAAATTTAATAACATGACCAAGAGAAAGTTTTTGTCCTTAAGAAAATTAGGGGACTTTCCTAATGACTAGAGGACCATTTGGACCAATTTTGGTGATTTTTTGAATTATATTATTTTTATTATAATTATTTTAAGTTTTGGAGTGTTAATTAATTTAAAAATAAAATAAATGTTGAAAAATGAATTTTATATTTTTCAAAAATCTCTCTCATATCAAGGAAATCATAAAATCAAATTTTATAATTTTCTAATTTTTCTTTGATTTATTAGAATTATTTTAGTGGAAATGCTAGAAAATACATTTTTTTTAAATTTTAAAATTACCTTAGGGCTTTAAAATTTAATATCACACTAAATAGACCTAAGAAAAATATGGGGTTTGTTCCTAAGTGATCAAAATTCAAAATGTGACATTTTGGTGAATTTTATTATTTTTGTGATTTTTATTATTTTTTAATTATTAAAATATTAAAATAATATTAAAAATCAACTTTTTAGAAAATTGAAATTTTAATTTTCTTAAATTCCCTGATATCAGAGAGGCTCCAAAACCAATTTGGTGAATTTTTAAAAAGTATTTTGAAAGTTATGAATTTTTGAAGTTTAAAATGACTAAATGGCTTAATCAACCCAATTAGTAGGGCTAACCAAGTCCAATTGACCTCAAATTTTTATGGTGGGTTCCTCTAATCCTAAAGGTCAGTGGAGAATTGATTTCAAGTCAATTTGATGTATGGTTATCTCTAATTAATTAGAGATCCATTTTGGGTGTTTAAGCCGATTAGGGTTGTTTTAAATGAACTAACTCAAAATCTATTTTTCCTAGAGGTCCTACTGAGTCATAAGGAACATCACCAAATTTTCCTAGAATTTATTTCACAACATGCTATTTATTGGAATTAAAATACTCAAAATAGTAACATGAATTTGAAAAATCAATAACTCTTCATAGGGATGGCCTCTGACTTTGGAAAATTCAGGGAATGTTCCCAAATTCAGAGGCTTCAAAAGCCCTATGGTCACATGCCATGGTGAATTGTATACATGCATGGAGAATTAAAAATATGCAGAGAGTAAAAAAATTATTAAAAATAAAATACATGATGAAATTAAATAATTTCTTTTCCACATTATTCTCCTCCGTTCAACTGAGCGAGAGGGTATTTTTATTTTATTTTTCGATTTTTCTACACAAAGTTATGAATTTTTGAAGTTTAGGAAATTAAATAAATAGAAAATACCCCATATTTTCTATTTATCCACGCGGCGCCGCGTCATCCTCGACATCTCCGAACGCACACGCGTCGCGCTCCCATTCGACGCCGCCATCTGAGTCAGCAGCCCGGGCCCCGCGGTTCTCGTGCCGTCTCCTGATCCGACGCGATCCTGGCCGTCCGTCCGTGCGTGTATTGAATGGACGGCATCCGTTCATCGTCCCCAAGTGTTCTCACCCGAGAGTCGTCCACACTAAATCCCTAATATCTCACTCGATACTCAATGGATTTTCATGTTCTTATGCTCTATGGATTCGTCTTGAAGAGACAAACACATCTATACGGTGATAATGCATTGAAATTAAAGCATTTGAAATGGAGAATCTCCAGAAGCTCGGGATGAAGAATTAGCTCATACCTTTGCTCAGAGAAGTGTGGCTTCGATCCGAGGGTTGTTGCACCTTCGATTGGATCCCAGCGAAGCTCCGGCTGAAGTCTCTCGGTGCAGTGAATTGTCTGCAGGTGGGATTTCGACCAAGCCCGATCACAAAGCTTGGAGGTTGGAGCAACCGGGTGGCACCGGAGATGGGGCTTTTGCTGGTGGACACCTTCCCTTGGTCTGGTGAAGGTGTAGAACCAATTAATTTGAGGATTGACTCACTGTGGAGAAGTGTCCTGGTTTTGGGCCTAGATTTCAACTCTGAAATTGAACTCAAAGAGAAGAAATGGCAGGGGAATCTCAGTGGGGATCGAGTGCTCGTGTATGGGGAGGAGTCCGGAACAATTTTGGCAGAGTTTCCTTAAGGTTTGTTTCGAGCACCTCTCATGGTCGAGAGGGGTGGAGTTTAAATAGGAGAGGGTGGAGGGCCTCCGCGGAGAGTTAGGGCTTGGGATCGAGCCGCTCTTGGCAAGAGAATAACGGCTCCAATGGCCACTGGGGATGGGGCGGCTCGGCGGGTGAGAATTCCAAGTTGGTCTCACATGTGAGCTCTCGGCCATGGTGTTTTCCGGCGGCCCGGTGGCTGGCCGGCCGGGCATGGGTCACCCTCGAGGTCGGGTGGGTCGGGGCTGGGACTTGGTGCAAGCAATTGGAAAATGCCATGTGTAAAGAGCTTGGATTGAAATGGAATGGGGGAAGACCATTTTGGGTTCAAATGAGTCAACCCATGGTTTTGGGCTAGGTTCACCACCCGAGGCCTGGTCTTGGGCTGAAAAGGGTCACTTGGGTCGGCCAAGAGAGAATGGTGTGGTCTCCATCCATGATGAGGTGGCTAAGCATGGTTTAGTGTGTGACATGCTTAAGGTAAAAAAGGGTTTAAGGAGGATTAGGAAAGGGGCCCTTCCTTTTGCCATTAATGGCTTGATCACATGTCAAGCCTTCCATGGCTTCATGTGGCTTGTCCATGGCTTGCATGGCTCACCTTTGGCTTGAGAAAAGTGGAGTCAATTTCATGGAAATAGATTTTAGGAATTTTTGGTAATTTGATGGAAATTTGTATGAAAATTGATTTGGAATAATTTGATGGTGAATTTAGGACTTAGGGAATGGCTTTTATTAAGTGGATGGCAAGTGGAGATGTCATGTGGGCTTTAGGGTAGATTTTGGGCTTTTTAAAATAGTTTTAGATGGGCTTTTAAGATGGTTTAGGAAAGTGGGCTTTTGAATTTTAAAAGGGATTTTGTGATGAAATTTTGTAAAAAGTTTGGGCCAAATAATTGTTGGGTTTAGCTCATGGATGTGTCATGAGTGACTTGAAGCAAATTGGGGGTGATTTGGGTTTGGATTGGGTTGAATTTGGGTTCTTTTGGTGAATGGGCCAATATAGGTCCAAGTGGGCCAAGTTGGGCCAATGTTGGGCTAGGGTTGAAATTGATGTAAAATTAATGTTTATAAATGTTTATGGGAGTGTTTCAAAGAGGTTTTGACTTTGGTTGGGCTTTGATTTTGCGGTTTGGGCTCATTTGGGTTAGGTTTGGGTTTAGGTCGAAATTGGGCCTTTTAGCTTTGGGTTGAATTTGAGTGGGATTTGGGTCCAAATTTTGGGCAAATCATGTTAGTGTTTTGCTTGTGGGGATGCTAAGGAGGATTTAGAAAAGATTTGTGGTTAATTGGAGTTGAATTGGGTGAGTTTGGGTTAGGTTTGGGTCATGGGTCCAAATTGGGCTTTAAGGCCAAAAGTGAAATTGGATCCAAATGTCAATCAAATTGGACTTGGATTTTGTCTAGATTGGTATTGGGAATGTTGAATTGAAGTTTAGAATTGAATTTGACCTGAATTTGGGTCAATTGGATAGGTTTGGTTTGACATTGGGTTCACTTTGGGTTAAAATGGGTCAAATTGGGGGTTTTGACAAAAGTAGGGTAAATTGACAAAATTGGCCCATGGTGTAGTTAGAAAAAATGAAATTGGGAATATTTGGGATTTTTTGGAATTTTATGGGAATTTTCTGAATTTTTGGATTTTTGGGTCAAGAGGGGTATTTCGGGTATTTGGAGGGTATTGGGAGGTTTTCTTGGAATTTTTGATATTTTTGGGTATGGATGATCAATTTGAGTGATTTGGAAATGTTTGGGATTGATTTTGAGGAATTTTGGGTAATTTAGGTGATTTTGCAAATTTTGGGTAGTTTCAAGGGTTTTGGGTAAAGTTAGTCGGTGTAGGGTCCGTGGGTCAAAAATTGAAAATTTGGAAAATTGAAAATTTGGAAAATTGAAAATTTGGAAAATTGAAAATTTGGAAAATTGAAGATTAGGTGAATGTAAGTGGAATAAAATCATTTTGGTTGAGCCATGAAGCCATATCAAACCCACATGGGTCATGAGGGGACACATTTGAGGCATCCACTATGTTGTTCCTAACCCTCTTAACCAAGGGCTTAGGGGTTAAGGACCATCCATGTGAATCACCTACATGAGTCAGGAGGTCAAGTTAGGTATGGGTGTGTTTCTAGGATGTGTGTGAAAGTGTAGTGTATAGGTGTAGTGTATGTGTAAGTCGACCCCTTCACTGGACCGGGCCACCCGAGGCGGTCCTAAGGCCAAAGAGTCCTATAGGAACTCATCCTTTAAACTTCCACATTTGATTTCAACCCTCCAGGTGATTAGGGGTCTACGATCGAAGTTTGTGGAGTTTGCGGGGAGTTAAGAAGTGGTTTGAATTTCTAAAAGGTGGGTCCCAATTCTAGTCCTCTAAGATAGTCAAAGGAAAAGCCTAAGGCTAGATCCTAAGTACTAAAGGGAAGAAGAGAAGACCTCATCAAAAATGAGGTCAACACGGTGTGAAATCAAAGTCGATCTCAATCATGGGCACGCCATTTTTAAAGTTCAGAACCAACCGCCCGTTTGACATTTCCCTGTAAAAAATAAGGAAAGGATCGGGGGCTGTACTAAGAATGAGAACAATAAGAAAACATTTATTAATGAAAAATTTTATTTACTTATTTTAAATTTTAAAGAGATTAGGAAGAGACGAGGAAAGATTAGGAATGAATTGATTTAAAAGGAAGGGATTAAAATTTCATTATTATGATTTCACATGTTCTCTTTTAACACATTTTTTTAATGATCTTTATTTTATCATCCATTTTTTTATTTTGGGTTTGGACCCAGTTACAAATGATTACTTTACCCGTGCTTCTAGGAATGAGACTTCATTTTTGTTAAAGTTCATCCTTCGAAACATCAGATTGCGAAATATTTCTTCAAATATCGTCCATTAATTGGAAGCATAGGTCGTTTTCCACGGCGATTCATCAGTTGGTAGGAACATCCTGAGTAGACTGTCTTGACCACGAATGACCCCTCCCATGTCGGTTCAAACTTATCTCTTATCTTGCGGTGTGCAAGAATAGGTCTTTTGAGAACTAGAACCAAATCACCAACTTTGAATGTCCTCAGGCGGACCAGTTTATCGTGGGCCTATATCATCTTGGCCTGATACAGTTCCAAATTCTGCTGCACTGAAAGTCGTTCTCCTTCCAAACTTTCCAGCTCTTCTAGTCATAGCTTGACATTTTCTTCTATAGTGATGTTGTTCGCAACCGCAATTCTAAGTGACGGAAGCTGAACTTCTAAGTGTAGAACAGCTTCAGACACGTACACTAGAGCGTAAGGTGTAGACTGGGTAGGAGTCCTGAAAGTCGTCCTGTAGGCCCATAAGGCTTCTAATAACTTCTCGTGCCAATTTCTTTTGTTGTCGTTCAAAGTTTTCTTTAGAATCTGGATGAGAGTTTTTTTAAAAGCTTCAGCCAAGCCGTTTGCTCTTGGGTAGTAGATTGTCGAATAATTCCAATCATTCCAGTGTCTTCTGACAAAACTGTTGATCTTTGTACTTCTGAATGCAGACCCATTATCTGAGATAATTCTGTGCGGTACCCTGAAATGGTAGACAACTTGATTCTTGAACAACAACAACACATGGTGCGCTTTTACTTCTCTGAGCGGTACTACTTCTGCCCATTTGGAGAAGTAATCTGTAGCTGCAAGGATAAAGTGATGTCCTCTTAAAGTGGGTGGTTCTATCAGACTCACTACACTCAAACGGCCACGACACAATTGTCGGATGTAGCACATTTGGAGGTTGATGTAGAACCACTCCATGCACTTGGCACTGGTGACAACTCTTGGCGACCTTCATGCAATCGGTCATCATTAAGGGCTAGTGGTACCCTAGTCGTTTGATCTTCATTTTCATCTTCGGACCTGACTGATGAGTGCTAAAAAGTCCTGAGTGTACGTCTTAAAAATTTCACGAGCCTCGGACCTGCTCAGGCACCTTAGCGACATTTGATCGAAAGACCTTCTGTATAACGTATTGTTTATTAATGCGTAAGATAGAGTTCTTTTCTCAATTTGATGGGCTAAATAATTATCGTCCGGTAGGTATCCCGTTTGCAAGTAGTCTATTAATGGCTGCCGCCAATCCTCTGTAGTTTATGTCACTACCGTAATCGTTTCTTCTTATTTTCCTGACCCATGTATTACATCCATGTCGAGCTGTGAAAGGACCTGTCATCCCTGAACTGACACTTCAAGTGATTCATCCTGTAGGCAGGGAAATTCTTTTGCAAGGCGGGCTAGTGCATCTGCAAGAGCATTTTCTCTCCTGGGAATCTTGTAGATCGTTAGATTCAGAATTTGTTTCAACAACTGCATGACATATTGGAAGTATTGCTCGAGTCATGGTTTCAGAATTCTGTACTGTCCGGCGACTTGCTGAATGATCAACTGAGAATCACCGTAAATGTTGATATCCGTGATCCCCATCTGAATGGTTAATTCCAATCCGGTTATGAGGGCTTCGTATTCGGCTTCATTGTTTGTACACGGTTCTGCTAAGTGGTAGGAATACCATAACATTCCCCGCTCAGGTGTTATGAAGATTTGTCAGATTCCTGCCATACCGGGCATTATCGTTTGCAATTCTTTATCTTTCTGTGCTGAAGATGCTCCATCGAAGTACAATTCCCAACACTGATCATCGGGATCTTCTAGGCTCATTATCTGCTCGTCTGGCAAGTCGTCATTGAGAGGCGATTCTGCCGATAAAGGATGTGCTGCGAAGAAGTCTGTCAGGACTTGTCCCTTTACGGCACGAAGCGGAACGAAAGTTATGTCGAATTGCAATAGTATCATTGACCACCTGGCAAGTTTTCTGGAAAGCGTCGGTCGGGTCATCAAATATTGCAATGGATTAAACTTCAAAATAAGGTTGAACTTATGAGAAAGCATGTAATGTCTAAGCTTTTGAGTGGCGAAGATCAGGACCAAACAATGCTTCTCAATCGGAGGATACTTTGTTTCCGTCAGAATTGGACGACGACTTAAGTAGTAGCGAACGTTTTCTTTTCCCTCATCATTGACTTGGGCTAGTAGGGCTCCGAGAGAGTTGTCTAAAGCCGCGGTATAAAGTATCAACGGTCATCTCGAGACTGAGGCTGCTAAGACAGGAGGTGCCATTAGGTATTATTTGATGTCATCGAAGGCATGTTAACATTTGGAGTCCCAAGTAAACTTGGCATCCTTCTTAACCAAAGCAAAAAATTGCTGACACCTTCCTAGCAAATTTGAGATAAAGCGTCGAAGATATGCCAATTTCCCTTGAATGGATCGTAGTTGTTTCAAGATTTTGAGAGGCGGCATTTCTAAGATATCTTTAATGTTCTAATGATCGATTTCAATTCCACGATGTCGGGCAACGAATCCTAAGAATTTCCCAGAGGCGACGCCGAAGGCGCATTTCAGGCGATTTGTCTTAAGATTAAATTGTCTTAATCACTCGAAAACAATTCTCAAATCATACATGTGATCTTCTTTCAGTTTGCTTTTAATGACCACATCATCCACATAACACTCGACTTCGTTGTGAATGAAATCATCAAAATTCTCATCATTGCTCTTTGGTATGTTGATCCTGTGTTTTTCAATCTGAAATGCATCAGTGTGTAGCAGTATATTCCGATTGGCGTTCTAAAGGCTGTGAGCTTTTCATCTTCCGGTGCCATTTTTATTTGATTGTATCCTGAAGATCCATCCATGAAAGAGAAGATTTCATGTGTTGAAGCAATGTTGATCATCAGTTCTGGAATTGGCAGTGGGAATTCATCCTTTGGGCATGCTTTATTCAAATCTCTGAAATCCACACAGATTCTGATCTGTTCATTCTTCTCTCTGACTGGTACCACATTGGCTAACCAATTCGGGTATTGCTCTTCACGGACAAATTTAGCGTCTATTAGCTTTTTAACTTCACTATTACTTTTTGTTCAATCTCTAGACGCATTCTTCTCGGAGCTTGTCTAACTGGAATAGCAGTGTGATCCACTCCTAGCCTGTGAACTGCAACCTCTGGAGCTAATCCTGGCATTTCATCATAACTCCAAGAAAAACTGTACTTGAATTCCATTAGTAGCTTGATCATACTTTCGGAGTCTTCTTTATTGAGTAAGGAGCTAACAAAGGTCGGCCTAGGCTCTTCGCTAGTACCTAAGTTAACTTCCTTTAACTCGTATATTGTAGATTTAATTTCTTCCTCGAATTCTGGCGGAGCATCTCCGATTGGTAGATCTTCGAGATCTTCTGAAGCTTCCAAGTAGTCTTCATTAGGCTTGCAAGTGATAACCAAGCAAAATCCCGTATTGTCAACTGATCCTACTATGCCGAATCTGAGACCATGTTTTGAATTGGGAGGCCGGCTGGCATTTTTCCATAATTTCTCAAAGTGTTCAGATTGACCTTTTGTCCATCGTCGAGGTAAGACACCACATTGAATTAAATTTTGAACACAGGGAGAGTACCACTAAAAAGGCAGTTCCATTAATTCAGAAGAAGTAACATCTTCAAATTGTACATCATTTTCAATTCTGGAAGAAGAAGCACCACGGTAGAATTTGATCGATTTAGTATCGCCACCATGCACTTCCTTGACCACCATACCCTCGACCTTATTAGAATGGATCGAGGTTAGGGTCATAGTATGTACATGATGGTTAATCTTCTCATACATTGATTTATATTCTTCGTTCTTTTCGTCTTCGAGAGAGATCTTAAACTGTGATTTCTTCTGACTTATTGTCACTACTTCTTTCTTGATTTCATCTTCTTCGGAACTGTTCTCCCAATCAACGTTGATGACCGATTTCTTTTGTCCAACTGTTCCAACGTCTCTTCCACGACCCCATCCCCGGCCTCGACCTAAGGTTCGAGTTCTGGAGAAACCTTTACCATCTCGCCGTAAGGGAGTGGTGAGTAACTGTTGGACAAGAACTTCAAGCTTTTCACCGTCTTGAAATTCTTTGGCTTCATTTGGTACGGTGTTTCTGGTGAAGATTGTTTTCTTCGGTGGCGCGTAGTAAGCCGCATCTTCATGGATTCCGATCTCGTGTACGAAGAATGGTTGCAAGTCACCCTTGATACACTGTTCCCCCCTTCCTAATACTTGATGCACTGATGTAGAGATGATGGTACCATCCAGTTTTCATGGATCCATGGCCGACCCAGTTGAGCGTTGAACGATGTCTCGGAATCAATTATATAGAATTTTGCGGCTGTCTTTACTAAATCACCGGTCTTCATTAACAGTGTTATCTATCCGAGAGCTCTCTCCTTTATGATTGAAGCCTCTTAATAACATCTTGTATGCTTTAAGTTCGCGAACATCAATTTTCAAGTATGCTAGCATCCGAAGATTCATTATGTTGATTAATGCTCCTGGATCAACCAACACTCTGAAGAGCGTAAACTTTCTAATAGTGACAGAAATGTACAACGGTCGGTTGTGATCAGCTGTTCCAAGTTGTAGATCATTGTCCGTGAAGGTAACACCTCGCTGTTCTTTTAACGAGCAAACCTCGTCGAAGGAATTATCGGCCATTTGAGCTAAGAAAATTTCTGGATCAAGTAAGACCTTGATCAGAGTTTCCCTCATCTCCTTTGACAGGATTAGAGCGTCGTAGATGCTTAGTTTGGCTGGTAGCTTCCTAAGATGCGCTAGCACGTTATAATCCACCTTATTACCATGTTTTTCACTTTCTTCCCGAATGGGCAATTCCTCTGTTGGGGTTGGCTCTTCCTGAGCAACCACCTACTTTCCTTTATCTTTTGGACCCATTCTCAGGGTAAAATTTTTTCGCTTCTTAGATTGACATCAGTTATCTCTTCTGAATTTCATGTTGGATCTGCTGGTGTCTCCCCTTGAATCAGAACGACTGGCTCTTCTGGTATTGCTTCGAAATCTGATAACTCTAATTCTATCGTGATTGGAGCTCCTCAAAATTCGCAAATAGACTTGTTGCTTGTTGAGCATTCGTAGCCATCTTTGTGAACATCTTCTTCGTCGTGGTCATCTAGGTTATGTATGATTTGAGAATCATTATTCGTATTGGAATCGAGATCCAGATTAGGTCGGTTGTCGTTAGTCACGTAATCGTTAGAAACAGTCAAAACGCAGCCAACTCCAAAACTCTTATCATTATAAGATCCAGCCGGGGCGAGCAAATAATCATACAGAGTCAGAGGTCCGAGGGATTTCTCCCCCGATTCGAAAACAATGATCCTAGAATAAGCAACCCCTAGTCTACCCTTTGGAGCCTCAGACTTTTCTTCTTTCACGATCTTCTCCTCCTGCTGGGGCGGTTCTTCAATTGCAAGTGATAGTGCCGGCTCGGCAGGTTTCAAACTTTGAGTTGAAGCGCGCACCGAAGCGGTTTGGATGTGATCCAGAATTTTCTTCGAAGACTTTGTCTATACGGTACTCCATCCATCATTGGTCGTGTACGAGTCTGTCAGAACAAAAGGATTCATCGAGATAACATTGACGGAATCTCCTTTTTTGGGTTCCTTCATGTATTCCTTCAGGATCGTTATGTTCCCTTTCCGGAGATTGTCATCAAGCTAACTCTTGAAAGTGATGCAATCCTCTATCTTGTGCCCGAGCATCCGGTGGTAAGGGCAGTAGTTTGGATGATCTTTCTTATTGACTTCTTCTGGCCTCTTGGGCTCTGGTAGCTGAAAATCTGGTGTCTTCATTAAACTGCGGAACATCTTCGCTACCACTTCAGTTTTGAATGGATATTCCCTATTTAGAAGTTCTTTCAAGGAACGCGAAGAAAGAGGTGATTGTTCATAATGCTGAGGTACTGATAGCTTAGTTGAGGCTGTTGATAGCCCTGCTGAGGTTGCTGATAAATCTGTTGTAGTTGTTGGTAAGTCCGTTGCGGTGGTTGATAACTAGGCTGTGGCCGTTCTGGCTGTATTTGCACTGGCTACTTGCCCTTATCCACTATCACGATGATTCTGGATTTCTTTTCGAATGCTTTCAAGGGCTTCTGCTCATCGGTCTTGTGCACTAAACTTAGCTACTTTGCTTCTTCCTGCAAGCTCCCGGCCTTGCTAAGCAACTTCTCGAAAGTCTTGATTGTAAATCCTTTAAGGAGAAGTGCTATCGGGCCGTGGATACTTTTCAGCAAAATTCTGATCGCATGCTATTCCTGAAGTTGTGGTTCACACTTCATGCCTAAATTCCTCAATCGAAGTATGTAATCCACCAAAGTTTCATTCGGTTTCTGTTCCTCCACCACTAGATTACTGATAGTGATGTGGTGCTGAGCCCCGGCAAACCGCTTAATGAAGAGGTTTTCTAGTTCCGCAAAGGTCTTAACTGAACCATTTGGCAATTCCGCGTACCAGTCAAAGGCGATCCCTGACAAACTGCTGACGAACTGATGGAAGAGTAAAGCGTCACTCCCACCGGCATTGTAGCAACTAGCATGAAAATGTACGACATGCTACTGGGGGTTTCCCGTTCCATCAAAAGTCTTAAATATAGGTGGTACGAAGCCTTTCGGGTATTGGACGACATCAAATTCTTCGGGGTAAGGTCTACCCATTTGAATAGATGCTCCGCTCTTAGATTGTGCTAAGGCTTCTCGCACCTGCTGTTCTACCATGTTCTTAATGTCCTTTTCTGGGATCATGCTTTGTGCAGGAACCTTCTTCGGTTGTTCGTCTCCGTTAACGGATGTGATCTCTTTTCCTCCATCTGCAATATGGATGATCTCTGGGGGTTTCTCTTTCTGAGGCTGTACCTGACTCTGGAGAGTGGCTAAAGCGGCAGCCATCACTTCCATCCTCTTAGCCAACTGGGAAATTGTCTCATCCTTCTCTTGAAGACGTGCTCTCATCACTTCAGGTTCATCTCTTTCTGCAGCTGTCGAAGCACCTTGCGAAGCCGATGATGCTCGTGTCTCAACCATATTGATCTCAGCATATTCTTCATCCATGAACTCTAATGAATCTACTTCATTTTCCAACTTTTCTCCTCTTTCTTTTGCCAACCGTCTGATGTTTCCCCTTAGCTTTCCTATAGCATCCTCTAGGGGTCTCTTCCAGACGGTCTCGCGGTTTTCATGTGATGGCTGTTGAACTTCTTCCTCATGGGTTTCTTTCAGTGCAGTAGCACTTTCTTCTGATTCCAGCTCTCTAACGAGGCTTTTCTTCTTAGGACATTGTGTTAGTCTCAGTTCGGTGATAATAGGTCACCACACCATCCTTCTTGCAGCAGAAGGCATAGGACCGGACGGTCTGTCGGCTATATGCTGATAGGTAGTGTCCTCCCTAATATGATGACCCAATACAACCACAGGTAAACTAGCCCTCATCTTCTTCCTTGGCTTCTCTATGGTAGTGATAGGCTCTACTCGTGATCCGAGACGGGACTTAACTGGTACTCATCCCATTCTCCTCAGGATCTCTGATACGGGGCACTTTTCTTCCTTTACTAATTTCTCTATCACAGCTTGTAGCCGAGCAAATGGTGTAGTCTTAACCCTTCTTCTTTTGTAGTTACTATAGTATGCAGGTCGAGGTAATGTAGCGGCGATCCTTCGGACATCTTCTTCATCCGATGTGGTAGAGAGAGGATGAAACCTACTTCCTTCCAACAGAGGTGTATACTCAGGCTGTTCTTCCTCCTTTTCAGGAAAATTTTCCAGAAAGGCAACTTCAGCGGCTTTGGCCTTCTCGATCCTGGCTATCTTTCTACTTCTATTTCTTCTTTGAGTCCGAGTTAGGGGTGCAAGTCTTGAACTGGACCCAATCTCGAAAACATATGGTATTTTAGCAAAATCTGTACCCTCCATGGTGACAGGCTCATCACAGACTTGGATTTCCTTCCCCTTCAGTTTGGTAGAAGCCGGGGTAGGTGTAGAGATGACTAGACCGGTGGGGGTAGAGATTACAGTCCTCCTACGAATAGCAGTACTTCTTTCAGCTGGAACCCGTTGCAGGGGAGGGAATTCTTGAGTCGATTTCAGGTTGAACTCAATCACAGTTTCTCAGTTTCTGGCACTCTGTCCATTAGCGTAAAGAGAGTGACGTCAGCGAACTTAACATCTATATTGTCGAACCCTTATCCAAAATGGATGATTCCATTATCGGGCATTTCATCCTTATAGACGGCGAAGTCTATTCCATTGGTGAAGGAGAAAATTAGCTTTGGTGCAGTCATTTTCTGCAGGGTAAATTCCAAACGTCAGTCTCTAATTATGCTTCCTTTTGTAGCAAAATTTAGGATATAAAAGAAAGAGTCCAAACACTTTTTAATTTATCTTAATGTATTTGCGATTTAAAAGAGTTCATTTATTAAAAGGTTGTTTATTAGAGGATTTGTTCGTTAGGAGGAAGGATAAAAGAAAGGTAAAGGATTTGATTTAAAATTGGAAAGGAAGAGAAAGTTTCGTAAGACTTGTCAACCCGAGGGATTGATCTTAAGCTAACACCTATTGGGGGTCCATCCCACCTCAGAAAAGAGGCAAAAGGATTTCCGAACCTCTCTGTTTAGGGGTTGTCTAAATAGTGGCTCCAAAATCTAAGAGAGTTGACTATACCCGTTCAAGACAGAAATGAACGTGGTATTTCAACAGAAAGAATGATAGTTTGATCCAAAAGGGGCATGGATTCACTATCGATTTATGACAACAAAACCATCTGATTAAAATCAAGAGAGGAACTCTTCCCCAGCGGAGTCACCAAAAGTTGTCGGCATATTTTTTAGGTTTGTGTTTTGAAAAGGGGTCTCCTGCAAAAATTGTCGGAGAGTTTTAGATTTAATTTAAATATATATATTTTGGAAAGTAGCATTTGATTTTGAAAATAATTTTAAGTTTAAAATTTTAATATATGAAATCAAACCGATCTCACATCCCAAATAACTTATATAAACGAGCACCACACCACAAACTGTGTATCTATCCCGAAGAATAGACACACCGCTTGATGATGGGGCTCGATTAAATAAAATAGAAGATTTGTGACATCTATTTGGTCTGCGAACCAATTTTGTAAGCCGACAACCTTGCATAATATAAAGGAATTAAGCAGGGTTTATATTACCTGGGTTCTTAAAGTTCCCTATAAGAGCAAGCCCCTATAGTTAATTACTTCTTAAATTACGAGAATCATTTAAGAAAACTCTCGATAATGATCAGTGATTTTGCTCTCAAAAATTTTAAAGTTTAAGGTTTTCAAACAATTGGATTTTGGAAATTTCAATTGGAATGGATCAAATTTGGAACAGTTATTTTAGTAATCCAATTGAGGAGAAGTAGGGGATATCACGGATTCGAGACAAGTCTTGGTGACTTCCCAACTATCTTATTTGTTTGGCTTGAATTAGAGAATTTATTTAATATTTCAATCCTGATAATTTTAATTAATTAGGATTTATATTCATATGACACAATCATACAAATAGCCTCGAAGATGTGAGAGTTTATGTCGTACCAAACGAATACCTCGGAGTCCTAAAACCGGTTAGGGCTTAATTTGCATAATATGATTATTTTAATGCCTAAAAAAGAGTTGAGGATTTATATTGCACTAAGAAAACTACCTCGAAATCCTATGGCTTGGTTGTTTAATTCTAAGAATGGTTTTGCTGAAGTAGACCAGAGTTTTACTGACGACGATGGCCGTGCTACCCTTTATTCTTCAAGCTCCTTGTTGTTACAGAGGTTTAGTTTTAGAAAGTGAAAATCAGGAGATGAGAGAAGTGTTTTGGTTTAGAAAAGTTTTAAAGTCCAAATGTCTTTAGTGTTCTACTAGGGGAATCTTAAAGTTGATTATAACAACATCGATTAAGATCCCACGGTTCCATCATTCCGACACCGTTATTTTTTTCGGATTCACTTAGTACAGATGAATTTGCTAAACTCAACTGAATGAGTTCCACACTTTCATTTAGACCGTGGGAAATCCCGTTAGCAACACCTAAGTTACATCATCCGAGGTATTCCCGATCATCCAACAAGACGTTTTAATTTAGTTATAGTTCTATTTTTGTGTTCTGTTTGTGATTAAATTTTGAGTTGTTTTATATTTTGAATGTTGTGGCGGTGAATTTTATCTTGTTGTGACTTTTAATTTAGTTTTGGTTTTCAGTTTTGTGGCTATCCTAAAGGATTCAGTTTTCTACGCAATAATCTTGTTTAACATGCAAGAAAAGTAAAGCGCAGTACATGTAAGTAACTTGCAATAAAATAAAAGCGTACTTGGAGGGTCTTCCCGTCATTCCAAGCTACACTTAAAACACATATTAAAGCATTTATATAATTTGCAAGAAAACACCTAGGTAAAGCTAAGGGAAGATTTTGGTTGTCTACCAAAGTCATAATCCTATTGCTAGTCACTTCCTGTGACGTCTAGGTTCTTGTGTTTTGTTAAGGATGATTTTCTTCATCAAAGAACAATTAAGTTCAGTTGTTCTTCTAAAACATCTCATCATATTGAGAAAGTGCTTAGGATGAGTCCTAAACATCTTTTCAATACTTCTGAGATTAGTTTGAGTTCAAATGAATTTTATTGTACTGGTGAATTAATCATCCAAAGTTTAGTTCAGTTTGTTTCTTGCTCAGTGAATCAGTATATTTGATTATTCTATAAGTGAAGTGACATTTCACTCGATGTTTCATTTAAGAGTTATGTTAACGAAAGCCTTTAAGAGCAAATTAATTTATTAAAGTATTTAACCGTTTTGATTTAAGATTGAATTGATGATTTAAAATGATTTAATTTAGTTTCGAAATTCAGGTTGATCTTCTTTTAAGTGTTTAAATAGTTTGGATTGAAAGAGGTGTTTAGATTATTCAATTTAATTAAACTTTTAATGATTTAAATTTAATTTGACTTAATTGTAACACTTTAAGTGAATTTTAATTAGTTTGATTTTCCTTAATTCTGGATTATTTTTTAGGTTGATTTTGATGTTTCAAGTTTGTTTTAGATTTGCTTTTTTTAAGTGATTTAAATTTAATTTTAATGTTTTAAATTTATTTCAATTTGATTGTTAAATTACTTAATATTTTAAGCTTTTAATTTAATTAAGGTTTATTTTTTTTAATTATTTAATTATTAATTTCAATTATCATTTTTGAATTTGATTAAAAGTTTAATATTATTAAAGTGATTTATTTAGGGGTTTTAACTTAAGTGATTATAGTCTCCCTAAATTACACTTCCCATTTTAATAATTTAAATTTCAATTAATCTTCCAAAATTTAAATTATTCAATTAATTAAGTTTTCATTTTTTTATTATTAGAAATGATTAATAGGTTCCTACCCTTTTATTTCCCAAAGTTTCAATCATCTAAGAGAAAAATTAAGATCACATATTTTACCCTCCATTTTGATTAAACCTAAAGTTTTAATTAGGGGTTAAAATTCTTAATTACTATTATGCCCTTTTAAGCCAAATTATTTCATAACTCATCAAATTGAGCTCAAATGAACTTGAAATTTTTATGTCACTTCACTCATATGTCAATTAAGACATTAGAGGAGAAAATATGATTTTTTTAATTTAATTTAATTTATATATTTATTTTTATGAAAAATATGGGTTTTCAATAAAAATTCAACAACATGAACAAGGTAAGGTTTCTATCCGTAGGAAAATTATGGGATGTTCCTACTCACTAGAGGACCACTTCGACCAATTTTGGTGATTTTTCAAATTATATTTTATTTATTATAATTATTTTGAATTTTCCAGTGTTAATTAATTATAAAATGAAATTAAAGTTAAAAAAAATGAATTTTATATTTTTCATAAATCTCTCTGACCTCAAGGAGTTCAAATAAACAAATTTTATATTTTTTTGATTTTTATTTTATTTGTTAGAATTAATTTAGTGAAAATGTAGGGAAATTCATTTTTTATTATTAAAAATTGTTTTAAGCCTTTAAAATTCAATATATTAACCTAGAGACTTGAGAAAAATATTTGGTTTGTTCTTAAGTAATTAGGAGATAAAATATAACATTTTTATGATTTTTAATATTTTTGTGATTTTTATTATTTTTTAATTATTAAAATATTAAAATATCGTGAAAAATGAAGATTTTTAGAAAATTTAAATTTTAATTTTCTTAGACTCCTCTGATATCAGAGAAGCCCTAAAACCAATTTGGTGAATTTTTGAAATGTATTTTTAGAGTTATGAATTTTTAAAGTTTAATTTTGGTCATATAACTTAATTAGTCCATTTAGTAGGGTTAATCACTTCCAATTGATCTCAAATTTTTTATGTGAGACTCCTCTAACCCTAAAGATCAGTGGAGAATTATTTTCCAGTAATTTTGATGTAAGGTTAACCCAAATTAATTAAAATTCAGTTTTGAGTGTTTAGACCAATTAGGATTACTCTTAATAAATT
This sequence comes from Papilionanthe hookeriana x Papilionanthe teres, assembly GCA_022702705.1. Taxonomy (NCBI): domain Eukaryota; kingdom Viridiplantae; phylum Streptophyta; class Magnoliopsida; order Asparagales; family Orchidaceae; genus Papilionanthe; species Papilionanthe hookeriana x Papilionanthe teres. The sequence continues at coordinate 58,801,045 of CM040435.1, read as the reverse complement.
AACTTAAACCAAAATTTTCCTAGGGTCCTCTGGTCCTAAGATACCTCCCTAAATTTTTCTAGAATTTTCTAAGCAACATGTTAATTACTAGAATTAAAATACCAAACAGGCACAAAAACATGTAAAATCAATAACTTGCCATAGAGGTGTCCTCTGACCTTGGAAAATTCAGGGAATGTTACCAAGATCAGAGGCTACAAAAGCCCTATGGTCTCAAGACATGGTGAATTGTCTATGCAAATGGAGAATTAAAACATTGAATTTAGTAAATAATTAATTAAAAAGAAAATACTCATCAAAATAACTTGATTTCTTTTCCACATTATTCTCCTATGTTCACTGAGCACGAGGGTATTTTTAGTTTATTTTTATGATTTTTCTATGCAAAGTTATGGAATTTTGAAGTTTTGGGAAATTAATAAATAAAAAAACCCTATTTATCTACTTATCTACGTGGCGCCGACTCATCCTCGGCAGCCCCGAAAGCCCACGGGTCGCCTCCCTATTCGACGCCGCCATCTAACTCTACGCTCCGAGGGCCCGCGGTTCATGTCCCGTTCACTCGTCCGATGTGATCTGCACTGTCCATTCGATACACGCTCGATCCAACGGCAGCTGATCATCGTCTCCGCCTGCTGTGTCCCGAGAGCCGTCCACAATCAAAACCTAAGATCTCTCCCATCACTCAATGGATTTTCGTGTTCTTTTGCTCTATGGATTCCTCTTAAGGAGACAAACATATCCATACGGTTTATAGGCTATGAAAATAAGTCAAGCAAAATAGAGAATCGCTGGAAGCTCGGGAGGAAGAAGGGGTCCATACCTTGGCTCTGAGAAGTGAATCTTCAATCAGAGAGTTGTGGCACCTTCGATTGCACCTAAAGAGGCTCCAGATGAAGTCTCTAGCTCTAGGGAATTGTCTAGGTATGAAAGTGACCAGAGCCAATTTTAGACTTTGGAGGCTAGAGCAATTGGGTGGCCTGGAGAGGGGGCTTTCACTGGGGAACTCCTTCCCTTGGTCTTGTGCAGGTGTGGGTGAGTTTAATTTGATTTTGGTGGAGGTTCAAGAGATGTCCTGATTTTTGGGTGGATTTTTTACTGAGAAATTGAGCTCTGTCAATGGGGATTAAGGCAAAGGGACACTGGGGATCAATTGCTCTAGGTTAGGAGAAGGTCCTGGAGCAATTTTGGAAGAGTTTTGTTAATCTCTGGTTTATCCTCATTGTTTGGCCGAGAAGGTGGTGGGTTTAAATAGACATGGCAGGAGGGCTTCCTAGGGGGAATTAGGGCTTGGAATCAGCTGCCTTGGTCAACGGAAGATCAGCCATAGTGGCCATTGGGCATGGGGCAGCTCAACCAGGGAGAATTGTGGAATTTTTTTTCACATGGAGCTCTCGGCCATGGCATTTTTCGGCAACCCAGGTGGCTGGCCGGTAGGGTTAGGTCACCATCTTGACTCAGTGAGTCCAAGGATTGAGTTTTGTGCAAACAATGGGGGTTAGCCATGTGTAAAGAGCTTGATTCAAAATGGAATGGGGAAGGGGCTCTTTTGGACTTGGTTTGGTCAACCCATGGAAATGGGCTTGGTGCACCCACTAAGGTATGATTTGGGCTGAGGGAGGTCAGGTAAGTCAGCTAGCTTAGCGGGAGAAGTCACCATCTAAGCATATTTAAGCTTAAGCATGGTTTAGGGGAAGCAGGAAAAGGTTTAATCACACTTAAGGGAATCATTAAGGGACCCCCTCCTTTTGCCCAATATGGTATGGTCACATGACCACCTCTCACATGGCTTGCATGGGGCTTAAGGATGGCTTCATGACTAGCCTATGGCTTGCCCATGGCTTGGCTCAATTTCATGAAAATGGATTTTGGGATTTTTGATGGATTTAGGGGGAAATTGGCTTGAGGCTTGATTTAGAATTATTTTATTATTAATATAGGACTTAGGGATGATTTCAATGATGGGAATTTCACATGGGCTTTAGAATAAGTTTTGGGCCTTTTAAATTTGATGAAAATGGGCTTTTAAAGTCTTTAGGAAAGTGGGCTTTTAGATTTTAAAAAATGGGCTTTTGGATGAAATTTTTGTGAAGTACCATGCCAAAAAAATGTTGAGTTTAGTTTAGGGATGTATCATGAGTGATTTGGAAAAGGTTTGGTGTCATATGGAGTTGAATTGAGTTTAATTTGGGCTTCCTTAGTGATAGGGTCAAAGTGGGGGCAAATTGGTCTAACTTGGGCTAATGTTTGGCTAAGATTGGATTTGATGTAAAATTAATGTTGAAAAATGTTTATGGGGGTGTGAAAAAGAGTTTTCAACTTTGGATGGGCTTTGGTTTTGGGATTTGAGACTATTTGGATTCATGGTGGGCTTTAGGCCAAATTAGGGATTTTTTTGATTTGGGTTAGATTTGAGTGAAGTTTGGGTTCAAATTTTAGGCAAATAAAGTTAGTGTTTTATTTTTGGGGGTGTTAAAAAGGTTTTAGAAAAGATTTGGGGCTAATTGGAGTTGAATTGGGTTGGTTTGGTTTGACATTAGGTTCACTTTGGGTTAAAAATGGGTCAAACTGGGGGTTTGGCAAAAGTGGACAAAATTGGAAAAATTAGCTTATGGTGTAGTTAAACAAAATGAAATTGGGAATATTTGGGATTTTTGGATTTTGTTGGGAATTTTCTGAATTTTTGGAATTTTTAGGTTAAAAGGGTATTTTGGGTATTTGGTGGGTATTGGGAGGTATTTTTGGAATTTTTGGTGTATTTGGCTATGGATGATCAATTTGAGTGGAGAGAAATGTTTAGGACTGATTTTGAGGAATTTTGGGTAATTTAGTCAATTTTCCAAATTTTGGGCAATTTCAAGGGCATTTGGTAGGCTTGGTGGGTTTAGGGTCCCGGGGGTCAAAAATTGAAATTTTGGAAAAAAAGAAGATTGATCAAGTGTGAGTGAAATATTTCATTTTGGTTGAGCCATGAAGCCATATTAAGCCCATAAGAGCCATGAGAGGACTCATTTGAGGCACTCAATATGTTGTTCCTAACCCTCTTAGCCAAAGGCGTAGGGGTTAAGGTCCACCCATCTGAGTTACCTACATGAATCAGGGAGTCAAATTGGTTAAAGGTAGTTTTAGGATTTGGAATGGGTGTGTGTGGTGTGTGCATGCTTACCCTCACAAGACCAGGCCACCCAGGGTAATCCTAAGTCCAAAGAGTCTTATAGGAAACTCATCCTTTAAACCTCCACATTTGATTTTAACCCTCCAAGTGCCTTAGGGGTTTACAATCAAACTTGTGGGGTCTGAAGGGAGTCAAGAAATGTTTGAATTTCTAAGTGATGGGCCCCATTTCTAGTCCTCTAAGATAGTCAAGGAGAAGCCCTATGGCTAGATCCTAAGTACTAAGGAGAGAGAAGAGAAAAGACCTCATCAAAAATGAGGTCAACACCACAGAAACAACAGTAACAAAGGAGAAGCAACAGTAATTCTCCCTGTTCCTTCTAGTAATCATATCTTCAATTACCTCTCCTGGCTTACTAAATACTTCCTTAGGAATCGACTTACGTGACTGTAATGCATCTACATATCATTCCTCAACCCTCATACTAACAAATTTGTCAGAATCAAATCTTGTCTTTTCTCGTGCATGCTTTGACTTTGGAGCCATCTCTAAATATTCATGAAAAATTCACCATAAATTCCAAAATCAAACTAAATTTGCTAAAATATCTTCCAAAAGATATTTTCACTAAATCCAAGCAATTTCACAAGTTTTTTCTCAAATTTTGCTCCATGAATAGTGATTTTAAGATTTTCCAAAATGTACTCAAAATACATGGTCAAAATAAAAAACTTTTACTTAGGGGTAGTGCTCTAACCTTAAGGAATCCAAATCTAATAATTTTTGTTGAGATCGGCTCTTAAATGATCCACAATATGATGCCCTAGGCTTCTCTTTCGCAATAGACCAAAGGTTGAAGACAATGAGGTGTTTTAAAAATGGCAATTTTCGGGTTTTTAACTGTTGGGAACCAATTCTCGCGAACCGGCGCTTAAGCGCGAACTCTCGGCACTTAGCCGCCAAATCTGACACTTAAGCACTGACACTCTGGCGCTTAGCCGCTGTTGACCTCATTTTTGATGAGGTCTTCTCTTCTCTCTTTAGTACTTAGGATCTAGCCTTAGGCTTTTCCTTTGACTATCTTAGAGGACTAGAAGTGGAACCCACCTTTTAGAATTTCAAAAACACCTCTTAACTCCTTGCAAACTCCACAAACTTGATTGTAGACCCCTAATCACCTAGAGGGTTGAAATCAAATGTGGAAGTTTAAAGGATGAGTTCCTATAGGACTCTTTGGCCCTAGGGACCGCCACAGGTGGCCCGGTGCAGTGAGGGCTGACTTACACACACACTACACTCATACACTATACTTTCACACACCTCCTAAAACCACACCCATACCCAACTTGACCTCCTGACTCATGGAGGTGATTCACATGGATGGTCCTTAACCTCTAAGCCCTTGGCTAACAGGGTTAGGAACAACATAGTGAATGCCTCAAATGAGTCCCTTCATGGCTCATGTGGGCTTGATATGGCTTCATGGCTCAAACAAAATGATTTCATTCCACTTACATTTACCCAATCTTCAATTTTCTAAATTTTCAATTTTTGACCCCCGGGACCCTACACCCGCCTAGCCTACCCAAAACCCTTGAAATTACCCAAATTTTTCAAAAAAACCTCCAAATACCCAAAATTCCTCAAAACCAACCCCAAAAATTCCCACATTACTCATATTGATCATCCATAGCCAAAAATACCAAAAATACCTCCCAATACCCTCCAAATACCCAAAATGCCCCTCTTATCCCAAAAATCCAAAAATTCAGAAAATTCGTAGAAAATTTTAAAAAATGTCAAATATTCCCAATTTCATTTTGTTCAACTACACCATGAGCCAATTTTGTCAATTTACCCCACTTTTGTCAAAATCCCTAATTTGACCCATTTTAACCCAAAATAAACCCAATGTAAAACCAAACCTACCCAATTGACCCAAATTCTGGTTCAATTCAATTCTAAACTTCAATTCAACATCCCCAACACCAATCTAGACCAAATTCAAGTCCAATTTGATTGGCATTTGAATCCAATTTTGCTTTTGACCTTAAAGCCCAATTTGGACCCATGACCCAAACTTAGCCCAAACTAACCAAATTCAACTCCAATTAACCCAAAACCTTTTCCAAACCTTCCTTAACATCCCCACAAACAAAACACTAATATGATTTTCCCAAAATTTGGACCCAAACCCCACTCAAATTCAACCCAAAGCTAAAAGGCCCAATTTTGACCTAAACCCAAACCTAATCCAAATAAGCCCAAACCCCAAAATCAAAACCCAACCAAAGTCAAAACCTCTTTGAAACACTCCCATAAACATTTCCAAACATTAATTTTACATTAATTTCAACCCTAGCCAAACGTTGGCCCAAGTTAGCCCAATTTGACCTACATTGGCCCATTTACCAAAGAGGCCCAAATCCAACCCTATTCAAACCCAAATCACTCCAAAATCATTTCAAATCACTCATGACATATACCTAACCCAAACACAACAATTATTTGGCCCAAACTTCTACAAAATTCCCATCCATGAATTCATTCTTAAACCTAAGGGCCCATCCCCTTAGCCTTCCTAAAAGCCCATCAAAAATAATTTCAAAAGGCCCAAAGCCCACATGACAATCCTCTATCATCATCCATTTGATAAAACCATCTCTTAAGTTCTAAATCCATGATAAAATAAATCCAAATCAAGCCATATGCAAAATCCCATCAAATCACCCCTAAATTACGAAAATTTTTAAAACCTTTTTCATGAAATTGACCAAACTTTTCCCCAAGCCAAAGGTGAGACATGAAGCCATGCATGAGCCCCATGGGAGCCATGAGAGCCATGGAATCTACTTTCCACCTCACCAAACCATTAATGGCAAGAGAGGGGATCTCTTTTTAAACCCTTTTAAACCCTTTTTTACCTTAAGCATGTCACACACTAAACCATGCTTAGCCACCTCACCATAGATGGAGACTTCACCACCCCTTCTAAGCTGACCTAAATGATTCCCTCAGCTCAAAATCAGGTCTTGGGGAGGTGCACCAAGCCTATTTCCATGGGTTGACCCAAACCAAGCCAAAATGAGCCTTCTCCCATTCCATTTAAATCAAACACCTTTACACATGTCCATGGCCAATTGATTGCACTAAACCCCAGCCCTGACCCACCTGAACAAGATGGTGACCAGTGCCTGGCAGGCCAGCCACCAGGCCACCGGAAAACACCATGGCCGAGACCTTGGGAGGAGCCAAAAAATTCAATTCTCCCTTGCTGAGCTGCCCCATGCCCAATGGCCACCATGGCTGTTCTTCCCTTGACCTAAGCAGCTGATCCCAAGCCTTAAACCCCCCTGGGAGGCCCTCCACCCTCTCCTATTTAAACCTCACCTCCTCTCGGCCATGAGAGGTGCTAACCGAACCTTATCGAAACCTCGCCAAAATTGCTCTAGACCACTCTCCACACTTAGAGTAGTTGATCCCCAGTGACAATTTGCCCTAATCCCCACCAACAGAGCTCAATTTCTCAGCCAAAATTCCACCCAAAAATAGGACATCTTCCAACTCTCCACCAAATTCAAATTAAACTCACCCACACCTGCACAAGGTCAAGAGAAGGAGTTCCCCAGTGAAAGCCCCCTCTCCAGGCCACCTATCTGTTCCAAACTCCAAGCTTTGTAATCGGCTGTGGTCAAAATCATACCTGGACAATTCACCATCCCAAGGGACTTCATCTGGAGCTTGCTTGGACCCAATCAAAGGTGACACAATCCTCAGATCGAAGCTTCACTTCTCTGAGCAAAGGTATAGACTCACTCTTCTTCCCGAGCTTACAGAGATTCTCTATTTAATTTGAGTTAATTTCAATACATGTTTACCGTATGGATGTGTTCGTCTCCTGAAGACGAATCCATAGAGCATAAGAACACAAAAATCCGTTGAGAATCAAGTGAGAAATTAGGGTTAGAAGGTTGACGGTCACGGGTGCACAGCAGTCGTAGACAATGACTGGGAGCCGTCGGATCGAGCGTGTATCGAGCGGACGGTCTGGATTGAGCCGGGCAGCGCGATGGTACATGAACCGCGGGGCCCTAGAGCGCTGAGTCGGATGACGGCGCTGAATCAGAAAACGACGCGTGGCCTTTCGGAGCTGTCGAGGATGGCGTGGCGCCGCGTGGATAAGTAGGAAATTAGGGTATTTTTTTGATATATTTAATTCCCTAAACTTCAAAAATGCATAACTTTGTGTAGGAAAATCAGAAAAATAAAATAAAAATACTCTCTTGCTCAGTGAACAGAGGAGAATAATGTGGAAAAGAAATCATGTAATTTCATCAAGTATTTTATTTTTAATTATTTATTTACTCTCTGCACTATTTCAATTCTCCATGCATGTATACAATTCACCATGGCATGAGACCATAGGGTTTTTGAAGCCTCAGAATTTGGGAACATTCCCTGAATTTTCCAAAGTCAGAGGCCACCCCTATGAAGAGTTATTGATTTTTCAATTCTAGGTCACTATTATGAGTATTTTAATTCCAATAATTAGCATGTTGTGAAATAAATTCTAGGAAAATTTGGTGATCTTTCTTATGACTAGAGGACCCTAGGAAAAATGGTATTTGAGTTAACTCACTTGTAATAACCCTAATTGGCTTAAACACCCAAAATGGAGCTTTAATTAATTAGAGCTAATCATACATCAAATTGACATGAAATCAATTCTCCACTGACCTTTAGGATCAGAGGAACACACCATAAAAGTTTGAAGTCAATTTGACTTGGTTAGCCCTATCAAATGGGTTGATTAAGCCATTTAGCCAAACTTAAACTTCAAAAATTCATAACTTCTAAAATACTTTTCAAAAATTCACCAAATTGGTTTTGGAGCCTCTCTGATATTAGGGGAATTTAAAAAAATTAAAATTGCAATTTTCCAAAAAAGTTGATTTTTTGCATTATTTTAATATTTTTAATAATTAAAAAATAAAAAAAATCACAAAAATAATAAAATTCACCAAAATGTCACATTTTGAATTTTAATCATTTAGGAACAAACTCCATATTTTTCTTAAGTCTCTATGATGAGATATTAAATTTTAAAGCCCTAAGGTAATTTTAAAATTAACAAATGTATTTTCTAGCATTTTCACTAAAATAATTCTAATAAATCAAAGAAAAATCCAAAAATTATAAAAATTGGTTCTCTGGCTTCCTTGATATCAGAGAGATTTTTGAAAAATATAAAATTCATTTTTCAACCTTTATTTTATTTTTAAATTAATTAATACTCCAAATCTCAAAATAATTATAATAAAAATAATATAATTAAAAAAATCACCAAAATTGGTCCAAGTGGTCCTCTGGTCATTAGGAATGTCTATTTATTCCTCGTCGGATCGATACTGGGGTCTTCGTTTCAAAGCCCTATATTACTTAAAGTGATACGTATACTTGCGTAATACCTAAAAAGTATATAAAATATTTTCTTTTTAAAATTATATTTTGCTATATAAACATATATTTAAAAAGTTTTATTTGTTACACATCTATATAGCAAGTTATTCCAGGTCAAGTGTTTCACGCCTTTGCCAGAAATTAAATTTTCTAACAGTGGTAACAAATTCTTGTATTTGGAAGTACAAAAATCGGGTCAAGTTTTTGACGTCGTTGCCGGGGAAGAAATAAAATAGTTATAGATTTTTTAAATATTATATTTCCAAAAATATAAAATATAAAAAAATAATAATATAAAAAATATATAAAAAATATAAAAAGATATATATATATATATATATATATATATAAATTTTTCTTCCTTGTTTTATGCGAAGATTTGGTTCTGAAGGATTAATACCTTTAGATTTTGAACTAGAAAGAACAATTAGAAAAATTAAAAAGGGAAAACAAATTCAAAATTTTTAAGAAATGGCTACTTTACAAAATCCAATTGAACTTAATGATCAAAATGTTTATAAACCATTAAGGGATTATGCTAACCCTACAATTGATGAACTTCATAGTAGTATTCAAATACCCACTGTAGATGCTAATTCTTTTAAACTTAAACCGTCTATTATTCAAATGGTGCAAAACAATCAATTTGGTGGAACACCAAATGAGGATCTAAATTTACACCTTGTTAACTTTTTAGAATTTTGTGTTACCTTTAAATATAACAATGTTTCTGATGATGCTATTAGACTTAGACTATTTCATTTTTCTTTAAGAGATAAAGCAAAGATGTGGTTAAACTCATTGGCAACTGGTTCTATTAAAACATGGGCTGAAATGGCACAAAAATTCCTCGCTAAATATTTTCCTCTTTCTATAACTACTAAATTAAGAAATGATATTACTTCATTTAGTCAATTTGACGGGGAGACAATATATGAAACTTGGGAAAGATTTAAAGAACTATTAAAAAAATGTCCTCATCATGCTTTACCTGATTGGTTAATTATTCAAACATTTTATAATGGATTAATTGGATCTTTAAAATCAAGTATTGATGCTGCTGCTGGAGGTTCTTTAATGTCTAAATCATTTGAAGAAGCTTACACTTTAATTGAAGAAATGACTAATAACAATTTTCAATAACCTTCTGAAAGGATTAATCCTAAAAAGATGGCAAGTATTCACGATAATGAAGCCTTTTCTATCTTAGCTTCACAAGTAGCAGCAATGTCTAAGAAATTAGATAATTTTGCAATTAATATTTCACATAACAACTCTGCTAATATTGAAGATTCTCAAACTATTGAAACTATACAAGCTATTGCAAGTAAAAATAATCCTTATTCAAATTATTATAATCCAGGGTGGAAAAATCATCCTAATTTTAACTGGAATAATTCGCAACAACAATGGGGTAATAATCAATCTCATCCCACTGGAAATTGGAATAATCAAGTTAATCCAAATTATATACCTCCTGGATTTAATAATCAACAGAAAAAGTTATCAATAGAAGAATTAATTTTACAAATTAATAATCAATTAAAAAATCAAAATACTGCTATTCATAATATTGAAAATCAAATGGGGGTAAATTGCTACTTTAATTAATAACAGACATGTAGGAACACTTCCTAGTAATGTTGAAATTAATTCAAAGGAAACTGGAAAAGAACATGAACAAGTTAAAGCTGTGCAACTTAGAAGTGGAAAGGAATTAAAAGAAAGAATGCAGAATGAAATTGAAAAAGAGATTGAGGTTGAAGAGATTGAAAAACCTAAAGAAACACTCTCTCCTAGTCAAGATCAGAATGTTATACCTGTTAATGTGGAAGTTGAAAAACCACCACCACCTTTTTCTCAAAGACTTAAACAGCAGAAACTAGATCATCAATTAATTTTCTAAGTTCTTTGAAATTTTTAAGAAACTTACTATTAACATACCTTTTGCTGAAGCTTTGGAACAAATGCCAACTTACGCAAAATTTATGAAGGATATTTTAAGCAAAAAAATGAAAATTTGAAGCTTTTGAAACTGTTGCATTAAGTGAAAAATGCAGTGCAATAATTCAAAAGAAATTACCTGAAAAGCTTAAGGATCCAGGAAGTTTCACTATACCTTGTGCTATTGGAGAAAAATTTTGTGGAAAAGCTTTATGTGATTTAGGAGCAAGTATTAATCTCATGCCATTTTCTATCTTTCGAAGATTGGATTTAGGAGATACTACTCCCACCATTGTAAAACTTCAGTTAGCTGATAGATCTATCACTTATCCTAAATGAGTTATAGTGGATGTCCTTGTTAAAGTGGATAAATTTATCTTCCCTGTAGATTTCATAGTACTTGATATGGAAGAAGATAAAGAGATACCTATTATTTTAGGGAGACCTTTTCTAGCTACCGGACGAGCTATGATTGATGTGCAAAAGGGAGAACTAACCATAAGAGTTAATGATTAAGAAATTAAATTCAATGTTCTTAAATCAATGAAGTACCCTGATAAAGAGAAATGTTATCGAATGGATATAATTGATTATTTAATTGAAAAACATTATCAAGAAAAATGTAAAGTCATTTCTGAAGAAAAATTTGAATTTTTAACTGATGAAAATGAAGTAGTAGAAGAAGAAGAGACTCATTTTATTAAAGATAATTAGGAAACTTTGGACATAACTCAAAATGATATACTTTTACCATCAATTAAAAGAGTTCCTGAACTGGAATTAAAAATGTTACCTACACATTTAAAATATGCGTTTCTTGGAAATTCGTTAACTTTACCTGTTATTATTTCTTCTGAACTGAGTAGAGATCAAGAAGAAAAACTACTAGGTGTGTCAAAGAATTATAAGAAAGCTTTTGGTTGGACTATTGCTGATATAAGAGGAATAAGCCCTTCCATTTTGCACGCATAGAATCTTAATGGAAGAAAATCTTAAACCTACTATAGAATCACAAAGAAGATTAAATCCTTTCATGAAAGAGGTTGTTAAAAAGAAATTATCAAGTGGTTAGATGATGGTATTATTTATCCTATTTCGAATAGTCAATGGGTAAGTCCTATTCATTGTGTTCCGAAGAAAGGAGGTGTAACTATCATTGTTAATGATAAAAAAGATCTAGTTCCTACAAGACAAGTTACTGGATGGCGAATTTGTATTGACTATAAGAAATTAAATAAAGCCACTAGAAAGGATCATTTTCCTTTACCATTCTTGGATCAAATGCTCGATAAATTAGCTGGACACCCATATTTATATTTTCTGGATGGATATTCTGGTTATCATCAATTACTTATTGCTCTTGAGGACCAAGAAAAGACAACATTTACAAGTCCTTATGGAACATTTGCTTTTAGAAGAATGCCTTTTGGTTTATGTAATGCACCTGCAACTTTTCAAAGATGTATGATGTCAATATTTTGTGATTTGATTGACAAAGGAATTGAAATATTCATGGACGTTTTTTTCAATTTTTGGAACTTCTTTTTAATCTTTCTTGGAAAACATAGCCAAAGTTCTGAAAAGATGTGAAGAAACAAATTTAATTCTTAACTGGGAAAAAAGTCAACTCATGGTCACAGAAGGCATTGTACTTGGTCACAAAGTGTCACAAAAAGGGATGGAAGTAGATCAAGCAAAAGCGAAAATTATTGCTGAATTGCAACCACCTACTACTGTTACTGAGGTGAGACGTTTTCTAGGTCATGCTGGATTTTATAGAAGATACATAAAGGATTTTTCCAAAATTGCTAAACCTCTTTGTCATTTAATGGAAAAAGATGCGAAATTTGAATTTAATAAGGAATGTATTAATGCTTTTAATATTCTAAAAGAAAAATTAATTACTGCACCTATCATTGTTGCACCTAATTGGAATAAATCTTTTGAATTAATGTGTGATGCAAGTGATTTTGCAATTGGAGCTGTATTAGGACAAAAATATGAGAAAATTTTCAAAGTTGTATATTATGCTAGTAAAACTCTCACTGAAACACAAAGAAATTATACTAACACTGAGAAAGAGCTTCTAGCTATAGTATATGCCATTGATAAATTTAGACCTTATCTTCTTGGTACTAAATGCATAGTTCATACTGATCATTCTGCTATTAAATTAAATATCTATTATCTAAGAAGGATTCTAAACCTAGACTTATAAGATGGGTTTTACTTATACAAGAATTTGATTTTCAAATAATAGATAGAAAAGGAACTGAAAAACCAAATTGCTGATCATTTGTCTAGAATTAAAAATGATATTATTTCGGAAGAAAATATAAATGAGAAATTTCCTGATGAATCTTTATATGTTATTCAAGGATGCAAAACACCTTGGTATGCTGATATTGTTAATTATTTAGTTAGCAATATTTTCCTTATGAATTGGATAATAAATTTATTAAGAAATTTAAATATGATGCTAAATCTTATATTTGGGAAGAACCTCATTTATTTAAAATTAGTTAAGATTCTATGATTTGAAGATGTGTACCTTATGAGGAAACTTTTGATATTATTCAAACATGTCATGATTCTGATTTTGGAGGACACTTTGGCATGGATAAAACTGCATTTAAAATTTAAAATTCTGGATTTTATTGGCCTACCTTATTTAAAGATGTGAGACATTATGTGAAAACATGTGATCGATGTCAAAGGATGGGAAATATATCTAGAAAGAATGAAATGTCTTTAAACTATATATTGGAAGTTGAAATTTTTGATGTATGGGGTTTAGACTTTATGGGACCATTTGTTCTATCATCTGGAAAAATATATATTTTATTAGCACTTGATTATGTTTCAAAGTGGATTGAAGCTGTTGCTTTACCAAATTGTGATTCCAAAAGTGTTTCTAAATTTTTAAAGAAAATGATATTTTCAAGATTTGGAATGCCTAAGGTAATTATCTCTGATGGTGGAAGTCATTTCAGGAATATAAGAATTCAATCATTACTACAAAAATTTGGAATCAAATATAAAATTACAACTGCTTATCACCCACAATCAAGTGGAATGGCTGAAGTATCAAACAGAGAAATTAAAAGAATTTTAGAGAAGACTGTTAATCCTAAAAGAACTAATTGGGTTGATAGACTTTATTCTGCATTATGGGCTTATAGAACAGCTTATAAGACACCAATCGGAATGTCAGCTTACCGGTTAATTTATGGTAAACATTGTCACTTACCTTTAGAAATTGAACATAAAGCTTATTAGGTGATAAAGGAGTTTAATTTTAATTTGAATAAAGCAGGGGAAAAGCGATTATTGCAATTAAATGAGATGGAAGAAATAAGAAATGAATCATATGAAAATGCGATGATTTATAAAGAGAAAATGAAGATGTTGCATGATAAGAAAATTTCAGGAAAAATTTTTGAACCTGGACAAGAAGTATTACTGTTTAACTCTCGTTTAAAACTTTTTCCTAAAAAATTAAGATCTAAATTGTTTGGACCCTATATAGTTGAGAAAGTATACCATTATGGAGCTGTGGATATTAAAGATCCCAAAATAGGAAAAATTTTTAAAGTAAATGGATTAAGATTGAAGCCTTATTTAGGAGATATTAAAAAGATTTATAAAGAGGCTTATGAATTGAGTCAACCTGATTAAAGATTTACTTAAGTCGGGCTGACGACGTTAAACCAAGCGCTTTGTGGGAGGAAAACTATAATTATCTTTTGTTATGAGTGTTTTTGTGTTTTAATGTAAGGTTATGCCTCGATCTTGATTAATTTTATATTACTTTAAAAAAAATTTTTTGATGCTCATAAGTCTTTGTTGACTTAGGGTGAAAATTATTTTGAAGTATGTAAGATTTAGAAATTGGATCACTCTATTCTGAATATGAGTAAAAAGGAGATCAAGTTAACCTTCATTATGATTGTTTACAATGTGAGTTATTGAGTCAAAATTACTCTTACCAGTATAATTTATCTATCTTGGAGAACGAAATTTTGAAATTTGATGATTAGGCGAAACGGAGTTGAACATAGTTCCGGCGCCTAGGGGCCAGAATTCGGCGCCTAAGTGCCAGAATCATGCTATGTATCAATAGGTCCGGCGCCTAGGCTCCAGATTCGGCGCCTAAGCGCCACAGTTACTAGGTCGTGCAAAAACTGAAAATTTTCAGTTTTCACACGATTTTCACCTTTAAATCAACCTATCTTCTTTACTAACCATCAAGCAATCAAAATTACATCCCTTGCACTTCATTCTTGAGAGATTTGAGAAAATTTTGAAGAATATGGAAGGAAGAAATCATGGAGAAGAAGCTAGGGACAAGGTCTCAAAGGATCCTCAACCATACTTCAATGGTTTCATCGCTGTAAGTTTAGAGAAAATTTCTAGACGTTTGGATAAGTTTGAAGCAGAGTTTAAAAGCATTGGAGATCACCTTCATGAGATAATTCATCAAATTAAACATCTAGAATGGCAGATGAAACTTCAATTTGATCATTTTACGGCTTATCAAGATGCTCAAGTTGAAATGTATGCGAAGAACAATTGGATTGACGAAAAGATGGCTACGGATTTCCCGAGAGCGTTAGTGTTCTTTCCAAGTGAAATACACAATTTTCCTTGTGAAGATTAAAATATTCTGGTAATGAGATAGTTATTATATGGTTTGTTGAGTCGTTGTATCGATTTAGAGAATCGGTTGTGTTTGTTTGTGTATTTGCTTTCATGTTCAATGTTTGTTGTTTTTGCTTAGAAATTGTTGTGTTTGAGTGTGTATTAGGAACTTGAATCAAGTATAATACTTATCTGGAATGTATCGAGTCAATATTGAAGATTATAAATTGAATCTAGTGAGTTTGATTTAAACTTTATGTTTGATTAGTGGATTAAATATTTAATTTTTAAAATTTTTGAAATATGTTCTGGAAGTTAGGAACTGAAGCCCTACTCTAATATGAGTAATTGGAAGTTGAATTTATAAAATATGGTGGAAAATTAAATTTAAAAATAATTTTTTGTGAAAGGCAAGTCTGGCTCCTAAGCGCCAAAATTCGGCGCCTAAGCGCCAGTTCGGCCTGTACCCGAAAATTTACTTAAATAACCCTCAAAAGCCATTTTTGACGCCTAAGCTTCATTTTCTTCCCCATTTTCATGAAAATACACATTTTAGATCCATTTTGAGGTGAAAACATCAAGGATTTGAGCGCGAAACCACTCGATTTCTTCGTCTCAAGGTCAGATCTACAATTCAAACCATTTCTTTTCGATTTTCACCATAGATTTCCCTAGGTTTTGCTAAGAACCGAAATTTTGAAAAAAATTTTGATTTTTAGTAATTTCTTTGGATTTTTAAACTTATTTTAAGTTTTATAAACTTAAAAAGAGTTTAAATCTTTGATTCCTAAATTTGTTTTTGTTTTCTTTCACGTTTAGATGGCTCCGAAATCTAAACTCAGGAAGGCACGAGATAACATTGATAGCAACAAATTTTCTACTGCGGCTGCACATTTTCGCTTCCACGAATTTACAACATCCAGGAAGTTCATTTCAGAAAGAAGTTTCTATCATCCGGGAGAAATGATTGAAAACACTATCGTTACACACAATTGGCAACGATTCTGTTATTTCACTACTGTTGCTGTTATCTATTGTTCGAGAGTTTTATGCAAATTTTTTAGATGTCGAAGATTATGAAGTCTTTGTGAGAGGAATCGGAGTAGGATTTAGTCATAAAAGAATCAATGTATTTTATAGCCTGCCACCAACTATTGAATGCCACTATTCTGGATTATCACCATCTGAGGGAGATGTGGATATGATCATTGCTTATTTGATTGACGGTACTAGATCTTGGAAGATCAGGAACGGAAAAAGGGTGAACTTCAAATCCTCTAAATTAAATGGTATTTATAAAGCATGGAAGTATTTTATTTCTGCAAGATTGTTACCTTCCAACCACTTGAGTGAAGTGACTAGAGATCGAGCGATCTTAAACTACTGCATTCAGGAAAGGAAGCCTATTGATGTCGACAGTATTATTTATGATTCTGTGGATTCTACTGCGAGATCCAGCGCTTCTGTTGGAATGAGATTCCCATCTCTGATTTATTCATTATGTGTTAGTAATGGAGTCATTGCTGATATTTCTGAGGAGAAGTTAAAGTCTACCAAGCCAATTGGGCAGGAGAGTGTTAGTATCTATGATCGTCTTCGAGGGAAGAGATCAACCGCTCCTTCTACTTTTACACATACTCCAGGTAGACATTCTACTTCTCGACCCTCTACTTCTACTGAGCCACCATCGAGTTTCTGGGAATCAATGCATGATTAGTTTTTAGAGCAGCAACAGGAGTTATTTCAAACTCACTACAGGATTGATACTATTGATAGGAAACTTGATCATTTATCTGATTATACCCAGAGGAAGAGTAGTTAAGATGCTGAGTATGATGAAGCCCTAGTTAGATTTCCGAAGGGTGAACATGATGTTAGTTTCCCTACTTTTCCTAGTTTCACACCATTTGTTGATCCTAAGGACTTAGAATTTTCCTTTGGTGATGATGATGATGATGAGGCTACAGCTAGTGACTAGTCGTTTATAGATCTTTATGATGAGCTACTATGTTAGTTTTTTTTATTTGGATTGTTTGTTTAGTTTTATGTTTGATGTATGTTGATTTGTTTAAATATCTGTGTGGATTGATTAGTGTTAAGATTCTGTTGTTAAAATATTCTTAGTATATTGTGTTGAGACTGAAGTTAGAGTTAATTTATGATATGTTTGTTTTAGTCTACTGTTTAGTAATTAGTAATTTTGCTCTGCTTTTAATTTTGTTTCAAAATTTAGTATAATCATAAAAATTAGCCTGCTTACTTTTAATACATGCTTCAATTTTATCTTAATTATTCATAAAAGCATAAGTAGAAGTTAATTTTTCTTTTTAAGATTGTTTTTACATACTTATAAAAATTCTTATGATTTTCTTTTTCTCATACTTTTAAATTATCATAGTATACCAAAACTTAAGTTTGGGGGAAGGGAAAATATATTCAAATTTAAATTTTATTTGTTCTTAAAGAGCTAATATTTTCATAAAAATAAAAACTTTTTAACATAACTTAAGGAATGAAGAATTTATTTGAGATCACTTTTATTTTTGATATTATAAACAATTTAGTTAAATTAACCAAAATTTTAATAACTTTGATTAATTTTAAGAATAGAATTATTTAACTTAAAGAAGAATAAGATTAAGAAATTTTTCTATTCATGATAGAAATAATAGAATTTTAGAAATATTAAGTAATAAAAAATTATCACTTGAAAAAGAAAAGATTGGAAATCTTTTTAAATTCTTATTCATGTTATAATAATTAAGTGGAAATGTATAAGTTTTGAAAATATAAGTTAAGGATAGTGAAGTTCAAAACCATTAACAGACTATCCAGATATAGTAATTCTCTCTATATAATAAAAAAAAAAAAGAAGAGAGGAGAAGCTTGAGGAAATGCCTAATCAAAAATTGGCTTCACTTGAATTATCTTATAGGAAGAAAACTAGTTACATATTTTACTTAATTTTTATGCATGAATATTTATTTAGGAAATATTTTTTAAGATCTTTTTCTTGTAAATAATCTATGAGATCTTAATATAATAGACTTCTATTATTTTAAAAATGGATGAAAAGTTTGAAATCTTATGATTTGGTAGTTAAATATTCTTTAAATTCTTAAAATTAAACCTAGTTAGTGAAATTGGATTAATAATTTACTAAAAACTTTATAAAATCAAAAATTAAAAGGAATCTTAAATATTTATCATTTATTTCAAAGGTTATACATTTTATATAGTAAAAAGAGTTACTTGAGGAGAAGTAACATTTATGTTTGGGGGATTTTGATCTATAAAAAAATACTTATTTCTTTGTCTTAATTCTTATCAATTTCTAAGGATATTATGCTTTAATGAAAGCTATTTTTTGTGTTTTTGGATGTAGTTGATGTAAAAAGGTCCAAAAAGGAAAAGGAGCAAAAATGAGCAAAAAGGAGAAAAATAAAAAAATTATAAAAAAATATGGCCTGACGCCTAGGTGCCAGAAGTTGGCGCTTATGCGCCAGACTCGATACAGAAACTGTCAAGTTTTTCACAACGTTTGAATGGTTATTTTGACGGAGTGAGCGGTTATTGGACATTCTAGAAGACTGGTAGTTGTTCCTTGATAATAGGACATGTGATACATTGCATTTGGACGCTCCAAAATGGTTTTAATCGCGAAGAGGTGCGAGCCAAAGTGAAGAGGTGCGAAGAACTGAACGCGGTGTCCGGCGCCTAGGCGCCAGATTCCGGCACTTAGGCGCCAGACGGACCTTCTAGAAGATTCATTGAATGTGGACATGTTTTGAAGAGGTGCCTCAAGGCAACCCTTAAAGCCTATAAATAGGAGTCCATTTCTTCAGAAAAACTTGCCCCCATTGTAACCCCTTTCGCTTATCCACTTTAGGATCTCTCATCCTTAGAGAGAGAAATAGAGAGAGAAATTTAGGGCCACTTTTGTTTAGTTTAGTGAGTTTATTTTCAAGTTGTTGCATCTGGAGTTCATTACACTGTGGAGTCAGTAGGAATCAGAAGATCTGTAGAAAGAATATTTGAGATAAGTATTTTATATTTGATTCAAAATTTATTTATGATGTTTTGATGTTTATATTCAATGTGTTCTGAGTAGTTAGTTTACTTTCTTCCTTTAATTATGAAGAGATAAATAAGATAATAAATGATTCGATGGAGAATTGAAATTCAAAATATTTTCAAAACATTGTGATGACATTAATACCTGATCTTAATTTACTTTTTAAATTGGCCATTTAAATTGTTAAAACCTGTTGAAGAGTTGTGAGACCTAGAAGGAGAAAAACCCTTAACTTGTAAATGTCACATGAATCCTTGGGTAGTCGAAGGCCATGTGCGGGCTATTCAAGGTGAAGTGCAAATAAATAGGAAGATAAGATTTAAAGGGCGTAGAATTGATAGATTTTTAGAGTGATAGACTAAATTCTTATAATTTGATTTATAGATTAGGAAAGGGTCACTAGTAGGGCCGACCATAGCCACCCTTGGACATCTAGTAGTGTGAGTCTAAATTAACCCATTCTACTAACAATACATCCGGACCTGATCTGTAAATTAGCCAATGTTCTTTGCGTCAGGATCAAAGGGTAAAGAATAAGAATGCTTCTATTTGGCACAATATATTAAATCAAATTCGCCAACAAATATTAAATTATCTTAAAAATTTTAGATTAATTGAAGGGAAGAAAGTTGTTTGTTTTATATAGTTTTCACAAAATCATTGTCTTATTATTGTTTTCTTTATTTGCATCTAGTAAATTAATAGTAATTTATAGTTAGATTAAAATACAAAAAGATTTTTGAAATACAATATTTAGAAATTTATTACTATATTTATTCCAAGTGGGATCGATACTAGGGTCTTTGTTTCAAAGCCCTATATTACTTGAAACGATATGTATACTTGCTTAGTACCCAAAAAGTATATAAAATATTTTCTTTTTAAAATTATATTTTGCTATATAAACATATATTTAAAAAGTTTTATTTGGTACACATCTATATAGCAAGTTATTCCAGGTCAAGTGTTTCGCGCCTTTGCCAGAAATTAAATTTTCTAGCAGTGGTAACAAATTCTTGTATTTAGAAGTACAAAAATCGGGTCAACCAGCTCGAGGTCATTCTAGAAAAGCTCCATTTGTCACAGTGAAGGTTGCAACTCCTGAGATTCAACAACCTTCCACTGAGTTCGACCTGAACTCCAGTCACGACTTTCCCACTGTTAAGAGGGCAAAAGTTGTTCCTACTTCTGTCAAGTCAGCCGTGTCTGGCCCCTGAGGATCGTTGCTCTTACTCCCACTGGATTCGCAGTGACCGCTGCTACTTTCCCATCTATAAAGGGAAAGGAAATCTTATATAAAGATAATGTGGAAGACCAAGTCGTCTCATCAGTTTTCGAGGTTGGTTCCTGTTCCAAAACTCAGAAGAGGAATCGCCGACGTAGAAGTTCAAGGGTCGCCAGGGCCAAAGTTGCTAGTTTACCAGTTACGGATGAGATTCCTCATCAGGAGGAACTCGTTGTGCCCAAAGCCGCTCCTCTCCTCCGAGGAAGCAGGTTTCTTCCGTTAATGGACACCACCGGAAATAAAAACCTTCACCAAATTGCTGCCATGTTACTGCCACTTACCCGCAGACGGGGTGAGCTGGGAGAGGAACCCTCAGTTATCACTCAAGTCTGTGCCATGGTTCACAGAATCAAGGAAAGAGAGGGATGTTCCGTTTAGGAACTACTCAAGAGAATAGGATGTGCAGTGTCCTCGAAGACGAGAAAGGATAAGTCTGAGATAGTGTCAGCCATGTCCCAGTGAGATTCCTTCTGGGATAACGCATTACCACTACCGCCAATACAGATACGGCTGCTACTGCTTTAGTGCCCATCAGGCGTAGACCGATCAAGTCTCGGCGAGGCCCGAGAGTACCACTTATCACAAGTAAATGGAAACACCCATCAAAAGAGAATGGAGTAGGATTGCGATCCTCCACACCTGCTCCGCACCCTAGGGGGCACACATCCTCTTGCTGTCCCGATGTCCCTACCGAGGCACCCTGTCCCAAAACATCAAGTTCAAAATGAAAGGTGTGTTGACCTCATTTTTATAATAGGTCAACCCTTGACACAAAAATAATCAACTTTGGTCAACATGGTCAATCTTGACCAAATGACCAACCCTATTGACCCAACAGGTCAATCCTTGACCCAAAAAGTTAACTTTGATCAAACTGATCAATTTTTGACCCAGTGATCATTTTTTACCCAATGACCAATTATTGACCCAATTGGTCAACTTTTGACCCAGAAAAGAACTTTGGACAAATCAATTAGCTTTTGACTCAAAGATCAACCATTGATCACCAAGTCAACCAAGATACTAAAATGATCAAATATTTCTTATTTGATCAATTCAAGATATCACATAACTAATAATACTACTTTAATCAACTTTGACCTAAATAGGTCAAATTTGGTCAAAAATGGCTAACTCATGCCCCTTTAACTACAAAATTAATCTCAATGACAAACATTAACATAATCAATTTGATATTGATCAGATTAATTCAAATTTAACCCAGAGGTCACCACATTGACTATTAGGTTAACCCAAACCCTAAAAAAGGTCAACTTGACCAAGCCAACCAATAATGACAAAACCCATCAACCCTATGGCTAAACCAACCATGACAAGGTTGAATAAGTCACATTTGACATTTTTAGACTCAAATTGACCAACCCAAGTCAACATGGGTCAACTAGGGTTAACTATAGTCAACCTTTATGAAATTTGGCCAAAATACCTAATTTTGAACCAAAAAATTGATAAAAATTATAAAAATTAATCAAATAATTAATTGTAAATCATTTTGATTTATTACTTGATTAATAAAATAATATTTAAAATTTTAATTAATTTTTGAATTAATTAGAAGGTTTAAAATGTGATAAATTTGTAACCTTTAACCTACAAATAACAAATATTAATCAAATAATTAATCAAATCATTTTTGGTTAATTAACTAATAAAATGAATATTTAATATTTTAATTAATTTCTAATTAATTAAAATATAAAAGTTTAAAGGCATGACAAATTTAAAATTTTAATTTAAAAAGGACATAAAATTAATCAAATGATAAATCAAATCATTTTTAGTTAATTAATTGATTAATAAAATGAATATTTAATATTTTAATTAATTCTTAGTTAATTAAAATATAAAGGTTTAAAGGCATAACCAATTGCAACCTTTAACTTAAAAAGGACATAAAATTAATCAATTAATTAATTAAAATTTATTTTGCTTAACAAATTGATTAATGAAATAATTTCCGAAAATTTTAATTAATGACATAATTAATTAAATCAAGAAAGACATAAAATTACATTTTGACCTATAACATCATATGTGAAAAAAATTCCTAAAAATCATTTTTAGTAATTTAAGGTTTAATATTATAATTCCATTTATTTCTACTTAATTACATAATTAATTAGGAATGGAGTTATATAAACAAATAATAAAATAATCCTGAATTGAATTTAAATTTATGACATCACACATGATGTCATAAACCCATTAATTGATTTTTAAAATTTTATCTAAATTATAGGGAATCATTAATGGGTAACCTAAAACCCATTAAATTCATCATGACATGGTTTACACATTACCTAACTCATAACTCATCACCGTTAATTAAGATTAATAGTTATCATGATATTATCATGATGGTTAAGCTTATGTGTCATCCCCTCTCAAGATGAGGTGTAACATGGCTTCATAGGTGGCAAGCACATCTTCCCTAACCCAATGAAGAAAGATCAAGACATAAGGTTAAAATTCTACCAAGGTTAAAAAACAATCATGAACAAAAGACATAAAAAATGGAACCAATAAGAGAAATACAAGATTGGGGTTTAACCCTCACCATGCTTAATTCCAATGATGGCTAAGCTTAGAAAATCTAAATTCATCATTCCCTCAACTGAAACTTATTCTTAAGAAATTAATGAGAAGGTTGGCAACATCCCTAGATAAACCTACTTTAGCCCAAACTCATCCAAAACTTTCCCCCATGGCTATAAATAGACTCAAACCCGAGCCCTAGAGGAGAGGAAAAGAGAAAGATAACTGCCTAAGCTCTACCCAATTCCCTTAACCCCCAACAGCAAACTTGTTTCTTAAGACATTAGGAATAGATTCCAATCAAGTCTCAGCCTTCAGCTAGCCTCAAAACTCCATAAAACCAGCTCAAGTAGGCTAACCCGAGAGCTCAAAATCCGGTGAGAAAAAGGGAATTTCAAAATCCTACATACTGCTCAAATTCCAAAACTCCCTACATCAAAATTGTTCTTTAGGACCTAAGAAATTGAACCCTACCAAAACTAGGTCAACAAACCCACTGAATCAGCTCGATTTGATCAACCCGAGAGTACCCAAATTGACCCAAACTAGCATAAATTTGGTTTTCAAAATCAAACTGCACAAAGTTTTAAATTAGTTATCCTAAACTCCTCTAGGGGCCAAATGAAGATGATTGCAATCAAATTCGAGCTTCCCCAAGGTCTTTAATTAACTGTTCCATCAACTCCATCAAGCCAAACCACCCTTTGATCAAACTCATATCAGAAACCAATTTAACTCCAAATTGAAGTTAGATCAAGCTTACTGAGGTCCAGACGAAGCTTCCAAACTGATCAAACCAAGCTCAAATTGACTGAGACTAAGGTATGAATTTCTGACTTCAATAGAGATACGGGTTTCATGCTTTGTGAAATAAATTGTTTCAGAACCCCCACATATCCGTATGGATATGATCGTTTGCTCAACATGATGGTGTAGGAACAAATCTCACTCGATCCTATCAAGAATCGAGCGAGATATTGTCCCTAGAACATGGATGTCCTGCGGGTTGAGACGGAAGGAAGACGATGATACACAACCGTCTGATCTTCTATTTAAATGACAGATGGCTGAGATTATCCCCTAACTGATCCGCTGTTCGGAGCCCCGCAGCTGTCGGCATATTTTTAGGTTGTGTTTTATTTTGAAAAAAGGGGGGTCGCCTAACAGAAATCTGTCGGCGAATTTTTAATTTAATTATAATAAATAATTTGAAAAGTAGTATTTGATTTTGAAAATAATTTCAAATTTGAAGGTTTTAAGATCTGAGACTAAACCGATCTCACATCCCAAATAGTTTATATAAACGAGCACCGCACCACAAATCGTGTATCTATTCCTAAGGATAGACACATCGCTTGACGAGTGGGGCTCGATTAAATAAACTAGAAGATTTGTGACACCCGTTTGGTCCGCGAACCAATTTTATAAGCCGAACAAAATTCCCCTGTTTAATATGAAAACATTAAACAGGGTTTATATTACTCAGGTTCTTCAAAATTCCCTATAAGGGCAAGCCCCTATAGTTAATTACATCTTAAGTGACGGGAATCACCTAAGAAAACTCTCGATAATAATCAATAATTCCGCTCTCAAGAATTTCAAAGTTTAAGTTTTCAAGGGATTGAAGTTTTGAATTTCAATAAGGAATTGATCGAGTTTAGAACATTTTTGTTTTGTGAATCCAAAAGAAGAAAAGTAGGAGAAATCACGGATTCGAAGTGAACTTCGGTAATTTCCCGACTATCCTATTGTTTGGCTTAGATTTAGGGAAATCCTAATGTTTATTTAAAAGTTTTGATTTTGTCAATTTTAATTAAATAGGACTTATATTTATATGATAGAATCATACAAATAGCCTCGAAGATGTGAGGGTTTATTGTCGTACCGGACGACTACCTCGGAATCCTAAGACCGGTTAGGGCTTAATTTGCAAGGCAAGCGCCTAACGAAGAATTGAGGATTTATGTTGCACTAGGCAAACTACCTCGAAGTCCTATGGCTTTGTTATTTAATTCTAGGAAAGTTTTGCTGGAAGTAGACTCGGGTTTTGCTCGATGACGATGGCCGTGCTCGCCCACCATGCTCCGAGCTCCTTATTGTTGCGAGAGGTTTAGTTTTAGAAATCATAAATCAGGGGATGATAAAAGTGTTTTGGTTTAGAGAAAATCTTAATTTCCAGGTGTTTTTTATGTTTTATTTAAAACAAATCTTAAAGTTGATTATAACGACACCGGTTAAGATCCCACGGTTCCATCCTTCCGACATCATTATTTTTATCGGATTCACTTAGTCCAGATGAATTTGCTAAACTCAACTGAATGAGTTCCACACTTTCATTTAGACCGTGGGAAATCCCGTTAGCAACACGTAGGTTACATCATCCGAGGTATTCCCGATCATCCAACAGGACGTTTTAATTTAATTGTAATTGTAGTTTTGTGTTCTGTTTGTGATTAAATTTTGAGTTGTTTTATATTTTGAAATGTTGTGGCGATGAATTTTATGTTGCAATGACTTTTAACTTAGTTTTGGTTTCAGTTTTAGGGTCTATCCTAAAGGTGTGGGTTTTCATACAACAGTTGTTTTATCATGCAAGAAAAATAAAGTGCATTTGCAAGAAAGTAAATTGCAGGAAAGTAAATTGCAAGAAAGTAAATTGCAATAAAATAAAAGCGTACTTGGAGGGTCTTCCCGTCATCCCAAGCTGCACTTAAAACACAATTAGAATATTTAAGCAAGTTCAGCTAAGGGAAGGGTTATGGTTTTCTACCAAATTCCTAATCCTATAGCTAGTCATTCCCTATGACGTCTAGGTTCTTTGTGTTTTGGTTTAAGGACGATTTTCTTCATCAAAGAACGATTAAGTCCAATTTGTTCTTATAAATGTCCTATCATATTGAGGAAGTGCTTAAGAGGAATCTTAAACATCTTTTCAATATTTCTAGGATTGTTTTAAGTCCAAATGAAATTAATTATACAAATGAATTAATCGTCCAAGAATTTCAAGTTTTATTGTTATCTTGCTCGATGAACTAGGACATTTGAATATCCTATAAGTGAAGTAACATTTCATTTAATGTCCTATTTAGGAGTTATGATAACTAAAGCTTTCGAGGGTAAATTGGTGTTCAAATGGTTTGTGATTTAGTTTAATTTCCATTAATGAGTTTAAATTTGGAATAGTGTTCAAGTTATTTTAGATTTATTTTGAATTCTTTATGTCTTAGGTGATGTTATATTTAATTTAATTTAATTTAATTTAATTTAATTGAGTTTTAATTTAATTTAATTCAATATAGTTCAATTTAATTTGATTTGATGTTTAATTAATTTGATTTGATTTAATTTTAATTTAATTTGATTTAATTTAATTTAATTATTTAATTTGATTTAATTTAATTTAATTATTTAATTTAATTTAATTTATTTAATTTAATTTAATTATTTAATTTAATTTAATTTGACTTAATTTAATTTAATTATTTTATTTAATTTATTTAATTTAATTTAATTTTATTTTAATTTAATTTAATTTATTTAATTTAATTTAATTTTAATTTAATTTAATTTTTTTTAATTTTAATTGAATTTTTTTTTTAAATGAGTTTAATAATTTAATTTTTGTTTAATGATTAAGTCTTTTAATATTTTGAATTTTGAGTTATCATTTTAATTAAGAATTGAATATTAATGAGATGATTAATTTAGGGATTTTTAAATTAAAGAATAAATTTCTTCCTAATAATATCCCTATTTTAATAATTCCAATTTTATTATTCTTCCAAATTTAATCAATTATTTAATTAAGGTTTAATTATTTTAAAATTGCTTAATGAGTTTCTACCCTTTAATTATTTAAATTTCAATCATCCAAATCAGATTAGGATCAAATATTTTACTTATTAATTTTTTTTAAACCTAAAGTTTTAATTAAGAATTAAAATTTTAATTACCACTTTACCCTTTAAGCTTAATAATTTCATAACTCACTAAATTGAACTCAAATGAAGTTGAAATTTCTATGTGACTTCACTCATATGTCAATAAAGACATGAGAGGAGAAAATGTGATTTTTCTGTATTTAATTTATTTATATAATTATTTTTGGTAGAAAATAGAGATTCCCAAGGAAAATTTAATAACATGACCAAGGGAAAGTTGCTGTCCTTAAGAAAATTAGGGGACATTTCTAATGACCAGAGGACCGCTTGGACCAATTTTGGTGATTTTTTGAATTATATTATTTTTAATATAATTATTTTAAGTTTTCGAGTGTTAATTAATTTAAAAATAAAATAAATGTTGAAAAATGGATTTTATATTTTTAAAAAATCTCTCTGATATCAAGAAAACCAGAGAAGCAAATTTTGCAATTTTCTGATTTTTCTATGATTTATTATAATTATTTTAGTGAAAAAGCTAGAAAACATATTTTTTAATTTTAAAATTACCTTAAAGCTTTAAAATTTAATATCTCACTAAATAGACCTAAGAAAAATGTGGGATTTGTTCCTATGTGATTAAAATTCAAAATGTGACATTTTGGTGAATTTTATTATTTTTGTGATTTTTATTAATTTTTAATTATTAAAATATTAAAATAATATTAAAAATCAACTTTTTTAGAAAATTGAAATTTTAATTTTCTTAAATTCCCCTAATATCAGAGAGGCTCCAAAACAATTTGGTGAATTTTTAAAAAGTATTTTAAAAGTTATGAATTTTTAAAGTTTAAAATGACTAAGTGGCTTAATCAACCCAATTAGTTGGGCTAACCGAGTCCAATTGACCTCAAATTTTTATGATGGGTTCCTCTGATCCTAAAGGTCAGTGGGGAATTGATTTCAAGTCAATTTGATATATGGTTAGCTCTAATTAATTAGAAACCTATTTTGGGTGTTTAAGCCAATTAGGGTTGTTTTAAATGAACTAATTCAAAACCTATTTTTCCTAGGGTTCTCTGGTCATAAGGAACATCATCAAATTTTCCTAGAATTTATTTCACAACATGCTATTTATTGGAATTAAAATACTCAAAACAGTAACTCTGAATTTGAAAAATCAATAACTTTTCATAGGGATGGCCTCGACTTTGGAAAATTCAGGGAATGTTCCCAAATTCGGAGGCTTCAAAAGCCCTATGGTCTCATGCCATGGTGAATTGTATGCATGCATGGAGAATTAAAATAATGCAGAGAGTAAATAAATTATAAAAAATAAAATACTTGCTGAAATTAAATGATTTCTTTTCCACATTATTCTCCTCTGTTCACTAAGCAAGAGGGTATTTTTATTTTATTTTTCTGATTTTTCTACACAGAGATGTGAATTTTTGAAGTTTAGGGAATTAAATAAATAGAAAAATATCCTAATTTTCTATTTATCCACGCGGCGCCGCGTCAACCTCGGCGGCTCCGAATGCACACGCGTCGCGCTCCCATTCGACGCCGCCACCTGAGTCAGCAGCCCGGGCCCCGCGGTTCTCGTACCGTCTCTCGGTCCGACGCCATCTAAGCCGTTCGTCCGCGCGTGTATTGAATGGACGGCATCCGTTCATCGTCCCCGAGCGTCCTCACCCGAGAGCCGTCCACACTAAATCCCTAAGATCTCACTCGATACTCAATGGATTTTTATGTTCTTATGCTCTATGGATTCGTCTTGAAGAGACGAACACATCTATACGGTTAACATGCATTGAAATTAAGGCATTTGAAATAGAGAATCTCCAGAAGCTCGGGATAAAGAATTAGCTCAAACCTTTGCTCAGAGAAGTGTGGCTTCAATCTGAGAGTTGTTGCACCTTCGATTGGATCCTAGCAAGCTCCAGATGAAGTCTCCTGGTCCAGTGAATTGTCCGGATGTGATTTCGACCAAGCCCGATCACAAAGCTTGAGGCTGGAGCAACCGGGTGGCTCTGGAGATGGGGCTTTTATCGGTGGACACCTTCCCTTGGTCCGGTGAAGGTGTAGAACCAATCAATTTGGGAATTGGCTCACTCGTGGAGAAGTGTCCTGGTTTTGGGTGGAATTTCAACTACGAAATCGAGCTCGAAGAGGAGAAATGGCGGGGGGATCTCACTCTGGGAATCAAGTGCTTCGTGTATGGGGAGGAGTCTGGAACAATTTTGGCAGAGTTTTGGCAAGGTTTGTGCTTAGCTTTTTTCTCATGGCCGAGAGGGGTGGAGTTTAAATAGGTGAGGGTGGAGGGCCTCCCAGGGGGAGTTGAGGCATGGGATCATCTGCTCTGGTCATGGGAAGAACAGCTATGGTGGCCATTGGGCATGGGGCAGCTCAGCAAGGTGGAATTCCAAAGTTGGCTCACATGTGAGCTCTCGGGTGTGGTGTTTTCCGGCGATCCAGGCGGCTGGCCGGCGAGCATGGGTCACCATCTTGACCAGGGAGGTCAGGGCTTGGCAATGGTGAAGTCAATTGGGTTTGGACTTGTGTAAAGTGTTTTAATTAAAATGGAATGGGGAGGGGGTCATTTTGGCTTGAAATTGGTCAACCCATTGGTTTGGGTTGGGTTCACCTCCCCATGGCTGGTCTTGGGCTGAGAAGATCAGTTAGGCTAGCTGGTTAAGAGGTGGTGATGTCCTTATCCAAGAATATTTGGATTAAATCTTGGTTAAGGGGAGACATGCTTAAGGCTAATGACTTTTAGGAGATGGTTAAAGGACCTCCTCCTTTTACCATTAATGGCATGGTCACATGCCAAACTTTCATGGCTTCATATGGCTTGTGAATGGCTCATCCTTGGCTCCATTTGGCTTGGGAAAAGCTTGGGTCAATTTCATGAAAATGGGTTTTAAGAATTTTTGGTAATTTGATGGAAATTTGTATGAAACTTGATTTGGAATAATT
The DNA here is from genome assembly GCA_022702705.1 of Papilionanthe hookeriana x Papilionanthe teres. Lineage (NCBI taxonomy): Eukaryota > Viridiplantae > Streptophyta > Magnoliopsida > Asparagales > Orchidaceae > Papilionanthe > Papilionanthe hookeriana x Papilionanthe teres. The sequence goes on along the minus strand of CM040435.1, from coordinate 58,771,109 downwards.
TGATGGTGAATTTAGGACTTAGGTAATGGATTTAATTAAGTGGATGACAAATGGAGATGTCATGTGGGCTTTAGGGTAGATTTTGGGCCTTTGGATGTGGTGAAGTGGGCTTTTAGGAAAGTTTAAGGGAAATGGGCTTTTGATTTTAGGATGGGCATTTGGATAAAAATTTTGTGAAGAACTTTGTCAAATAAATGTCATAATTGGTTTAGGGATGTTCTATGAAGGGCTTGGAATCAATTTGATGTGATTTAGAGTTGAATTGGTTTGAATTTGGGTTTATTTGGTAAGAGGGCCTATGTAGGTCCAAGTGGGCCAAGTTGGGCTAATGTTGGGCTAGAGTTGAAATTGATGTAAAATCAATGTTGAAAAATGTTTATGGGGGTGTTTCAAAGAGGTTTTGGCTTTGGTTGGGCTTTGATTTTGGGGTTTGGGCTCATTTGGGTTAGGTTTGGGTTTAGGTCAAAAATGGGCCTTTTAACCTTGGGTTGAGTTTGAGTGGGGTTTAGGTCTAAATTTTGGGCAAATCATGTTAGTATTTTGTTTGTGGGAATGTTAAGGAAGATTTAGAAAAGATTTGGGGTTAATTGGAATTGAGTTGGGTGAGTTTGGGTTAGGTTTAGGTCATGGGTCCAAATTGGGCTTTAAGGCCAAAAGTGAGATTGGATCCAAATGTCAATCAAATTGGGCTTGGATTTGGTCTAAATTGGTGTTGGGAATGTTGAATTGAAGTTTAAAATTGAATTGGACCAAAATTGGGGTCAATTGGGTTGGTTTGGTTTGACATTGGGTTCACTTAGGGTTAAAATGGGTCAAGTGGGGGTTTTGACAAAAGTAGGGTAAATTGACAAAATTGGCCCATGGTGTAGTTGGACAAAATGAAATTGGGAATATTTGGGATTTTCTGGAATTTTCTGGGAATTTTCCGAATTTTTGGATTTTTAGGCCAAGAGGGGTATTTTGGGTATTTGGAGGGTATTGGGAGGTATTTTTGGAATTTTTGGTATTTTTGGGTATGGATGATCAGTTTAAGTGATGTGGAAATGTTTGGGAATGATTTTGGAGAATATTGGGTGATTTGGAAATTTTTGAGAATTTTGGGTAATTTTAAGGGTTTTGGGTAGGTTTAGTAGGTGTAGGGTCCCGGGGTCAAAAATTGAAAATTTGGGAAATTGAAGATTGGGTGAATTTGGGTGGAAAGAAGTCATTTTGGTTGAGCCATGAAGCCATATCAAGCCCACATGAGCCATGAAGGGACTCACTTGAGGCATTCACTATGTTGTTCCTAACCCTCTTGCCGAGGGCTTAGGGGTTAAGGACCATCCATGTGAATCACCTACATGAGTCGGGAGGTCAAGTTAGGTATGGGTGTGGTTTTATGAGGTATGTGGAACTGTAGTGTGTAGGTGTAGTGTATAAGTGTGGTGTGTGTAAGTCGGCCCTTCACCGGACTAGGCCACCTGTAGGGCGTCCTAAGGCCAAAGAGTCCTATAGGAACTCATCCTTTAAACTTCCACATTTGATTTCAACCCTCTAGGTGATTAGGGGTCTGCGATCAAGTTTGTGGAGTTTGCAGGGAGTTAAGAAGTGGTTTGAATTTCTAAAAGGTGGGTCCCAATTCTAGTTCTCTAAGATAGTCAAAGGAAAAGCCTAAGGCTAGATCCTAAGTACTAAAGAGAAGAAGAGAAGACCTCATCAAAAATGAGGTCAACAGCAGCCGATCAAGCATGTTTTTGACGCTGCCGAGGACACGCGGTACTCCCTGAGAATTTCTGATTGGGTTTAGGTTTAAATAAATCTGTTAAACCTTAAACTAATCAACAATTCATATATTTTTAAATAAAAATCACAAAAATAAAAGAGAAATATCTTTGAACATAAGATAGTAAGCTCTACAATGTGGAATTGAAAATTTTAATTTTTGGTTTCTAACTAATTTTTGATTTATTAAGTACTTCCTGGAGTATTTTAATTATTAAAAATTATCTATAAGTCCGAAAATTATGAAATTTTGAGGGGTTGATTTCTAAGTCTTTAGGAACAATTTTTGATTTTTCCTGAAACAAAGAAATACATTAAGGTAACATTTCCAAATTTTCATGAAACTTATTAGTTATTTCTAATAATAATTCTAAAAAAAATCAGAATGTAAGAAAAATAAACAAAGTCTAAATTGGAAATTGGTTATAAGTGCAAAAGAATAATGCTAAACCCTAAATAACAACTTATAACCACATGAAAATTTAAAATGACAATTCAAATAATTAAAACTTATATTTAACATAAAAAAAATCTCTTAAATCTTAATTAGGTCTAATCACTTCAGACTTAATTAAATATCTAAGTCCTAATCATATAGGTTTTAAGACAAAATAAATATTAATTAAGTCTAAAACATTATTAGGCTTAACTAACCTTAAGACATCAAATTTAACAATAAACAAATATTAATTAGGTTTAAATACCTTTAAACTTAATTAATCATCATTAAAACTTATAGATAGTAGGTTTAATAATAAAAAACCCTAATTAGGTTTAACCCTTATTAAACCTAATTAAATAACTTAAACCTTACTTACATTAGGTTTAAGTAATATTTACACCTTAATTAGGTTTAACCCCTATTAAACCTAATTAATCAACTTAAACCTTACTTGCATTAGGTTTAAGTAACCTTTAAACCCTAATAAGGTTTACCCCTATTAAACCTAATTAATAAACTTAAAACCTTACTTACATTAGGTTTAAGTAACCTTCAAATCTTAATTAGGTCTAACCCTTATTAAACCTAGTTAAAAAACTTAAAACCTTACTTACATTATGTTTAAGTAACCTTTAAACCTTAATTAGGTTTAACCCCTATTAAACTTAATTAATCAACATAAACCTTACTTACATTAGGTTTAAGTAATCTTTAAATCTTAATTAGGTTTAACACCTATTAAACCTTGTTAATAAACTTAAAACCTTACTTACATTAGGTTTAAGTTACCTTTAAACCCTAATTAGATTTAGCCCTTATTAAGCCTAGTTAATAAACTTAAAACCTTACTTACATTAGGTTTAAGTAACCTTTAAATCTTAATTAGGTTTAATCCTTTTTAAACCTAGTTAATAAACTTAAAACCTGACTTACATTAGGCTTAAGTAACCTTTAAACCTTAATTAGGTTTAACCCTTATTAAACCTTGTTAATAAACTTAAACCTTACTTACATTAGGTTTAAGTAACCTTTAAAACCTAATTAAGCTAACCCAACTAGACTTAATTAATCCTTAAGCCTTACTTACATTGGGCTTAAATAACTCTTAAATCATAATTAAGTCTAACACAGTTAGACTTAATCAATCCTTAAGCCTTATTTGCATTAGGTTTTAATAGTCCTTAAACCCTAATTAGGTCTAACCCAATTAGACTTAATTAATCATTAAACCTTACTCACATTAGGCTTAAGTAATCCTTAAATCATAATTAAGTCTAATCCAATTAAAATTAATTAATTAAGCTTTAGTTATACAAGGCTTAAATTAACCATAAACCATAACTAAGTCTAATCTAATTAGACTTAATTAAGCATAAAGAGCCTTTAAACCTTAAATTAAATCTAACCCTATTAGATTTAATTATCTCTTAAGTCTTACTTACATTAGACTTAAGTAACTTATAAACCCACGTTAACCTATACTTAGGTTCAATCCAAGTTAATCCTAAGTCAAAATTAAACCTTAGGTTCAACATACATGAATCTAACCTTAACTTATACTTAGGTTCAACCCAAGTTAAATCTAAGTCAAACTTAAACCTTAAGTTCAACATACATGAACCTAACATTAACCCATATTTAGGTTCAACCCAAGTTAAACCTAAGTCAAATTTAAATCTTAGGTTCAACATACTTGAACCTAACCTTAACCTATATTTAGGTTCAATCCAAGTAAAACATAAGATAAACTTAAACTTTAGGTCCAACATACATGAACCTAATCTTAAGTACAACTCTAACTTGAGCCTAAGTCAAACATTAAGATCAATCCTAACTTAAATCTAAGTCAACCTCAAATTTAATCTAACTTAAATTAAAACCAAACTTAAGTTCGATCAAAATTGAACTTAAGTCAATCTTAAATTTAGATTCAATCTAACTTGAATCTAACTAAAATCAAATCAAATTTAAATTTAACCAATATTGAATTTAAGATGACCTTAAATTTAAGTTCAATGTAACTTGAATCTAAATCAAATTCAAATTAAACTTAAGTTCAATTCACACTAAACTTAAGTCGAATTTAAACCAAATATAACTCAAAACAAATTTATGTTCAATCCATATTAAACTTGAATCAATCTTAAGTTTAGATTCAGCCTAACTTAAATTAAATAATAATTTAGAATTAAACCAAACATAACTAAATATTAAATTTAACCCAAATTAAACTTAATTCAATATTAAATTTGACCCAAATCAAATTTAATTCAACATTAAGTTCGACCTAAATTGAACTTATTAAAGTTTGATATAAATCAAACTTAATTCAACATTAAGTTAGACTTAAATCAAATTTATCTTTAAATTAAGTTTGACTCAAATCAAATTTAATTAAATTTGATCTAAATCAATAAATTTGACCTAAATTAAATTTAATCTTACAACAAGTTTAAATCAATATTAAATTTAACACATTTAGATTCAAACGACACTGAATCTAAAATATTAAAATTTGAACTTAACATTCAAAAGGCACTGAATTAAAATCAATACTCAAAAAAATCTAATATTTATTAGATTTAGTCTTAATAAATCCAACATTCTTTTAGATTAAGAAAAAAATATTAGATTTTCTTTGCATATTATAGGGTGTGCTAACTCGATTTTGCAGGATAACTAAAATGAAACGATGACATTAATTTCATAGATTTCCTTTGCATATTATAGGATGTGCTAACTCTATTTTGCAGGAAGACATGAAATCACAATAAGAAATAAAATAAAATTAAAACCATTAGGATAGTCATAAAACCTAAAACAAAAACATAGTGACATTGAAATTTTTAGGATAATAAATAACAACATTGACCAAATAAAAATGACAAAAAAAAAATGAAATAACAAGATAAAATCTGAAAATTTTAGATAGCCATAAAATCAAAACAATAATAAATTGAATGAAAAGATAAAACGATAAAAATAACATAACAGAATGATATTTAGGATTTATAGTGGGTACATCTTTCCTTAAAAATTAAAGTTTTTAGAAAACAAGTGATCAACATTAATCTGAAGTTTTCATAAACAATTAGAAATTGTTTAAGATGTAATTAACTATAGAAGCTTGTTTCTATAGGAGATTTAAAGGAACCTGTGATAGAAATCTCTAGTTATGAAAACTTCATGACTTTCCTTATATAGGAATCCTAGGATATGGTATTCTAGAATCATCTTCTATAAGGATCATCATAAACATCATTTTCTACTGTTTCCTTTTAGTCCTAAATTTCTCAATTCATTTATAGGATCCACAGAAATAAGATTAGGACAAAATTAAACAGAGTGGCGACTCCTTGACATTGACATGACATCAAAATTGACGGCGACAAAAACAAAACCGACATCCTTTTGTCGACATCAACAGAGTAGCGACTTCGCTGGGGAATTTCTTCCTTCTCATCTTTTGTTATCACTTGTTTTCATTTGACATTTTATTCTTTAACAAATAAGAACTACAAACTTTTAAAACAAATTCCCAGTTTATAAATAAGTCAATAAAATTTGTTTTTTCTGAAATTTCAGAAAAGTTGCAATAGATTCTCCCAATTCAATCTTTTCTTTTTACCAAGACTTCGATACACCAATGGAGGAAGACCTTTCCTTTTATCAAAATGATTATGGATTATTTGGTGAAGCAGATTTTGCATTAGATAATCCATACCAGACTGATATAAACTCTTTTGAAGAATTTTATCTGCAACCTTATGAAGACTTTTTGAATTTTACAGAAGACCTACCTGAGTATACACCTGAAGAACCTTATACTCTTGAAGAAATGAAAAGATAAATTGACAGGAAAGGAAAACAATTCTACGTGGAGGATGATATTCCACTACCATCTATATATGAAGTTGGGTCTTGTTCCAAAAATATTCACAGAAATCCTTCGTTTAAAAGGAAGAAAAGGTGGAACGAAAATGATAATTTTGAAACACCTGAATTTCAACAAAATATTTTTGGAAACCCTTCCTTTTTAGAAGAGAATCGGTATATTCCAATTCCTGTTGAATACACTGATAATTTCTCTCAACCTAAGATTTCTCCCTCAATTTATGCTATATATTTTGTGTTTAAGAGATTAGCATGAAAAAATAAATGTTCAATTTCCTGATTGTTAGACAAAATGTGATGTGCATTCTCTAAAATAACGAAAAGGAGAATTCTAGCAATAGAAAAATCTATTCATGAAGAAACAGGTTATCAAAGCCCAACAGATGATCAATGTACTCGAGTGCCAGTAAAGTTCCAACTAGGGCCATGAGTAAGAGATGTTACAATTACAAAAGACAAAGCTAAATATGACAAACTAATGTTCGAAGTGGAAGATACATCCACTAAAATGACATATTTAGTCCATATGTTACAAAATGCAAATTGTTCATATGATAATAGACTAACTAGAGGATCTCGTCCCATACTAAAAAATAATGTATGGAAACGAAGATCGTCTGAAAGAAATTCAAATGCTACAAGCACTCCTGCAGATAGTTCATAAGAAGGAATTTGTAACGAACATTCTGCAAAATCATTTAAAGAAAGACTGAAAAAGTTAAAAAATGATATCAAACAATTCTCCGTGAGAGGAAAGAAAGACACTTCTGACTGTTCAAATGAAAATGTTGCCAGTGATAATATGGTAGAAACACGGTCTACTTCCTTAGCATGGGAATCAATTGAAGAGGAGGAAACAAATGAATTACTAGCAATTATATGATAACGAGATGAATAAATTAGTCGTCTTGAGCAAAAAATGGAAGAGTTTGTAGCAACTTTACAAAATCCACCAACAAATCCTTCACCAACCATTGAAATCATTAGACCAGAGGCAATCCATATTTTAGAAGATAGAGGAGAGCTAATAGATGTTGAAGAAAGCACTCAAAAGAAAAAAGATTCCCCTCATAGTGGAATTCCAGAAAAAGACATTACACAACTTGTAGAACAAAAGATAAAAGAAACCATGGCTCAGGTAAAAGCTGGATCATTAATTCCAAAGGGTAGACCATATCCAGAGGAATTTGATTCGGTCCAATACCTTAAAGGTTTTGTTCCACCAGTCTTTAAAATGTTTGACAGAACTGGTAATCCTAAACAACGTTTATCACACTTCAGAGCAAGTTGCTGCAACGCAGGAGGAAGTGATGCTCTATTATTCCGTCAATTTGTTAACAGTCTCACGGGAGTTGCCTTTGACTGGTATGCGGAACTTCCTAATGGGTATGTTAAAACTTTTGTAGAGCTTGAAATTATCTTCATTCAACGATTTCCTGGAGCTCAACATCATACTACAGTTGGTGATCTAGTAGTAGAAAAGCAGAAATCAGGAGAAAGCTTAGTGAATTACATTTTACGCTGGAGAAATCTCAGCATGAAGTGTGAACCACAACTTCAAGAAAAACACGCTGTTGAAATTCTGCTTAAAAATATTCTTGGTCCTATAGCATTCATGCTTAAAGGATTTATAATAAAGACATTTAAAAAATTGCTCAGTAAAGCTGCCAACCTTCAAGAAGAAGCAAAACATATGAGCGTAACAGAAAAGACTGAAAAGACAAAAATTGTCAAGACATTTGAAAAGAAGCTGGGAAATGTTCTAAAAAAAGGTAAACAAGTGATGCAGATTTAATCTGAAATAAAGAAACAAAGATGACATAATCCGTCAACATTACAAACATCTTCTCAACTAAAACTTCAACAACCAATTCCAGTACAGGCAGATAAGAAAATGATGGCTGAGAGAATGAATAAAGAATATCCATTTAAAACAGAGGTTGTCCGCAAAATATTTCGTAGCTTGCTTAAAATACCAAAATTTTAGCTGCCAGAAGCAAAGTGACGAGTAGAAGCAGATATGAAGGACAATCCCAACTATTGTCCTTATCATAGAATGCTTGGACACAAGATTGTAGAATGTTTTGTCTTCAATGACTGGTTAGAGCGCAATTTTAAAGAAGAAAATATAGTAATCCCGAAAGAATATTTGAAAGAACCTGAAAAAGGTTCAGTCAATATGATTTCGGTGGAAAAACTTCAATCCAACAACAAGAACAAAGACAACACAGTTCGAGGTAAATCTTCCGAGGAGATCCTTACCAAATATCAAGTTACAAAGCCCCTCAAGAAAGAAAAGAAAAAAAGAAAAAGAAAGAACTAAAAAGGATTAGTGGTCTTCAAGATATAGGGACTGCAGCTCCTTTTGTATCTTCTAGTTCTTATATGTCTTCATCTTCTACTAGGGTAGTTATATCAGATGAAGGATGAAAAATCCTTGAACCGATGACTTTGTAAGACTTCCTTTTTGTTACTATTGTGATTAATAATAATCCCAGTTCTACTTACATTCTGTCTATTTTGGGTGATGCTTCTAAAAATGATCTTTCAAATCACAATTCTGTAGACAATACTCAAATAGTACATGATCTCGATCAATCTAAAGACAACCAAAATGACAAAAACATTAATGAAAATTCTGATAATGACAAAGATGAAAATAACACTGCTAACGCTCCAATTACAAGTAACCCTGATTTCCATAGAATTGGAATCTTCAGAATCGGAGACAAAAGAGTTGGATGAAGAGATAATTGAAATCAATTTGAGGAGTGGAAAGGTTCTACCTCCCATAATAGTTCCACAAGAAAAGGAAAAATAAATAGTCACATCAGAAAAGAACATTCCTTCAATACATCCTCAACTCTCTGAAAGAGAAAATGATGATCTTCATTATAAAGTGGACTATAATGTACTGGCTCATTTGAGGAAGTTACCAGCAAAATTGAGCATCTACAACGCTCTTATACTTTCCAAAGAAAAGAGAAGTCATTGATAAAAGCCCTTTCAGATCCAGACATTTGCCTAGTTCAACTCGCTGGTATTACTCAGAATGAAGTTTGTCCATTAGAAGAATCAACAAAGATTACCTTCTCTGAGAATGACTTATTGCTCGGAACAACTGAACATAATCGTCCACTGCATATCACAATAAACATAAACGACACGACACTTTCAAGGGTTCTTATTGACCCAGGTGCCTCAATCAACAATATGAATCTGAGAACTCTTACGTATCTGGATATTGACACATCCCAACTATCAAGAGATACAATGATGTTACAAGGATTTAATCAACAAGGAGAATGAGCTCTTGGATGGATAACATTACTCTTAAAGATAGCTGACTTTAGACAATGGCAAAATTCCATATCAATGAATCTGATACTTTTTTTATTGTGTTACTTGGCAGATCATGGCTTCATGAACACAAAATGGTTCCTTCTTCGTTGCATCAATGTATAAAATATCTACGAAAAGGACAAGAATGGTGTCTTGTAGGAGATTTGCAACCGTTTTTGATCCATGAAATCAGTATAAATGAAGATGCAGCATATTACACTCCTATAAAGAAAACAATAGTCTCTAAAGAGACAATGGTGGATATGAAAGAAAGAGACAAAGAAAAGAAAATAAATGAAAAAGATCATTTTTCTTCAAAAAGATAATAAGAGTTAATTCCCGTCAGACTCATACTCGAGGTCGAGGCCGAGGACGAGAACGAGGGAAAGAAGATCTAATTGTTACAATGAAGAAACCATTGTAGTTCAAAACCCATCTAAACTCTGAAGAAGATACAAATGAAGAAACAACATCAGTGGTTTTAAAGGAACCTCAATTGAAAATACCTCTAGAACAAGACAAAGAGAAACAATTTGAGTCCATGTATGATAAAATTAACCATTATATACATTCTATGACTCTAACTCCAATCTATACTGCTAAGATTGAGAATTTAGTAGTCAAAGAAGTACGTAGTGTGACAAAAAGCCAATTAGGTTTAGACTTGGCTCTACTTCTTCTAGTATTGAAACTGATGTAAAATTAGAAGATGAAAATCTTTCAAAATCAATGAAAATTCCTTTTGAGTTGTACTCTCCTTGGGCACAAAAATTTATTCAAAATAGTTTAATGATCAAACAATGCTCTTTAAAACAACAACATTTTATTAAACAAATGTGGAATAATAATAAACGAAATCCTAACTCCAAAGAAGGTGTTGGATTTGGTACTCTAGAACCACTAGATGATACAGTATTTTTCCTAGTCGTCACTGAAGAACTTAATTTTGAATTGATATATGATCTTCCAATCGAAGATGCTCCTCCAGAATTGGAAGAAGAAATTAAATCGACAATTGATGAATTAAAAGAAATAAATTTAGGAATTAATGAAAATCTAAAACCAACTTTCATTAGTTCATTCCTTAATGATGAGGAAGCAAAAGACATAATTCAATTGTTGACAGGATATAAATACTGCTTTGCTTGGCCTTATGACGAGATGTCTGGTTTATCTCCAGAAGTCACAGTCCATAAACTTGGGATAAATCAAATTGTAATCCCTGTTAAACAAGTTTCGAGAAGGATGCGTGTTGAAATAGAGAAATAAGTCATTGCAGAAGTTAAAAATTGATAGAAGCTAACTTCATACGAGAAGAAAATTACCCGACATGGTTAGCCAATGTCGTGCCAGTTAAAAAGAAAAATGGTTAGATAAGAGTCTTCTTAGACTTCAGGGATTTAAATAAATCATGTCCAAAAGTTGAATTCCCTTTACCAATTCCTGAATTAATGGTTGATATAGCATCAAAACATGCAATATTTTCCTTTATGGATGGATCATCAGTATAGAATCAAATAAAAATGTTTTCAGAGGATGAAGCAAATACAGCCTTCCGGACACCCATACGAATATATTGTTATAAGGTTATGCCATTTGGACTGAAGAATGCTGGTGCAACCTATCAGAGAGCCATGACACGGATCTTCGATGAATTACTACAAAATCAAGTTGAATGTTATGTGGACGATCTGGTTGTTAATAGGAAAAAAAAACGATGATCTTATATATGATTTGAGAATTGTCTTTGAACGACTTCGATGATACAATCTTAAAATGAATCCCTTAAAGTGCACTTTCAATGTCACTTTAGGAAAATTTTTAGGATTTGTAGTTCGACATCGTGGGATAGAAATTGATCCTCTCAAAATTGAAGCTATCCTAAATATGTCTCCTCCTAAAAATTTAACTCGATTAAGGTAATTTCAAGGAAAGTTGGCATATATACGATGTTTTATTTCTATAATTTTAGGTAGGTGTCAGCTTCTTACTGCCCTAACCAGAAAATATACTAAATTTGAGTGGGATGAAAAATGCCAACACGCCTTTGAAAATATTAAACAATACCTGACAACCCCTCCTATTTTAGCAGCCCCTGTAGTAGGAAGACCTCTAATTCTTTACACCGCAAAGAATGGAAAATTCCCTTAGAGCATTATTGGCACAAGTAAATGACGAGCGAAAAGATAATGTGTTGTACTATTTAAGCCGTTGTCCAGTTCTAGCAGTAGTAAAATACCCGACAATTGAGAAACATTGTTTAGCCTTCATTTTTGCAGTTCAAAAACTGAGGCACTATATACTTTCTCATAAAGTAACTCTTATTTCAAGAGTTAACCATTACAATATTTAATGACACATCCAACACTTTATGGAAGATTTGCAAGATGGGCAATGATCTTACTTCAATTTGACATAACATTTGTACCATTACGTGCTGTCAAAGGACAAATCTTGGCAAATTTCTTAGCAGCACACCCAATTCCAACTGAATCACCTCTCAATGATGATTTACCTAATGAAAAAATATTAGAAATAAAAAGTTCTAATATGCAACGATGGAAACTGTACTTTGATGGAGCATCATCCGCATGGAAAGATAAAGACAAACAAAAAATTGTACCTGGCAAAGCTGGAGTAGGATTGATTTTTATCACTCCAGATAAAATGATGATGCCTTTTTCTTATCATCTGACTGAACCATGCAAAAATAATGAAGCTGAATATGAAGCGCTCATAACTGGTCTAGAATTGAGAATACTAATAGAAATTAAAAACATTTACATCTATGGAGATTCTCAGTTGATTATTAATCAAATTGCTAGCAAATATAAAACTATGAAACTTCGACTTGAACAATACTCTCGTTATACTCTGAAGCTGCTTTAGCAAATTCCTGATGTGACATTTTTCTTAAACCCAAGACGAGATAAATCTTTAGCAGATGCTTTGGCAAAATTTGCAAAAGAGTTTGCTTGTCCAGAAGAAGACGACGTATCAATTTCTTTAAAAAGGAAGACAAGTTCTTTCTCAAATTAACATGGATAATCTGCATAAAATTGGTGAAAACATGACAGTGACAACCAATGATGAAAAAGATGATTGGAGACAACCAATTATTCAATATTTACAAACTAGAAGGTTATCTGAAAACATTTCTATTGCCACTCAAATTAAACAAAGAGCATTATCATATGCTCTAATAAATGATGTTCTTTATAAATGATCTTTTGACCAAATGTGGTTAAGATGTTTAAACCAAGTCGAAGCTCAAGAGATTATTAAAGAGGTCCACTCAGGTTTATGTGGCGCACATCAATCTGGACCTAAAATGAAAATGAAAATAAAAAGGATGGGATATTATTGGATGACAATGATGACTGTTTATCTTGATATTGCAAAGAAATGTCATTAATGTCAGATACGAGATAGTTTTACACCAGCCTCCAAATGCCTTACACCTAAGTATTGCATCTTGGCCATTAGAATGTTGGGGCACCGACGTAGTGGGCTCTATAGATGCTCTATCATCGAATGGTCATTGATTTATTCTAGCAACCACTAATTATTTCTCCAAATGGGCAACAACAATACCACTTAGAGAAGTCAAGGCAGAACAAGTCCTTCATTTCTTTAAGAAACATATTGTTTATAGATTTGGAATTCCTTGAAGGGTCACATCAGACAATGGACTGGCCTTTAAAAATACTAAAATAAATAATTTTATCTAAAGGCATGGAATAGACTGGAGGTATTCCACAATATATTATCCTAAAGCTAATGGTTTAGTTGAAGCTTTCAATAAAACATTGGTTCAAATTTTGAAAAAGACATTAGTCAATAGCCCAAGACAGTGACATGAAAAATTAATAGAAGCTTTTTGGGCTTATAGAACTACATACCGAACACCAACACGGTCAACACCGTTTGATTTTGGAATATGGTTCTGAGGCTATTTTACTGCTCGAAGTTCAAATCCCATCTCTCAGATTTTTGATAGCAAATAAAATAACTGAAGAAGAAAATGCAAGAGTATGACTTGAAGAACTTAAGAGTTTAGAAGGCAAGCATCTACAAGCTCAGCAAAATCTCGAACTGTATCAAGAAAAGATGATACGGGCCCATGATAAGTTAGTTCACCCCAGAACCTTTTGAATTGGTGAATTAGTTTTAGTTCTCCGGATACCTATTCTTGCTCATCGCAAGATAGGAGGAAAATTTAAACTGATATGGGAGGGCCCATATGTAATTATAAAAACATATTCAGGAGGGTCTTACCAGTTGGTAGATTGTCACGGAGATAGAATTTTTCCCCTAATTAATGGGCGCTTATTAAAGAAATATTATGCGTCATGACTTGTTCATGAACTGGGAAAAACATTAAAAAAATGATTTTCTCTTTTACTCTCTGTACAAAATATGTTTCTCTTTCGCTTACTTATAAGCATAATTTATCATTGAAAATGAAATTTAGTCTGACTTGTCACCCTGTTATTTACAGGAAGAATGTCTGAAGACAGACTATTTTTCTTATTCCAAAATAATATGACTTTTGCCTTGGACCGCCGACACATGGACGAGGGGACTAGAATTCATTTCAACTTTGATCTGTTGTAAGTTAAATCCATATATCACGGGTCATTACTCTATCTGGTGAACCATAATGAATTTAACATGCAAACTCCCTTGATAGAATTGAAACTCCCGCAGCCTGAAGAGTATGACTTTGAAATCAGTGACAGCTTGGACGAGCAAGAATTTATGACTACTTCAGTACAAGAGATTATGGGAGCCTCTGCATCTGGTATAAAAAATACGACAGCAGGACTCACCCGATCACAAAGACGAAACCGTAATAAAAGGTTGAAACGTCAGAAATAATTACAAGAAAGAAAAAACATTGAGGACATTATTCAATCAAACTCTCATACTATCGATACTCCATTTGAGGAAATATATTCTGCATTGGAGATGATAAATCCAGATTCTATAAAGAGAAACCGGGAAGATCTGAAGGTATCAGGTAAGGAAGTTGATAGAAAAGGTTACTCCAGAGAAGAAGCACAACAGATTCGTGTTATTGAATGGAGGACCTTTGAACAAAATAATCATATCAACAAAGGAACGATTAATATTCTGGATGGTCTTAAACTATTCACCATAATATTTGATAATGACGAGCAGGCCGTTATTATTGATCATATAATGAAAGCCCGGGACAAAGGTAGGGCTAGACATCTTAAAAGAAAGACGTATTCTGAGCCCAATAAATGGATCCGTGGCAAAGGCAGACAGACCATCCAATATGGTTGCTGTTATAATTATGCAAGAGACAGGGAGGGGAATCTTCTTGGAATTTTACGACACGAACAGGTGGATTCATTACCCACTATAATAATTCACATTATCAGACGTATTGTCACTTGGGGAGTCATACTCACTGCTTGTGTTCCTGATAGCTGTATCATCAACATGTAGGATAAAGGAGATTGTATCCCTCCCCATATTGACAGCCACGACTTTGAGAGACCATTTTGTACAGTGTCTATAATGAATCATTGTTCCATCATATTTGGAAGTGAAATACAGATTCTGGGACCTAGAGAATTCAAAGCGACATGTTGTATCCTTTTAACTCGAGGATCGGTTCTTTTATTTCAGGGAAATGGTGCAGATCTTGTGAAACACTGTATACCCAGTGTTGATAGGCCACACATTTCGATCACCTTGCGGCGGATGAAGCCAGACAAAAGACCCATTGGATATCAAGCTATCCCAGAGCTTGAAGGGTTGAAGCCTTTAGAGCTACCATGACCCTGTAAATGTCCAGACACCTGAGACATGTTTGACAAACAATGTTTTGGAGTGTCAGACATTTATTGATGGTCTAATAGTATCCAAGGCTATGTTATGATGAATGCAAAAATGTAAAAGCTTTTGATATGTGAAATATCAGTAGTTTGTAGCATGTGTGCTATATGATATGTACATATATGTACTGTTAACCTTTGTTTGCAATGATATGTGCTGGTGACTTTGGTACATTATCTGTGGAAATAAAATAAACTGTTGAAAAACATTCCCTGTTGTCTGTAATGTGTTGGCAAGTCCTAAAAATGTTAAAATAAATCTTTTCAAAAGATATGATGACATAACTTATGATAATTAACATGAGAATTATGATTCAACCTATATAAGTCAAATCCCCAGCGGATATCCCAAGCAAATATTTTAGTGAGTTCGCCATTCTCTCTAGTTATTGAATGTAAGTCATTTTCCTGACACAAGATTTATGGCATTCCACTAACTTGACATCAACATTGACATTTCGAGAAATGGAATATGACATCCATTTTCTCTCTCTAGTTATTGGATGTAAGTCCTTCTCCTGAAACGGGATTCATGGCATTCCACTAACTTGACATCGACATTGACATTTTGAGAAATGAAATATATCATCCATTTTCTCTCTCTAGTTATTGGATGTAAGTTCTTTTTCTAACAAGAGATTTATGGCATTCCACTAACTTGACATCGACATTGATATTCCGAGAAATGAAATATGACATTCATTTTCTCTCCCAGTTATTGGATGTAAGTACTTTCCTGACACGGAAACCACGACATTCCTTTAACTAAATATCGACATTAACATTTTGAGAAATGGAATATGACATCTGTTTTTCTCTCCAGTTATTGGATGTAAGTCTTTTCCTGACAGAGAAATCACGGATTCCTTTAACTAAATATCGACATTGACATTTTGAGAAATGGAATATGACATCCATTTTCTCTCTCCAGTTATTGGATGTAAGTCCTTTCCTGACACAGAAATCACGACATTCCTTTAACTAAATATCGACATTGACATTTTGAGAAATGGGATGTGACATCCATTATCTCTCCCTAATTATTGGATATAAGTCCCTTTTTAGACACGAGAAGGACTCAGAACTGACATATGAGACATCTGACATTCTTTAGGAGCAGTATGAAATCCACTCCTTTCCTGATTATTATGAGACAATTCTTGACAAAAAATATTCAGACCATTTCGGTCAACGCCAATTTCTGCAGCATACCCATGCAGTATTCTACACATATTGGGGGGCCCCTTTGTTGACCTCATTTTTATGATAGGTCAACCCTTGACCCAAAAATAATCAACTTTAGTCAAAATGGTCAATCTTGACCCAATGACCAACCCAACTGACCCAACAGGTCAACCCTCGACCCAAAAAGTCAACTTTGATCAAACTGATCAATTTTTGACCCAATGATCAATCTTTGACCTAATGCCCAATTATTTACCCAATGACCAATTATTGACCCAATTGGTCAACTTTTGACCCAGAAAATAACTTTGGACAAATCAGTTATTTTTTTACTCAAATTTCAACCATTGATCACCAAGTCAACCAAGATGCTAAAATGATCAAATATGACTTATTTGATCAATTCAAGATATCACATAACTAATAATACAACTTTAATCAACTTTGACCTAAATAGGTCAAATTTGATAAAAAATGACTAACACATGCCCCTTTAACTACAAAATTAATCTTAAAGAAAGACATTAACATAATCAATTTGACATTGATCAGATTAATAAAAATTTAACCCAGAGGTCACCACATTGACTATTAGGTTAACCCAAACCCTAAAAATGGTTAACTTGACCAAGCCAACCCATAATGACAAAACCCATCAACCCTATGGCTAAACCAAACAAGACAAGGTTGGATAAGTCACATTTGACATTTTTAGACTCATATTGACCAACCCAAGTCAACTTGGGTCAATCAGGGTCAACTATAGTCAACCTTTATGAAATTTGGCCAAAATACCTAATTTTGAACAAAAAAATTGATAAAAATTATAAAAATTAATCAAATAATTAATTTTAAATCAGTTTGATTAATTACTTGATTAATAAAATAATATTTAAAAAATTAATTAATTTTTAAATTAATTAAAAGGTTTAAATTGTGACAAATTTTTAACCTTTAACCTACAAATAATAAATATTAATCAAATAATTAGTCAAATCATTTTTGGTTAATTAACTAATAAAATGAATATTTAATATTTTAATTAATTTCTAATTAATTAAAATATAATGGTTTAAAGAACTCACAAATTTACTCCTTTAATTTAAAAAGGACATAAAATTAATCAAATCATTTTTAGTTAATTAACTGATTAATAAAAAGAATATTTAATATTTTAATTAATTCTTAATTATTTAAAATATAAAGAGTTAAAGACATAACAAATTTAAAACTTTAACTTAAAAAGGACATTAAATTAATCAATCAATTAAATAAAATTTATTTTAATTAATATTTTGATTAATAAAATAATTTCCAACAATTTTAATTAATGACATAATTAATTAAATCAAGAAAGACATAAAATGACATTTTGACCTATAACATCATATGTGTCACAAAAATTGCTAAAAATCACTTTTATTCATTTAAGAGTTAATATAATATTTCCATATATTTCTAATTAATTACATAATTAATTAGGAATGGCGTTATATAAAAGAATAACGAAATAATCCTAAATTGAATTTAAATTTATGACATCATACATGATGTCATAAACCCCTTTATTGATTTTTAAACTTAAATCTAAACTAGAGGGAATCATTAATGGGTAACCTAAAACCCATTAAATCCATCAAACATGGTTTACACATTACCTAACTCATAACTCATCACCTTTAATTAAGATTAAGAGTTATCATGATATTATGATGATGGTTAAGATTATGTGTCATCCCCTCTCAAGATGACGTGTAACATGACTTCATAGGTGGTAAGCACCTCTTCCCTAACCCAATGGAGAAAGACCAAGACATAAGGTTAAAATTCTACCAAGGTTAAAAAACCATCATGAACAAAAAACATAAATAATGGAGTGAGGAAAATATGTGTCATCTTCACTTCAATTTTCTTAATGACTCACTCATTTTCATGAGATGAGGTGGTCGGCCAACATAAGAATGATTTTGGTCACCACCCTAACCATCCAATGAGAAAGGAAATTAGTATGGATTAAACTTTGATCATGGCAAAATTAAATGATGAAGAGGTTATGCATGAAATGAGTCATCTACCATACTTGTCATGCCATGGTTAATGAAGAATATATGTGTCCTCCTCTCCCTTATTTCATTGAATAATCATATGAATCACTTGGATAAGGTTAATCTAACTGATTATAACCAGCCATATCCACCTCATAGAGGAACGAATGAGAGCAAGACAAGATTGGGGTTTAACCCTCACCATGGTTAATTCCAATGATGGCTAAGCTTAAAAAATCCAAATTCATCATTCCCTCAACTGAAACTTATCCTCAAGACATTAATGAGAAGGTTATCAACATCCTTAGATAAACCTACTTCAGCCCAAAATAATCCAAAACTTCCCCCCTTGGCTATAAATAGACCCAAACCCGAGCCCAAGTGGAGAGGAAGAGAGAAAGATAACAGCCTAAGCTCTACCCAATTCCCTTAACCCCCAACAACAAGCTTGTTCCTTAAGACATTAGGATAGATTCCAATCAAGACTCAGCCTTTAGCTAGCCTCAAAACTCAACAAAACCAGCTCAAATAGGCTAACCCGAGAGCTCAAAATCAGGTGAGAAAAAGGGAATTTCAAAATCCTATACACTGCTCAAATTCCAAAACACCCAATGTCAAAGTTGTTCGACCTAAGAAATTGAACCCTACTAAAACTAGGTCACCAAACACACTGAATCAGCTTGAATTGATCAACCTGAGAGAACCCAAATTGACCCAAACCAAGAAAAATTTGGTTTTCGAAATCAAATTGCACAAAGTTTTAAATTAGCTATCCTAAACACCTCTAGGGACCAAACGAAGATGATTGCAATCAAAATCAAGCTTCCCCAAGGTCTTTAAGTCACTGTTCCATCAACTCTCTCAAGACGAACCACCCTTTGATTGAACTCATATCAGAACCCAACTTTACTACAAACTAAAGTTAGATCAAGCTTACTAAGGTCCAGATGAAGCTTCCAAACCGATTAAACCAAGCTCAAATAGACTGAGACTATGGTTTGGATTTCAGACTTCAATGGTGATTCGAGTTTCATAATTTGTGAAATAAATTGTTTTAAAACCCCACATATCCGTATGGATAAGATCATTTGCTCAAGACCAAGGTGTAGGAACAAATCTCACTCGATTCTATCAAGAATTGAGCGAGATATTATCCCTAAAATATGGACAGCCTGCGAGTTGAGATGGGAGGAAGACGATGGCGCACAGTCGTCTGATCTACTGTTTAAAAGACGGACGGTTGAGATTATTCCTTCCTGATCCACTGTTTAGAGCCCTGCAGCTGATTGAGCGCATTTTCGACGCTGCCGAGGACACGCAGCACTCCCTGGGAATTTCTGATTGGTTTTAGGTTTAAATAAATCAGTTAAACCTTAAAATAATCAAAAATTTAAATCTTTTTAAACAAAAGTCACAAAAATAAAAGGAAAATATCTCTAAATTGAGGACAGTGAGCTCTACAATGTGGAATTGAAAATTATAATTTTTGGTTTATATTTAATTTTTAATTAATTAAATACTTCCTAGAGTATTTTAATTATTAAAAATTATTTATAAGTCAGAAAATTATGAAATTTTGAGGGATTGATTTCTAAGTCTTTAGGAACAATTTTTTATTTTTCCAGAAATAGAGAAATACTATAAGGTGACATTTTCAAATTTTCATGAAACTTAGCAATTATTTCTAATAATAATTCTAAAAAAAATCAGAAATTAAGAAAGTAAACAAAGTCTTAATTAGAAATTTGTTATAAGTGCAGAAGAATAATGCTAAACCCTAAATAACAAATTATAACCACTTGAAAAATTTAAAATGATATTTCAAATCATTAAAACTTAAATTTAACCTTAAAAAAAAATCTTTTAAATCTTAATTAGGTCTAATCACATTAGACATAATTAAAAATTTAAATCCTAATCATATAGGTTTTAAGACAAAACAAATATTAATCAAGTTTAAAACATTATTAGGCTTTACTATCCTTAAGACATCAAATTTAATAATAAACAAATATTAATTAGGTTTAAATACCTTTAAACTGTATTAATCATCATTAAACCTTATAGTTATTAGGTTTAACAATAAACAAACCCTAATTAGTTTTAACCCCTATTAAACCTAATTAATCAACTTAAACCTTTCTTACATTAGGTTTAAGTAACCTTTAAACCTCAATTAGGTTTAACCCCTATTAAACCTAATTAATCAACTTAAACCTTACTTACATTAGGTTCAAGTAACCTTTAAACCCTAATTAGGTTTAACCCTTATTAAACCTAATTAATAGACTGAAAACCTTACTTACATTAGGTTTGTGTAACCATTAAATCTTAATTAGGTTTAACCCTTATTAAACCTATTTAATGAACTTAAAACCTTATATACATTAGGTTTAAGCAACCTTTAAACCATAATGAGGTTTAATTCCTATTAAACCCAATTAATCAACTTAAACCTTACTAACGTTAGGTTTAAGTAACCTTTAAATCTTAATTAGGTTTAACCCCTATTAAACCTAATTAATCAACTTAAAACTTCCATACATTAGGTTTAAGTAACCTTTAAATCTTAATGATGTTTAACCCTTATTAAACCTATTTAATAAACTTAAAACCTTACTTACATTAGGTTTAAGTAACCTTTAAACCTTAATTAGGTTTAACCCTTATTAAACTTAATTAATCAACTTAAACCTTACTTACATTAGGTTTAAGTAACCTTTAAATCTTAATTAGGTTTAACCCTTATTAAACCTAGTTAATAAACTTAAAACCTTACTTACATTAGGTTTAAGTAACCTTTAAACCCTAATTAGGTTTAAACCCTATTAAACCTAATTAATCAACTTAAAACCTTATTTACATTAGGTTTAAGTAACCTTTAAACCTTAATTAGGTTTAACCCTGATTAGACCTAGTTAATAAACTTAAAACCATACTTACATTAGGTTTAAGTAACCTTTAAATCTTAATTAAGTCTAACCCAACTAGACTTAATTAATCCTTAAGCCTTACTTACATTATGCTTAAATAACTCTTAAATCATAATTAAGTCTAACCCAATTAGACTTAATCAATCATTAAGCCTTATTTACATTAGGCTTAAATAATCCTTAAACCCTAATTAGGTCTAATTCAGTTAGACTTAATTAATCTTTATGCCTTACTCATATTAGGCTTATGTAATCCTTAAACCATAATGTTGACCTCATTTTTAAGATAGGTCAACCTTTTGACCTAAAAAGTCAACTTTGGTCAAAATTGTCGATCTTGACCCAATGACCAACCCTGTTAACCCCATTGGTCAACCTTTTGACTTAAAAAGTGAACTTTGGTCAAAATGGTCAATCCTGACCCAATGACCAACCCTGTTGACCTCATAGGTCAACCTTTTGACTTAAAAAGTTAACTTTGGTCAAATAGGTCAATCCTGACCCAATGACCAACCCTGTTGACCCAATAGGTCAACTTTTCCACCTAAAAAAGTCAACTTTGGTCAAAATGGTCAATCCTGACCTAAAGACCAACCATGTTGACCCAATAGCTCAACCTTTTAATCTAAAAGTCAACTCTGGTTAATCCTGGCCCAATGACCAAGCCTGTTGATCCCATAGGTCAACCTTTTAACTTAAAAGTCAACTTTTGTCAAAATGTCAATTTTTGACCAAATATTGACCCAATAACATGTTTAAAACCCCAAAATGACAAAAAATAATCAAATAAATTATTTCAAAATTATTTTGATTAATTAAATGAAATTGACTAATAATTTAATTTTCAAATATTTTAATTAATTAAATGACATAATTAATTAAAACAAAAATTAAATTAGTTGCCATAAAATGACAAAATGAACCAAAATGAAATAAAAATGACAAAATTAATCACATAATTAATCTCAAAATTATTTTGATTAATTAATTGGCTAATGATTTATTTTTTAAAATTTTAATTAATGACTTAATTAATTAAAATGAAAAATTAAATTCAAAAACCATAAAATGCACAAATTAATTAAAAATGATGGAATTAATCAAATAATTAATTCAAAAATTATTTTTAATTAATTAATTAACCAATGATTTAATTTTCATATTTTAATTAATGACATAATTAATTAAAGTGAAAATTAAATTGAAAAGTCATGAAAAGAGACAAAATTCAATTTTAATGACATGAATAGTAATCAAATCATTAATTTGGAATTATTTCAAATTAATAATTGATTAATAAAATGATTTCCAACATTTAATTAATGACATAATTAATTAAAATGGAAATTAAATCAATAGGGGTATTAAATGGAATTTTTAAACCTATGACATTTTGGTTTTCTAAAAATTCTAAAACTCCTTTACAACATCACACATGACCCAAGGATGACTCATATTTAACCTCTGTAAAAGGGCATAATGACATGAAGTTGAGGTGGAAAGATCATGGTGATCGCGTCTCCCAGTGTCCACTGTTCTGTGCTGCGCACCGGATCTTCTTGCTCTTCGACAGATCTGAGGACGCCGACGATTTTCTAGCCTGGGTTAATTCTGATTAACCTTAAAATCTTTAAAAATGCATATCCTTTTATCCATAGCTCCTAAAAATAAAATAAAAAAACCCTCTAGAAAGCTCTTGAAGAGGAGAAAATTATGAGACCAAAATCATAATTTTATTCTCAGTATTTAATTGTTAAATAATTAAGTACTCTCTCGAGTACTTTAATTATTAAAAATTATTTACAAAACAAAAAATGTGAAATTTGAAGGGAAGAACCTTTAAGTCCTTAGACACATCTCCTGATTTTTCTGAGGCTAGGATAGCTCTCTAGGATGGGATTTTCTAATTTCCATGATATTTTGTAATTATTTTGAAAAATAATTATAAAATTTGGAAAATTCGAAAATTAAAATTCAAAATGATTAAGAATCTTAGGGTGACAGATAACAATCCTAAAACAACAATTCTCAAGTCATCAAATCAACCTAAAAGACATTTTAAGTGAAGGTTAAGATTTATTAATTATAAAATTAATATTTCAAAACCTTTTCTTTACCTACTTAATCTATTTCATGATGGATTAAGCAAATGATGAATCCAAATCTAAAAGAACTCAAATCAAACAATAATTAGGTTTAAACACAACCTAAACGAAATTAAAATCATTAAACTTGAGGGTTTAATACTAAAATCAAAACTTTAATTAAGTTTAAGGACATATTAAACTTAATTAATTCATTAAACCTTAACTAAATTAGGTTTAACACAAAAATCAAAAATTTAATTAAGCTTAAGGACATACTAAACTTAATTAACCTATTAAACCTTAATTAAATTAGGTTTAATACAAAAATCAAAACTTTAATTAAGGTTAAGGACATAATAAATTTAATTAACTTATTAAACCTTAACTAAATTAGGTTTAATACAGAAATCAAAACTTTAATTAAGTTTAAGGACATATTAAACTTAATTAAACCAATAAACCTTAACTAAAATAGGTTTAACACAGAAATCAAAACTTTAACTTAGTTTAAGGACATATTAAACTTAATTAACCCATTAAACCTTAACTAAATTAGGTTTAATACAAAAATCAAAACTTTAATTAAGTTTAAGGACATATTAAACTTAATCAACCCATTAAACCTTAACTAAATTAGGTTTAATACAACAATCAAAACTTTAATTAAGTTTAAGGACATATTAAACTTAATTAACCTTTTAAACCTTAACTAAATTAGGTTTAATACAAAAATCAAAACTTTAATTAAGTTTAAGGACATATTAAACTTTATTAACCTATTAAACCTTAACTAAATTAGGTTTAATAGAAAAATCAAAACTTTAATTAAGTTTAAGGACATTTTAAACTTAATTAATCCATTAAACCTTAACTAAATTAGGTTTAATACAAAAATCAAATCTTTAGTTAAGTTTAAGGACATATTAAACTTAATTAACTTTTAACTTATTAAAGCTTAACTAAATTAGGTTTAATACAAAACCACACTTAAATTAAGTTTAAGAACAAATTAAACTTATTTAACACCTTAAACATTAGGTTTAAGGCAAACCTAAACCCTAATTAGGTCTAACCCATTAGACCTAATTAAAACATTAAGTCTTAACTAAGTTAGACTTAATCAAACCAAAACCCTAATTAGGTCTAACCCATTAGACCTAATTAAACCATTAAGTCTTAACTAAATTAGACTTAATCAAACCTAAACCCTAATTAGGTCTAACTCATTAGAACTAATTAAACCATTAAGTCTTAAGTAAATTAGACTTAATCAAACCTAAATCTAATTAGGTCTAACCCATTAGAACTAATTAAACCAATAAGTCTTAACCAAATTAGACTTAATCAAAACCTAAACCTAGTTAGGTCTAATCCATTAAACCTAATTAAACAATTAAGTCTTAACTAAATTAGACTTAATCAAATCTAAACTCTAATTAAGTCTATCACGTTAGACTTAATTAAACAATTAAACCTTAACCAACTAAGGTTTAATCAAACTTAAACTCTAATTAAGTCTATCACATTGGACTTAATTAAACTATTAAACCTAACCAACTAAGGTTTAATCAAACATAAACCAATATTAAGTCACCACACTAAACTTAATTAATCTACTAAACCTCAACCAAAACTCAACTTGAACCCAAATTCAACCTTTAACTTAGGTTCAATACAACTTGAACCCAAGTTTAACCTTTAACATAGGTTCGACACAACATCAACCCAAGTTCAACTTTTAACTCCAGCTCAACATAACATAAACCTAAGTTCAAAACCTTAACTTGAGTTCATTCCATGTTCAACTTAAGTCAACCTTAAGTTAGGTTCAACCTAATTTAAACCTAACTTAATTCGAACTTAAACCTAACTTGAGTTCAACCCATATTGAACTTAAGTTAACCTTAAGTCTAGGTTCAACCTAATTTGAAGCTAACTTAAATCAAACTTAAACCATAACTTGATTTCAACCCATATTGAACTTAAGTCAACCTTAAGTCTAGGTTAAACCTAACTTGAACCTAACTTAAATCAAACTTAAACCTTAACTTGAGTTCAACCCATATTGAACTTATGTTAACCTTAAGTCTAGGTTCAACCTAACTTAAACCTAACTTAAATCAAACTTAAACCTTAACTTAAGTTCAACCCATATTGAACTTAAGTCAACCTTAAGTCTAGGTTCAACCTGACTTGAACCTAACTTACATCAAACTTAAACCTTAACTTGAGTTCAACCCATATTGAACTTAAGTCAACTTAAGTCTAGGTTCAACCAAACTTGAACCTAAATCAAACTTAAATCTTAACCTGAGTTCAACCCATATTGATCTTAAGTCAACCTTAAGTCTAGGTTAAGCCTAACTTGAACCAAACTTAAATCAAACTTAAACCTTAACTTGACCTCAACCCATATTGAACTTAAGTCAACCTTAAGTCTAGGTTCAACCTAATTTGAACCTAACTTAAATCAAACTTAAATTTAACTTGAGTTCAACACATATTGAACTTAAGTCAACCTTAAATCTACGTTCAACCTAACTTGAACCTAACTTAAATGAAACTTAAACCTTAACTTGAGTTCAACCCATGTTGAACCTAAGTCAACCTTAAGTCTAGATTCAACCTAACCTGAACCTAACTTAAATTAAACTTAAATCTAACCTGAGTATAATCCATATTGAGCTTAAGTCAACCTTAAGTCTAGGTTCAACCTAACTTGAACGTAACTTAACTCAAATCCAAATCCAACTTAAATTCTATTTTAGTCTACCGCATTAGACTTAATTAAACCATTAAAACTTAGCCAACTAAGGTTTAATCAAACTTAAACCCTAATTAAGTCTACCACATTAGACTTAATTAAACCATTAAACTGTAACCAACTAAGGTTTAATCCAATCTAAAATCATAATTAAGTCTACCACAATAGACTTAATTAAATCATTAAACCTTAACTAACTAAGGCTTAATCAAACATAAAGTTTAATTAAGTCTACCACATTAGAATTGATTAAATCATTAAACCTTAACCAACTAAGGTTTAATCAACCTAAACTCTAATTAAGTCTGCCACATTAGACTTAATTAAACTATTAAACCTTAACCAACTAAGGTTTAATTAAACTTAAACCAAAATTAAGTCTACCACATTAGACTTAACTAAACCTTTAAACCTTAATCAACTAAGGTTTAATCCAACCTAAACCATAATTATGTCTACCATATTAGACTTATTTAAACCATTAAACCTTAATTAACTGAGGTTTAATCCAACCTAAAATCCTAATTAAGTCTACCACATTAGACTTAATTAAACCATTAAACCTTAACTAACTAAGGTTTAATCCAATCTAAAATCCTAATTAAGTCTACCACATTAGACTTAATTAAATCATTAAACCTTAACCAACTAAGGTTTAATTAAATTAAACCCTAATTAAGTCTACCACATTAGACTTAATTAAACCATTAAACATTAACTAACTAAGGTTTAATCAAACCTAAACCATAATTAAGTCTACCACATTAGACTTAATTAAACCATTAAACCTTAACTAACTAAGGTTTAATTAAACTTAAACCCTAATTAAGTCTAATACACTAGACTTAACTAACTAAGGTTTAACTAAATTAAGTCTAACTAACTAGGCTTAATTAATGTTTAAACCTTAATCAAAAAAATCCCGGCTAAATTAAAGTAGATTTAATTAAAACTTAAGCCTTACCTAAAAAGGACTTGGATGATCGATAATTCTGATTAAGTCTAATTCAGTTAGATTTAATTAACCTTTAAGTACTATTTAAACAAGGCTTAAAACTTAATTAGGTATATTCTAATTAGACCTAAATCATAACTTAAGTTCAAACAGACAAGAACTCAAGTTAATTAGATTTAATCTCCATTGAATATAACTTAAGTTAAAACAGACATCAACTCCAGTTAATTCAATCTACATTAAATCTAACTTTAAATTCTAACTTAAGTTCAAACATATATGAACATCAAGTTAATTTAATCTACATCGAATCCAATTTTCCAAATGAACTTGAACTTGAAATTTAAGTATTAAAATTAATTTGAATTTAAGTCAAAACTTAAGTTTGACCCACCTCAAACTTAATCCTACATCAAACATAAATCAACAAAATCAAACAAAAATTGACATAATCAACATAAATTAGACATTTCAAACTCAATCAACATAATTGAAATAAATTTTACATTTCAAACTCAAATCGACATAATTGACATAAATTTGACATTTCAAATGAAAACCAAATCGATGTAAATTTGACATTTCAAAAATTGACATAACCAACATAAAACCGACATTCCAAATAAAACTTAACAAAATTTGACATTAATTCGACATTCAACAAATACTGGAATTAAATGACATTAATTGACATTTCAAACAAAACTCAATCGTCATGATTCTACATAAACCGACATTTAAGACATGCTAAATTAAACTTGGACATCCTATAAATTCTAAGACAATGAACATTTGATGATATTATTTCTTACAATGTTTTCTTTGCAAGATGAAGACAAGTTTCGTTTAGATTTCCTTTGCATGTTATAGGGTGGTAACTCTGTTTTGCTGGACGACATTCTGGAAATGAGAGGAACAACAAAACAAAACAAAACAAAACAAAACAACTATATTGACAAAACCAAACCAAACAACGAGATTGACAAAACAAAAAAAAAACAAAACAACAATGACAAAACCAAAACTTTTAGGTTAGCCACAAAACCTAAAACTTTCAACAAACAACAAAAATGACATAAAACCGACATGACAAAATGACATTTGAGATTGATAGTGGGTACATATTTCCTTAAAAATAAAATTTCTAGAAAATAAATGATGAACATTAATCAGAAGTTTTCTTAGTTAATTACAAAATGCCTAAGATGTAATTAACTATAGAAGCTTGCTTCTATAGGAGAATTAAGAACCCATCATATCTAAAAATCTTTGGTTAACACTCTGTGATTTTCCTTATAAAGAAACTCTAGGATATGACATTCTAGAATCATCTTTAAGGATTATCATAAATATCCTTCTTTTTCTTTGTTTTATATTAGCCCTTAAATTTCTTAATTCCTTTATAGGATTTATAGAAATTAAATTAGGGCAATATTAAAATAGAGTGGCAACTCCTTGACATCGACTATATATGGGAATTGTTAGCGATGCGAATCGAATCCGACATGGGAGGAGATTCCTCGTCGCCATCAAAAGAGTTGCGACTCCGCTGGGGAGATTCTTTCTTCTCATCTTTTGTTATCATTTGTTTTCATTTAACTTTTCGTTCTTTGACGAACAAGAACTACAATATAAATTCTCAGTTTATAAACAAGTCAATAATATTCATTTTTCTTGAATTTTCAGAAAAGTTGCAATGGCTTCTCCGAATTCAATCTTTTCTTATTTTTCATACTTCAATATACCAATAGAGGAAGATCTTTCATTTTATCAGAATGATTACAAATTTTTTAGTGAAATAGAATTTACATTAGATAATGCATATCAAACTGATCTACAACCTTTTGAAGAATTTGATCTGCCACCTTATGAAGACTTTCTGAATTTTACAGAAGACTTACCTGAGTATACACCAGAAGAGTCTTATACTCTTGAAGAAATGAAAAGAAAAATTAACAGCAAGGAGTCTTATTCCACCATCATCCACATATGAAGTTGGATCTTGTTCCAAAAATATTCTTAAAAACAAGACTCGTTTGCTTAAAAGAAAGAAAATGTGGAATGAGAATGATAATTTTGAAACACCTAAATTTGAGCAAAGCGTTTTTGGAAACCCTTCATTTTCAAAAGAAAATCGGTATATTCCAATTCCTATTGAATATACTGATAATTTCCTTTAACCTAAGAGTTCTCCCTCAATTCACGCTATACATTAAGTATTTAAAAGATTAGCATGAAAAGATAAATGTTCAATTTCCCGATTGTTGGACAAAATGGGATGTGCAGTCTCTAAAACCATGAAAAAGAGAATTCTAGCAATAGAAAACTCTATTTATGAAGAAACAGGTTATTAATCTTCAACAAAAGATCAATATACTCGAGTGCCAGTAAAATTCTGACTAGGGCCAAGAGTAAAGGATGTGACAATTACAAAAGACAAAGCTAAATATGACAAATTGAAGTTAGAAGTGGAAGATACATCCACTAAAATGATATATTTGGTTTATATGTTACAAAATGTTGATTATCCATATGATGATACACCGCCTAGAGGGTCTCGTCCCATACTAAAAGACAATGTATGGAAATGAAGAACGTCTGAACAAAATTTAAATGATACGAGTACTCTTGCAGACAGTTCACAAGAAGGAACTCATAAAGAACATCTTACAAAATCATTTGAAGAAAGACTGAAAAAGTTAAAAAATGATATAAAATAATTCTCCATGCGAGGAAAGAAAGACACTTCTGATAATTTGAATGAAAATGTTGCTAGCATTAATATGGTAGAAACACGATCTACTTCTTTATCACGAGAAATGAATGAAGAAGATGCAAAAAACAAATTACGAGCAATCATACAACAACGAGATGAACAACTCAGTCGTCTTGAGCAGAAAATGGAAGAGTTGGTAGCAGCTTTGCAAAATCCACCAATAAATCCATCACCGACCATTGAAAATGTTAGGCTAGAGGCTGTCCACATTTTAGAAGACAAAGGAGAGTTAATAGATGTTGAAGAAAGCACTCAAAATAAAAAGGATTCCCCTCGTAGTGGAATTCCAGAAAAAGATATCACACAACTTGTGGAGCAGAAGATAAAATAAACAATGGCTCTGGTAAAAGCTGGATCATTAATTCCAAAGGGTAGACCATATCCAGAGGAATTTGATTCTGTCCAATACCTTAAAGGTTTTGTTCCTCCTGCTTTTAAAATTTTTAATGGAACAGGTAATCCCCAACAACATTTAGCACATTTCAGAGCAAGCTGCTGTAATGCGGGGGGAAGTGACGCAATTTTATTCCGACAATTTGTAAACAGTCTCACGGAAGTTTCCTTTGACTGGTATGTAGAACTTCCTAATGGGTCTGTTAAAACTTTTGTAGGGCTTGAAAGTCTCTTCATAATACAATTTGCTGGAGCTCAACATCACACTACAGTTGGCGATCTAGTAGTGGAAAAACAGAAAATAAGAGAAAACTTAGTAGATTACATTTTACGCTGGAGAAATCTCAGCATGAAATGTGAACCACAACTTCAAGAGCAACACGCTGTTGAAATCCTGTTTAAAATATCCATGGCCCTATAGCCTTTATGCTTAAAGGATTTACAATAAAAACTTTTGAAAAATTGCTCAGTAAAGCTGCCAATCTTCAAGAAGAAGCTAAGCAGATGAGTGTAATGGAAAAGACTAAAAAGACAAAGATTGTCAAGACATTTGAAAAGAGACCAGGAAATGTTGTGGAAAAATGTAAACAAGTGATGCAAGTTCAACCTAAACCAAAGAAGTAATGACAGAATCCACCAACATCACAGACATCACCTCAATTACAACTTCAGCAACCAATCCTAGTATCGACAGATAAAAGAACAATGGGCCAAAGAATGAATAAAGAATATTCATTTAAAACAGAGGCCGTCGGCAAAATATTTTGTAGCTTGCTTAAAATTCCAGAATTTAAGCTACCAGAAGCTAAAAGGCCAGCAGAAGTCGACATGAAGGACAACCCCAATTATTGTCCTTATCATAGAATGTGACCCGACCGCAAATAACGTAGTAATATTCGCTTCCAAAAGATGGCCAAAATCTTGACCCAATTTACAAATAGTGGCTGGTGTATAAAATCAAAATGATGTAAATTTTTAGAAAATATTTTTTTACACACTAGGGGTACTACGCAAGTATACGTGTGGTTTCAAGTAATATAGGGTTTTCTTTAATAGTCCCAGTATCGATCCCACGGGGAAAAATTATAGTAATAAATTTTCTAAATATTATATTTCTAAAATATCTTTTTATCCTCTAAATTAACTATAAATTACTATTAATTTACTAAATGCAAATAAAGAAAACAATAATAAAATGATTTATGAAAACTATAAAAAAACAACTTTCTTTCCATCAATTAATCTAAGATTTTTAAGATAATTTAATATTCGTTGGAGAATTTGCTTTATGGTATTGTGCCAAATAGAAGCATTCCTATTCTTTACCCTTTGATCCAAGCGCAAAGAACATTGGCTAATTTACAAAGTAGGTCCGGATGTATTGTTAGTAGAATGGGTTAATCTAGGCTCACACTTCTAGATGTCCAAGGGTGGCTATGGTCAGCCCTACTAGTGACCATTTCCTAATCTATAAATCAAATTATAAGAATTTAGTCTATCACTCTAAAAACTTATCAATTCTACCCCCTTTAAATATTATCTTCCTATTTATTTGCACTTCACCTTGAATAGCCCGCACATGGCCTTCGACTACCCAAGGATTTCATGTGACACTTACAAGTTAAGAGTTCTTCTCCTTCAAGGTCTCAAAACTCTTCAACAAGTTTTAACAATTTAAATGGACAATTTAAAAAGGAAAGTAAGATCAGGTATTAATGTCATCACATTGTTTTGAAAATATTTTGAATTTCAATTCTCCATCGAATCTTTATATTATCTTATCTATCTCTTCATAATTGAAGGAAGAAAGTAAACTAACTACTCAGAACACATTGAAAATAAACAACAAAACATAATAAATAAACTTTGAATGAAATGTAAAATACTTATCTCAAATATTCCTTCTACAGATCTTCTAATTCCTACTGACTCCGCAGTGTAATGAACTCCATATGCAACAACTTGAAAATAAACTCACTAAACTAAACAAAATTTGGCCCTAAATTTCTCTCTC
This sequence comes from Papilionanthe hookeriana x Papilionanthe teres, assembly GCA_022702705.1. NCBI lineage: Eukaryota > Viridiplantae > Streptophyta > Magnoliopsida > Asparagales > Orchidaceae > Papilionanthe > Papilionanthe hookeriana x Papilionanthe teres. Next base: position 58,738,648 of record CM040435.1, on the reverse strand, counting down.
TATTTCTCTCTCTAAGGATGAGAGATCCTAAAGTGGATAAGAGAAAGGATTACAATGGTAGGGGCATGTTTTCTGAAGAAATGGACCCCTATTTATAGGCTTCAAGGGTTGCCTTGAGGCACCTCTTCAAAACATGTCCACATTCAATGAATCTTCTAGAAGGTCGGTCTGGCGCCTAGGCGCCGGAATCTGGTGCCTAGGCGCCGAACACCGCGTTCAGTTCTTCTGACCTCTTCACTTTGGCTCACACCTCTTCGCCTTTAAAACCATTTTGGAGTGTCCAAATGCAATGTATCACATGTCCTATTATCCAGGAACAACTGCCAGTCTTCTAGAATGTCCAATAACTGCTCACTCCATCAAAATAACTAATCAAACGTTGTCAAAAACTTGACAGTTTTTGTATCGAGTCTGGCGCTTAGGTGCCAGCTTCTGGTGCCTATGCGTCAGGCCATAATATTTTTATACTTTTTGTATTTTGCTCCATTATTGCTCCTTTTTGCTTCTTTTTCCTTTTTCGACCTTTTTACATCACCTACATCCAAAAACACAGAAAAAATACCTTTCATTAAAGCATAATATCCTTAATTGATAAGAATTAAGACATAAAGAAATAGGTATTTTTTTATAGATCAAAATCCCCCAAACTTAAATGTTGTCCTCAAGTAACTCTTTCTACTATATAAAATATATAACCTTTTTAATAAAAGATAAATATTTGAAATTCCTTATAATTTTTTATTTTATAAAGTCTTTAGTAAATTATTAACCCGATTTCACTAACTAGGTTTAATTTTAAGAATTTAAAGAATATTTAACTACCAAATCATAAGATTTCAAACATTCCATCCATTTTGAAAATAATAGAAGTCTATTATATTAAGCTTTTATTGATTATTTACAAGAAAAAGATCTTCTTGAAAAATCTTTTCTAAATAAATATTTATGTATAAAAATTAAGTAAAGTATGTAACTAGTTTTCTCCCTATAAGATAATTCAACTGAAGCCAATTTTTTATTAGGCATTTCCTCAAGCTTCTCCTCTCTTCATTTTTTCTTCTTCTTATTTTTTTTATAAATAATTAGAGAGGATTACTATATCTGGATAGCCTATTAATGGTTTTGAACTTCTCTATCCTTAACTTATATTTTCAAAACTTATACATTTCCACTTAATTACTATAACATAAATAAGAATTTAAAAAGATTTCCAATCTTTTATTTTTCAAGTGATAATTTTTTATTACTTAATATCTCTAAAATCTATTATTTCTATCATAAATAGAAAAATTCTTTATCTTATTCTTCTTTAATTTAAATAATTCTATTCTTAAAATCAATCGAAGTTAGTAAAAATTTGGTTAATTTTCACTAAATTGTTTATAATTTCAAAAATAAAAGTGATCTCAAATAAATTCTTCATTCCTTAAGTTATGTTAAAAAGTTTTTTTTTTATGAAAATACTAATTCTTTAAGGACAAATAAAATTTAATTTTGAATGGATTTTCCCTTGCCCCAAACTTAAGTTTTGGTATTCTATGATAATTTGAAAGTATGAGAGAAAGAAAATCATAATAATTTTTATATGTAAAAACAATCTTAAAAGAAAAATTACTTCTACTCATGCTTTTATGAATAATTAAAAATAAAATTTAAGCATGTATAAAAAGTAAGCAGGCTAATTTTATGATGATAATAAATTAAAATTAAAGCAGAGCAAAATTACTAAGTACTAAACAGTAGACTAAAACAAACATATAAATTAACTCTAACTTCAGTCTTAACACAATAGAATCCTAACACTAATCAGTCAACATACATCAAACACAAAACTAAACAAACAATCCAAACAAAACAAACTAACAGAGTAACACAACATAAAGATCTATAACTACTAGTCACTAGCTGTAGCCTCATCATCATCATCGTCGTCACCAAAGGAAAATTCTACGTCCTTAGGATAAATAAATGGTGTTAAACTAGGAAAAATAGGAAAACTAACATCTCTTTCACCCTTCAGAAATCTGACTAGGGCTTCATCATACTCAGCATCATAACTACTCTTCCTCTGGGTATAATAAGATAAAAGATCAAATTTTCTATCAATAGTATCAATCCTGCAGTGAGTTTGAAATAACTCCTGTTGCTGCTCTAAAAACTGATCATGTATTGATTCCTAAAAATCTGATGGTGGCTCAGTAGAAGTAGCGGGTGTAGAAGTAGAAGATCTACCTGAAGTATGTGCAGAAGTAGAAGGAGGGGTCGATCTCTTCCCTCGAGGATGATCATAGATACTAACACTCTCCTGCCCAATTGGCTTGGTAGACTTTAACTTCTCCTCAGAAATATAAGCAGTGACTCCATTACTGACACACAGTGAATAGATCAGAGATGGAAATCCCAATCCAACAGAAGTGTTGGACCTCGCAGTAGACTCCACAGAATCATAAATAATACTCCCGACATCAATAGGCTTCCTCTCCTGAATGCAGTAGTTTAAGATCGCTCGATCTCTAGTCACTTCACTCAGGTGGTTGGAAGGTAACAATCTTGCAGAAATAAAATAGTGCCATGCTTTAGAAATAACATTTAATTTGGAGAATTTGAAGTTTACCTTTTTTCCGTTCCTGATCTTCCAAGATCCAGTACCGTCAGTCAAATAAGCAATAATCATATCCAAATCTCCCTCAGATGGTGATAATCCAGAATAATAGCACTCAATAGTCGGTGGCAGGCCATAAAATATGTTAATTCTTTCTGGACTAAATCCTACTCCAATCCCTCTGCCAAGGACTTCATAATCTTCAGCATCCAGAAAATTTGCATAAAATTCTCGAACAATCGGGAAAACAGCAACAACAGTAAAATAATAGAACCATTGCCATTTGTGTGCAACGATAGTGTTTTCGATCATTTCTCCAGGATGATAGAAACTTTGTTCATAAATGAATTTTCTGGACGTCGCAAATTCATGGAAGCGAAAATGCGTAGCCGCAGTAGAAAATTTGCTGCTATCAAAGTTATCTCGTGCCTTCCCGCGTTTAGATTTTGGAGCCATCTAAACGTGAAAGAAAACAAGAACAAATTTAGGAATCAAAGATTTAAACTCTTTCTAAGTTTATAAAACTTAAAATAAGTTTAAAAATCCAAAGAAATTACTAAGAATCAAAAAAATTTCTTTCAAAATTTCTGTTCTTAGCAAAACTAGGAAAATCTATGGTGAAAATCGAAAATAAATGGTTTAAAGTGTAGATCTGACCTTGAGACGAAGAAATCTAGTTGTTTCGCGCTCAAATCCTTGATGTTTAGACCTCAAAATTGATCTAGATGATGTATTTTTGCAAAAGATGGGGAGGAAGATGAAGCTTAGGCGTCAAAAATGGCTTTTGGGGGTTATTTAAGTAAATTCTCGGGTACAGGCCGAACTGGCGCTTAGGTGCCAAATTCTGGCGCCTAGGCGCCAGAATCGCCTTTCACACTTTTTTTTTTAAAATTTAATTTTCCACCAAAATTCATAAATTCAACTTCCAATTACTCATATTAGAGTAGGGCTTCAATTTCTAACTTCCACATCATTTTTCAAAAATTTATAAAATTTAAATATTAAATCCACCAATCAAACATAAGGTTTCAATCAAACTCACTAATTTTCATTTAAAACCTTCAATATTGACTCAATACATTCCAGATAAGTACTATATTTGATTCAAGTTCCTAATATACACTTAAACATAACAATTTCCAAGAAAAAACAACACACATTGAACATGAAAGCAAATACACAAACACAATCGATTCTCTAAATCGATACATTGACTCAACAAACCATAATAACTATCTCATTACCTAAATATTCTAATCTTCACAAGGGAAATTGTGTATTCCACTTGGAAAGAACACTAACGCTCTCGGGAAATCCGTAGCCATTTTTTCATCAATCCAATTGTTCTTCGCATACATTTCAACTTGAGCATCTTGATAAGCCACAAAATGATCAAATTGAAGTTTTATTTTCCATTCTAGATGTTCAACTTGATGAAACATCTCATGAAGCCGATCTCCAATGCTTTTAAAATCAGTTTCAAACTTATTCAAATGACTAGAAATTTTCTCCCAACTTACAGCGATGAAACCATTGAAGTAGGGTTGAGGATCCCTTGAGACCTTGTCCCTAGCCTCTTCTCCATGATTTCTTCCTTTCATTTCTTCAAAATTTCTCAAATCTCTCAAGAATGAAGTGCAAGGGACGTAATCCTAATTGCTTGATGGTTAGGGAAGAAGATAGGTTGATTTAAAGGGGAAAATTGTGTGAAAGATTGAAAATTTCAGTTTTTTGCACGACCCAGAAACCGCGGCGCTTAGGCGCCGAATCTGGCTCCTAGGCGCCGGACCTATTGATACGTAGCATGATTCTGGCACTTAGGCGCCGAATTCTGGCCCCTAGGCGCCGAAACTATGTTCAACTCCATTTTGCCTAATCGTCAAATTTCAAAATTTCGTTCTCCAAGATAGGTAAATTATACTGGTAAGAGTAATTTAGACTCGATAACTCACATTGTAAACTATCATAATGAAGATTAACTTGATCTCCTTTTTACTCATTTTCAGAATAGAGTGATCCAATTCTTAAATCTTACACACTTCAAAATAATTTTCAGCCTAAGTCAACAAAGACTTATGAGCATCAAATTTTTCTAAAGTAATATAAAATTAATCTTGATCGAGGCATAACCCAACTTTAAAACATAAAAACACTCAAAACACAAGATAATTATGGGTTGCCTCCCACAAAGCGCTTGGTTTAACGTCGTCAGCCTGACTTAAGTAAATCTTTAATCAAGTTGACTCAATTCATAAGCCTCTTTATAAATCTTCTTAATATCTCCCAAATAAGGCTTCAATCTTACTCCATTTACCTTAAAAAATTTTCCTGTATTGGGATCTTTAATATCCACAGCTCCATAATGGTATACTTTCTCAACTAAATAGGGTCCAATCCATTTAGATCTTAATTTTCCAGGAAAAAGTCTTAAACGAGAGTTAAACAATAATACTTTATGTCCAGGTTCAAAAATTTTTCCTAAAATTTTCTTATCATGCAACATCTTCATTTTCTCTTTATAAATCCTCGCATTTTCATATGCTTCATTTCTTATTTCTTCCATCTCATTTAATTGCAATAATCAATTTTCTCCTGCTTTATTCAAATTAAAATTGAACTCCTTTATCGCCCAATAAGCTTTATGTTCAAGTTCTACAGGTAAGTGACAATGTTTACCATAAATTAACCGGTAAGGTGACATTCCGATTGGTGTCTTATAAGCTATTCTATAAGCCCATAATGTAGAATCAAGTCTATCAACCCAATCAGTTCTTTTAGGTTTAACAGTCTTTTCTAAGATTCTTTTAATTTCTCTGTTTGATACTTCAGCTGTTCCACTAGTTTATGGGTGATAAGCAGTTGCAATTCTATGTTTGATTCCAAATTTTTGTAATAATGATTGAATTCTTATATTCCTGAAATGACTTCCACCATCCGTGATAATTACCTTAGGCATTCCAAATCTTGAAAATATCATTTTCTTTAAAAATTTTGAAACACTTTTGGAATCACAGTTTGGTAAAGCAACAGCTCCAATCCACTTTGAAACATAATCAACTGCTAATAAAATATATTTTTTTCCAGATAATGGAACAAATGGTCCCATAAAGTCTAAACCCCATATATCAAAAATTTCAACTTCCAATATATAGTTTAAATACATTTCATCTTTACTAGATATATTTCCCATCCTTTGACATCGATCACATGTTTTCACATATTGTCTCACATCTTTAAATAAAGTAGGCCAATAAAATCCAGAATTTAAAATTTTAAATGCAGTTTTATCTATGCCAAAGTGTCCTCCAAAATCGGAATCATGACATTTTTGAATAATATCAAAAGTTTCCTCATACGGTACACATCTTCGAATCATAGAATCTCTTCTAATTTTAAATAAATGAGGTTCTTCCCAAATATATGATTTTGCATCATATTTAAAATTCTTAATAAATTTGTTATCCAAGTCATAAAGCAAAATATTGCTAACTAAATAATTAACAATATCAGCATACCAACGTGTTTTATATTTTTGAATAACATATAAAGATTCATCAGGGAATTTCCCATTTATATTTTCTTCCGAAATAAAATAATTTTTAATTCTAGACAATTGATCACCAATTTGGTTTTCAATTCCTTTTCTATCTATTATTTGAAAATCAAATTCTTGTATAAGTAAAACCCATCTTATAAGTCTAGGTTTAGAATCCTTCTTAGATAATAGATATTTAATAGCAGAATGATCAGTATGAACTATGCATTTAGTACCAAGAAGATAAGGTCTAAATTTATCAAAGGCATATACTATAGCTAGAAGCTCTTTCTCAGTGGTAGTGTAATTTCTTTGTGTTTCAGTGAGAGTTTTACTAGCATAATATACAACTTTGAAAAGTTTCTCATATTTTTGTCCTAATACAGCTCCAATTACAAAATCACTTGCATCACACATTAATTCAAAATATTTATTCCAATCAGGTGCAACTATGATAGGTGCAGCTATTAATTTTTCTTTTAGAATATTAAAATCATTAATACATTCTTTATTAAATTCAAATTTTGCATCTTTTTCTAATAAATGACAAAGAGGTTTAGCAATTTCAGAAAAATCCTTTATGTATCTTCTATAAAATCCAGCATGACCTAGAAAACTTCTTACATCGAATAATGTAGTAGGTGGTTGCAATTCAAGCAATAATTTTCACTTTTGCTTGATCTACTTCCATACCTTTTTGTGACACTTTGTGACCAAGTACAATGCCTTCTGTGACCATGAATTGACATTTTTCCCAGTTAAGAACTAAATTTTTTTCTTCACATCTTTTTAGAACTTTGGCTATGTTTTCCAAACATGATTCAAAAGTAGTTCCAAAGACTGAAAAATCGTCCATGAATATTTCAATTCCTTTGTCAATCAAATCACAAAATATTGACATCATACATCTTTAAAAAGTTACAGGTGCATTACATAAACCAAAAGGCATTCTTCTAAAAGCAAATGTTCCATAAGGACTTGTAAATGTTGTCTTTTCTTGGTCCTCAGGAGCAATAAGTAATTGATGATAACCGGAATATCCATCCAGAAAACAGAAATATGAGTGTCCAGCTAATTTATCGAGCATTTGATCCAAGAGAGGTAAAGGAAAATGATCCTTTCTAGTGGCTTTATTTAATTTCCTATAGTCAATACAAATTCGTCATCCAGTAACTTGTCTTGTAAAAATTAGTTCATTTTTATCATTAACAATGACAGTTACACCTACTTTCTTCGGAACACAATGAATAGGACTTACCCATTGACTATCCGAATTAGGATAAATAATACCAGCATCTAACCACTTAATAATTTCTTTTTTAACAACCTCTTTCATAATAGGATTTAATCTTCTTTGCGATTCTATAGAAGGTTTAAAATTTTCTTCCATTATGATTCTATGCATGCAAATGGAAGGGGTTATTCCTCTTATATCAGCAATCGTCCAACCAAAAGCTTTCTTATAATTCTTTAACACACCTAGTAATTTTTCTTCTTGATCTTTACTCAGTTCAGAAGAAATAATAGCAGGTAAATTTAATGAATTTCCAAGAAACAAATATTTTAAATGGGAAGGTAACATTTTTAATTCCAGTTCAGGGGCTCTTTTAATTGAGGGTAAAAGTATATCATTTTGAGTTATGTCTAAATTTTCCTAATTATCTTTAATAAAATGAGTCTTCTTCTTCTACTTCTTCATTTTCATCAGTTAAAAATTCAAATTTTTCTTCAGAAATGACTTTACATTTTTCTTGATAATTTTTTTTAATTAAATAATCAATTATATCCATTCTATAACATTTCTCTTTATCAGAGTACTTCATTGATTTAAGAATATTGAATTTAATTTCTTGATCATTAACTCTCATGGTTAATTCTCCTTTTTGCACATCAATCATAGCTCGTCCGGTAGCTAGAAAAGGTCTTCCTAAAATAATAGGTATCTCTTTATCTTCTTCCATATCAAGTACTATGAAATCTACAGGGAAGATAAATTTATCGACTTTAACAAGGACATCCTCTATAACTCCTTTAGGATAAGTGATAGATCTATCAGCTAACTGAAGAGTTACAGAGGTGGGAGTAATATCTCCTAAATCTAATCTTCGAAAGATAGAAAATGGCATGAGATTAATACTTGCTCCTAAATCACATAAAGCTTTTCCACAAAATTTTTCTCCAATAGCACAGGTTATAGTGAAACTTCCATGATCCTTAAGCTTTTCGGTAATTTCTTTTGAATTATTGCACTGCATTCTTCACTTAATGCAACAGTTTCAAAAGTTTCAAATTTTCATTTTTTGCTTAAAATACCCTTCATAAATTTTGCGTAAGTTGCCATTTGTTCCAAAGCTTCAGCAAAAGGTATGTTAATAGTAAGTTTCTTAAAAATGTCAAAGAATTTAGAAAATTAATGATCGAGTTTCTGCTGTTTCAGTCTTTGAGGAAAATGTGGTTGTGGTTTTTCAACTTCCACATTAACATGTATAACAGTCTGATCTTGACTACGAGAGAGAGTTTCTTTAGGTTTTTCAATCTCTTCAACCTCTATCTCTTTTTCAATTTCATTTTGCATTCTTTCTTTTAATTCCTTTCCACTTCTAAGTTGCACAGCTTTAGCTTGTTCATGTTCTTTTCTAGTTTCCTTTGGATTAATTTCAACATTACTAGGAAGTGTTCCTACAGGTCTGTTATTAATTAAAGTAGCAATTTATCCCATTTGATTTTCAATATTACGAATAACAGTATTTTGATTTTGTAATTGATTATTCATTTGCATAATTAATTCTTCTATTGATAACTTTTTCTGTTGATTATTAAATCCAGGAGGTTTATAATTTGAATTAACTTGATTATTCCAATTTCCTGTGGGATGAGATTGATTATTACCCCATTGTTGTTGTGAATTATTCCAGTTAAAATTAGGATGATTTTTCCACCCAGTATTATAATAATTTGAATAAGGATTATTTTTACTTGCAATAGCTTGCAAAGTTTCAATAGTTTGAGATTCTTCAATATTAGCTGAGTTATTATGTGAAATATTAATTGCAAAATTATCTAATTTCTTAGACATTGATGCAACTTGTGAAGCTAAAAATAGAAAAGGCTTCATTATCTTGAATACTTGCCATCTTTTTAGGATTAATCCTTTCAGAAGGCCATTGAAAATTGTTATTATCCATTTCTTCAATTAAAGTGTAAGCTTCTTCAAATGATTTTGACATTAAAGAACCTCCAGTAGCAGCATCAATAATTGATTTTAAAGATCCAATTAATCCATTATAAAATGTTTGAATAATCAACCAATAAGGTAAAGCATGATGATGACATTTTCTTAATAGTTCTTTAAATCTTTCCCAAGTTTCATATATTGTCTCCCCGTCAAATTGACTAAACGTAGTAATATCATTTCTTAATTTAGCAGTTTTAGAAGGAGGAAAATATTTAGCAAGGAATTTTTGTGCCATTTCAGCCCATATTTTAATAGAACCAGTTGCTAATGAGTTTAACCACATCTTTGTTTTATCTCTTAAAGAGAAAGGAAAGAGTCTAAGTCTAATAAGCATCATCGAAACATTGTTATATTTAAAGGTAGCACAAAGTTCTAAAAAACTAACAAGATGTAAATTTGGATCCTCATTCTGGTGATCCACCAAATTGATTGTTTTGCACCATTTGAATAATGAGACAGTTTAAGTTCAAAAGAATTAGCATCTACAGATGGGTATTTGAATACTACTATGAAGTTCATCAACTCGTAGGGTTAGCATAATCCCTTAATGGTTTATAAACATTTTGATCATTAAGTTCAATTGGATTTTGTAAAGTAGCCATTTCTTGAAAATTTTTAATTTGTTTTCCCTTTTTAATTTTTCTAATTGTTCTTTCTAATTCAGAATCTAAAGATATTAATCCTTCAGAACCAAATCTCGCATAAAACAAGAAATAAAATAATATATCTTTCTTTCTTTTTTATTTTTACTATTTTTTAATTTTTTTATATTTTTGTACTTTAAGAAATATAATATTTTTTTTTACAAAAATTTATAACTATTTTATTTCTTTCCCCGGCAACGTCGCTAAAAACTTGACCCGGCCGCAAATAACGCAAAGAATATTCGCTTCCAAAAGATGGCCAAAAGCTTGACCCAATTTATAAATAGCGGCTGGTGTATAAAATTAAAATGATGTAAATTTTTATAAAATATTTTTTACACACAAGGGGTACTACGCAAGTATACGTATCGTTTCAAGGTATATAGGGTTTTCTTTAATAACCCCAGTATCGATCTCACAGGGAAAAATTATAGTAATAAATTTTCTAAATATTATATTTCTAAAATATCTTTTTATCCTCTAAATTAACTATAAATTACTATTAATTTACTATATGCAAATAAAGAAAATAGTAATAAAATGATTTATGAAAACTATAAAATAAACAACTTTCTTTCCTTCAATTGATCTAAGATTTTTAAGATAATTTAATATTCGTTGGAGAATTTGCTTTATGGTATTGTGCCAAATAGAAGCATTCCTATTCTTTACCCTTTGATCCAAGAGCAAAGAACATTAGCTAATTTACTGAATAGGTCCGGATGTACTGTTAGTAGAATGGGTTAATCTAGGCTCACACTTCTAGATGTCCAAGGGTGGCTATGGTCGGCCCTACTAGTGACCCTTTCCTAATCTATAAATCAAATTATAAGAATTTAGTCTATCACTCTAAAAACCTATCAATTCTACGCCCTTTAAATCTTATCTTCCTATTTATTTGCACTTCACCTTGAATAGCCCGCACATGGCCTTCGACTACCCAAGGATTCATGTGACATTTACAAGTTAAGGGTTTTTCTCCTTCAAGGTCTCAAAACCCTTCAATAGGTTTTAACAATTTAAATGGGCAATTTAAAAAGTAAAGTAAGATCAGGTATTAATGTCATCACAATGTTTCTAAAATATTTTGAATTTCAATTCTTCATCAAATATTTATATTATCTTATCTATCTCTTCATAATTAAAGGAAGAAAATAAACTAACTACTTAGAACACATTGAAAATAAACAGCAAAACATAATAAATAAACTTTGAATCAAATGTAAAATACTTATCTCAAATATTCCTTCTACAGATCTTCTGATTCCTACTGACTCGACAGTGTAATAAACTCCAGATGCAACAACTTGAAAATAAACTCACTAAACTAAACAAAAGTTGGCCCTAAATTTCTCTCTCTATTTCTCTCTCTAAGGATGAGAGATCCTAAAGTGGATAAGAGAAAGGGTTAAAATGGGAGGGGCACGTTTTCTGAAGAAATGGACCCCTATTTATAGGCTTCAAGGGTTGCCTTGAGGCACCTCTTCAAAACATGTCCACATTCAATGAATCTTCTAGAAGGTCGGTCTGGTGCCTAGCTGCCGGAATCTGGGGCCTAGGCGCCGGACACCGCGTCCAGTTCTTTGGACCTCTTCACTTCGGCTCGCACCTCTTCGCGTTTAAAACCATTTTGGAGTGTCCAAATGCAATGTATCACATGTCCTATTATCCAGGAACAACTGCCAGTCTTCTAGAATGTCCAATAACCTCTCACTCTGTCAAAATAACTGATCAAACGTTGTCAAAAACTTGACAGTTTTTGTATCGAGTCTGGCGCCTAGGCGCCAGGCCATAATTTTTTTGTACTTTTTGTATTTTGCTCCATTGTTGCTCCTTTTTCTTCTTTTTCCTTTTTGGACCTTTTTACATCACCTACATCCAAAAACACGGAAAAATTACCTTCCATTAAAGCATAATATCCTTAATTGATAAGAATTGAGACATAAAGAATTAGGTATTTTTTTATAAATCAGAATGCTTGGACACAAGATTGAAGAATGCTTTCTCTTCAAAGATTGGTTAGAGCGCAACTTTAAAGAAGGAAATATAATAATCCCGAAAGAATATTTGAAAGAACCTGACAAAGGTTCAATCAATATAATTTTAGCAGAAAAAACTTAATTCCAAAAGCAAGAACCAAGACACTGTTCGAGGTAAATCTTCTGAGGAGATCATTACTGAATATCAGGTTACAAAGCCTCCCAAGAAAGAAAAGAGAAAAAAAAACTAAAGAACCGAAAAGGATTAGAGGTCTTCCAGATATAGGGATTGCAACTCCTTTTGTATCTTCTAATTCTTATGTTTCCTCTTCTTCTATTAGGATAGTTATATCGGATGAAGGACAAAAAATCCTTGAACCGATGACTTTATATGACTTCCTTTTTTCTCCTACTGTGAATAATAATAATTCCGGTTCTGCTTACATTCTATCTATTTTGGGTAATGCTTCTAAAAATGATCAATCAAATTCTAATCCTGTAGACAATACTCAAATCGTACATGATCTTGATCTATCCAAAGACAACCAAAATAACGAAAAGATTGATGAAAATTCTAACAATGACAAAGATGAAAATGACACTGCTACGCTTCAATTACAAGGAACTCCGATTTCCATAGAGTTGGAATCTTCAGACTCAGAGACAAAAGAGTTGGATGAAGAGATAGTTGAAATCAATTTGAGAAGTGGAAAGGTTCTACCTTCTAGAATAGCTCCACAAGAAAAGGAAAAACAAATAGCCACATCAGAAAAAATCATTCCTCTGATACATCCTCAACTCTCTAAAAGAGATAAAGATGATCTTTATAATAAAGCGGACTATAATGTACTAACTCATTTCAGAAAATTACCAGCAAAATTGAGCATCTATGATGCTCTTATGCTTTCCAAAGAAATGAGAAAGTCATTGATAAAAGCCCTTTTAGATCCAGACATTTGCCTATTTTAACTTGCTAGTATTACCCAGAATGAAGTTTGTCCTTTAGAAGAGTCAATGAAGATTTCCTTCTCTGAGAATGACATGTTGCTCAGAACAATTAAGCATAATCGTCCACTGTATATCGCAGTAAACATAAATGAGACAACACTTTCAAGGGTTCTTATTGACCCAAGTGCCTCAATTAACATTATGATATTGAGAACTCTTGTATATCTGGATATTGATGCCTCCCAATTATCAAGAGATACGATGATGTTACGAGGATTTAATCAATAAGGAGAATGAGCTCTAGGATCAATTACATTGCTCTTAAGAATAGGCGACTTGACGATAATGGCAAAATTCCATATTATTAATTCAGACACCTCTTTTAATGCCTTAATTGGTAGACCATGGCTACATGAACATAAAAAGGTTCTTTCTTCGTTGCATCAATGCATAAAATATCTACGAAAAGGACAAGAATGTTGTATTGTAGGATATTTGCAACCGTTTTAAATCCATGAAATCGGTATACATGAAAATGCGGCATACTACACTCCTATAAATAAAACAGTATTCTCTAAAGAGATAACAATGAATATGAAAGAAAAGGACAAAAAAGAAAATAAATAAAAAAGATCATTTTTTCTTCAACAAAGACAAAAGTAACTAATTCCCGTCAGACTTACACTTGAGGTCGAGGCCGAGGACGAGGACGAGGGAAAGAAGATCTGACTGTTACAATGAGGAAACCATTGAAATTCAAAATTCACCTGGACTCTGAAGAAGAAATGACATCGGTGGTTTTAAAAGAACCTCAATTCAAAATATCTTTAGAAGAAGAAGACAAAGAGAAACAATTTGAATCTATGTATGATAGAATCAATCATTATATACATTTTATGACTCTAACTCCAATCTCTACTGCTAAGCTTGAGAATATAATAGTCAAAGAAATATGTAGTGATGACAAAAAGCCAATTAAATTTAGATGTGGCTCTACTTCTTCTAGTACTGAAACTGATGTAAAAATAGAAGATGAAAATTCCTTTTGAGTTGTACTCTCCATGGGCGCAAAAATTTATTTAAAATAGTTTAACACTTAAACAATGGTCTTTAAAACAACCACATTTTATTGAACAAATGTGGAATTATAACAAACAAAATCCTAATTCCAGAGAAGGTGTTGGGTTTGGTACTCTAGAACCATTAGATGATACAGAATTTTACCTAGTGGTCAATGTCAACACAATTCTAAAATGATATCTGATTTTCCAATCGAAGATGCTCTTCCTGAATTGGGAAAAGAAATCAAATCAACAATTGATGAATTAAAAGAAGTAAATTTAGGAACTAATGAAAATCCAAATCCAACTTTCATTAGTTCATTCATTAATGACGAGGAAGCAAAAGACATAATTCAATTGTTGACAGAATACAAAGACTTCTTTGCTTGGACTTATTATGAGATGCCTGGTTTATCTCCAGAAGTCGCAGCCCATAAACTTGGGTAAATTAAATCACAATCCCAGTTAAACAAGCTCCATGAAGGATGCGTGTTGAAATAGAGCAACAAGTCATTGCGGAAGTTAAAAAATTGATAGAAGCCGACTTCATACGGGAAAAAAATTGTCCATCATGGTTAGCCAATGTGGTACCAGTTAAAAGAAAAAATGGTCAGATAAGGGTCTACATAGACTTTAGGGAATTAAATAAAGCATGTTCAAAAGATGAATTCCCTTTACCAATTCCTGAATTAATGGTTGATATAGCATCGAAACATGTAATATTTTCCTTCATGGATGGATCATCAAAATATAATAAAAAAAAATTGTTTTCGTAGGATGAAACAAATACAGCCTTCCGGACACCCATAGGGGTATATTGCTACAAGGTTATGCCATTTGGACTAAAGAATGCTGGTGCAACCTATCAAAGAGCCATGACACGAATCTTCGATGAATTAGTACACAATCAAGTCGAATGTTAAGTGGATGATTTGGTTGTCAACAGTAAACAAAAAGATGATCATATATACGATTTGAGAATTGTCTTTGAACCACTACGACAGTACAATCTTAAAAAGAATCCCTTAAAGTGCGCTTTCGGTGTCACTTCACGAAAATTTTTAGGATTTAGTTCGACATCCTGGGATAGAAATTGATCCTCTCAAAATTGAAGCTATCCTAAATATGCCTCCTCCTAAAAATCTAACTCAATTGAGATCATTTCAAGGAAAGTTAGCGTATATAAGATGTTTTTTTTCAATCTATCAGGTAGGTGTCAGCCTCTTACTGCCCTAACCAGAGAACATACCAAATTTGTTTGGGATGAAAAATGCCAGCTCACCTTTGAAAATATCAAACAATACCTGACAACCCCTCCTGTTTTAGGAGCCCCTGTAGTAGGGAGACCTCTAATCCTTTACACCGCAGCATTGGACAATTCCTTTGGAGCATTATTGGCACAAGTAAATGACGAGGGAAAAGAAAATACGTTATACTATTTAAGCCGTTGTCTGGTTCCAACAGAAATAAAATACTCGACGATTGAGCAACATTGCTTAGCCTTGATTTACTCAGTTCAAAAACTGAGGCACTATTTGCTTTCTCATAAAGTAACTCTTATTTCAAGAGATAACCCACTACAATATTTAATGACACGACAGACAGTTTCCGGGAGATTAGCAAGATGGACAATGATCTTACTCCAATTCGACATAACATTTGTACCATTACGTGCTGTCAAAGGACAAATCTTAGTAGATTTCTTAGCAGCACACTCAATTCCAACTAGATCACCTCTCAATGATGATTTACCTGATGAACAAATATTAGAAATAAAAAATTCCAATGTGCAACGATGAGAACTCTACTTTGACAGAGCTTCATCTACACGGAAAGATAAAGACAAAAAATAATTACACTAAGCGAAGCTAGAGTTGGGTTAATTTTTAACACTCCAGACAAAACATTGATGCCTTTTTCTTATCATCTAACAGAACCATGCACAAATAATGAAGCCGAGTATGAAGCGCTCATAACCGGTCTAGAATTGACAATACTAATGGAAATTAAGAGTATTGACATCTATGGAGACTCTCAATTGATTATCAATCAAATCGCTGGAAAATACAAGATTTTGAAACCTCGACTTGAACAGTATTCTCGTTACACTCTAAAGCTGCTCCAACAAATTCCTGACGTGACATTTTTATTAATATCGAGAAGAGTTAATTTTTAGCGGATGCTTTGGCAAAACTTGCAAAAGGGTTTGTCTATCCATAAGAAGATGACATACCAATTTCTATAAAAGGTCGACAAGTTCTTTCTCAAATTGACATGGATAATCTGCATAAAATTGGTGAAAACATGACAATGACAACAAATGATGAAAAAGATAATTGGCGACAACCAATTATTCAATATTTACAAACTGGAAGGTTACCTAAAAATGCTTATATTGCCACTCAAATTAGACAAAGAGCATTATCATATGCTCTAATAACTGATGTCCTTTATAAACGATCTTTTAATCAAATGTGGTTAAGATGCTTAAACCAAGTTGAAGCTCAAGAGATTGTTAAAGAGGTCCATTCAGGTTTATGTGGCGCACATCAATCTGGACCTAAGATGAAAATGAAAATAAAAAGAATGATATATTATTGGTCGACAATGATGACTGATTGTCTTGACGCTGCAAAGAAATGTCATCAATGTCAGATACATGGGGTAGTTTTACACCATCCTCCAAATGCCTTACACCCAACTTTTGCATCTTGGCCATTTGAATGTTGGGGTGCCAACATAGTGGGCCCTATAGATCCCCCATCAACTAAGGGTCATCGATTTATTTTAGCAACTACAGATTATTTCTCCAAATGGGCAGAAGCAATACCTCTTAGAGAAGTTAAGGCAGAACAAGTCCTTTATTTCTTTAAGACACATATTGTTTATAGATTTGGAATCCCTCAAAGGGTGGCCTTTAAAAATGCGAAAATGAACAACTTTATCCAAAAACATGGGATAGACTGGAGGTAATCCACAATCTATTCTCCTAAAGCCAATGGTTTAGCTGAAGCCTTAAATAAAACCTTGGTTCAAATTTTGAAAAAGACATTAGTCAACAGCCCAAGACAGTGGCATGAATGATTAATAGAAGCTTTATGGGCTTATAGAACTACATATAGAACGCCAACACGGTCAACACCGTTTGCTTTGGTATATGGTTCTGAGGCTATTTTACCACTCGAAGTCCAAATCCCTTCTCTCAGAGTTGTGATAGCAGATAAGATAACTGAAGATGAAAATGTCAGATTACGACTTAAAGAACTCGAAAGTTTAGAAGACAAACGTCTACAAGCTCAGCAAAATCTTGAACTGTATCATGAAAAAATGATATGGGCCCACGACAAGTTAGTTCACTCCAGAACCTTTCGAATCGGTGAATTAGTTTTAGTTCTTCGAAGACCTATACAAGCTCATTGAAAGATAGGTGGCAAATTTGAACCAATAAGGGAGGGCCCATATGTAATTGAAAAGAAATAATCCAGAGGATCTTACCAACTGGTGGATTGTCAAGGAGAAAGAATCTTGCCTCCAATCAATGGTCGTTTTATAAAGAAATATTATGCGACATGAAAAATGATGATTTGTTTATAAACTGGGATAATAAAAAGAACTTTTCTCGAAATCATCCTTTTGATATAAATCTTTACTTTTATGTCTTGAAACATCTGTTTCTCTTATTAAACAAATGTTTATAAGCATCATTCTTTAAAAAAGTCTAAAATGTTACATTATCCTGTTGTTTTTAGGAAAACTGTCTAAGGAAAGACTTCTTTTCACGTTCCAAAGTGGTGTTTGTCTGGCCTTGGACTGACGATGTGTTGAAAAAGGATCTAGAATTCACTTCGATTTTGAACTCTCTCAAGTTGAATTACCCTATGAAGGAACTTTACTATCCATTGCTAATCAGTAAGAAGCAAAACGAAAACCATCTGTATTGGAGTTCAAGCTTTGTCAGCAGGCTAATGAAACATAAAATTCTATTGACATTGGAAAACATAAGACAAATGGAATGGCATCCACTAGTGGGGCAAAGAAATTAACTTTTGGAATGACAAGAGCCCAGAAGAGAAATCACAATAAAAGGCTCAAGAAGTTGAAGGAAAAAGAAGGACAAGACAAGAAACCAGACAAACGACCTACTAGGTATCAAGCTGTCCCAGAACTTGAAGGGTTGAAGCCTTAGAATTGCCATGACCCCATGAAGGTCTAAGCACCTAAGACATATTCTATGAACAATGTCTTAGAGTGTTAGACATTTTGTGGTAGGTCTAACAATATCTTAGAACTTTTAAAATAGTAGTTTGTAGTGTGTATGCGTGTATTGTATGATACATAACATACAGTGAACTTTTGATATCTATGTACATTATTGGAAGTGGAAAGAAATCTTGTGAGATATTTCCTAGCTGACTATAATACATCGTCAGATCCAAAAAAGCCAAAATGAACTGAAATGACATGATGAACAACTTATGATAACTAACATGAGAATTATCAATCGACCTATATAGGTCAAATCCCCAGCGGATATCCCCAAAGAAATGTCTTAGTTAGTTCGCCACTCTTTCTGGTTATTGAATGTAAGTCCTTTCCTGACACGGAAATCATGGCTTTCTTCTAACTAAATATCGACACTTTGAGAAATGGAATATGACATCCATTTTCTCTTTCAATTATTGGATGTAAGTCATTTTCCTGACACGAAAATCATGGCATTCCTCTAACTAATACTAATATTTTGAGAAATGGAATATGACATCCATTTTCTTATTTTGGTTATTGGATGTAAGTCCTTTTCCTGACATGGAAACCTTGGCATTCCTCTAACTAAATATTGACATTTTGAGAAATGGAATATAACATCCATTTTCTCTTTATGGTTATTGGATGTAAGTCCTTTTCCTGACACGAAATCATGGCTTTCCTCTAACTAATATCGACATTTTGAAAAATGGAATATGACATCCATTTTCTCTCTTCGGTTATTGGATGTATATCCTTTCCTGACACGGAAATCATGGCTTTTCTCTAACCAATATCGACACATTGAGAAGTTGAATATGACATCCATTTTCTCTTTCAGTTATTGGAAGTAAGTTCTTTTCCTGACACGGAAATCATGACATTCCTCTAACTAATACCAATATTTTGTGAAATGGAACATGACATCCATTTTCTCTTTCTGGTTGTTGAATGTAAGTCTTCTTCCTGACATGGAAACAATGACATTCCTCTAACTAAATGTCAACATTTTGAGAAATGGAATATCACATCCATTTTCTCTTTCTGGTTATTGGATGTAAGTCCTTTCCTGACACGAAATCATGGCTTTCCTCTAACTAATATCGACATTTTGGAAAATGGAATATGACATCCATTTTCTCTCTTCGGTTATTGGATGTAAATCCTTTCCTGACACGGAAATCATGGCTTTCCTCTAACCAATATCGACACATTGAGAAGTTGAATATGACATCCATTTTCTCTTTCGGTTATTGGAAGTAAGTTCTTTTCCTGACACGGAAATCATGACATTCCTCTAACTAATACCAATATTTTGTGAAATGGAACATGACATCCATTTTCTCTTTTCGGTTGTTGAATGTAAGTCTTCTTCCCGACATGGAAACAATGACATTCCTCTAACTAAATGTCAACATTTTGAGAAATGGAATATCACATCCATTTTCTCTTTCTGGTTATTGGATGTAAGTCCTTTCCTGACACGGAAATCATGGCTTTCCTCTAACTAAAAATCGACATTTTGAGTAATGTAATATGACATCCATTTTCTCTTTCTGGTTATTAGATATAAGTCCTTTTCCTGACACAAAAATCATGGCTTTCCTCTAACTAAATATCAACATTTTGAGAAATGGAATATGACATCCATTTTCTCTTTCTGGTTATTGGAAATAAGTTCTTTTCCTAACACGAAAATCGTGGCTTTCCTCTAACTAATATTGTCATTTTTGAGAAATGAAATATGACATCCATTTTCTCTTTTTGGTTATTGGATGTTAGTCCTTTTCCTGACACGGAAATCATGACTTTCCTCTAACTAATAATGACATTTTGAGAAATGGAATGTGACATCCATTTTCTCTCTAGTTATTGGATATAAGTCATTTCCTGACACGGAAATCATGGCTTCCCTCTAACTAAATATTGACATTTTTTAGAAATAGAATATGACATCCATTTTCTCTTTCTGGTTATTGGATATAAGTCCTTTTTCTGACACAAAAATCATGGCTTTCCTCTAACTAATATCGACCATTTGAGAAATGGAATATGACATCCATTTTCTCTCTCTGGTTATTGAATGTAAGTACTTTCCTGACACAGAAATCATGGCTTTCCTCTAACTAAATATCGACATTTTGAGAAATGGAATATGACATCCATTTTCTCTCTCCTGTTATTGGATGTAAGTCCTTCTCCAGTTATTGGATGTAAGTCCTTTCCTGACACAGAAATCATGGCTTTCTTCTAACTAAATATCGACATTTTTTAGAAATGGAATATGACATCCATTTTCTCTTTCTGGTTATTGGACTTAAGTCCTTTTCCTGTCACGGAAATCATGACTTTCCTCTAACTAAATATTGACATTTCGAAAATGGAATATGACATCCATTTTCTTTTTTCGGTTATTAGATGCAAGCCCTTTCCTGACAAGGAAATTATGGCCTTCCAATAAATATCCTTCTCAGAATCAACATATGAAACATCTGACATTTCTTCAGACCACTTCGGACAACGCCAATAAGTACAGCATACATGTGCAGTATTCCACACATATTGGGGGCCCTTTTGTTGACCTCATTTTTAAAATAAGTCAACCTTTTGACCTAAAAAGTTAACTTTGGTCAAAATGGTCAATCCTGACCCAATGACCAACCCTGTTAACCCCATAGGTGAATCTTTTGACCTAAAAAGTCAAATTTGGTAAAAATGGTCAATCCTGACAAAATGACCAACCTTGTTGACCCCATAGGTCAACCTTTTGACCTAAAAAGTCAACTTTGGTCAAAATAGTCAATCCTGACCCAATGACCAACCCTGTTGACCCAATAGGTCAACCTTTTGACCTAAAAGTGAACATTGGTCAAAATGGTCAATCCTTACCTAATGACCAATATTGTTGACCTAATAGATCAACCTTTTGACCTAAAAAGTCAACTTTGATCAAAATGGTCAATCCTTACTCAATGACCAACCCTGTTGACCCCATAGGTCAACCTTTTGACCTAAAAAGTCAACTTTGGTCAAAATGGTCAATTTTTGACCAAATATTAACCCAATGACATGTTTGAAACCCCAAAATGACAAAATTAATCAAATAATTAATTTCAAAATTATTTTGATTAATTAAATGAAATTAACTAATAATTTAATTTTCAAATATTTTAATTAATTAAATGATATAGTATAATTAAAATGAAAATTAAATTAAAAGTCATAAAATGGAAAAAAATGCACCAAAATGAAATAAAAATGACAAAATTAATCAAATAATTAATCTCAAAATTATTTTGATTAATTAATTGACCAATGATTTAATTTTTAAAATTTTAATTAATGACATAATTAATTAAAATGAAAAATTAAATTCAAAAGCCATAAAATGCACAAATTAATTAAAAATGGAATTAATCAAATAAATAATTCCAAACTTATTTTTAATTAATTAATTAACCAATGATTTAATTTTCATATTTTAATTAATGACATAATTGATTAAAGTGAAAATTAAATTAAAAAGTCATGAAAAGAGACAAAATTCAATTTTAATGACATGAATATTAATCAAATAATTAATTTGGAATTATTTCCAATTAATAATTGATTAATAAAATGATTTCAAACATTTAATTAATGACATAATTAATTAAAATGGAAATTAAATCAAGAGGGGTATTAAATGGAATTTTTAAACCTATGACATTTTGGTTTTCTAAAAATTCTAAAACTCTTTTACGACATCACACATGACCCATGGATGACACATATTTAACCTTGGTAAAAGGGCATAATGACATGAAGTTGAGGTGGAAAAATCATGGTGATTTAAAGTGTGACTCACCCCCTTTAGAAAGTGAGCTGTCTTAACATGGTGACGTGAGTTTAGCCACCTCCCTAACCACGCAATGGTAAGAAGACAAAGCTTTAACCATCCTCCACACCATGGTTAAGCTCATCATAACATTTTATAAAAATATTAAGGAGGGAAGCTAATGTGTCACTGTCGGCGAATTTTAGAATTTAATTTTAATTTAAATATATATATATATGATTTAGAAAGTAGTATTTGATTTTGAAAATAATTTTAAGATATGAAATCAAACCGACCTCACATCCCAGATAGTTTATATAAATGAGCACCGCATCACAAACCGTGTATCTGTCCTGAAGAATAGACACACTGTTTGGAGATGAGGCTCGATTAAATAAACTAGAAGATTTGTGACATCCGTTTGGTCTGCGGACCAATTTTATAGGCCGGCAAGTTCCCATGCTTAATATGAAAGCATTAAACAGGGTTTATATTACCTGGGTTCTTAAAATTCCCTATAAGGGCAAGCCCCTATAGTTAATTACATCTTAAATGACGGGAATCACTTAAGAAAACTCTCGATAATAATCAGTAATTCTGCTCTCAAAAATTTCAAAGTTTAAGTCTTCAAGGGATTGAATTTTAGAGTTTCAATAGGGAATGTATCAAATTTGGAACATTTTATTTCGGGAATTCAAAGGAAGAAAGGTAGGAGAAATTACAGATTCGAAGCGAACTTCGGTAATTTCCCGACTATCCTATTGTTTGGCTTGAATTTAGGAAAGTCCTAATGTTTGTTTAATGTTTTGATATTGCCAATTTTAATTAATTAGGACTTACATTCATATGACATGATCATACAAATAGCCTCGAAGATGTGAGGGTTTATGTCGTATCGAACGACTACCTCGGAGTCCTAAGACCGGTTAGGGCTTAATTTGTAATGAAAATGCCTAACAAAAGGTTGAAGATTTATGTTGCACTAGGCAAACTACCTCGAAGTCCTATGGTTTGGTTATTTAATTCTAAGAAAGTTTTGCTGAAGTAGACTTAGGTTTTGCTGATGACGATGGCCGTGCTGCTCACCATGCTCCGAGCTCCTTGTTGTTGCAGAGGGTTTATTTATAGAAGGTGAAAATCAAGAGATGAGAAAAGTGTTCTGGTTTAGAGAAGTCTTAAAATCCAAGTGTTTTTTTTAGTGTTTTAATTAAAACAAATCTTAAAATTGATTATAATAACACCGGTTAAGATCCCACAGTTCCATCCTTCCGGCATCGTTATTTTTATCGGATTCACTTAGTCCGTATGAATTTGCTAAACTTAACTAAATGAGTTCCACACTTTCATTTAGACAGTGGGAAATCCCGTTAGAAACACGTAGGTTACATCATCTGAGGTATTCTCGATCATCCAACAAGACGTTTTAATTTAGTTATAATTGTAGTTTTGTGTTCTGTTTGTGATTAAATTTTAAGTTGTTTTATATTTTGAAATGTTGTGGCGGTGAATTTTATCTTGCAACGACTTTTAATTTAGTTTTGGTTTCAGTTTTAGGGACTATCCTAAAGGTGTGGGTTTTCATGCAACAGTTGTTTATCATGCAAGAAAAGTAAAGTGCATTTGCAATGAAGTAAATTACAAGAAGGTAAATTGTAATAAAATAAAAGAGTACCTGGAGGGTCGTCCCGTCATCCCAGGCTGCACTTAAACACAATTTAGAATATTTAAGCATTTAAAGCAAGTTCCTAGGTAAAGCTAAGGGAAGGGTTATGGTTTTCTACCAAGTTCCTAATCCTATACGCTAGTCATCTCCTATGACGTCTAGGTTCTCGTGTTTTGGTTCGAGGACGATTTTCTTCATCAAAGAACAATTAAGTTCAATTGTTCTTATAAACATGCTATCGTATCGAGGAAGTGCTTCGAGACGAATCTTAAACATCTTTTCAATACTTCTAGATTATTTTAAGTTCAAGAGAATTTAATTATACAATGAATCAATCATCCAGGAGTTCAAGTTTTGTTATCTCGCTCGAGTGAACTAGACATTTGAATATCCTATGAGTGAAGTAATACTTCACTTAACACTCCATTTAAGAGTTATGACAATAAGAGCTTTTGAGGGCAAATCGATATTCAAGTGATTTCGTGATTCAACTTAATTTTAATTAATGGGTTTAAGTTTGGAATGGTGTTCAAGTTGTTTTAGATTTATTTTTGAATTCTTTATGTCTTAAGTGATGTTATATTTAATTCAATTTAATTTAATTTAATTTTAATTTAATTTAATTTAATTTGGTTTAGTTTTAATTTTAATTTAATTTTATTTATTTAATTTAAATTTAACTTGATTTTATTTTTTTTATTTAATTTAATTTAATTTAATATGTTTTGATTTAATTAAATGTGATTTAATTTAATTTAATTTAATTTTTAATTTAATTTAATTTTATTTTATTTTATTTTAATTTTAATTTAAATCTTAATTTGGTTTTATTTTTAATTTTAATTTAAATTTAAATTTTATTTTAATTTTATTATTTTTTTTTTATTTTAATTTAATATTTTAATTTTTTTTATTCTTTAGGGATGATTTAATTTTAATTGTTAAAGTATTGATTTAATTGAAATTTTAAAAGGATTTAATTTAAATGTTTTAATTTTTAATTTAATTTAATGATTAAGTCTTTTAGCACTTTAAATTTTGAATTTGGATTATCATTTTAATTAGGAATTAAATATTATCGAGGTGATTAATTTAGGGATTCTTAGATTAAAGAATAAATTTCTTCCTAATAATATCCTTATTTTAATAATTCCAAATTTTTTATTATTCTTCCAAGTTTAAACAATTATTTAATTAAGGTTTATTTTAATTATTTTCAAATTGTTACGTAGGTCTCTACCCTTTAATTACCTAAGTTTCAAACATCCAAAATCAACTTAGTATCAAATATTTTACCCACCCTTTTAATTAAACCTAAAATTTTTAATTATAGAGTTAAAATTTTAATTACTATTTTTCCCTTTAAACTTACTAATTTCATAACTCACTAAATCGAGCTTAAATGAATTTGAAATTTTTATGTAACTTCACTCATATGTCAATCAAGACATTAGAGGAGAAAATGTGATTTTTCTGTATTTAATTTATTTATATAATTATTTTTGGTGGAAAATAAGAATTTTCAAGGAAAATTTAATAACATGACCAAGGGAAAGTTCCTATCCTTAAGAAAATTATGGGACATTCCTAATAACCAGAGGACCACTTGGACTAATTTTTGGTGATTTTTTGAATTATATTATTTTTATTATAATTATTTTGAGTTTTGGAGTATTAATTAATTTAAAATAAAGTAAAGGTTGAAAAATGAATTTTATATTTTTAAAAAATCTCTCTGATATCAAGGAAACCAGTGAACCAATTTTTATAATTTTCTAATTTTTCTTTGATTTATTAGAATTATTTTAGTGGGTATACTAGAAAATACATTTTTTAATTTTAAAATTACCTTAGGGCTTTAAAATTTAATATATCATCATAGAGACTTAAGAAAAATATGGGGTTTGTTCCTAAGTGATTAAAATTCAAAATGTGACATTTTGGTGAATTTTATTATCTTTGTGATTTTTATTATTTTTTAATTATTAAAAATATTAAAATAATGCAAAAAATCAACTTTTTTGGAAAATTGTAATTTTAATTTTCTTAAATTCCCCTGATATCTGAGAGGCTCCAAAACCAATTTTGTGAATTTTTGAAAAGTATTTTGAAAGTTATGAATTTTTAAAGTTTAAGTTTGGCTAAATGGCTTAATCAACCCATTCTGATAGGCTAACCATGTCCAATTGACCTCAAACTTTTATGGTGGGTTCCTCTGATCCTAAAGGTCAGTGGAGAATTGATTTGAAGTCAATTTGATGTATGATTATCTCTAATTAATTAAGGTTCCATTTTGGGTGTCTAAGCCAATTAGGGTTATTACTAGTGAGTTAACTCAAAAACCATTTTTCCTAGGGTCCTCTGGTCATAAGAAACATCACCAAATTTTCCTAGAATTTATTTCACAACATGCTAATTATTAGAATTAAAATACTCGAAGAGAGACCTAGAATCGAAAAATCAATAACTCTTCATAGAGTGGCTCGACTTTGGAAAATTCAAGGAATGTTCCCAAATTCGTAGGCTTCAAAAGCCCTATGGTCTCATGCCATAGTGAATCGTATATATGCATGGAGAATTGAAATAAGTGCAGAGAGTAAATAAATAATTAAAAATAAAATACTTGATGAAATTACATGATTTCTTTTCCACATTATTCTCCCCTGTTCACTGAGCAAGAGGGTATTTTTATTTTATTTTTTTGATTTTCCTACACAAAGTTATGCATTTTTAAAGTTTAGGAAATTAAATAAATAAGAAAATCCCTATTTTTCTACTTAAGTGACGCGGCGCCACACCATTCTCGGCAGCTCCGAAAGGCCACGCGTCTCGATCCAGACCGTCAGCTCGATACACGCTCGATCCGACGACTCCCAGTCATCGTCTACGACTGGTGTGCACCCGTGACTGTCAACCTTCTAACACTAATTTCTCACTCGATTCTCAACGGATTTTCGTGTTCTTATGCTCTATGGATTCGTCTTGAGGAGACGAACACATCCATATAGTAAACATGTATTGAAATTGACTCAAATTAAATAGAGAATCTCTCTAAGCTCGGGAAGAAGAGTGAGTCCATACCTTTGCTCAGAGAAGTGAAGCGTCAATCTGAGAGTTGTGTCACCTTTGATTGGGTCCAAGCAAGCTCCAGATGAAGTCCCTTGGGCTGGTGAATTGTCCAGGTATGATTTCAACCACAACCGATTATAAAGCTTGGAGTCCGGAACGATGGGTGGCCCGGAGTTGGGGCTTTCACCTGGGAACTCCTCTCGACCTCGTGCAGGTGTGGGTGAGTTTAATTTGAATTTTGTGGAGAGTCGGGAGATGTCCTGTTTTCGGGTGGAATTTCGGCCGAGAAATCGAGCTCGTTGGTGGGGATTGGTGCAAATCGTCACCTGGGATCAACCGCTCTAAGTGTGGAGAGTGGTCCGGAACAATTTTGGCAGTGGTTTCGCAAGGTCCGGTTCAAGCACCCCTCATGGCCGAGAGGAGGCGAGGTTTAAATCAGAGAGGGCGGAGGGCCTCCTGTGGGGATTAAGGCTTGAGGATCAGCCTACTTAGGTCAAGAGAAGAACAACCATGATGGCCATCGGGCATGGCGCAGCCTCAGCAAGCTGGAATTCCAAACTTTGGTTCACATGGGTGCTCTCGGCTCGGTGGTTGCAGCGGCCGTGGTGGCCGGCCGCCTGTGGTCGTCACCCTCAAGGTCGGGAGGCTGTGGTCGGGCTTAGTGCACTAATCGGCCATGGACATGTGTAAAGGAGTTGAATCGAAATGGAATGGGGAAGGCTATTTTGGGTTCAAATGAGCCAACCCATGGATTTGGGCAAGGTTCACCACCCAAGGCCTCGGTTTTGGGCTAATAAGAATCACTGGGCCGCCCAAGAGAAAATGGTGTGGTCTCCATCCATGGTGAGGTGGCTAAGCATGGTTTAGTGTGCGACATGCTTAAGGTAAAAAAGGGTTTAAGAAAGAGATCCCCTCTCTTTCCATTAATGGTTTGGTGAGGTGGAAAGTAGATTCCATGGCTCTCATGGCTCCCATGGGGCTCATGCATGGCTTCATGGCTCCATTTGACTTGGGAAAAGTTAAGTTAGCTTTCATGGAGAAGGATTTTGTGAATTTTGGCATTTAGAGGTGATTTGGCATGAGGCTTGATTTGGAATCACTTGATGATGGGATTGGAACTTAGGGAATGACTTTGATTAAATGGATGATAAATGAAAATGTCATATGGGCTTTAGGGTAGATTTTGGGCTTTTTGAAATGGTTTTAGATGGGCTTTTAAAGTGATTTAGGGAAGTGGGTTTTTTTTTTTTTGATTTTAGGATGGGCTTTTGGGTGAAAATTTTGTGAAGGACAATGTCAAATAAATGTTACAATTGGTTTAGGGATGTTTCATGAATGGTTTAGAGTCAATTTGGTGTGATTTGGAATTGAATTGGTTTGAATTTGAGCCTCTTTGGTAAATGGCTCAATGTAGGTCAAGTTGGGCTAATTTAGGCCAACATTGGGCTAGGGTTGAAATTGATGTAAAATTAATGTTGCAAAATGTTTATGGGAGTGTTTCAAAGAGGTTTTGACTTTGGTTGGGTTTTGATTTTGGGGCTTGGGCTTATTTGGGTTAGGTTTGGGTTTAGGTCAAAATTGGGCCTTTTAGCTTTGGGTTGGATGAGTGGGGTTTGGGTCTAAATAATGGGTAAATAATGTTAGTGCTTTGTTTGTGGGGATGTTAAGGAAGGTTTAGAAAAGGTTTGGGGTTAATTGGAGTTGAATTGGGTTAGTTTGGGCTAAGTTTGGGTCATGGGTTCAAATTGGGCTTTAAGGTCAAAAGTGAAATTGGATTCAAATGCCAATCAAATTGGACTTGGATTTAGTTTAGATTGGTGTTGGGGATGCTGAATTGAAGTTTAGAATTGAATTAGACCAGAATTTGGGTCAATTGGGTAGGTTTGGTTTGACATTGGGTTCATTTTGGGTTAAAATGGATCAAATTAGGGATTTTGACAAAAGTGGGGTAAATTGACAAAATTAGCCCATGGTGTAGTTGAACAAAATGAAATTGAAAATATTTGGGATTTTCTGAAATTTTCTGGGAATTTTTAGAATTTTTGGATTTTTTGGCTAAGAGGGGTATTTTGGGTATTTGGAGGGTATTGGGGGTATTTTTGGAATTTTGAGTATTTTGGGTAAAAAAATGGTCAATTTGAGTGGTGGGAGAATGTTTGAGATTGATTTTGAGGAGTTTGGGTGATTTTGGAGAATTTTGAAAAATTTGGGTAATTTCAAGGGTTTTGGGTAGGCTACGCGGGTCTGGGATCCCGGGTGTCAAAAATTAAAAATTTAGAAAATTGAAGATTAGGTAAATATAAGTGGAATGAAATCATTTTGGTTGAGTCATGAAGCCATGTTAAGCCTATATGAGCCATGAGAGGACTCATTTTAGGCATTCACTATGTTGTTCCTAACCCTCTTAGCCAAGGGCTTAGGGGTTAAGGACCATCCATGCGAATCACCTTCACGAGTCGGAGGTCAAGTTGGGTATAGGTGTGGTTTTAGGAGGTGTGTGAAAGTGTAGTGTATAAGTGTAGTGTAAGTCAGCCCTCACTCGCACTAGAGCCACCTGCAGGGGCCCCTAAGGCCAAAGAGTCCAGTAGGAACTCATCCTTTAAACTTCCACATTTGATTTCAACCCTCTAGGTGATTAGGGGTCTACAATCGAGTTTGTGGAGTTTGAAGGGAGTTTAGAAGTGGTTTGAATTTCAAAGTGGTGGGTCCCAATTCTAGTCCTCTAGGATGGTCAAAAGAAAAGCCTAAGGCTAGATCCTAAGTACTAAAGAGGAAAGAGAAGACCTCATCAAAAATGAGGTCAACAAATTGACCCCCAATAGGTGTGGTGTGCTAACCAAGCACACCGCGCGTATTGGCATTGACCGAAAAGATCAAAGAAACAAACACAGATGTCCAAGTGACAAACTTAAGACGAAATTAAAGAATTTCCGCTGGGGAGTGTCAAGTATATCTCTGAGACTAGAGATTCCTGAACTCTCGCTGAGGAAAGGGAAAGGAGGTGAATCTCAAATCACATGATCTGGGGGAATTTCGATTTAGATTTTATTTTGTTTCAGCTTTAATTTTTGATGTGTGAGATCGATTTTAGTTTGAGTTTCAATTTAGATCGAAGTTTTGTTAAGATTAATTTGAAGGGATTTGAACTTGAAACGAAAATTGGAATTTTGTGGTTTTAGATGTAACATCTTCAACCTCAAAGGAAAATTGAATTGATTGGATTGAATCATTACAATGAGGAGAGATCTCAGAGTAATGCGGTATTGGATGTAAAATCCTTAACCCCAAAAGTTTGATTTTGATGTATTTCATTGTGATAGGGAAAAAATCCTAAAGCAATGCAGTCTCGGATGTAAAATCCTCAACCCCAAAAGTTTGATTTTGATGTATTTCATTACTATAAGGAAAGAATCCTAAAGCAATGCAGTCTCGGATGTAAAATCCTCAACCCTAAAAGTTTGAATTTGATGTATTTCATTGTGATAGGAAAGAATCCTAAAGCAATGCAAGTCTCTGATGTAAAATCCTCAACCGTAAAAGTTTGAATTCGATGTATTTCATTGCGATAGGGAAAGAATCCTAAAGCAATGCGATCTCGATGTAAAATCCTCAACCCCAAAAGTTTGAATTTTGATGTATTTCATTGCTATATGGAAAGAATCCTAAAGCAATGCAGCCTCGAATGTAAAATCCTCAACCCCAAAAGTTTGAATTTCGATGTATTTCATTGCGATAGGGAAAGAATCCTAAAGCAATGCAGCTTCTCGATGTAAAATCCTCAACCCCAAAAGTTTGAATTTCGATGTATTTCATTGCGATAGGGAAAGAATCCTAGGAATCCATGAAGGATAGGCTTATTATGCACCGCCAAAGAAAACAATCTTCTCCGGGAGATACGGTAACAAATAAAGCAAAGAAAGTTCGGGACAACGAAGAACACGAGGTCTGAGATGTGATGCGCTCTGCTCCCTTCGGCGAGATGGTGAAGGTTTCTACAACTCGCATCAGAGGTCGGCGGGGACGGAGCCGTGGTAGAGACACTAGGACAATTGGACGGAAAACCAACCATCAATGTTGATTGGGATGATAGTTCTAAAGAAGAAAAAAGAAATCGAAGCAAGAAGCGACGACAATAAGTCGAAAGAAGCCGCAATACGAATCCTCGAAGATGAAAAGAACGAAGAATACAAATCAATGTACGAGAAGATTAACCACTACGTACATACTATGACCCTAACTCCAATCCATTCTAATAAGATCGGTATGGAGGTCGAGGTACGTAGTGACGGTCTTGGCCGTCCCGAATTCTACCGTGGTGCTTCTTCCTCCAAAGCCCAAAAATAATGTACAATTCGAAGATGTCACTTCATCGATTAATGGAATTTACCTTTTGAGGTAGTACTCTCACTGTGTTCAAAATTTAATTCAGCGTGGTTTCTTACCTCGACGATGGACAAAAGGCCCGATCACAACATTTTGAAAAGTTATGGAATAACTCCGGCCGTCCTCCCGATTCGAAGTATGGACTCGGATTCGGCACGGTAGGGTCGGTTGACGATGCGGAATTTTGTAGTTGTCTTGCGAAATCAATGAAAAGCATGGAAACTACGGACGAACTCGAAGATTTACAAATTGGAGACGCTCCACGAATTCGAAGAAGAAATCAAATCTCTGATAGTGAGTTAACGGAAGTTAACTTGGGTACTAGCGAAGAGCCTAGACCTACCTTTGTTAGCTCCTTACTCAATAAAGACTCGAAGAAATAATCAAATTGTTAATGGGGTGGGAAGCATTTTTGCTTGGAACTACGATGAAATGTCGGGATTAGCCCAGAGGTTGCGATTATAAGTTAAGTGGATCTAGCACGAATTTCGATCGGACAAGGTCCCCGGAGAATGCGTACGGGGAAATCGAACAACAAGTCATAGCCGAAGTTAAAAAGCAATAGACGCTAAATTTGTCCGTGAAGAACGATACCCGACTTGGCTAGCCAACGTAGTGCCGGTCCGAAGAAGAATGGTCGGATCGGAATTTGTGTGGACTTGAGAGATTTAAACAAAGGCATGTCAAAAAAGATGAATTCCCTCTACCGATTCCGGAGCGATGATCGATATTGTGACATGAAATATTCTCGTTACGGATGGATCTTCGGGATACAGCCGGATAAAAATGGCTCCGAGAAGATGAAAAGCTTACGGCATTCGGAAGGCAGCCGTCGGAGTATTTTGCTACACGGTGATGCCATTCGGATGAGAACGCGGGGCTTAACACCCGAGCATGTGAGGAATTTTTGATGATCTCGTCTGATCAAGTCGAGTGCTGCGTGGGCCGATGTCGTCATCAAAAGCGAAGTAAAGGAAAACCTTTTGTATGATTTGAGAATTGTTTTCTAACGATTAAGACAATTTAACCTTAAGATGAATCCCTTAAAATGCGCCTTCGGCGTCACCTCGGGAAATTCTTAGGATTCGTTGTCAAACATCGTGGAATTGAAATCGACCGGGAGAAGACTAAAGCCATCTTAGAAATGCGCCTCCCAAAACCTTAAAACAACTACGATCTTTTCGAGGGCGGCATATCTTCGGCCGCTTTATCTCGGAGCACATCGAGTAGGTGTACGACCTTTCTCGGCACTAGTTAAAAGGACGCCAAATTTATTTGGGAAGAAATGCCAGAAGGCCTTCGAAGACATTAAACAATATTTAATGACACCTCTTGTCTTAGCGACCCCGAGTCTCGAGGTAGACCGCTGATACTTTACACCGCGGCTACGAAGCGACTCCCTCGAGGCCATTAGCCCGGAGTCGATGATGAGGGTAAAGAAAATGCTCTTTACTACCTAAGCGTCGTTGCCAGAACGGAAGTAGGTATACGCAATTGAAAAGCATTGTTTGGCCTTGATCTTCGGCGCACAAAAAGCTCGGGCACTACATGCTTTCTCGCCAAGGTTAACAGTCTCGGTTTAATCCATTGCAATACTTGATGACTCGTCCAACACTTCCGAGCGGACTTGCCCAGGATGGTGATGATATTGTGCAATTCGATATAACTTTCGTGCCTCTGCGTGCGTAAAGGGACAAGTCTTAGCGAACTTCCTCGCGACACATCTTTGCGTAGAATCTCCTCTCGATGACGATTTGCCGGATGAACAAATAATGAGCCTAGAAAGACCACATTAGTATACGTTGGGAATTGTATTTTGACGGAGCATCTTGACACCATAGTGAAGAATCACAAGTGATAGTGCCGTGGCGGGAATCGGGCTAATCTTTATAACCTTACCGGAGGCGGGGGATGTTAAGATACTCCTACCACTTGACGAACCGTGTACAAACAACGAAGCGGAATACGAAGCCCTCATAACGGGATTGGAATTAACCATTCGGGCGAATAACGGACATCGACATCTACGGGGATTCGCGGTTAATCATTCAACGGATACGTGGGACAATACGAGTTTTAAAACCCAGACTCGAACAATACTTCCGGTATGCCATACGGTACATTGGAACGGATTCCAAATGTGACAATCTACAAAATTCCTAGAAAGAGAATGCTTTAGCGGATGCTTTAGCCGTCTCGCGAGCCTCATTTGCAAGATGAATCGGTGGAGGTGTCGGTTCACGGACGTCGGGTCTATCACGACGACATAGACATGATACACACAAATCGGAAGAAGGAAAAGAATCGATTGCGACGGTGACGGAAAACACGAGAAGATTGGCGACGACCGACCGATGAACTACTGCCAAACGGAAGGCACGGACGATGGTCCCAGCTGTCGGATCGAAAAGAACTACATCCCTACGCATTAATAAACAACACATTATACGAAGGTCTTTTGATCGGAATGTGGTAAGGTGCCTAAGCGGGTCGAGGCTGGTGGGGGTGTTAAAGAGGTGCATTCGGGACTGCATGGCGCTCCCGCAGGTCGGGTCAATGAAGATGAATTAAAGACTAGGGTACTACGGCCCTCGATGATGGCCATTGCATGAAAATCGCCAAGAGTTTGTCATCAATGCCGAGTGCGGAATGGTTCTACACCGACCTCCCGAATGTGCTACACCGTGATTGCGTCGTGGCCGTTTGAATGTTGGGGCGCGGATATAGTGGGTAGATAGAACCATCTTCAAAAAGGACATCGTTTCGTTCTTGCGGCTACGGATTACTTTTCCAAGTGGGCGAGAAGCGAGTTCCACTTAGAGAAGTGAAAGCACACCACGTCTTTGCGGTTTTCAAGAACGAGTTGTCGTTTCGGAGTGCCGCGCGGGGATCATCTCGGATAATGGGTCGGCATTCGAGAGCACAAATCCGCCGTTTGTCGGGGAGACACGGAATCGGCGCGATACTCAACAATTTGCCAAAAGCAAACGGCCTCGGCGGGGGCTTTTAATAAAACTCTCGTTCGAATCTTAAAGAAAACCACGGACGATAATAAGAGAAACCCAGCGCGAGAAATTGTTAGAAGCCTTATGGGCCTACCGGACGACCTTGAGAACTCCTACTCGAAGCTACACCTTACGCTCGGTGTATGGGTCCGAGCGGTGTTACCTTTAGAGGTTCGGCTTCCTTCACTCGGGGTGCCGGTTGCAAACGAGATCCTGACAGAAAACGCCAATTGACTCGAAGAATTAGAAAGCACAGGAAGAGAAAAGACTTGCGAGGCGCAACGGAATTTAGAACTATACCAGTAAAATGGTTCGAAGCCCATGACAAGGCGAGTCGCGGGGCAACCCAGAGAGTTGGTGATTTGGTTCTCGTTCTCGAACTGTTCTTACTGCCATGAATAGGAGGAAAGTGAACCCACTTGGGAAGGGCCGGGTTTGTGGTTGAAGCGGTATACTCGGGGGTTCCTACCCGGCTAGTGAATTGCCGGGGAGAACGACATATGCTTAGATCAACGGACGATGCCCGAAAAAGTATTACGCTACTGATGTTTCGAAGGAATGAATTCTTCATCCACTAAGAAACACGGGTGAGTAATTACTTGTGGTTGGAGTCGAACCCAAAAATAATAAAATGTGCTAAGATAAATAAAATCATGATAATTAAGTTTTCCTTGTTTTCTTTTTCGAATCAAAATCTCTTCCCTCATCTTATCTACTTCATTCTGTTAAATTTCAAAATATAAGAATAATAAAAATGTATCTTTAATAAACATTTTCTTAATGTTCTTGTTCTTGAAGTACGACCCCGATCCTTTTCCTTGTCTTTTCGCGGGGAAATGTCGAACGGGGCGGTTGGTCTTGAACTTTAAGAATGGCGCAAGCCTTGCACTCGATGAAAAGAGAGGGTGAAAGATGGAGCGATAATCGAGATTATTTCCAGTTTCGCACCGGCGGGGCTTCTGATACGAGGAAAGTGGCCCAGGTCCCCGGTTAGCAGAAGAAGCTGCCGGACGGAGACGGTGATGAAAGTGGGTGGCCCAGAAGCCACCAATCCAACAACAAGAAGAAAAGCAAACAGAAGAGAAGACGAAAATGGAAATTAGTAGTCAGCACGGCGGAGGCCGAGCTTGTCGGCCTTGGCCGCCGCGAGATTCAAGAAGTGCGGAGAGCTACTCTCCTTGGCATAGCAGAAAAATAAGAATCGCCGTGTCAAGTAGATGTTAACAAAACTAGGCGCGGACCGGCCCAGCGACGAGACAATTGCTAATGCCGGCACATACACTTCAAGGACAGGTTCACCGGGAACTGGCGAAGAGGCCCGGCTCATGGCCAACGAGAAGAACCGGGGAAATCTCCGAGAAGATCGGAAGAAGAAGGCTACCACGCCCTGGGATAGAACCACCGGCGGTGCATGACCTTGTTGCGGGAAGCAACCCCCGGGGATCTCCAAAAGTAGATATCATGCCCCGGGCGGGGTATGCGGGGGAACGTGAGGGATTGAACCATATATCCTATGATATGTCGCAAGGCCTCGCCATGCGGATCATTCGCCGGAATACGAGTTTGGAGAGGATGCGAGGAATGTTGAAAGCTTTAGATACTTGAGGAAGATTAAAGGAAGAAGAATCGACATCTTCAGAAGGCCTCGAGCTACACAGAACGTATTCTCGGAGTATGAGCAATGACAAATCGTGGTATGCGGGATACGAAAAGAATGGGCGAAGCCGAGCCCTTTGAGAAAACACACCACTCGGAACCCGGAGATGGATGCCGGGGAAAGGAAGAATCCTTGTCTGATGCGGATGCGCCTTTCTGACTTTCTTGAAGACGAGAAGGAAGCCCCTGGGGAATACTTCGTCATGGGCGAAGTGGATCCGTGCCATTAGTTATCAAGAGAATGGTAAAAAGATTGATAACATGGAGAATGCTGTAGAGCGGTGCATGCCGTGTTTGCATTATCGAAGCATCTCTGAAACGGTGTTGCATACCGCATATTGATCACCACGACTTCGTCGGACAACTGCACGGTCTCTTTCTTGAATGAGTGCGACATCATGTTCGGATCGACCTCCGGATAGCGGAGGCCGGGTGAGTTAGAGGCCGATGAATACCTTTACCGGTGGGTTAAGATCATGATGCTACCCAATTAGCGGGCCGGATATCGCAAAACATTGCATACCGGGGTGCAGTGGAGCGAATCTCGGTTACTTTCGGGAGGATGGACGACGGCAAAATACCTTACCATTTCCGACGGATCCGGAGGCTAGAACCTCGGCCTTACGGCGCTGAGTTACATGGGAAATATCGCACCTCCGATGTACATCCAGCAGCATCCTTGCCAAGGATGGCTTGGAAGGTGATGTTATTGACCATGTACCTCACTATTCGGACATGGATTTTTGACGGATGATTCTTTTGATGGATCAGCAAGATCATACACGAGTGGATTTTGAGTCTACATGGATTGTATGAAATATATTCAGGATGAAGGTTGTACGAGCGTATTTTTGACATGATTGGAATGAAAGTGACCATGTCACGTTTTTGGCCTTCACCTCTTTTGTGCAAATTGATTGGGAAAACGCCATTAAGTTAAATGAACCGAACGAAAGAACGAGAAAGAAAAAAAAAAGAGAATAAAAGAAAACTTTTTTAAAAAAAAATGCGAAAAATGACAAACATAGGGATTCTACATGAACATTAAATAAACAATAAAATAAAATTTGAACCATTAAAAGATAAACGAAATCAACACAAATCTCAAATTCCATCCTTCCAGGCTTAATCGAATTCCATCCTTCCAGGCTTCAAAATCGAATTCCATCCTTACGAATTTCCGTCGAATTCTCGATCAAATCCAAATCCAATCTCGGTGAGTTTCAAACTTGATCTCAGAATTTCAAATCAAATCTTAAATCCGTTTCAATCGAGTTGAACTCATCCTTCCAAATTTCCAAATTCAATCTTTCGGGCTTAAGTCTCGAATTAAATTCAAATTCAATTTCTTCGGATCTCGAATCAAATATCAATCGAATTAAATTCAAACTTTTGGGTCGAGGATTTTACATCCCAATTGCCTTTGCTAGGATTCTTTTCTTTGTGCAGCGAAATACATCAAATTCGAATCTTTTGGTCGAGGATTTTTATCAGAAGCACTTGCTTGCTTTAGGATTCTTTCCTGTGCCTTTGAAATACATCGAATTCGACCTTTTTGGGTCGAAGTTTTACATCCAAGAGGCTACCTTTGCTTTAAGTTCTTTCTGTGCCTTTAGAAATACATTAAATTGGAGAATCTTTTGGAGTGCCGAGGGATTTTACATCCAGTACCTTTGCTGAGTTCTTTTTCTGTTAACGGCTGAAATACATCGAGTTCGAATTTTTGGGTCGAGGATTTTTACGTCGAAGCACCTTTGCTAGGATTCTTTTCCTCTTGCCTTTGAAGTACATCAAATCAAACTTTTGGGTCGAGGATTTTACGTCAATTTGCATTGCTTTAAAGTTCTTTTCCTGTTACCTTTGAAATACATCAAAATCGAACTCTTTTTTGGGGTCGAGGATTTTATATCAAAAGGCACCTTTAAGTTCTCTTCTGTTGGCGAAATCATCGAAATCAAACTCTTTTAGATTCGAGGATTTTACGTCCAAGCTACCTTTGCTAAGTTCTTTTCTGTTACTTGTGGAAATGCATCGAATTCGGCTTTTGGGTCGAGGATTTTACATCCAGAAATGCCTTTTAAGTTCTCTTGCCTATTACCTTAAAATATAAAATTTCAGCTTTTTAGGTAATTTATCAAAGGCACCTTCTTTAGGATTCTCTTCCTATTGCTTCAGAAATACATGAAATTCAAACTTTTAGATTAGGATTTTATCGGCGCCTTTGCTAGGATTCTCTTCTTTATTACCTTTGAAATACATCAAATTCAACTTTTGGGTTGAGGATTTCATCAGTACCTTTGCTTTAAGTTTATTTTCCTGTGCCTTGAAATACATCAAATCAAAATTCAACCTTTGGGTCGATGATTTTACATCCCGGTAACATTGCTTTTAGGATCTTTTCCCTTTATCGCAATGAAATACATCACATCAAAATCAAACTCTTGAGGTTAAGGATTTTACATCCAACACTTGCTTTGCTCGAGATCTCTTCTCATTGCGACGATTAAATCATCGATTCAATTTTCTTTCGAGGTTGGAGATGTTACATCGACCTCGAACTTCCGATTTCGATTTAGATGAATCCTCGAATTAATTTTGACAAAACTTCAATCTAAATCAAAACTCCAAACTAAAATTTAAACTCACACATCGAAGCTTAAATTGAAACAAAATAAAATCTAAGTCGAAATTCCCAGATCATGTGATTTTAGGATTTACCTCCTCTTCCTTTCCCTGAGCGGGGGATTCGAAGTCTCGGTTTCGGAGATATCCGCCGGCCGCTACCGGCGAAGGCTTTCTTACACTTCGTCCTAAGTTCGTCATGGACATACGTATTCCGTTTTGTTGATCGCTTCGGTCAACACCTGATACACGCGGTGTGCTCCGTCGGCTCACCACACACCTATTGGGAGTCCATTTGTTGACCTCATTTTTGATGAGGTCTTCACTTTCTTCTTTTAGTGCTTAGGATCTAGCCTTAGGCTTTTCCTTTGACTATCTTAGAGGACTAGAAATTAGGACCCGCCTTTTAGAATTCAAACCACTTCCTAAACTCCTGAAACTCCACAAAACTTGACGTATAGACCCACTAATCACTGAGGTTGAAATCGGAAATGTGGAAGTTTAAGAGATGAGTTCACATAGGACTCTTTATTTTCCAGGAGGCATACAGGTGGCACAGTGCGGTGAGGGCTGACTTACACTACACCTACACACTACACTCCACACACCTCCTAAAACCACACCCTTCAACTTAACCTCCTAACTCATGTAGGTGATTCACATGGATGGTCCTTTAACCCACTAAGCCGCCGGTAAGAGGGTTAGGAACAACATAGTGAATGCCTCGAATGAGTCCTTTCATGGCTCATATGGGCTTGAAATGGCTTCATGGCTCAACCAAAATGATTTCACCCCATTCAAATTCACCCGATCTTAAATTTCCCAATTTTCCCCGATTTTGACACGAGACCACCTGCCTCACCCAAGCACCCAAAACCGCCGAAATTACCCAATTTTTGCAAAATTTCCAAATTACCCAAATTTTCCAAAATCAATCCCAAACATCTCCAAACCCTCCAAATTGACCATCTATATCCAAAAATACCAAAAATTCCAAAAATACCCCCGATACCCTCGAATACCCAAAATACCCTTCTTGGCACAAAAATCCAAAATTCAGAAAATTCCCAAAAAATTCCAGAAAATCCCAAATATTCCCAATTTCATTTTATCCAACTACACCATGGGCCAATTTTATAATTTACCCTACTTTTGTCCAAAACCCCCAATTGACGTTTAACCCAGAAGTGAACCCAGTATTAAACCAAACTATCCAATTGACCCAAGGTGGTCCAATTCAATTCTAAACTTCAATTCAACATTCTCAATACCAATTTAGACCAAATCCAAGTCCAATTTGATTGGCATTTGGATCAATTTCACTTTGGGCCTTAAAAACAATTTGGACCCATGACTGACAGCCCCAATTGCTTGATTGACTCCAATTAACCCCCAAATCTTTTCTAAACCTTCCTTAACATCCTCATAAACAAAACACTAACATGATTTGCCCAAGATTTTGACCCAAAGCACTCAATTCAACCCAAATCAAAAACTGGAATGCAGCCCTAAGCCTTAATCTAACCCGAATAGGCCCCAATTATCGAAATTAAAACCTGACAACCAAAACCTCTTTGAAACACTCCCATAAACATTTCTTAACATTTATTTTACATCAATTTCAACCCTAGCCCAACATTGGCCCAAGTTAGCCTAATTTGACCTACATTGGCCCATTTACGAATAAACCCAAAGGTCGGCCATTCGAGCCAGACGCCAAATATTTATTTCAAATTATTCATGAAACATCCCTAAACCAAAACCAACAACTATTTGGCCCAAACTTCGACAAAAAATTCCCATCCTTGAACACATCCTTAAACTTAAAAACTACTTCCTTAAACCTTCTTGCTTCCATTTCCTTGAAATTCCAAGGAAAAGCCCAAATCTACCACAAAAGCCCACATGACATCATTTGTCATCCATTTAATTAAATCCATTACCTAAGTCCTAAAATCATCATTGAATTATTCCAAATGAAGCTTCATCCAAATTCCCATCAAATTACCAAAAATTTCTTAAAACTAATTTTTATGAAATTGACTCGGCTTTCTCGAGAAACTGAAAATAATGACGTACGGGGCTCCATTGTGAAGCCACCGCAGAGAAACATAGGAGGCTTGACATGTAATAATGCCATTAATGGTAAAAAGGAGGGGCTCCTTTCCTAATCTTTCATTAAGCTTTTTTACCTTAAGCATGTCGCGCACTAATATGTTTAGCCGCCTCATCATGGATAGAGACCACACCACTCCTATTGGGCGTAGCCCAGGCGATCCTCTCATTGAAATCGGAGCCATGGGGAGGTGGCAAAACCCAGGTGGGTTGACCCATTTGGACCCAAAATAGGCTCATCCCCCATTCCATTTCAATCCGAGCTCCTTCTGGCATGGCAATTGCCAATTGATTGCACAAGCCACCGGCCACGACCCACACACAGCGAACGAGGTGACGACCACCAGCGGCCCGTGGCCACCCGGAGCCGCCGGAAAAGCACCATGGCCGAGAGCTCGCATGGTGACATTGAAATTCTCACTTGTTGAAAGTACACTTACAAGCATCACAGTAGTCCTGTCGTCCCGTCTTCTCTCGCAGGCTTGTTGATCTGACCCCCAACTCCCTGCGAGAGGCCTTCCACCCTCTCTATTTAAACTCCGCCCCTCTCGGCCATGAGAGTCTTTGAAACAAAAACCTTAAGAGCTACGCAAAATCACTCCGGATCACTCTGCACATAGAGCGCACAGTCAACAAATTCCGGCCCCGATTCCTTGGGCGAGCCCGATTTTGAGCTGAGCTTTGTGAAAAAACCGGGACACTTCTCAACGGTGATCAATTCCCAAATTGATTGGCTACACACCTTCACCGGACGAGGGAAGGTGTCAGCACAAAGCCCATCTCAAGGCGCGCCGGTTATACGGCCTCCGGCTTTGTGATCGGGCTTGGTCGAAATCATATCCGGACAATTCACGGACAAGGAGACTTAAATGCGGAGCTGCTTTAGGACACGTCAGAACATGACTCTCGGATTGAAGCCACACTTCTACGAGAGCAGTATGGTAACTCTTTATCCAGAGCTTTTGAAGATTCTACATTTCAAATGCCTTGGTTCAATGCATGTTAAGCTAGTATAGATGTGTTCGTCTCTTGAGACGAATCCATGAAACAAGAACATAAAAATCCATTGAGTATCGAGTGAGATATTAAGGTTTAATGTGGACGGTATCGGGTGAGGACACTTGGGAACGATGAACGGATGTGCCGAATCCATTCAATACACGCGCGGACGAACGGCTCGGATGGCGTCGGACCGAGAAACGGTGCGAGAACCGCGGGGCCCGGGGCTGGCCGGCTCGAGTGGCGGCGTCGGATGGGGCATGGCCGTGGCCTTCGGAGGCTAGAGGATGCGGCGGCGCGTGGATAAATAGAAAATTAGGGTATTTTCTTATTTATTTAATTCTGTAAACTTCAAAAATCAACCTCTTCTTTGTGTAGAAAAATCACAAAAATAAAATAAAAATACCCTCTTGCTCGGTGAACGGAGGAGAATAATGTGGAAAAGAAATCAATTAATTTCATTAAGTATTTTATTTTTTATGATTTATTTACTCTCTGCATACATTTAATTCTCCATGCATGTATACAATTCACCATGGCATGAGACCATAGGAGCTTTTGAAGCCTACGAACTTGGGAACATTCACACAGATTTTCGAGGTGAGAGGAGCCATCTACGTGAAGTTATTTTAAAATGCATGTTGTTGTTTTGAGTATTTTAATTCCAAAAATTAGCATGTTGTGAAATAAATTCTAGAAATATTTGGTGATGTTCCTTATGACCGGAGAACTCTAGGAAAAATAGGACCGATTCATTCCTCGAATTAACCACTAATTGAAAACTATAAACACCCAAAATAGGTCTTTAATTAATTAGAGTTAACTTCGGGCATCAAATTGACTTGAAATCAATTCTCCACTGACACTTTAGGATCGAGAGGGCTCCATAATAAAAATTTGAAATTCGGTGGAGGGCAGTTAGCCACACTAATTGGGTTAGTCGACCGCTTAGCCATTTTAAACTTTAAAAATTCATAACTTTTAAAATACTTTTTAAAGTGCTTACACGAGTGGTTTTGAAGCCTCTACGATATCGGGGGAACCTAAGAAAATTAAAATTTCAATTTTTCTAAAAGTTGATTTTTAATAATATTTTAATATTTTTAATAATTAAAAAATAATAAAAATCACAAAAATAATAAAATTCACGAAAATGTCACATTTTGAATTTTAATCACTTAGGAACAAATCCCACATTTTTCTAGGTCTATTTAGTGAGATATTGAATTTTAAAGCCTGAGAGTAATTTAAAATAAAAAAAATGTATTTTCTAACATTTTCACTAAAATAATTATTATAAATCATAGAAAAATCGGAAAATTGCAAAATTTGATTCTACGGTTTCCTTGATATCGAGAGAGATTTTTGAAAAATATAAAATTCATTTTTCAACATTTATTTTATTTTTAAATTAATTAACACTCCAAAACCCAAAATAATTATAATAAAATAATATAATTCAAAAAAATCACCAAAATTAGTCCAAGTGGTCCTCTGGTCATTAGGAATGTCCCTAATTTTCTTAAGGACGAAACTCTCTTTTGGTCATGTTATCAAATTTTCATAAATCTCTATTTTCCACCAAAAATAATTATATAAATAAATTAAATACGGAAAAATCACATTTTCTCCTCTCATGTCTTTATTGACATATGAGTGAAGTCACATAAAAATTCGAGTTCATTTTAAGTTCAATTTAG
Source organism: Papilionanthe hookeriana x Papilionanthe teres (assembly GCA_022702705.1). Lineage (NCBI taxonomy): Eukaryota > Viridiplantae > Streptophyta > Magnoliopsida > Asparagales > Orchidaceae > Papilionanthe > Papilionanthe hookeriana x Papilionanthe teres. The sequence goes on along the minus strand of CM040435.1, from coordinate 58,695,370 downwards.
TGAGTTATGAAATTATTAAGCTTAAGGGTAAAATGGTGATTAAAATCTTTTAATCCTTAATTAAAACTTTAGGTTTTTAATAAAAATTTAACAAGTAAAATATTTGATCCTAATCTGATTTGGATGATTGAAATTTAAATGATTAAAGGATAGAAACCCATTAAGCAATTTTAAATAATTAAAACCTTAATTAAATAATTGATTAAATTTGGAAGAATAATAAAATTGGAATCATTAAAATAAGGGATATTTATTGGAAGAGATTTATTCTTTAATTTAAAAATCCTAAATTAATTATCTCATTAATATTCAACTTAATTAAAATGATAATTCAAATTCAAAATATTAAAAGAACTTAATCATTAAACTTAAAATCCAAATTATTAAACTCTTTAAAAATTTCAATTAAAATTAAAAATAGTAAATTAAAGATAAATTAAATTAAAATTAAATTAAATTTAATAATTAAATTAAATTAAGACAAATTAAATTAAATTAAATCAAATTAAAATTATTTAAATTAAATTAAACAATTAAATTAAATTAAATTAAATTAAAATTAAAATTAAATTAAATTAAACAATTAAATTAAATTAAATTAAATTAAATTAAAATTAAATTAAATTAAATTAAACAATTAAATTAAATTATACAAATTAAATAATTAAAATTAAATTAAATTAAATTAAACAATTAAATTAAATTAAATTAAGTAATTAAATTAGATTAAATCAAATCAAATTAATTAAATACCAAATCGAATTAAATTGAAGCTTATGTTAAAAGTTTAAATTAAAACTCGATTAAATTAAATTGAATTAAATATAACATCACACAAAAACGAAGAAAAATAAATTTAAAAACAACTTGAACACTATTCCAAATTTAAACTCTTTAACAATAGAATCGTTTTGAATACTTAACTTACCCTTGAAAGCTTTAGTTATTATAGCTCCTAAATAAAACATTAAATGAAATGTTACTTCGCTTATAGGATATTGAATGTCTAGTTCAACGGAAACAGGTAACGATAAGAACTTGAAATTCAGACTGATCGATTCATTTATATAATTAAATTCGTTTGGACTTAAAACAATCCTAGAAATATTGAAAAGATGTTTAAGATTCTTCTTAAGCACTTCCTCGATATGATAGGATATTTATAAGAACAATTGAGCAATTGTCCTTTGATGAAGAAAATCGTCCTTTAAACGAAAGCAAAGAACACAGACGTCATAGGAAATGACTAAGTATAGGATAGGAATTTGGTAGAAAACCATAACCTTTCCCTTAGCTTTACCTAGGAACTTGCTTAAATATGCTAATTGTGTTTTAAGTGCGGTTTGGGATGACGGGAAGACCCTCAGGAGTAACGCATTTGTATTATTACGGTTACTTTCACCGCAATTTATTTTCCGACAATTTACATTATTACGGTTACTTTATTGCAAGCTAACGTTTATTTTTTTCTTGCATGATAAAACAAATACATTTGCATGAAAACCCGCACCTTTAGGATAGCCTAAGCGAAACCAAATTAAGTTAAAAAGTCATTCTGAAGATAAAATTCACGCCCTGACATTTGAAAATATAAAACAACTCGAAAATTTAATGTAGAACGGAACACAAAAACTGATTACAACTAAATTAAAACGTCTGTTGGATGATCGGGAATACCTCGGATAGTGTAACCTCGTGTTGCTAACGGGATTTCCCATGGTGCAAATGAAAAAGTGTGGAACTCATTCGATTGAGTTTAGCAAATTCATACGGGTAAGTGAATCCAGATAAAAATAATGATGCGGAAGGATGGAGCGAGTAGGATCTTAAACGGTATGCGTTATAATCAACTTTTAAGATTTGTTTTAAATAAAACATAAAAAACAGGAAATTAAGACTTCTCTAAACCAAAACACTTTTCTCAACTCCCGATTTATGATTTCTAAAACTAAACCTCTCGCAACAACAAGGAGCTCGGAGCATGGTGGGCAAGACGACCATCGTCATCGAGCAAACACCGAGTCTACTTCAACAAAACTTTCCTAGAATTAAAACAACCAAGCCATAGGACTTCGAGGTAGCTTGCCTAGTGCAACATAAATCCTCAACTCTTCGTTAGGCATTTGCATTGCAAATTAAGCCCTAACCGGTCTTAGGATTCCGAGGTAGTCGTCCGATACGACAATAAACCCTCACATCTTCTAGAGCTATTTGTTTGATTTTATCATACAAATATAAGCCCTAATTAATTGAAATTGGCAAGATTGAAATATCAAATAAACATTAGGACTTTCCTAAATTCAAGCCAAACGATAGGATAGTCGGGAAATTATCGAAGTTCACTTCGAATCAGTGATTTCTCCTACCTTTCTTCCTTTGGATTCACAAAACAAAATGTTCCAAAAATTTGATCCATTCCCTATTGAAACTCCAAAATTCAATCTTTGAAAACCTTAAACTTTGAAATTCTTGAGAGCGAGAATCATTGATTATTATCGAGAGTTTTCTTAGGTGATTCCCGTCACTTAAGATGTAATTAACTATAGGGGCTTGCCCTTATAGGGAATTTTAAAGAACCCGGGTAATATAAACCCTGTTTAATGTTTTCATATTAAGCGGGGAAACTTGTCGGCTTATAAAATTGGTTCGCGAGACCAAACGGATGTCACTAATCTTCTAGTTTATTTAATCAAGCCCCACCATCGAGCGGTGTGTCTATCCTTAGGGATAGATACACGGTTTGTGGTGCGGTGCTCGTTTATATAAACTATTTGGGATGTGAGGTCGGTTTAATCTCATATCTTAAAACCTTCAAATTTAAAATTATTTTCAAAATCAAATACTACTTTTCAAATTATTTATTTTAATTAAATTAAAAATTCGCCGACAGATTTCTGTTAGGCGACCCCTCTTCAAAATAAAACACGACCTAAAAATATGCCGACAGGATTTCTGGCGACTCCGCTGGGGAATATTCCTCTCTCCATTATAATCAAATAATTCTGCTTTCAAAAATCGGTAGTATATCCATGTCCCTAATGGATCAAACTACCCTTCTTTCCGTTGGAATACTATGTTCATTTCTATCTTGAACAAGTATAGCCAACATTCTCTCGGATTTAGGAGCCACTTGTTTAGACACCCCTAAACAGAGAGGTTCCGAGATCCTTTTACCTCATTTCGAGGTGGGGTGGACCCCAATAGGTGTTAGTTTAGGAGTGATCCTTCGAGTCGGGAAGTCTTGCTTAAGACTTTCTTTTCCTTTCCGAATCGGATTCCTTACCTTCTCTACACCTTTGAACATTCCGTTCTAAATAAACAAACCCTCTAATAAGTGATTCTTTTAACAAATGATAAATACATGAACAAAGAATGAGTTCGGACTCTTTTCAATTCCTTTCTTTTCGTCCTGAAGAAAAGAAGCATAACTTGGGACTGACAACCAGAATCTACCTTGCAGAAATGGAAGCCCCGAAACTGATTTTCTCCTTCACCAACGGACTGGACTTCGCCGTCTATAAGGATGAGCTGCCCGACAATGGGGTCATCCGATTTGGACGAGGATTTGAAAACACGAACGTCAAAGTCACCGACGTCTCCCTCTTTGCACCGACGAACAAGGTATCCGAAGCCGAGGAACCACCGCTCGAGTTCAACCTTAGGTCGACCCAAGAGTTTCCTCCCTGCAAAGGGTCCCGACTAGGAGGAATACCGCCGTCCGCGGGAGGACCGTTCTCACTACCCCCACTCGGTCTAGTTGTTTCCGCACCTACCCCGACTTCGCCAAATCAAAGGGGAAAGGAATCCGGAACTATGATAAACCCGTTGCACGTGGAGGGTACGGATCTTCTCGTAAGACCTTCGTCTTCGAAATCGGGTCCGAGTTCGAAGATTCCTTCGCCGACAAAGACCCAAAGAAGAAATAGAAATAGAAGGATCGCCGGGGAAGCCGTAGCTGCCGAGATTGCCTTCTCGGAGGAAATTCCGGAGTTGCCGGAATATACACGGCTACCGAATATACACCACCGCCCGACTACATACCACTTTTGGGAGGAAGCGGGTTCCATCCCCTCTCCGCCGCGAGAGGATGAGGAGAATGTTCGCAAGATTCTTCGCCACATTACCTCGGCCCGCATACTACAACGATAGCCGCAAGAAAAGAACTAGAACTACGCCGTTTGCTCGACTGCAAACTTTGGTAGAAAAGCTAGCGAAGAAGGAAAATTGCCCGTGTCGGAAATTCTACGAAGGATAGGACGGGTGCCGATCAAATCCCGTCTTGGGCCCCGAGTAGAACCCGCCGTCATGATAGAAAAGCCAAGCAAGAGAATGAAGGCTAGCCCGCCTGTCGTAGTATCGGGGTTACGGATTAGGGAGGATACCACCTTCCGGACATTTGGCCGATAGACCATCCGGTCATAGACCTTCTGCTGCTAGAAGGATGGTGTGGCGTCCCACTACGGGGCGATTGAGGCCGAAACGAGCGGCCCGAGAAAGAAAGTCTCGCCGGGAGGCTGGAATGCGAAGAAAGTGCTACTACGATGAAGGGGACTCGTGAAAAAAGGACCCGGCAACCATCGCATGACAACCACAAAGATACACGAAAGCTCCGCTAGAAGATGCCATGGAAAAGTTGAGAACCGACATCCGACGGTTGGCAAAAGAAAGAGAAGAAAAGTTCGGAGACGAGATCGACTCATCGGAATTCATGGACAATGAATATGCGGAAATCAACATGGTTGAGACACGAGCTTCATCATCTTCTCAAGGTGCTCCTGCGGCCGCAGAAGAGAGGAGCCGGAGCGATGAAGAGACGGCTTCAGGAAAAGGACAACACGATCGCTCAAATGGCGAAGAGAATGGAAGAGATGGCCGTAGCTCTAGCCACTCTCCAAAGTCAAGTACAACCACATAGAGAGACACCCCCAGAAGTCATTCACCTCGTAGACGGAGGGAAGGAAATTACATCCGTCAATGGGGATGACCGAGTCGAAAAAGGATACAACACAAAGTATGATCCCCGAAAAGGATATCAAGAACTTGGTAGAACGACGAGGTGCGAGAAGCCCTAGCACAATCGAAGAACGGGACATCTATTCGGACGGGTAGACCTTACCCGGAAGAATTCGACGCTGTCCAATACCCGAAGGGCTTCGTACCACCTCTCGTTTAAGACCTTCGACGGAACCGGGAACCCCGACGGCATGTTGCACACTTTCGTGCCGGTTGTTGCAATGCCGGCGGGAGCGATGCGCTACTCTTCCGACGGTTTGTTAGCGATGCGTCGGGGATCGCCTTCGGCCGGTATGCGAGATTACCCAACGGATGCGTAAAGACATTCTCGGAGCTAGAGAGCCTCTTCATTAAGCGATTTGCGGAGCTCGGCACCACATCACTATAGGTGATTTAGTGGTAGAGAAACAAAGACCGAATGAAACTCTAGTGGATTACATACTTCGATGGAGAAATTTAAGTATGAAGTGTGAACCACAAGCTGCAAGAACAACATGCGATCGGCATCTTGCTTAAAAGCATTCACGGCCCGATAGCACTTCTCCTCAAGGGATTCACTATTAAGACTTTTGAGAAGTTGTTAAGCAAGGCCGGAAGCTTGCAAGAAGAGGCGAAGCAATTAAGTTTTGCCGACAAGACGGACAAGCGAAGCCGGTGAAGAATTTCGAAAAGAAATGCGGGGTCGTTGCGAGCAATTGACAAAGGCAAACAACCGATGCAAATACCACCGAACGGCCGCAGCAACCACAACAAAATTACCGGCAACCCCGGTCCAGCTATCGATCGTCTCCGCAGGTATGAACAACCGTCTCGTCCGCAACGTACATTGAGGGAGCTTCGAGCGAGAGAATATCCGTTCAAAAATGAAGCGTACCGAAGATGTTCCGTAGCTTAATAAAAACTCCGGATTTCCAGCTGCCGAGCCCAAAAGACCGAGAGGAAGTCAACAAGAAAGGTGATCCCAACTTTTGCCCCTACCATCGGATGCTTGGGCACAAGATAGAAGACTGCATTACCTTCAAAAGTTGGCTCAACGACAACCTTCGGAAAGGAAATATAACAATCCCGAAGGAGTACATGAAGGAACCCCGAAAGGAGGTTCCGTCGATGTTATCTCAACCGATCCCGTCGTTCCGATAGATCCCTATGCAACCAACGATGGATGGACTACCGCTCGGACGAGATCTTCGAAGAAGATTTTGAGACAACATCCGAACCGCTTCGGTGCGAGCTTCAATTCGAGTTCGAGACCCGTTAAGCCGGTACTATCACTTGCGATAGAAGAACCACCTCGACGAGGAGACAATCGAAGAGAAGAAGAAAATTGACGAAGAAGAGGGTCCGAGATTCCTAAGGCTAGACTAGGGGCTGCTTATCCTAGGATAGTTGTTTCCGATTCGGGGGAGAAATCCCTCGAACCTCTCGATTTTGTATGATTATCTCGCTCACTTCGGTGGGATCATATAATGATAAGGGTGATGGCGTTGGCTACGTTTTGATCGTTTCTAACGATTACGTAACTAGCGACAATCCGAGCGTCGATTTCGATACCAACAACAATTCTCGAATCATACATGATCTCGACGATCACAATGACGAAGAAGGCATCCATCAAGGAGGCTACGAGAGTTCAACAAGCAACGGATCTATCCGTGAGTTTCGAGGAGCTCCGAGTTACGATAGAGTTAGAGCCTTCGATTTTGAAGATAATCCGAAGAGCCGATCATTCCGATTCGGGAGGAGACACCGACAAACTCGATACTAGATTCGGAAGAAATTAAGAAGTCAACCTAAGAAGTGGAAAAGTTCTACCTCCAAGAATGGGTCCAAAAGACAAAGGAAAGCAGGTGGTTGTTCAAGAAGAACCAACCCCAGCAGAAGACATACCCATTCGAGAAGAAGCCGAGACGCATGAGAACAAAGTGGACTACAACGTGCTAGCCCATCTTAGAAAACTACCGGCCAAACTGAGCATTTACGACGCTCTCATCTTATCGAAGGAGATGAGAGAAGCTCGATCGAGGCCTTACTTAATCCGGAAATTTGCTTAGCTCAAATGGCCGGAGATTCCTTGGATGAGGTTTGCTCGTTAAAGGAACGACGAGGTGTCACCTTCACGGACAATGACCTACTACTTGGGACAGCGAGATCACAACCGACCGTTGTACATTTCGGTTACAATTGGGAAGTTTACGCTCTCCAGAGTTTTGGTGGATCCAGGAGCATCAATCAATATAATGAGTCTTCGAACACTAGCATACTTGGAAATTGATGCTCGTGAGCTCGAGGCCGACAAAATGTTATTAAGAGGATTCAACCGAAAGGAGAAAGAGCCCTCGGGTCAATAACGCTACCGATGAAGACCGGTGATTTAGCAAAGACAACCGCAAAATTTCATATAATCGATTCGAAACGTCGTTTAACGCTCTCTTGGGCCGACCATGGATACATGAAAACGAGGATGGTACCATCATCTCTACACCGAGTGCATCGAAGTACTACGATGGAGGGGAACGAGTGCATCAAAGGTGACTTACAACCATTCTCCGTACATGAAATTGGAATCCATGAAGATGCGACTTATTATGCACCGCCAAAGAAAACAATCTTCTCCGAGAGATACCGTAACAAATAAAGCAAAGAAAGTTCGGGACAACGAAGAACACCGAAGTTCTAGTCCAACGATCACTCACCACTCCCTTCGGAGAGATGGTGAAGGTTTCTCCACAACTCGCATCCGAGGTCGAGGCCGGGGACGAGGCCGTGGTAGAGACACTAGGACGATTGGACGAAGAAACCAACCATCAATGTTGATTGGGATGATAGTTACGAAGAAGAAAAAGAAATCGAAGCAAGAAGCGACAACAATAAGTCGAAAGAAGCCGCAATACAAGATCTCCCTCGAAGATGAAAAGAACGAAGAATACAAATCAATGTACGAGAAGATTAACCACTACGTACATACTATGACCCTAACTCCGATCCATTCTAATAAGATCGAGGGTATGGAGGTCAAAGAGGTACGTAGTGACGGTGCAAAGCCGATCAAATTCTACCGTGGTGCTTCTTCCTCCAAAGCCGAAAATAATGTACAATTCGAAGATGTCACTTCATCGAATTAATGGAATTACCTTTTGAGTGGTACTCTCTCCGTGTTCAAAATTTAATTCAACGTGGTTTCTTACCTCGACAATGGACAAAAGGCCAATCACAACATTTTGAAAAGTTATGGAATAACTCCGGTCGTCCTCCCAATTCAAAGTATGGACTCGGATTCGGCACGGTAGGGTATGTTGACGATGCGAATTTTGCTTGGTTGTCACTTGCAAATCCAATGAAAACTGCATGGAAACTACGGACGAACTCGAAGATTTACAAATTGGAGACGCTCCACCAGAATTCGAAGAAGAAATCAAATCTACTGATAGATGAGTTAACGGAAGTTAACTTGGGTACTAGCGAAGAGCCTAGACCTACCTTTGTTAGCTCCTTACTCGATAAAGAAGACTCCGAAGAAATAATCAAATTGTTAATGGAATTTAAGGACTCGTTTTGCTTGGAACTACGATGAAATGCCGGATTAGCCCCGGAGGTTGCGGTCCATAAGTTAGGAGTGGATCCTACTTCGTTCCGGTCGGACAAGGTCCTAGAAGAATGCGTCCGGAAATCGAACAACAAGTCATAGCCGAAGTTAAAAAGCTAATAGACGCTAAATTTGTCCAGTGAAGAACAATACCCGACTTGGCTAGCCAACGTAGTGCCGATCGAAAGAAGAATGGTCGGATCAGAATTTGTGTGGACTTCGAGAGATTTAAACAAGGCATGTCCAAAAGATGAATTCCCTCTACCGATTCCGGAACCGATGATCGATATTGCTTCGACACATGAAATATTCTCATTCATGGATGGATCTTCGGGATACAACCGGATAAAAATGGCTCCAAAAGATGAAAAGCTTACGGCATTCGAACGCCGATCGGAGTATTTTGCTACACGGTGATGCCATTCGGATCGAAGAACGCGAGAGCAACTTACCAAAGAGCAATGACAAGAATTTTTGATGATCTCATCCACAATCAAGTCGAGTGCTACGTGGACGATGTCGTCATCAAAAGCAAAGTAAAGGAAAACCACCCGTATGATTTGAGAACTGTTTTCGAACGATTAAGACAATTTAACCTTAAGATGAATCCCTTAAAATGCGCCTTCGGCGTCACCCCGGGAAATTCTTAGGATTCGTTGTCCGACATCGTGGAATTGAAATCGACCCGGAGAAGATTAAAGCCATCTTAGAAATGCCGCCTCCCAAAACCTTAAAACAATTACGATCTTTTCAAGGGAAGCTCGCATATCTTCGACGCTTTATCTCAAACCCGTCGAGTAGGTGTCGGCCTTTCTCGGCACTAGTTAAAAAGGACGCCAAATTTATTTGGGAAGAGAAATGCCGAAGGCCTTCGAAGATATTAAACAATATTTAATGACACCTCCTGTCTTAGCGACCCCAGATCTCGGAGTAGACCGGCGATACTTTACACCGCGGCTTTAGACGACTCCTCGGAGCCCCGTTAGCCTGGGTCGATGATGAGGGTAAAGAAAATGCTCTTTACTACTTAAGCCGTCGTTTACTCCCGACGGAAGTAAGGTATCCCGCAATTGAAAAGCATTGTTTGGCCACGATCTTCGCCGCTCAAAAGCTCGGGCACTACATGCTTTCTCATAAGGTCAACTTGATTTCGAAGTTTAATCCATTGCAATACTTGATGACTCGTCCAACACTTTCCGACGGACTTGCCGGATGGTCGATGATATTATTGCAATTCGATATAACTTTCGTGCCTCTGCGTGCCGTAAAGGGACAAGTCTTAGCGGACTTCCTCGCGAGCACACCCTTTGCCGGCCGAATCTCCTCTCAATGACGATCCGCCGGATGAACAAATAATGAGCCTAGAAGACCCCGATGATCGACGTTGGGAATTGTATTTCGACGGAGCATCTTCAAGACACAAAGGCGAAGAATCGCAAGTGATAGTGCCCGGTAAGGCGGGAATCGGGCTAATCTTCATAACACCGGAGCGGGGGATGTTAAGATACTCCTACCACTTGACGGAACCGTGTACAAACAACGAAGCGGAATACGAAGCCCTCATAACGGGATTGGAATTAACCATTCAAATGGGGATAACGGACATCGACATCTACGGGGATTCACGAGTTAATCATTCAACGGATCGCCGGACAATACGAGATTTTTAAACCAAGACTCGAACAATACTTCCGAGTATGCCATACGAATTGTTGGAATGCATTCCAAATGTGACAATCTACAAAATTCCTAGAAAAGAGAATGCTTTAGCGGATGCTTTAGCCCGTCTCGCAAAAGAATTTGCCTGTTTGCAAGATGAATCGATGGAAGTGTCGGTTCACGGACGTCGAGTCCTATCACGGCTCGACATAGACACAATACACAAATCGAGAAAGAAAAAGAATCGAGTTGCGAGCGGTGACGGAAAACACGGAAGATTGGCGACGGCCATTGATGAGCTACACCGCAAACGGAAAGCTACCGGACGATAGGTCGCCGGCCCATCGGATCAAGAAAAGAACTCGTCTTACGCATTAATAAACAACACATTATACGGAAGGTCTTTTGATCAAATGTGGCTAAGGTGCCTAAGCGGGTACGAGGCCCGTGAAATTGTTAAAGAGATGCATTCGGGACTCTGTGGCGCTCACCGGTCGAGTCCAAAGATGAAGATGAAAATTAAAAGACTAGGGTACTATCGGCCCTCGATGATGACCGACCGCATGAAAATCGCCGAGAGCGCGTCACCAATGCCAAGTGCACGGAGTGGTTCTACACCAACCTCCGAATGTGCTACACCCGACAATTGCGTCGTGGCCATTTGAATGTTGGGGCACGGATATAGTGGGTCCGATAGAACCACCATCTTCAAAAGGACATCGTTTCATTCTTGCGGCTACGGATTACTTTTCCAAGTGGGCGGAAGCGGTTCCACTTAGAGAAGTGAAAGCACACCACGTGCTCTGCGGCTTTTCAAGAACCAAGTTGTCTACCGTTTCGGAGTGCCGCGCGAGATCATCTCGGATAATGGGTCGGCATTCGGAAGCACACAAATCAACAATTTTGTCGGGAGACACGGAATCGACCGGCGATACTCGACAATTTACTACCCAAGAGCAAACGGCCTCGCCGAGGCTTTTAATAAAACTCTCGTTCAAATCTTAAAGAAAACCTTGGACGATAATAAGAGAAATTGGCACGAGAAATTGTTAGAAGCCTTATGGGCCTACCGGACAACCTTCGAACTCCTACTCAAGCTACACCTTACGCTCCGGTGTATGGGTCCGAGGCGAGTGTTACCTTTAGAGGTTCGGCTTCCTTCACTCGAATTGCAGCTTGCAAACAAGATCACGACGAAGAAAACGCCGGATTACGACTCGAAGAATTAGAAAGCTTGGAAGGGAAAAGACTTGCGGCGCAACGGAATTTAGAACTATACCAAGCTAAGATGGTTCAAGCCCATGACAAACCGGGTCCGCCCAAGAACCTTCAAAGTTGGTGATTTAGTTCTCGTTCTCAAGAGACCTATTCTTGCACACCGCAAGATAGGAGGAAAATTTGAACCCACTTGGGAAGGACCGTTTGTGGTTGAAGCGAGTATACTCGGGAGGTTCCTACCAGGCTAGTGAATTGCCGGGGAGAACGACATATGCTTCCAATCAACGGACGATATTTGAAAAAATATTACGCTACCTGATGTTTCGAAGGAATGAATTCTTCATCCCTAAGAAACACGGGTGAAGTAATTACTTATGATTGGGTCCGAACCCAAAAATAATAAAATGTGCTAAGATAAATAAAATCATGATAATAAAGTTTTCCTCGTTTTCTTCTCCAAATCAAGATCTCTTTCCGGATCTTATCCTACTTCATTCCTGTTAAATTCGAAAATATAAAAAAGAAATCTGAAAAATGACAAACACCAAGTTCACATGAACATTAAATAAACAACAAAATAAAATTTGAACCATTAAAAGATAAACGAAATCAACACAAATCTCAAATTCAATCTTTCCAAATTCCGAATCAAATTTCAATCTTTTCAAACTTCAAAATCAAATTCCATCCTTTCAAATCACAAATCAAATTCTCAATCAAATTCCAAATCCACTCTCGATCAAATTTCAAATTTGATCTTCCCAAATCTCAAATCAAATTCTCATTCAAAATCCAAATCCAATCTCGATCAAGTTTCAAACTTGATCTTTCAAATTTCAAATCAAATCTTAAATCAAGTTTCAATCGAGTTCAAACTCATCCTTCCAATCTTTCCAAATTTCCGAATTCAACCTTTCCAGGCTTCAAGTCTCAATCAAATTCAATTTCTTCCAGATCTCGAATAAAATATCAATACATCAAATTCAAACCTTTTGGGTCGAGGATTTTACATCCAAGACTGCACTGCTTTAGGATTCTTTTCCTATTGCACTGAAATACATCAAATTCAAACCTTTTGGGTCGAGGATTTTACATCCAAGACTCGCATCGCTTTAGGATTCTTTCCCTATTGCACTGAAATACATCAAATCAAATTCCCGAGGTCGAGGATTTTACATCCAAGACTGCACTGCTTTAGGATCCTTTTCCTATTGCACTGAAATACATCAAGTTCAAATTTTTGGGTCGAGGATTTTACATCCAAGACTGTATCGTTTTAGGATTCTTTTCCTATTGCACTGAAACACATTAAATTCAACCTTTTGGGTCAAGGATTTTACATCCAAGACTGCACTGCTTTAGGATTCTTTTCCTATTGCACTGAAATACATCAAATTCAAACATTTTGGGTCGAGGATTTTACGTCCAAGACTGCACTGCTTTAGGATTCCTTCCCTATTGCACTGAAATACATCAAATTCAAACCTTTTGGGTCGAGGATTTTACATCCAAGACTGCACTGCTTTAGGATTCTTTTCCTGTTGCACTGAAATACATCAAATTCAAACCTTTTGGGTCGAGGATTTTACATCCAAGACTGCACTCGCTTTAGGATTCTTTTCCTATTGACCTTTGAAATACATCAATTCAAAACTTTTGGGTCGAGGATTTTACATCCAAGATCGCACCGCTTTAGGATTCTCTTCCTGTCGACCTGAAATACATCAAAATTCAAAACTTTTGGGTCGAGGATTTTACATCCAAGACTGCACTCTGCTTTAGGATTCTCTTCCTATCGCACTGAAATACATCAAAATTCAAAACTTTTGGGTCGAGGATTTTACATCGAAGACCGCACCGCTTTAGGATTCTCTTCCTATCGCACCGAAATACATCAAAATTCAAACTTTTGGGTCGAGGATTTTACATCCAAGACCGCATCGCTTTAGGATTCTCTTCCTATCGCACTGAAATACATCAAAATTCAAACCTTTTGGGTCGAGGATTTTACATCCAAGATCGCACCGCTTTAGGATTCTCTTCCTATTGCACCGAAATACATCAAAATTCAAAACTTTTGAGTCGAGGATTTTACATCCAAGACCGCATCGCTTTAGGATTCTCTTCCTATTGCACTGAAACACATCAAAATTCAACCTTTGGGTCGAGGATTTTACATCCAAGACTGCATTGCTTTAGGATCATTTCCCTATCGCAATGAAGTACATCACATCAAAATCAAACTCTTGAGGTTAAGGATTTTACATCCAACACCGCATTGCTCTGAGATTTCTTCTCATTGCAACGATTCAATCTAATCAATTCAATTTTCTTTCGAGGTTGAAGATGTTACATCTAAAACCTCAGAATTCCAATTTTCATTTCAAATCAAATCCCTCAAATTAATTTTGACAAAACTTCAATCTAAATTGAAACTCCAAACTAAAATTTAAACTCACACATCAAAACATAAATTGAAACAAAATAAAATCTAAATCGAAATTCCCTCAGATCATGTGATTTGGGATTTACCTCCTTTTCCTTTCCCAGGCGAGAGTTCAAGAATCTCCGGTTCCGGAGATATACTTGACACTCCCCAGCGAAACTCTTCTACTTCGTCCTAAGTTCGTCACTTGGACATCCGTGTTGGTTTTGTTGATCGCTTCGGTCAACACCAATACGCGCGGTGTGCTCCGTCAGCTCACCACACCTATCGGGGGTCCATTTGTTGACCTCATTTTTGATGAGGTCTTCCTTTCTTCTTTTTAGTGCTTAGGATCTAGCCTTAGGCTTTTCCTTTCGACTATCTTAGAGGACTAGAATTGGGACCCGCCTTTTAGAAATTCAAACCACTTCTAAACTCCCTGCAAACTCCACAAACTTGACTATAGACCCCTAATCACCTAGAGGGTTGAAATCAAATGTGGAAGTTTAAAGGATGAGTTCCTATAGGACTCTTTGGCCTTAGAATCGCTCACAGGTGGCCCGGTCCAGTGAAGGGGCCGACATACATTACACTTACACACTACATTTCCACACACTTCCTAAAACCACACCCATACCCAACTTGGCCTCCCCGACTCATGTAGGTGATTCACATGGATGGTCCTTAACCCCTAAGCCCTCGGCTAAGAGGTTAGGAACAACATAGTGAATGCCTCAAATGAGTCCTTTCATGGCTCATATGGGCTTGAAATGGCTTCATGGCTCAACCAAAATGATTTCACCCCACTCAAATTCACCCAATCTTCAATTTCCCAAATTTTCAATTTTTGACCCCGGGACCCTACACCTACTAAACCTACCCAAAACCCTCGAAATTACCCAAATTTTCGCAAAATTTCCAAATTACCTAAAATTCTTCAAAATTATTCCCAAACATTTCTACATCACTCAAATTGATCATCCATACCCAAAAATACCAAAAATTCCAAGAAAACCTCCCAATACCCTCCAAATACCCAAAATACCCTTCTTGGCCTAAAAATCCAAAAATTCAGAAAATTCCCAGAAAATTCCAGAAAATCCCAAATATTCCCAATTTCATTTTGTCCAACTACACCATGGGCCAATTTTGTCAATTTACCCTACTTTTGTCAAAACCCCCAAATTGACCCATTTTAACCCAAAGTGGACCCAATGTCAAACCAAACCTACCCAATTGACCCCAATTTTGGTCCAATTCAATTCTAAACTTCAATTCAACATTCCCAATACCAATTTAGACCAAATCCAAGTCCAATTTGATTGACATTTGGATCCAATTTCACTTTGGGCCTTAAAGCCCAAATTTGGACCCATGACCCAAACTTAGCCCAAACTAACCCAATTCAACTCCAATTAACCCCAAATCTTTTCTAAACCTTCCTTAACATCCTCATAAACAAAACGCTAACATGATTTGCCCAAGATTTTGACCCAAACCCCACTCAAATTCAACCCAAAATCAAAAAGCCCAATTTTGACCTAAACCCAAATCTAACCCAAATAGGCCCAAACCTCAAAATTAAAACCCAACCAAAGCCAAAACCTCTTTGAAACACTCCCATAAACATTTCTTAATATTTATTTTACATCAATTTCAACCCTAGCCCAACATTGGCCCAAGTTAGCCCAATTTGACCTACATTGGCCCATTTACCAAATAAACCCAAATTCAACCCAATTCAAACCCAAACCACCTTAAATCTATTTCAAATTATTCATGAAACATCCCTAAACCAAAACCAACAACTATTTGGCCCAAACTTCTACAAAAATTCCCATCCATGAACACATCCTTAAACTTAAAAGCCCACTTCCCTTAAACCTTTCTAAAAGCCCATTTCCTTCAAAATTCAAAAGCCCAAATCTACCCTAAAGCCCACATGACATCTCCATTTGTCATCCATTTAATTAAATCCATTACCTAAGTCCTAAAATCATCATTGAATTAGCCCAAATGAAGCTTCATCCAAATTCCCATCAAATTACCAAAAAAATTTCTTAAAACCCTTTTCATGAAACAAATCAACCTTTTCCCAAGCCAAATGAAGCCATGAACAAGCCATTCTCAAGCCACATGAAGCCATGAGGGCTTTGACTTGTCATTAGTCCATTTATGGCAAGAAGAGGGGTTCTTTCTTAAACCTCCTTTAACCTTTTTTACCTTAATCATGTCACACACTAAACCATGTTTAGCCACCTCATCATGGATGGAGACTTCACCATTCCTTCTAGGCTGACCTAAATGATTCCCTCAGCTCAAAATCGGAGCTTGGAAGGGTGCACCAAGCCCAAAATGGTGGGTTGACCCAAACCAAGCCAAAGTGAGCCTTCTCCCATTCCATTTAAATCAAACTCCTTTACACATGTCAAACCTCGATTGCCTACACTAAACCCCAGCCCCGACCCACCCGACCAAGATGGTGACCATTGCACGGCCGGCCGGCCACCGGGCCGCCGGAAAACACCATGGCCGAGAGCTCACATGTGAGCCAACATTGAAATTCTCACTTGCCGAGCCGCCCCATGCCTAGTGGTCACCATGGCTGATCTTCTCCTCACCGCGAGCAGGCTCGATCTCAAGCCCTAACTCCCTCCGAGAGGCCTTCCACCCTCTCCTATTTAAACTCCACCCCTCTCGGCCATGAGGGAGCCGGAAACAAAACCTTAAGGAAACTCCGCCAAAATCACTCCGGATCACTCTCTACACATAGAGCACCCGATCCCCACCGAATTCCAGCCCCAATTCCTTCTAGCCGAGCCCAATTTCGAGCTCAAACTTTAGCCCAAAAACCAGGACACTTCTCCACAGTGAGCCAATTCCCAAATTGATTGGCTCTACACCTTCACCAGACCAAGGAAAGGTGTCCACCACCAAAAGCCCCATCTCCGAGGCCACCCGGTTGCTCCAGGCCTCCAAGCTTTGTGATCGGGCTTGGTCGAAATCATATCCAGACAATTCACCAGACCGGGAGACTTCATCTGGAGCTTGCTAGGACCCAATCGAAGGTGCAACAACTCTCAGATTGAAGCCACACTTCTCTGAGCCAAGGTATGAGCTAACTCTTCATCCCGAGCTCCTGAAGATTCTCTATTTCAAATGCCTTAGTTCCAATGCATGTTAGCCGTATAGATGTGTTCGTCTCTTCAAGACGAATCCATAGAAGCATAAGAACATGAAAATCCATTGAGAATCGAGTGAGATCTTAGGGATTTAGTGTGGACGGCTCTCGGGTGAGAACACTTGGGGACGATGAACGGATGCCGTCCATTCGATACACGCGCGCACGGACGGCCGAGATTGCGTCGGACCGGGAGACGGTACGAGAACCGCGGGGCCCGGGCCGCCGACTCGGGTGGCGGCGTCGAATGGGAGCGCGACGCGTGTGCGTTCGGAGCTGCCGAGGTTTCGCTGGCGCCGCGTGGATAAATAGAAAATTAGGGTATTTTCTTATTTATTTAATTCCCTAAACTTCAAAAATCCTTATCTTTGTGTAGAAAAATCACAAAAATAAAATAAAAATACCTCCTTGCTCAGTGAGCAGAGGAGAATAATGTGGAAAAGAAATCATTTAATTTCATTAAGTATTTTATTTTTTATGATTTATTTACTCTCTGCATACATTTAATTCTCCATGCATGTATACAATTCACCATGGCATGAGACCATAGGGCTTTTGAAGCCTCCGAACTTGGGAACATTCCCCGAATTTTCCAAGGTCGTAGGCCATCTCTCGTGAAAAGTTATTTATTTTTCAAATGCATGTTGCTCGTTTTGAGTATTTTAATTCCAAAAATTAGCATGTTGTGAAATAAATTCTAGAAATATTTGGTGATGTTCCTTATGACCAGAGAACCCTAGGAAAAATAGGACTTGAGTTAATTCACTCGGATTAACCCTAATTGGCTTAAACACCCAAAATAGGTCTTTAATTAATTAGAGTTAACCAGGTATCAAATTGACTTGAAATCAATTCTCCACTGACCTTTAGGATCGGAGGAATCCACCATAAAAATTTGAGGTCAATTGGACTTGGTTAGCCCCACTAATTGGGTTGATTAAGCCACTTAGCCATTTTAAACTTTAAAAATTCATAACTTTTAAAATACTTTTTAAAAATTCACCAAATTGGTTTTGGAGCCTCTCTGATATCAGGGGAACCTAAGAAAATTAAAATTTCAATTTTCTAAAAAAGTTGATTTTTAATAATATTTTAATATTTTTAATAATTAAAAAATAATAAAAATCACAAAAATAATAAAATTCACCAAAATGTCACATTTTGAATTTTAATCACTTAGGAATAAATCCCACATTTTTCCTAAGTCTATTTAGTGAGATATTAAATTTTAAAGCCCTAGGGTAATTTTAAAATTAAAAAAATGTATTTTCTAGCATTTTCACTAAAATAATTACAATAAATCATAAAAAAATCAGAAAATTGCAAAATTTGCTTCTCTGGTTTCCTTGATATCAGAGAGATTTTTGAAAAATATAAAATCCATTTTTCAACATTTATTTTATTTTTAAATTAATTAACACTCCAAAACTCAAAATAATTATAATAAAAATAATATAATTCAAAAAATCACCAAAATTGGTCCAAGTGCTTCTCTGGTCATTAGGAATGTCCCCTAATTTTCTTAAGGACAGAAACTTTCTTTTGGTCATGTTATCAAATTTTCCTTGAAAATCTCTATTTTCCACCAAAAATAATTATATAAATAAATTAAATACAGAAAAATCACATTTTCTCCTCTCATGTCTTTATTGACATATGAGTGAAGTCACATAAAAATTTCAAGTTCATTTGAATTCAATTTAATGAGTTATGAAATTATTAAGCTTAAAGGGTAAAATGGTAATTAAACTTTTAACCCTTAATTAAAACTTTAGGTTTAATAAAAAGTCAACAAGTAAAATATTTGATCCTAATCTGATTTGGATGATTGAAATTTAAATAATTAAAGGGTAGAAACCCATTAAACAATCTCAAAATGATTAAACTTTAATTAAATAATGGATTAAATTTGGAAGAATAATAAAATTGGAATCATTAAAATAAGGGATATTATTAGGAAGAGATTTATTCTTTAATTTAAAAAATCCCTAAATTAATCATCTCATTAATATTCAACTCTTAATTAAAATGATAATTCAAATTTAAAATATTAAAAGACTTAATTAAATTATTAAACTCTTTTGAAATTTCAATTAAAATTAAAAATAAAGTAAATTAAAGATAAATTAAATTAAGATTAAATTAAATTTAATAATTAAATTAAATTAAATTAAACAATTAAATTAAATTAAATTAAACAATTAAATTAAATTAAATTAAATAATTAAAATTAAATTAAATTAAATAATTAAATTAAATTAAATAATTAAATTAAATTAAATTAAATTAAATTAAATTAAATAATTAAATTAAATTAAATCAAATCAAATTAATTAAACACCAAATCAAATTAAATTGAACTATGTTAAACTAAATTAAAACTCAATTAAATTAAATTAAATTAAATTAAATTAAATTAAATAATTAAATTAAATTAAATTAAATTAAATTAAATAATTAAATTAAATTAAATCAAATCAAATTAATTAAACATCAAATCAAATTAAATTAAATTAAACTAAATATAAAGCAACTTGAACACTATTCCAAATTTAAACCCTTTAACTTAAATCAAATCAGTTGAATACTAATTTACCCCCTAAAGCTTTGATTATTATAACTCCTAAATGGAACATCAAATGAAGTGTTACCTCACTCATAGGATATTCAAATGTCCTAGTTCACTGAGCAAGTTAACAAGACTTGAAAACCTCGGACGATCGATTCATTTATATAATTAAATTCATTTGGACTTAAAACAATCCCGGAAATATTGAAAAGATGTTTAAGATTCTTCTTAAGCACTTCCTCAATATGATAGGATATTTATAAGAACAATTGGACTTAATTGTCCTTTGATGAAGAAAATCGTCCTCAAACAAAAACACAAAGAACCTAGACGTCATAGGAGTTGACTAGCTATAGGATTAGGAATTTGGTAGAAAACCATAACCTTTCCCCTAGCTTTACCTAGGAACTTGCTTAAATATTCTAATTGTGTTTTAAGTGCAGCTTGGGATGACGGGAAGACCCTCCGGGTACGCTTTTATTTTATTGCAATTTACTTTCTTGCAATTTACTTTATTGCAAATGCATTTTACTTTTCTTGCATGATAAAACAACTGTTGCATGAAAACCCACACCTTTAGGATAGTCCCTAAAACTGAAACCAAAACTAAGTTAAAAGTCATTGCAAGATAAAATTCACCGCCACAACATTTCAAAATATAAAACAACTCAAAATTTAATCACAAACGGAACACAAAACTACAATTGCAACTAAATTAAAACGCCCCGTTGGATGATCGGGAATACCTCGGATGATGTAACCTACGTGTTGCTAACGGGATTTCCCACGGTCTAAATGAAAGTGTGGAACTCATTCAATTGAGTTTAGCAAATTCATCCGGACTAAGTGAATCCGATAAAAATAATGATGCCGGAAGGATGGAACCGTGGGATCTTAACCGAGTGTCGTTATAATCAACTTTAAGATTTGTTTTAATCAAAATAAAAAAACACTTGGAAATTAAGACTTCTCTAAACCAAAACACTTTTCTCAACTCCCGATTTATGATTTCTAAAACTAAACCTCTGCAACAACAAGGAGCTCGGAGCATGGTGGGCAGCACGACCATCGTCATCAGCAAAACCTGAGTCTACTTCAGCAAAACTTTCCTAGAATTAAAACAACCAAGCCATAGGACTTCGAGGTAGCTTGCACTAGTGCAACATAAATCCTCAACTCTTCGTTAGGCATTTGCATTGCAAATTAAGCCCTAACCGAGTCTTAGGATTCCGAGGTAGTCGTCCGATACGACAATAAACCCTCACATCTTCTAGAGCTATTTGTTTGATTTTATCATACAAATATAAGCCCTAATTAATTGAATTTGCAAGATTGAAATATCAAATAAACATTAGGACTTTCCTAAATTCAAGCCAAACGATAGGATAGTCGGGAAATTATCGAAGTTCACTTCGAATCAGTGATTTCTCCTACCTTTCTTCCTTTGGATTCACAAAACAAAATGTTCCAAAAATTTGATCCATTCCCTATTGAAACTCCAAAATTCAATCTTTGAAAACCTTAAACTTTGAAATTCTTGAGAGCGGAATCATTGATTATTATCGAGAGTTTTCTTAGGTGATTCCCGTCACTTAAGATGTAATTAACTATAGGGGCTTGCCCTTATAGGGAATTTTAAAGAACCCGAGTAATATAAACCCTGTTTAATGCTTTCATATTAAGCAGGGGAAACTTGTCGGCTTATAAAATTGGTTCGCGGACCAAACGGATGTCACTAATCTTCTAGTTTATTTAATCAAGCCCCACCATCAAGCGGTGTGTCTATCCTTAGGGATAGATACACGGTTTGTGGTGCGGTGCTCGTTTATATAAACTATTTGGGATGTGAGGTCGGTTTAATCTCATATCTTAAAACCTTCAAATTTAAAATTATTTTCAAAATCAAATACTACTTTTCAAATTATTTATTTTAATTAAATTAAAAATTCGTCGACATGATTTACGTTAGGCGACCCCTCTTCAAAATAAAACACGACCTAAAAATATGCCGACACCCACCAGTTTAAAATCATCAACTGCTTTCCTTAAAACATCAAGCTTGGGGTGTCCAAATTGGAACTTCCCTACCAATGTGAACCTGTATGGTTCAGACAGCTTTGAAGTTCCTCCTCGGTGAAGATTAGTGCCGGTTTTCCCGCCTTCCTTGTGCATTTCCTCGATGAACTCACACTCGGCCTTTCCCTCCATGGCATCATGAAACAAGTCGAGGGAACACTAGTTTATCACCAAGGGTAGTGCCACCTTCTTTCCTCAATATGACTTCAGCAAAAGTGCCCCTTCCAATGAAGTGAGGATCGGCTCGAGTGAGGTCCCGGGCCATTCCTCAATGTAACAGTAACTCAACAAAATTTGAACAAGAAAGAGCCCGGGAAAGGAGAAAACACTCCCCCCACCCCAAACTAAGAAACAAAAAGAAATAAGGAGACTTCCTGCTATCTTCCGACCACCTTCCACCACCTTGAACAGCACAGCCACCAACTCTGTCCACTAGCTCCATTGAAACCCTAGCAGAGCAATTCTAGCCGCCACTTCCATCTTTTATATATATATATTAAAGAATGATACTTGTATTGATATGGTCAAATTACAAGTCTGAAATGGGGGGCATCAAAAAGGTCCCCAGAAAGAAAAAATGTTTGAGGGGGGGAACAGTAGAGATTATTACATCATTAGAAGAAAGGCTTGCTCTAGCTAGCCAGTGTGCAGGTCTATTTCCTTCCCTATAATTGAAAGAAAAGTGGACAGACAAATGGAGTGCTAAGGGATTGGATTTTGTGAACCCATTGAAGATAGTGCCAGGGTGGATGAATCTCTCCATTCAGCAGTTGTAATAGGACTGAAGAATCCCCCTCAATAAGTAACTAGAATCAGTTGTTCAGGTTGGCTAATTTCAAAGCCCAATATACTGTCATAAGCTCATTTTTTATAGCATCCAAAGTTGTGACTGGAGCATGAAAAAGTAGCAAACAGTGACCAAATGAGTTTTTGAAAACTCCTCACACCCTAGCACCCAAATCAAAGAAGTTTTCATCTGTATTCACCTTGATTGTGGTGGAGGCTGGAGGTTTCCAGTTGACAGTGGTAACCAGAGGGGAGTGGAATTTTCCAGGGATTGGGTTGGACCAGAAGTTAGGAAACTTCTTATAGAGTATGTGTTTGTGTAGGAAGGTCGTGCAGTTACTCACTACTTTTGCCACTGAAAGGGTCTAACCTTCAAATTTAAGTTGATTCCTAGCCATCCATAGAAACCGAGAAACAATGAAAGGAATAATTTCAGCCTTCGCATCCTTCCAGCAAGGCCAACAAGAGTGGAATTGTAACCATTGCAAGTTGATAAAGTCCAGGTGTAACTGCTGAATAAGTTCTGTCCAAATTTGTTGTGAAAACTTTCATCTTGAGGGGCCCCTATGTCCTTTCAATTTAAGTAAATCATCTTTAGGGAGTAGCTTATGAAATGATCTCCAACTAAAGAAAGACATATAGGGGGAAAGACCCCTCTGCCAAATAAATTCACCCTAAGACACATTTTCCCAACTGTATAACTTTGAATAGATAGCTTTGGTAAGGCTTTGGTGCTTGTGACACTACCAGACCACCCTATCAGGCATGTGCCTATCAATGTTAATCTTAAAAACTTTTTGTGTTGAGTGAAGTTGGAGAAGGGTTTGAAGCTTTTTTAGTGACCAATCATCTCCATTCCAGCAATTAGATACTTTCAATTAGGTATGAGGGACTAGGGAATTAGGAATTAGCATTTCTTTAGGGCACCAATTAGCAATCCAGAAATGCACTTCAACTTTTCCAAGATCCCATATATATAAATCTTCTGCAAAATGTTTGTTTTTTAAGCATGTTGTCCCAAATCTTAGAATCCCCAGTTTTCCTAACAATGAGGTTGGGGTGATTGTCCTTGCAATATTTCCCCTTCAAGAATTTTGCCCATAGTGAAGACTGTTCCCTGAATCTGATTCAGAGCTTACAATGATTCACCTATAAGAGATGTTGGAGACCCTTGAATCCCATACCTCAAGCTAGTGTATGTTTAGCTGCTTTCTACCAAGAGGCCCAATGGATTTGTTGTCTTTGCCCAGAACATAGGAATCTATTGAATATCCTCTCAAATTGGACATGAGTGCTTGTTTTCATGTTTTTCATCTGAAGCATGTAGGAGAGGAAGGTGGTCAATATGCTCTTAAGCAATGTTATCCTACCCCCATTTGAGAGGAAGGTATGGGTCCAACAGGTGAGCTGAGAAGTAATCTTACCCAGAATTTCCACATACTGAGATTGTTTAACTTTGCCCTTGATGAGAGGAATACCAAGGTACTTGAATGGGAGTTGTGCTTCAAATAAACCAATATAATTTAGGATCCAATGTTTAATGCTAGGAGTGATTCTTCTATTAAAGAGAATAATACACTTTTCTGGACTGAGCTGCAAGCCTGAGTGAAGCTGAAACAGGTGGAGGAATTTATGAACTTTCTTAACTGCAAGTTTGCTAGCACTGAAGAAGACCATGAGATCATCAATATATGCCAAGTAGGAGATTACCACTTTAGACTTGTGGTGAAACCTGGAGTAATTCTGTGAATTCACAATCCTGTTAAGAAATTTGGAGAGGTAATTCAAGGTAAGTATAAATATAGTGGGGGATAGAGGGTCCCTTGCTTAAGACCTCTGGTAGCTGCAAAAGACCCCCAAGACTGGCCATTAAACAATACTTAATGAAGATTATCACTCATCCATCTATACATCAGATTGCAAAAATTAGTGGGGAAACCTCTAGCAGACAGTAACTCCATATTGGAATCCCAGGATATGGTGTCATAAGCCTTCTTAATGTCCACTTTAAATCAACGAGGAGTTCTTGTGAAAGCAAGACATTATCAAAAATAGACCTACCTTTCACAAAAAATAGTTTGGTTAGGGCAGATGATCTTGTCAAGGTGAGGTTGAAGTCTCCCTACCAGGATTTTGCCAATGAGCTTGCTGATAACAGAAGTGAGGCTGATGGGTTTTTACTGATTCTAGTCCCTGACATCAGAAGATTTGGGCACCAAAATAATATTTGAGGCACAAAATTATTGAGGAAGATCAGAGCCTTGGAAAAAGCTTTGTATTACAGCAATGACCTCTCCTTTGATAATCTCCCAAGATTTTTTTATAAAAATCAGCTGGGAAGCCATCAGGGCCTACTGTTTTGGAACTGTCTATGGAGTTCAAGGCATTCCAAATTTATGTCTCAGTGGGAAGAGTTGTCAGTACAAGGCTTTGGATATAGTGAAGATCTTCAGTGAATAAGGAACTCTCAATAGACAATCTAGTTGTCTGAGATTGAGTCAATAGATTTTGAAAATGATCAACTGAATCTTGTGCTATAGCTTGGTTATTATGAAGCCAAAGGCCCTCAGCGTTTTTGATTGCGTGCATGGTATTGCATTTCTTCCTATATTTGATATAATCAGTGAGGATATTGACTGCAGCCTTTTGCTTTCAGAATAACTCCTGCCTCTCAATTATGTTGAGAAGATTATCATAGGAAGCTAGGAGATCTTCCCCCCATTATGACCATTCTAGACTGCCTATTCCAAAGCCCCTACCACAGCCTCAGCCTCAGCTGCAATAGGGATAATTTGTGCAATGAATCTGGGTGTGAAATTCCACTCTAAGAAGAAGAGATTATATTAAGGAATGAATGGTGTTTACACCACATGTTGAGATATTTGAAGAAGGAATGTTTGTTGGGTGAAGGAGGAGCAGTGATGGAGATCATAGGAGTTCTGTGATCAGATCCTACAATAGTAAGATGATTCACTGAAGTGTGGAGGAATTGTGAGAGCCAAATTTCATTCACCAAAATTCTATCTAGTCTCTCCCAGATAGTTCCCCTCTTCCAAGTGAGTTAAAGCCCAACAAATACTAAGTCAAAGAGACCAGCCAGCTGGATTTTGTTATTGAAAAAATTCATTTTAGCAATATTAAGGGGTCTACCACTTAATTTTTTTTGCTGAATTGGCAATGCAATTGAAATCTCCTTCAACAATCTAGTAGAAGGACATATTAGAACTGATGTTATGGTGGCAAGACCAGAGCTCCCTTTAATCAGATTTCCTACACTCAGTATAAGAAAATAAAGCAAAGCCAGTGTAGCCATTAATCAAAAAGGAGAAGTGAAAAAACTATTTATGATCAATAATCAGATTCCAGGAGATTTCCTTTCTACAAAGGATCCAGATTTTGTTATTGCAGTTAGAGAAATGAGTGAAGCCAGAAAATTTACTGATAAGCCTTTGGGGATGCTTATGGACCATTGGTTCCAAAATAGCAAACACCAAAGGTCATGTTTTTTATTAATATGTAATACCCATTTAATTGATAGGGGTTAAGCAATGCCCCTAATGTTCCGGCATAAGAAATTGATCATGGAGTGGGGGGAGGGGAGTTAGAAGGTTGGGATCTTGATCTGTTCTTCCTCTAGTGGTCTTAGAAGAACTCCCAAGAGATGAGCCTCCAATACTCCTAGAGGGAAGAACAATTTGTAGTTTTTGAACTTCTGATAGGTGTTTCTTCTTCTTACTAGCCTTCTGGATGTGCATTCTTCTTCCATTATTTGCATCATTTCTGCCACAAAAACAGCTGGAGGGACCTCAGTACTGGTAACATAATGCTTCTTATTAGTTTGATTGTTGAAGCTTCTTCCAAAGGGAGTTCCAATTCTTCCACCAAAGGAGGTGGAGGCATCAATAAATCTTTGGCACTAGCAGTCGTGGGTGCAGTAATCAGCCCTCCTACCTTCTTTTGTGATTCTAGCTGGGCATACCTAGATTCACCAACCCTATCAGCACTAGAAGGAATGGTAGGAGACACCTCCCCTTCCTCATAGCAGTTGGCGTCACAACCTCATTAGTGACTACCCCAGTAGCATTCTCCTTAGGAGGTCCAGTAGGTTTCCTTCTAAAGGAGGGATGGAGACTATAACATCTATCTCTAACATGGCCAAACATTCTGCAATGCTGACAGTAGAGTGGTCTTTGCTCCACTTCAATATCCTGCTAGAATCCACCTTCCTCAGTACCAATCCACACTCTTTCCAAATCAGGGAGGGTTATATCTCTTTCCACCAAAATTCTAGCCCCAGAAGGTCTTGCTATGTCATAAGTAGGAGAGTCCACTTTTAATGGAGTGCCAAGTGCCTGAATAATGTTGAATAGAGCATTAGGATGATATAATTGTATTGGAAAGTTAGGAAACTTGAACCACATTGGAAAAATTGGAGGGTCCTATGTAGGATCAAAGTCTGGGGTCTACTTAAAGAGTTTCATAGGTGTTCCTGCAATCAATAGGGATTGTTTGGCAAAACTCCTTGCATAGTTCTCTTCATTAGAAAGCCTTATCAACATGTGTCTACCATCAAGTAGACCTAATTTCCAGGAACCAACTAGGTTAACCTCCTCAAAAAATTTCCTTAAATTTTCCATCTTGGGATGCCCAAACTGAAACTTTTTTATCAAGTTAAACTTGACAGCATCAGTGAGTGATTGCATTTCTTGAATAGTGAAAAGGATAGTTTTTTGTCTATCCTTTAAACCACGTGGCCTGATGTAGGGGCACTCTCCCTTTCCAGCAGCTGCATCATGCAGGACTTAAGAAAATACCAAATGATGAAAGGACTTATGGGGAAGCTGACCTTTCCCCACAACTCCTGCATAGGTTGCTTTGGCTCATTGGGTATTAGTCTCAATGTCAATGAGGAAAGCCTTAGCCATGGAGGCAGAGACAACATCCAAACAAACCAAAAAAAATGTTGGAATCCAGCAACAAAATTCAAATAAGACCAAGCCCGAGAAAGGCCAAATGCAGCAGGTACCAAACACAAAGCTAGTACCACAGCTAGGAAAGTCAATGAATAGAACAGAACAACCTTTCCAACTCACAAGAACCAATGGAACAGTAACCCAATTTGAAAGGTGAAAGCCCAGAAAATAGCAACCATGCGAACAAACTCCACAAAACCTCCACAAAAAGCACCCACCTAACTTTCCAATAGAGCCACCCACCAAAGTCTGCCACCGTAGACCACTGTGTGCCGCCAGTGAGCATCCATCAGAACCCAAACCTTAATAGAGCACCCCAGCCAAGGGCCACCATCTATAATATATATATATATATATATATATATATATATATATATATATTAAGATTTTCGAAAACCTTTCTGATGAGTTCCATTTTAGGATGTTCTAACTGAAACTTTCCAACCATAGTGAACTTAAACCTATCAGCCAAAGTGTTAATTTCTTTCTCAGTGAAAAAAATCGTTGGTTTCCCGTTTTTCTTGCTGGTAGGCTTAATAAACTGACTAACTGAATTTGCCAAACCATTAGCAGCATCGTGAAATCTTTGGGAGAAAACCCCCTTGCCATAAGAGTGGGAAGTAGATAAAGCCACAGCAGAAGCATAAGAGATTTTCCCCCCCAAGGGAGGGTTACTTTCCACCAATGAAACAATAACCCGCCAAACACAAATTCAAAAAGTTGGAACCCAGGGAACAACCAAACCACAAGAAAAGCACCAGAGAAGAAGATTAGAGGAGGGGAAGGAGATTTTAACCACTTTCCAAGGCCGTAGACCAGCCAGGGAGCCATCACCAAGGAGAAAAAAGCCATTGTCAGAACCCTAGTAGGGCATCTACCATAGCCGCCATATTGGAAAGTAGGACTATTTGTCGGAAGGCATGTGATTATTCAGTTAAGTATGGAAGAAGACTATGCTAGAGTCTTCTCAATGAAAGCTATTACAGTTCATGGAAAAGTAATGAAGCTGCTGAAATGGTCACCAGAGTTTGACCCATCTCTTGAACCACCCATTGCTCCCATTTGGTTTAATCTGCATGAACTTCAACTTCAATTCTATGAGAAGCATACACTATATAATATAGGTCTGGCATTGGGTAAGCCCCTTCAAGTAGATGACCCAACCACTGAGGTTACTAGACCATCTAGTGCTAGAATTTTAATTGAAAGACATGTCACTCTTCTAGAATTGAAAGAAATGTGGTTGGTGACTGCTCATAATGGATACTTGCAACCAATTATTATGGAAAAAAGGCCTTACTACTACTTACGCTGCAAAATGTTTGGTCATTCAATGGATAGATGTTACAAACTAAAACCTGAGCTGAGAAGAAAACCTCCAGGTACTGAGGCCCCTCCTGTTCCAGTTAACCATGATTCAGATCCAGTAATTCCTCTTGCCTCTACTGACCTTGGTCCTCTGACTAATTGAGCCCCCTGTGTTGTAACACCTGTAAATCATGTTGATTTTACTGCTTCTGATATTAATATTATAAATTTGGATTCCTTCCCCAATGATCTTCCCCCCACTGATCCATCTTCAGCTGCTGTTGAGCCTCAGTCTTATGTTGAATGCCCCCCAACTGAACCGCCCATTGATGCTACACCCTTGCCCCTTTTAGACCCAGATCACCCTCCTTTGTTATCCTCCTCACCTCCTCCTCATCCAATTCTCCCACCAATTACTTCCTACCCTCCTCCCATAGTGTTACCTTCATCACCTATCACTGAGCCAGTTAATTTTGAGAATGTCTCTAATGAGTTAATTGGAGGTTGGACTGTTCATCATTCCAAAAAGAAAAGAAGCCTTTGGAGCTAAGAAATCTGTCTTCTGAGAACATTATTCAACACCCTTCTGTTTCTATTGATCAGCAAGTTTCTTCCATCCCTAGGATCACTAGGGGTGGAAAAAATGCTACCAATGATTAGAATGTATTGCTGGAATATTAAGGAAGCTCCTGCCCTTGGCTCCCTTAATAGATTGGTGAATCTTAATAGGATTCACAGATTTTGGGCCTTTGCTCTTCTTAAATCTATGGTTCAAAATAACACCAAAAGAATCACCAACAAGTTCCCTCAGTTTAATCTTGTAGCCAATTGTTTCAACAAAATCTGGTTCTTTTGTAGAAAACAAATGGAAGTTATTATTTTATTGGTCCATCCCCAACTCCTTCATCTCCACTTCCACATTGATTAGATGGCAGGTATGGCCACTTTTATTTATTCATGATGCAACCAAGCTGATAAAGAGGAACTTTGGAGCTCACTACATCAGCTCAGTGGTAGCATTTCATCTATATGGATTATAGGAGGGGACCTTAACAGTATTACAAATCCTAGTGAAAAGAAAGGAGGAAGGGTAACTGATATTATCAAAATGACAACTTTTGCTAATAATATCATTGATGCTAATCTTTTTATTTGGGTTATGAAGGATCAGATTACACTTGGAAAAGAGGAAAGATATGGGAAAGACTAGACAGATTTTTGGCTAACGAAGCCTAGATTAATTTCTTTACTTCCACCACAATTACTCACCTTCCTAGGGCAAGATCAGATCATTCCCCTCTACTGATCAAGATGGCACTTCAAGGAATTAAAAGTAAAGCTAAGTTCAGAAATCAAAATTTCTGGGCTATACATTCTTCATTCCATCAAGTTGCTCAATCTTCTTGGCAGGAACCTTTCCCCCAACTTGTAAACAATCTTATAATCAAGTTGAAAATCTTACAAAAAAGATTAGCTAAGAACCTGAAGATTTGGAATTGGAAGGAATTTAGCAACCTTCATTCTAAAGTTAAATTAGCTGAGGTGTTAGTGACTCAATTAGAACAGGCTAACATTGATGGCAGAACTAATGATAGTGAGTTAGTGGAGGCAAACCAGCAGATCATGACAGCAATTGAGATAGAAGAACAACTCCTGAAGCAAAAGGCTGCTTGTCAGTGATTTTACAAGGGGATAGAAATTCTAAGTATTATCATGCAATCATCATCTATAAGAGAAAATTAAATGCAGTCACCAGAATAAAAGGGGAAGGGGGAGATTGGTTGACAGAATCCCAGGCCATTACCAACTCAGCTGTACAATTTTTCATCTGCTTTTCAACCATGGTCCTAAAATCAGTCAATTGAATCAAAATGAGACTTTACCCAAATTGAACTCCAACTCTGATGGTTCTAATTAATCAGCTCCACCTGAGGAAGATGACATCAAAAAGGTTGTTTTCTCATTGGATCCAGCCAAAACTGCTGGCCCAGATGGCTACACTGTTGGCTTCTATCAGAATTCTTAGGAGTTCATCATGAAATACATCTCCTTGGCTATTCAAAGCTTCTTCCTAGGCACAGAGTTACCAAAATATTTCACAGCTACAACTATAATACTTATTCCTAAGGAGAATAACAAAGCTACTTGGAAGGACTTCAGACCAATCATCTTAACTACTATCTTTTCCAAAATTATCAGCAAAATAATTGTTTCCAGATTGCAACCTCTGTTGGATGCCTTAATCTCAATTAACTAATCAGCATTTGTGCAATGGAGAAGCATAACAAATAATGTATTGTTGGCACAGGAGTTTTTGCTGGAGATTGATAGATCTTGTAGAATGACTAATCTTATTTTTAAGCTAGATATTGCTAAAGCTTATGACACCATCAATTGGGATTTTATTCTTCAGATTCTAAAAGCTAGGAACTTCCCTAATGATTTATGCTCTTTAATTAAGAGATGGCTCAACAACACTCATTATAGCATCTTTATCAATGGTGAATGCCATGGTTTTTTTACTGCTTCCAGAGGAATAAAGCTAGGTGATCCCCTTTCCCCTTATATATTCATCTTAGCTTTTATTATCTGTCTAGGTTGATTAACCATTCCTAGCAAATGATACCATATCTGAGATACATGCACAGATCCAATTGCATTATTTCTCATCTAGCTTATGCAGATGATGTTATATTATTTACTAATGGGAGAAAAGTTGTTGTTAAGAAGGTCATGGCTACTCTGGATTATTTCCAACAAGCTTCAGGACTATCTTTTAATAGATCTAAAAGTCAGTTCCTTCCTAGCACCAAGCTACCCTCTACTCAGATTAAATGGATCAAAGATTTTACTAGTTTCACTACTACATCCTACCCACTCAAATATTTAGGTTTTCCCATGATCAAAGGAAGGAGAAAACTGATCACTAGAAAATGTATTAAGAATTTCATACCAATTTTATATGAAATTGCACTTTAAAGAAAGGTATTTTCTTTATTTTATTGCAGGAATGAAGAATTATAAGTACTGAAAGCAAAAAGCACAAAAGAAGCAGATTTGGAGCAAAAAGGACTCAATTTGATGAAAAATGAACTATCCCGTCGACGGCGAGATCAAGGCCGCCGACGGTGAGATTTTCTAGAGATTTTTTTAATATATTATAAAGAGCCCGCCGACGGTGAGATCGAGCCCGCCGATTGCGAGACAGTTCAAAAAATCGCGACGATACAATGAACCTGAACGCTTTTTGAAGAGGTGCTTAAGCAACCTTTGAAGATTTGACTCCTTCTATAAATAGAGATGATTTTTGTCCCTTTAGTGTGTCATTTTTGGTGTCTTTAGGTGTCGTTTTAAAGTCAATTAGTTTTCATTTGTCTTGGAGTGTAAATCAGAGAGTCTTAGTGAGTTTAATTAAGTGTGCTGTACTGGAAGGAAGAGTCAAAGGAACTTCAAGGAGTCTGCTTGGCGAGAAGAATAGAGATAAGTATATTTGTTATTTTTTGTTAACTTTAATGAAATCGATGATTTGTGTTATTTTTCCTATGCTTTCTGAGTAGTTTCCTTAGTCTTTTTCCTTGTTGTTGAGATTATGTGAAGTGACGAATCAAAGTAATTGTGCCTAAAGTTATTAAACAAAAATTGTGATAATCTTTTACTTAAAATTAATTTACTTTCAATTTAGCCAAATGATTTGTTAACATATGTTGAATTATCACATATAGTAAAGATTACATCCGAGATTCAAGGAGGGTGCAAATAAATAGGGAAATATTAACTATCGGGCGTAGAATTGAACATTTTAGTGTGACATACTAAAATATTCAATTCGGTCCTATTGTTTGAGAGCTGAAGTGTAGATGTTAGCCCTCAGACGAGGGGAACGTGGGAGCTCTGAAGTGGCAGCCGGTATCCTCCTAGCCTAGCCGCAGATTCAGTAATCAAACATAGGACTAGTCAATGTTCTTTGCACTCGGACCAACGGGTAAAGAATAGGAATGCTCCTATTTGGCACAATACAAACTCTAAACTACTTTAATTCATCATTCACTTAATTCTCTCAACAATGAGAAAGATGATTTTCTAAATTAGAATCTTACATTTAAACCTTTTTGAGCAAGATTTTTAGTATAAGTGTTCTTAATTTCCGTATACTAGCTTAGTAAGTAAGTCTTCTTTAATTTGTCTTTGAAATTCTCTAACTTCCCTGTGGGATCGATATCTTGGACTCCATTAGAGCCCTTTATTACTTGATAACGATATGTATACTTGCGTAGTATCCACATTATAAATCATAATTTTCATAAAAGAATCATCAGTATAAATACATATATTTGGTGCAGGATCAAGTTTTTGGTGTTGTTACCAATATCAATAACATAGTTTTGTAAGTATAAATATCAAAAGTGGGTCAAGTTTTTGGCACCGTTGTCGGGGAAGTAAAGTAATTATTAAGGTAATTAATAGAATTATTAAAAGTAATTACTAGAGTAACAGACTATTTTAAATTTTACTTAAAAACAATATGCGCAAATTTAGAAACAAAAATTTAATACCTTACGATTCAGAATTAGAGCGCACTATTAAAAAAATCAGAAAACAAAAAAAAAGAAATTTTAAATTTAACAAAAATGGCAACTAATCCAGAAATTGAAAATATAAACCAACAAATACCATTAAGAGATTATGCCAACCCTACATTAGATGAAATTCACCTAACTATTCAAAACCCTGATGTAGCTGCTAACTCATTCGAACTTAAAACTGCAGTTATCCAAATGGTACGTAATAATCAATTTAGTGGTTCACCTAATGAAGATCCTAATTTACATCTTGCTAGTTTTTTGGAACTATGTGCTACTTTTAAATATGAAGGAGTATCTAATGATGCTATTAGACTTAGGCTTTTTCCTTTTTCTTTAAGGAATAAGGCTAAGATGTGGTTAAATTCATTAGCACTTGGATCTATTAAAACTTGGGGAGAATTATCACAAAAATTTCTTTCCAAATATTTTCCTCCTTCGAAAACTACAAAACTTAGAAATGATATAACATCTTTTCGTCAGTTTGAAGGAGAATCCATATATGAAGCTTTGGAGAGATTTAAAGAACTTCTTAGGAAATGCCCACATCATGTGTTACCAGATTGGTTAATTATACAAACTTTTTACAATAGATTAGTAGGATCTCTTAGATCAATCATTGATGCTGTCACTTGGAGGTTCATTAATGTCAAAACCATTTGATGAAGCCTATGCGTTAATCGAAGAAATTGCTACTAATAATTTTCAATGGCCTGCTGAAAGGATAAACCCTATAAAGATAGCCAGTGTTCATGAAAATGATGCAATATCTATGTTAGCTTCTCAAATTGTTGCTATATCAAAGAAATTAGATCATTTTGGAATGAATTATTCTCCTACTATATTAGAAGAAAACTGATCTGGATAAATTATAGATTCTCAATCTCCTTATGAAACTATAAATGCTATTAATAATAGACCCAATAATCCTTATTCGAATTATTATAATCCTGGTTGGAAGAATCATCCAAATTTTAATTGAATAATAATACAGCTAATCAATAATGGATGAACAACTCTATAGGAAATCCACCTAATCAAGGAAATACGAATTATAAACCTTCTTATCCACCTGGATTTAATAACACTTAATTTAAAGATAAGAAGTTATCTATAGAAGAATTAATATTAAGTATGGGTCAGCACTTGCAAAATCAAGGAAATCAATTACAAATTAAAGGAAATCAATTACAAGATCAAGGAACACAATTAAAAATATTGAAACTCAACTCAGACATATCGCTACCGCGCTTAATAATAGAATTCCTGGAATTTTTCCTAGTAATGTGGAAATAAATCCTAAAGACCAAGGAAAAGAACAAATTAAAGCGATACAATTATGAAGTGGAAAAGAGTTAGAAACTAAAATTCAGAAAGAAATAGAAAGTAAAAATGAGGAAGTGGAAATTGAAAAAGAAAAGGATCAGCAAGATCAAAACTTCGAATATCCATTGATCCCTATGAAAATATCTATAGAAAAACCACCACCACCATTTCCTCAATGACTAAAGCAACATAAAAAAGATAAGCAATTTGCTAAATTCCTTGAAATTTTAAAAAAAATTAACGGTAAATATTCCTTTTGTAGAAACATTAGAACAAATGCCTAATTATGTAAAATTTATGAAAGATATTTTAAATAAAAAAAGAAAATTCACAGATAATGAAACGGTTGCACTTAGCGAAGAGTGTAGTGCAATTATTCAGAAAAAGCTTCCTGAAAAATTAAAAGATCCTGGTAGTTTCACTACATTGCGCTATTAGAGAAAAATTTTATGGAAAAGCTTTGTGTGACTTAGGAGCAAGCATCAATCTAATGCCTCTATCAATTTTTAAAAGATTAGAATTAGGAGAAATTTCACCTACTTCGCAACTCTTCGCTTAGCCGATCATTCCGTGACTTATCCTAAAGGAGTTATTGAAGATCTGTTAGTAAAAGTGGATAAATTTATCTTCCCGGTAGATTTTATTATTCTAGATATGGAAGAAGATAAAGAAACTCCCATAATATTAGGAAGACCCTTTTAGCCACTGGAAAAGCTATGATTGATGTTCAGAAAGGAGAATTGACTATGAGAGTAAACGATCAAAAAGTAACTTTTAACATAGCAAAATCAATGAAATATCCTGCTTTAGAAAAAGATGATGAATGTTTTA
Organism: Papilionanthe hookeriana x Papilionanthe teres; assembly: GCA_022702705.1. Lineage (NCBI taxonomy): Eukaryota > Viridiplantae > Streptophyta > Magnoliopsida > Asparagales > Orchidaceae > Papilionanthe > Papilionanthe hookeriana x Papilionanthe teres. Next base: position 58,659,842 of record CM040435.1, on the reverse strand, counting down.
AAATGGAAATACTTGAACATTTGCAAAATTAACATTTAAAAAAATATTATAAAGAAAAGTTAGAAAAAGAAAATACTGAATTAATTGAAGAAGCAGATAATGAAAAACTGGATTATATACAGGAAAAATTTGAAATGATGGATAATATTGAACGCTGAAAAGAATATAGTTCCGTCAATTATTAGACCTCCTGAACTCGAATTAAAAATTTTACATAATCATTTAAAATATGCTTACTTAGGTAACTATTCAACCCTACCAATTATTATATCAGCTGAATTGAATGAATGACAAGAGCAAAAACTGTTAGACACATTAAAAAATATAAGAAAACTTTTGGTTGGACTATAGCAGATATTAAAGGAATTAGTCCTTCAATCTGTATGCATAGAATTATTTTAGATAATGAACATAAGCCAAGAGTAGATCCCCAAAGGAGATTAAACCCAATAATGAAAGAAGTAGTCAAGAAAGAAATATTAAAATGGTTAGATAATGGTATTATATATCCTATTTCTGATAGTGCTTGGGTAAGCCCAATTCACTGTGTTCCTAAGAAAGGAGGAGTGACCGTTAAAGCTAATTAAAAAAATGATTTAATACCTATAGGACAAGTTACTGGATGGAGTATATGTATTGACTATAGAAAATTAAATGTAGCCACCAGGAAAGTTCACTTCCCATTATCATTTCTAGAACAAATGTTGGATAGATTAGCCGGACATAAATATTTTTGTTTTTTAGATGGATATACTGGTTATCATCAAATTCCTATTGCTCCTGAAGATCAAGAGAAAACTGCATTCACTAGTCCTTATGAAACTTTTGCGTTTCGCAGAATGCCTTTTGGATTATGTAATGCACCTGCAACATTCCAAAGATGTATGATGTCCATATTCAGTAAATTAATTGATGATGGAATGGAAGTATTTATGGATGATTTCTATGTATTTAAAACATCATTCGACGCATGCTTGAATCATCTTAAAAAAGTATTAGAGGTATGCAAGAAAACTAACTTAATTCTAAATTGGGAGAAAAGTCAATTTATGGTTACAGGAGGAATTGTATTAGGACATAAAATTTCGGAAAATGACATGGAAGTAGACCCTGCAAAAATTCAAGTTATAGTTAAATTACCACCTCCAACTATATTGAGAGGGGTAAGAAGTTTTCTTGGACATACTAGATTTTACAGACGTTACATAAAAGATTTTTCAAAAATTACTAAACCTCTATGCCAACTTTAAGAAAATGACAAGAAATTTGAATTCACAACAGAATGCTTAAATGCTTTTGAATTAATAAAAGATAAATTAATCACAGCACCTATAATAGTTTCCCCTGATTGGTTGAAACCATTTGAACTTACATGTGATGCGAGTGATTATGCTATAGGAGCAGTTCTTAGACAAAGATATGATAAAATTTTTAAAGTTATACACTATGCTAGTAAAACTCTTAATAATGCTGAAATCAATTATACAGTTACTGAAAAAGAGCTATTAGCTCTTTTTTATGCTTTTGATAAATTTAGGCCTTATCTAATTGGAACTAAATGTATTGTGCATACTGATCACTCTGTTATTAAATATCTAATGCGAAAGAAAGATTCCAAACCAAGATTAATTAGATGGATATTACTAATGCAAGAGTTTGATTTTGAAATCATTAACAAAAAGGGAACTGATAATCAAATTGTAGATCATTTATCAAGGCTAGAATATAATGAATTATCTGACACTGATAATGAAATTACTGACAGTTTTCCTGACGAACAACTATATAATATAAATGAGTGGAAAATACCATGGTATGCTGATATAGTAAATTATATTGTAAGTGATATTTTACACCTATGTTAACTTTGCAACAACAGAAAAAATTCATTCATGATGCTAAAACATATTTTTGGGATGAATCATATTTATATAAGCAATGTAAGGATCTTATAATTAGAAGATGTGTGCCTTATGAAGAAATAAAACAAATCATTCAGAAATGTCATGATTCTGATTTTGGAGGACATTTTGGAACTGATAAAACTGCTTATAAAATTTTACAATTTGGATTTTATTGGCCTACTCTTTTTAGAGATGTTTATAGATATATCAGAACTTGCGACAAATACCAACGAGTAGGTAATATATCTAGAAGAAATAAAATGCCTCTAAATTTAATATTAGAAGTTGAGATTTTTGATGTTTGGGGATTAGATTTTTTGGGACCATTTGTTCCTTCATTTGGAAACTCATATATATTAGTTGTTGTTGATTATGTTTTTAAATGGATTAAAGCAAAAGCTTTACCTCGATGTGATGCTAAGAGTGTTTCAAAGTTTCTAATGAAAAATATTTTTACTAGATTTGGAATGCCGAGAGTGATTATCACTGACGGAGGATCTCATTTTAGAAATAAATATATTCACAAACTAGTAGAAAAATTTAACATTATTCATAAGATATCAACTGTTTATCATCCACAAACCAGTGGATTAGCTGAAGTTTCTAATCAAGAAATTAAACGTATTTTAGAAAAGACCGTAAACCCTAATAGATTGATTGGTCTATAAGACTAGACACCGCATTATGGGCATACAGACTACTTATAAATCTCTGATTGGAATGACTCCTTACAGGCTTATTTATGGAAAGACTTGCCACTTACCAGTTAAATTAGAACATAAAGCTTATTGGGCAATTAAAGAATTTAATTACAATCTGAAAGAAGCTGGTGAGAAGAGATTATTGCAAATGAATGAATTAGAAGCATTAAGAAATGAATCTTATCATAATGATAAAATTTATAAAGAAAAAATGAAATTATGGCATGATCGGAAGATTAACCTGAAGAATTTTGCGCCAGGACAAGAAGTTTTGCTTTATAATACAAGATTGAAATTATTTTCTTTGAAATTGAAATCTCGATGGTTAAGGCCTTTCATTATAACTCAAATATTTTCATACAGAACTATAGAAATTGAAGATCCAAAAACTGGGCATAGATTTAAAGTAAACAAACACAGATTAAAACCTTCTTTTGAAGGGAGAAGACCAAATTTAAAGAGGTTTTAATGCTCAGTCAACCTGATTACTAACTAAATTAGGTCGGGCTGACGACGCTAAACCAAGCGCTTTATAGGAGGCAACCCATAGTAGTTATTAATTATGATCTATTTACTAATGTTATTGAAAATTAAAATATAGAATAAATTCTACTACTCATTTTACTTTTTAAAATCATCACAAATTTGAATCTATACGAAGAAATCAGAAAATATTTGGACCTGAGCGAAAATTGGGCAATTTACCTAATCTCGCCGACGGCGAGATCGTTACTGCCGACGGCGAGATAGTTAAAAAGTGGTTTTTAAGAGTTATTTTACAGTTTTGGGCTGTTTTAACATATAATATTCACTACAAAACGTTTAGAACTCATTATTTACACCATTCCTTCACTAGAAACGAATAGAGCCCCTCCAAAACAATCCATAATGGCCCCCAATCCATTAGAAACCACGAAATTCGGAGTGTTTAACCGTCGAAAGTTCTTCAGTTCTAAGGCTCAGCGACCATTCAACAAAGTTTTGATGAAGAAGCGAATGATTAAAGAAAGAGGATTCGTAAATAGAGGAGAAGAGAATTCAACGACAACAATTGAAGAAATGATTGTTCAGCGACATTGGGAGGTATTATGCTACACAACATCCGTCGTCGTCATTCCGAAGAGTCAAGGAATTCTACTCTAATCTGCATGCGATCCATAATGGAAGTGTTTACGTAAGAGGAAAATGGGTAACTTTCACTCTTTCTCGAATCAATGAATTATACTCGACTGAAAATACCCCTGTTTGCCACTATTCAAATTTTGTTCCGGCAAGATACAACTTGAGCGAGATATATCGATATCTGACCGACGAACCTGATGACTGGGAAATACGAGAAGACGGGTATGTAAGTTTTTCTGCATCACTTCTTAACCCCATCTCAAAGCATTGGAATTTCATTATTTCGTCAAAGTTATTACCCACTATGAGGGTAAACAAAGTCTCGAAGGAATGCGCAATTTTAAATTACTGCATTCGATCTGGATTACCTATTGATGTTGGATCTATCATTGTGAAGTCTCGCATTAGGATTAATTGTGAATGGATCGATTCATGGACTCGGACACCCATCAATAATTTTTGCTTTATGTAGTTAGTACCAAGTTTCCTACAAAGCTTGGGAAAAAGTGTTGTTACCCTGGAAACCATTAGGATCCGACAGATATGTTTTCTACTTTGGATAACAATGATGATATAACAATTATCTCTGATCTAGCATCTCAAAACAATCCTTTAATCAGGCCTTTGACTGATAGAACTAACCTGATTCTATGAAGAATTAAAGGATTGAAGAAGGAATTATAGAATGTGATGAATTCTATTGATAATATCTCTGATTTATTCGATCACATGTGATCGGAGAATGAAGGAGCATTTCGATCATTCAGGACATCCGGAGCAAGTTTCATACAACTGTTGAGACAGAAGGGATGGATTGAAGAAGATTCTATAGAAGAATTCCCCTTCAGGCCTTTCTACAATTTATTTGTGCACCTACGATCTATTGGGAATATCATGGAAGAAGTTAGTTCAGATTTCAATGAGTAGCAGAGATTTATCCTTATTTTATTTGTGTGTGTTGATTTGAACTTAGTTTTTAATATAATTTAGATTTTACAAAGTTAATCTCTGTTTATATGAGATTGTATGTTGTTTGTTTAGTCTCAGCATTTAGAGTATTGTGGTATGGATTGCAATGCTGAGTTAGATGTATTTTGGTTAATTTTCTAAGTCAATTGTTAGTTATGTGGTATTTAAAGTTTGTAAGTTCATGGATATTTATAAAATTTATAATGTTTGTGTTGTCTAAACCATATATGAGTCAGTAGAATATCTAATCTTAGAAAAATATATCAAATTAAGTACCCGAACATTAGAATAAGGCTTAATTAAATTGAACATAATTGAAAACATAAAAATTTTTAAAAATTCAGAAATCCCGCCAACGGCGAGATCGACCCTGCCGACGGTGAGATTTTCCTGAAACTTTGGCCTTGGTGAATTAATTAGCTTGCCGACGGTGAGAAATTTCTTGCTGACAGCGAGATCGCGAAATGTACTATATTTTAACCAGTCAACAGACACTATTCATCATCCCCTTCCTCAAAACTTCAAAAAACCGACCTAAGGCTTGATAAATCTGGGATTTGGAGCGATTTCAAGACATTTTAAGACCGGATTTCATCTTCCTTTGGTAAGAGCTTCACTCCTATGTAAAAATTTTTTATTTTCACCATGAATTTCTTCTACATTGAGGATATTGGGAAAATTTTGAAATGTGAAGAAAAGACTTGGAAGAAATTCATGGAATTTGATTTAGATTGATTTTAGTAACATTAGGAAGCCATTTTAGTAATATTTTGGAGATTAGATAAGATTTTTTGTGAATTTCATAGATCAAAAAAAAAATGGCTCCACGACAAAGAAGACGATTGTATTACGATGAAAACCGATTTGTGAATGCAAGGGCACAGTCAAGATATTATCACAACATTCAAGCCAGGAAATGCATTCAAGATCGAGTTTTTAAAAATCCAGGAGCAAAAGTGGAACGAATAATCAAGGAAAGAGGATGGGAGAACTTCTATTACACCACAAATAGAGCTGTAGTGGAAGTAGTTAAAGAATTCTATGCCAATCTGACTGTCATAGAAGATGCACCAATCAAGGTGAGAGGATTTTGGTCGATTTCAATGTCGCTAGAATCAATTTGTTTTATGAAGTACGAGACTTGCACACCAGTGAGTATGATACTTTTGGTACTATGGAAGGACCAATGGAAGAAGTGATAGACTTTCTCACTGATGGGAAAGGAGTTTGGAAGATCAAGCAGCGAGAAAGGGTAAATTTTCCTCTCTCTATGTTGAATGCGTTGTCTAAAGTCTGGAATAATTTTATCTGTTCTACTCTGTTACCCACGTATCACCATAGTGAGGTAACAAGGATGAGCAATTCGAATTTCGTATTCGAATCGAAGAGTATTAATGTGGGAAATGTAATTTACAAGAATATATTAGTCACTGCTAGAAGTGAGAGTGGAGGAGGACTAGGACACCCTGGTCTGATTTATGCACTCTGCCAAGTATCTGGGATAGAGGCGAGAGATGATCATAAATGGATGGAGCCTATGAAACCCATTACTCTGGCTAATATTAAAACCCATGAATCCCACGAAGGATGGAGATCTGGAACAAGGAGTTATGTACCTTCTTTGAGTACAGATATTCCCTCTAGAAGTTATGACCCTACTACTTACAGTTCCCCTACCCTTCATGATCTGATGAACGAGATGACCCTGTAGAGAAAGAGTTTTGAGAAGATAGAAGAGAAATTGAAGCATATTGATCACAGGATTGGAGGTTTGGAGAGGCGACATGATTATGACAGAGAGTATCTCCAGAGACACTCTGATTATTAGAGAGCTTATTACGATGTGTCGCTACAGGAGAGGAGAACTCGATGTTGTATTCCCTGAGTGCCCTCGATACATTCAATATCAGCCTACTCCACCTGCAGATCAAGGAGGCGATGACGTGGCTTGGGATTTTGTTTTAGGAGATTAGATTTTAGATTTGATGTTTATTTTTATTTGTTTAAGTTGTTTTAATAATGAACTTTAACTGTTATGTTGGATGATTGTTTATGTGAATTATGTGGAACTTTAAAATGGATGTTTAGTTTATGAACTGATTGTGATGTAATATTAAATTATGGATTTTTTTTGTTAAAATTAGTTAGTTTATTTTAATATTTCAAACAGTTATTGTAATTTCTAAATAGAATAGAAATTGTATGTTTAGCAGTAGATTAAATATAAGTTGTGCTAGTATTTTGTACTTATTTCAAAAATTTCTTTACCCAACAATTTTTCTTAAATATTATATGTGTAAAAAGATACTAACAAGACAAGAGTTAAGTAAGTAATGAAGAAAACCTGCAAATTTCAAAAAGAAAAATACCTAAAGCTCGAAGATATGATTTAAATATTACAGTTTATTTCCTTTTCACCCTATATGATTCGATAGAAAAACTTAAGTTTTAGGGAGGGAAAAACACAAATTTAATTAATAAATTGTTCTCATTTTATATTTTCAAAAAAAAAAATTATTATAAAAATGATTTTCTGTAGTAACTTTAGTTCAGTAAACTAGAATTAATTTATTTAATTATTATAAGAAAGTTGAATAAAATATTTCTAGTAATTAAAATAATTTTGTAGATTAAGATATTTGGTATAAAAGAATAAGAATATAGTCAACTATTTAAAGTAAGGAAAACTATATTTTAAAATATGAAATTCTTAAGTATTAAATTGAGAAAGAAGAGATTAAAACCCTATGAAGTAAAAACTATAAAATACATATAAGGTAAGGAAATATTTCAAGTTTCAAATTTAGGAAAGAGGAAAATGAAGTTCAAAATCATTAACGATGCTATCCAGATATAAGTAATCCTCACTGAAAAGAAAAAGAAGGATTGAAAATCAATCCTCGAAAAGAAAAATAAAATAATAAATATAAGTGAGGAGAAGCTTCGAGGAGATGCCTTATCAAAAATCGGCTTCATTCGAATCAACCTAAAGGGTAAACTAAATTATATTTCTAAACTTATATTTATGGATTAGTATTTTACTGAGTAGTGTTTTCATGAATTCCTATCAATTGAATATCTAATTAATTTAATATTACAAATATAGTTATTATTGAAATAAATAGAATACTAGAAATCTTAAGCTCGATGACTAGATAAGCTTTATATCTATAGAGTTAATTTAATTATCTAAAAATATTTCTATTAAACTTTACTATAGTAATTATTAAAATTTAATTCATAGTTTTTCTAAATTAAAAGTTTTATTACAAATAATCATTTACTTTTATTAAGTATAAAAATTACTTCGAGGACAAGTAATACTTAAGTTCTGGGGGAATTTGATCACTAGAAAATGTATTAAAAATTTCATACCAATTTTATATGAAATTGCACTTTAAAGAAATGTATTTTCTTTGTTTTATTGCAGGAATGAAGAATTATAAGTACTGAAAGCAAAAAAGCACAAAAGAAGCGGACTTGGAGCAAAAAGGACTCAATCTGATGAAAAATGAACTATCCCGTCGACGGCGAGATCAAGGCCGCCGACGATGAGATTTTCCAAAGAATTTTTTAATATATTATAAAGAGGCCGCTGACGGCGAGATCGAGCCCGCCGATGGCGAGATCGAGCCCGCCGACGGCGAGACAGTTGAAAAGAGCCAGATACAATGAACCTGGACGCTTTTTGAAGAGGTGCTTAAGCAACCTTTGAAGATTTGACTCCTTCTATAAATAGAGACGATTTATGTCCCTTTTGTGTGTCATTTTTTGTGTCTTTAGGTGTCATTTTAAATTCAATTAGTGTTCATTTGTGTTGGAGTGTAAATCAGAGAGTCTTAGTGAGTTTAATTAAGTGTGCTGTATTGGAAGGAAGAGTCAAAGGAACTTCAAGGAGTCTGCTTGGGGACAAGAATTGAGATAAGTATATTTGTTATTATTTGTTAACTTTAATGAAATCCATACTTTATGTTATTTTTCTCATGCTTTCTGAGTAGTTTCCTTAGTCTTTTTTCTTGTTGTTGAGATTATGTGAAGTGACGAATCAAAGTAACTGTACCTAAAATTATTAAATAAAAATTGTGATAATCTTTTACTTAAAACTTAATTTATTTTCAATTTGGCTAATTGATTTGTTAACATATGTTGAATTATCAACTATAGTAAAGATTACATCTGAGATTTAAGGAAGTCAAAAGCCTTGGAAGGAGGGTGCAAATAGATAGGGAAATATTAACTATCGGGCGTAGAATTGGACATTTTAATGCGACGTACTAAAATATTCAATTCGGTCCTATTGTTCGAGAGTCGAAGTGTAGATGTTAGCCCTCGATGCGAGGGGAACATGGGAGCTCCAAGTGGCAGCTAGTATCCTCCCGACTTAGCCGGAGATTCAGTAATCAAACGTAGGACTAGTCAATGTTCTTTGCACCTGGACCAAAGAGTAAAGAATAGGAATGCTCCTATTTGGCACAATACAAACTCTAAACTACTTTAATTCATCATTCACTTAATTCTCTCAACAAGGAGAAAGATGTTTTTCTAAATTAGAATCTTACATTTAAACCTTTTTGAGCATTAGTTTTAGTATAAGTGTTCTTAATTTCCGTATACTAGCTTAGTAAGTAAGTATGCTTTAATTTGTCTTTGAAATTCTCTAACTTCCTTGTGGGATCGATAATTTTATTATTTGATAACGATATGTATACTTGCGTAGTATCCACATTATAAATCATAAATTTCATAAAAGAATCATTAGTATAAATACATATATTTGGTTCGGGATCAAGTTATTGGTGTCGTTACCAATATCAATAACATATTTTTGTAAGTATAAATATCAAAAGTGGGTCAAAAACGAGCCCACTCTGATGAGGTGGTGAAGAAAGTTACATCCAAGATCCAATGCTGGAACACTTCCTTTCTGTCTAATGGAGGTAGATTGATTCTCTTAAAATCTGTACTCTCAACTTACCCCTTGTATATTCTAGAAATGAAAAAATTATAGAAGAGTGCCCAAAGAATGCTGGAAGTCGCATTTAACAAATTCTTATAGGTTGGTCAACATAAACAACACCACTGGACATCTTGGAATAAGATATGCCACCCTCCTGTTAGTGGTGGATTGGGCTTTAAAAACTTATCACATATGATTTATATCTTTTATTGTAAACAATGGGTTAGATTCAGACAAAAAAATTCATTATGGGAATGGTTTATGAAAGGCAAATATTGTCCCCATACTCATCCTTCTCTTGTGATACCAAAATTGGGAGAATCCAGAAATTAGAAAGCCCTCCTCTAAGTTAAAGATGCTGCTGAAAATTTATTCATCTGGGAAGTGGGTGAAGGAAAAATTAACTTCTAGATTGATAATTGGCTTGGGAATCAATCTTTGAAAGAACACTAACCCACTGATTCTACTATTAACATTATGGCAGATTGCTGGGCAGATGGTAATTAGGATCTATGCAAACTAAGTGAAATTAACTCTCCTCAAATTATAAAAAGTATACAAGATCTCCCCACAAACCATTCAACACCTGATACCCTAATTACCAAAAATGGCTCCCAACAAAGCCTGTTCAAATTTATTTATCAATCACAATTCCATTGGCAGTCTACTAATTGGGGTAATAGTGTTTGGACTGCCAACATAACCCCTTCTATGTATTTCTTCTACTAGAGGTTAATCAAAAAATTCTTTCCTACTGATGATATTTTAAAGCTCAAATGCATTAGAGGACCATCTAGATGCCAGCTCTGCCACTCAGCTAAGGAAAGCCTACCCCATCTATTTCTGCATTGCGAGGTATCTAGGCAAGTGTGGTTAGTTGTCTTAGCAGGTGAACAGCTACAAGATCTTCTGGCTAACTGGCCCAACCTCACTTCTTGTTGGGCTACTTGGCAACACCAATCCAAAAAGTACATTCCCTTCACTATCTTCTGGTTTATTTGGGTAGCCAGAAATGCTTCCCTGCACCAAAGCCTTGCAACCTATTCTCACAAGATTTTCATCCATTGTCAGTCTTTTATTAAAAAACTGAATGGATCTTCCACTAACTCTTCTAGGAGGGAGGTTGTTCCTTCTATTCAGCTGGTCATTTGGAGGGCCCCTTCTCAGCCTTGGCTGAAACTCAATACTGATGGGACTTACTCAGTGAGTAGTGCAGGTATTGGAGGATTATGCAGAAACCTCAAAGGGAATTGTTTATGGTATTTTGCTACACCTATTTATTCTTTTAATGATTTAGAAGCTGAAACAGTAGTTGTTTTCTGGGAGCTAAAATTGGCCTTAGCCCAAAACCTGAACAACTTACATGTGGAATTGGACTGTTTACAACTATTACATATAATTCTCCTAAAGACCTCCCCCCATGGTATCTAATCCATTGGCTGAAGAAGATTCTCCATCTTATATCAACAATTTAAGTCATCTGGTCTCATATCCCTAGAGAAGGCAATAAACTTGCCCACCATCTTGCCTCATAACATTCCCTCCTCCTTTTTGATTTTTTTGCTTAATGGGGATTGTTTGGACATAAACCATCTTAAATGTAATCCTCCTTTTATTTAATGCAATTATTTTTTTCCTATATATATATATATATATATATATATATGGCGGCTGTGGTGGTTCCTGCTCTGCTAGGGTTCCCAGGATGACTCCTGGCGGCGGCCCTTTCTCCGACGGCTTCCCAGGTAGGAGCTATCCTCTTTGGTACTCAGTTTACTGGTGGTGGTTCTCTTTTCCTTCATTTATGTGTGTTTGGTGCTTCCCGGAATCTTGCTTTTTCAAAAATCATTGTTCCATTAGTTGGGTGCTTTGAGTGGCTTTGGTTCTAGACTTTAGATTCTGGAGGTTCCTTGCTGATGGCTCATCCCATTGATTTGGACACTAACATCCAATGGTTCAAGGCCATCTATGCTGGTGTTGTGGGTAGCAACACTTCTAAGGTCACCTCTTTTGATTCTCTAGTGTTCCCTCAGTATTTTTATGAAGCTACAGCTGGCCAGGCCTCCTGCCCCTTTGTTCACCCCACTGGACTTAAGGATGGTGAACCAACTATCTTCTTCACTGATAATGAGCTCTCACAACTAACAGATGAAGTTAAATTTACACTAATTGGAAAATTTGCAATGGGTCATCCTAAGATGGAAGCAGTTAGAGCTTATTTTCATGCATTCTAATTTCTGGGTTCTTGGCAACTTGGATTGTTGGATGGCAGACATTTGCTGATCCAATTAACCACTGAAGAAGACTATGCAAGGATATTTGTTAAACAATCTATCACCATAGTTGGATATGAAATGAAGCTTTTGAAATGGACTTCAGATTTTGACCTCACGAAGGAGCCTCCAGTTGTTCCAATGGTTTAAGTTCCCTGAACTTCCCTTTAGATTCTTCAACCAAAATGCCATATTCAACATTGCTAGAGCCTTGGGCACCCCACTAAAATTGGATTCATCTAGCAAGAATAAAGCAAGACCTGCTGCTACATGAGTACAGGTTGAAAGAGATGTCACTCTTCCCCTTATACACAGGCTATGGATTGGTTCTGACAATGAGGCTTTCTGGCAGGAAGTAATCATGGAACAATCACCCTACTATTGCACCCATTGTAGGATGTTTGGTCATACCAACAGCAAGTGTTATAGATTTCACCTCCCACTAGAAGGCCATCCAAATCCTCCCATGGTGTAACCAGCTCTGAGCCTCCTCCACCTTCTTCGAACCAACACTTGGACTCCACTATTCCACCTCCCTCCCCTACTCCTTCTCCCCTAGCCCCCTTGGCCTAAGTCCCCAATTTCAATTCCCCCCAGCCCCCCACTAGTTACTCAGATTGATGTTGCACCTGATCCTTCTACCCCTATGGAGAATTTAGATGGTGACCCCTCTTTTGCCACTTTAGTGAATACTCCTAGGGAGGTTGGTCCTCTGGTATCACCTCTGAAGTAAGATATGGAAGACAGTTGGCTCACTCAGAAACCAAAAAAGAAAAAGAAAAGTTTTTTAGAGTTGAAGAATCTCATGAATGGTCAACAACTCCTCATGGGACCATTTTCAGATACTTTAAGTCATTTCTCTCTCCCCAAAACTAGGGGGAAACGGTTGGCTTATTCACATGATTAACTTCCTTTGTTGGAATGTGAGAGGGGTAGCTCACCCTGCCTCTCTTCAAAGATTGAAATTCTTGGTGAGAACTCATAGAATTTGGTGTGTGGCTCTTTTAGAGCCTTTAGTTTCTAAAGACCCTCACAAAATTTCAAAAAAATTCCCTCAATTTCACTTCCACTCCAATGTCAACAACAAGATCTGGTTATTGATAAGGAAATAATTGATCTACAATATATTAGTTGATGACCCCCAATTTATTCATTTACACTTATCTATAGATGACAAGTCAGGTTTTGCAACTTTCACTTATGCTAGCAGCTTACTCCAGTAGCAAAACCAGCTATGGAGGAATCTCATCACACTAGGCCAAAAAACTCCTTCCCCCTCGATTGTGGGGGGGGGACTTCAACTGCCTTATGTCCCCTACTGAAAAAAGAGGTGGGAGACCTCCTCTTGCTAAATCTATGACCAATTTTGCTGATGCTATCCAGGAAGCAGGTTTATTTGATTTAGTCTTCAATGGACCTCCTTTCACTTGGAGAAGGGGGTCTCTTTGGGAAAGGCTTGACAGGCTTTTTGCCAACACAGCTTGGGTACAAACATACATTAACACTTCTGTCAATCATCTATCCATGTCTGGGTCTGATCATAGACCATTACTGATTACTATTTCTAACTCCCTATCTCCTAAGGTTTCAGGTTTCAGAGCATGTGGCTCCATCACCCTGACATCTGTGATCAGGTTTCTAAGGTTTGGCAAAGCTGTCCCTAACTTGACCCTTGGCTCAATCTTTGAGGTCTTCAAAAGAAGCTGGGATCCCATCTTAGGTCATGGAATTAGGAAAGCTTTGGTAATGTAATCAATAAAGTTAAGATGGCTGAGAAGAATATGCTATTAAAAGAAGATCAGTTTCTACATGGGCTGGATACTGAACATGATTTAGTCACTGCTAATGAAGACCTTTCAACCACCTGTTATTATGAAACATTCTTGAAACAAAAGCTGGCTGGAACTAAATTTATTGATGGGAACAGAAATTCCAAATATTTTCATGCTTGTATCAATTACAAAAGAAAGTGTAACATGGTTCTTTCTATTAAAAATGAAAGGGGCTTCAAAGTGTTTAAGGCTAAAGAGATTCCTCAGGAAGCTATTAAGTATTTTTAAAAACTATTTTCTAAAGGTTCTGTGAGACAAATCCAGCTTCAATCTGCTCTATTTGATGAATAAATAGGCCAGGTTCTTGCTTAGGACCTAACCATGCTTCCTTCTGATGATGATATAAGATGTGCTCTGGACTCCATTGGTGGAAACAAGGCTACCGGGCCAGATGGATACACAGCTGAGTTTTATAAGAAATCTTGGCAGATTATTGGTTCTGATATCTGTAGAGCAAAGGCAAAGCTACTTTGGAGGCAAGGACCCTCCCATATATTTTACAGCTTCTGCCATTACACTTATCCCTAAAAACAGCACCAGGGAGACTTGGGAGGATTATAGACCTCTAAGTCTTACTACTGTTATCTCTAAAATCATCAGTAAAGTCATGGTGGCTAGGCTACAACCTCATCTACCCCTACTCATCTGTGAAAACCAAGCTGCTTTTTTGAAGGGTAGATATATTGGTGACAATATTTTAACTTCCCACGAGCTTTTGCTGGATTTGGACAAGAAATGTAGAGGCAATAACATCATATTCAAACTGGATTTGAAGAAAGCTTATGATACCATTGAATGGGATTTCATCCTTGAAGTTCTGAGAAGTAAGGGCTTTTCCCAATTCTTCATCTCTTTTGTTGAAAGATGGTTAAATAATTATACTCATTATATTCTCCTTAATGGATCTTCTCAAGGATTCTTTCATGCTACTAGAGGTATCAAACAATGAGACCCATTATCTCCATATATTTTTATTTTGGTATTTAATTACCTCTCCGTAAAACCTAAACTAAATGTTTCAAAATCATCCACACTTGGCATACAATCATAAATCTAATATCTGCATCTCTCATTTAGCCTTTACAGATGATGTTGTCAACTTCACTAAAGCCACTAAACCTGCTGTTAAAGCAGTTTACAAATGCTTACAGGAATTTCAGGTCTTATCTGGTATGCAACTGAATAAAAGGAAGTGTCGGATTCTTTTCAGCTCTCACAGCCCCACCAACATTAAGCAATGGGTTAAAGAGTACATTGAATTCAACATTGGTTCCCTTCCATTTAATTATCTGGGGGTTCAATTACTTAAAGGAAGGGTAAAACAAACCCAATATAACGATGTAGTGGACAAGATTACCTCACAAATCAACTGTTGGACCTCATCCTTTCTATCCAATGGTGGTCGAGTTACCTTGCTGAAAAGCATTCTCACTTCTTTCCCTGCTTACATTTTGCAAATGTTAAATATGAAGAAGGCCACTCAAATCAAGATCAGTAGAATTCTCAATAAGTTTACGTAGGTCAGGCGGAGATCTCAAATTCACTGGATGAGTTGGTGGAAGTTGTGCAAACCCACTTGTGCTGGTGGGTTGGGTGTTAAATCCTTTCTACAACTCAAACAAATCAATTTATGTAAACTATGGATCAGATTCAAGGCTCAGGATTCTCTATGGGCTAGATTCATGAGGGGTAAATACTGCAAAGAGGTTCACCCCCTCCTTGTGTCTAAGAAGCTTGGTGATTCTAGAATTTGGTCCAGCCTACTTAATGGTGGAGATCTTGTAGAACCTATGTTCATCTGGGAGTTGGGGGAAGGGCAGATTAACTTCTGGTTGGACTGTTGGACAACCAATGGGGAGAGATTAGAGCCTATATCAGATAACTACAACACTCACTTAAAGGTCAGGGGCTGCTAGGTTGATTCTAATTGGAATGTCCAACTTTTGAATACCATGCTTACTGATCATCAAGTTGAGATGGTCTTAAAGACCAGTAAGAATAATTTAAATAAAGATAGAGTGATTACCAGGCAGAATTCTTCACAGAAGCTATCCTCCTTTATCTTTAAGTCCATACATCCATTTCAGGAACAGAAATGGGGTAAAGTCATTTGGTGCAGATTCCTTTCCCCATCTATGTCATTTTTTTGTTGGAGGCTTTGGCATAATATTATACCTACTGATGATCTACTCAATTTAAAAGGGCTGAGAGGGCCTTCTAGATGTTCATTTTGCTGTCAGGAGGAGGAGACTGTTGATCACCTCTTCTTCAATTTTACTTGGGTACAAATTGCCTGGTCAAATTTTATTACATATCTCACCATTGATACTATTCTTGTTAGCTGGCTTAACTTTAAGACTTCTTGGGAGGATTGGCTAAATATTGGTCTTCACCCCATTCCCTGCTGCATGGCTTGGTTTGTTTGGATGCACAGAAATGCTGTGAGATTAGAAGGTCTTCCTCCATCAACTGCCCAGATTGTTACTAACTGTTTGGCTTATTTGCAGAAAATTATCATATTTCAAAAATTCCCTAATGTTTGCAAGAATTGGCTTCCCCCAACTTCTCCAAACTCTGCCATAGGTAAACCACTTGTTTCATTGGTTTGTTGGAGCCCACCTCCTACTGGCTAAATTAAAATTAACACTAATGGCAGTGTTTCTAAGAAGGATGTTGAATTTTGTGGAGTTATTAGAAATCATATGGGCCAATGTCTCCAATTCTTTTCTTCTCCTACTCTTACTTCTCAACATTTGGAAGCAAAAATGGTGGCTATCTTCTGGGCTTTAAAGGCAGCTTCTAGTTTGCAATTTGATAAGGTCATTATTAAATCAGATTCAATTCAAGTGGTGCAGATTTTGAAAATCCTCAACAACCTTCGTAGGACATGCTGGATTGGATGCACAAAATTAATGGGTTTTCTACTTCCATCCAGATCATTTATTCTTACATTCCTAGTGAGGGAAATAAACCAGCTAACTGGTTAGCTAGATTAGGTAGGACTTCTGATTGTATTTTGGTGTTAACTCTTCTCCTTTAGCTCTTGATTTTTAGTTACGTGGTGATGCTCTTAGCATCCCTTTTGTGAGATCCATGTAAGCTATTATCCTTATTAATAGATACACCTGGGGTACTCCCCTAAGTCCTTTTTTGCTTATATATATATATATATATATATATATATATATATATATATATATATATACATTAGAAAAAATTCAGCTTTGCTTTCCTCACCCAAAAGAAAAGTTGTATTGTTGCATTAGTCTCTACCTCCCCAACCTTGGATTAAAATCAATATTGATGGGAGTTTCACCCCTTCCTCTGATGGTATTGGTGTTGTCTGTAGAAACAGTTTGGGTCAGCTCTTGTGGTTTTTTCAGTCACCTATTGTATCCTCTTCTGCATTGGAATCTGAACATTGTGCTGCATTTTGGGCCATAACAACTACCAGAGCTCTCCACCTCCCTTATGTTCGGATTGAATCTGACTCTCAGCAGGTGGTTGATATTATGCAAGGATCTACTCCTCCTCCTTGGAGTTTGGTTTATTTTCTCAGAACCTTTCCTACTATTTCATACTTCCTCCAACTCAAATGGACCCACACTTATAGAGAGGGTAACCAGCCTGCTAACTGGTTAGCCAAAAATGCTGCTTCACATAGTAATATAGTTTTTTCAGTAATGCCTTTCGAGCCTTTAAGGCTTTTACTTTTTGGGGATTCTCTAAAACTCCCTTTCATCAGATGTACTTAACCTTAAAGTTTGAATGAAGCTTTTGTTTTTCTGTTAATATATATATATATATATATTGAAGAAAAGTATAAGCATCATGTTGGAGGCTAAGGACAGAGAAGCTCTGTTAGGGTTTTAATGGAGTACTGGCTGGTGGCTGGGGCTTGGATTGGGGTTTTGGTCGGAGCTTGTGGGTGGAAGGTTTGTTGTTGCTCCTCCTTTTGCTGTTGTGGTCTGCTTTGGTGGTTGTTGGACCTGTTTTGGTCTTCCCGGGCTTATTCTTTTTTGAATTTGGGTGCTACTGTTCCATTTGCTGGTGGAGCAGTGGAGGTTTTGTTCTGTTTTCCTTTCCCTGGGTGGCTGTAGCTTCTCAACCCCTTCTTTTCTGTTGGTTTTCTGATCTTGCGATTTAGTTTTGGGTTTGAGTCTTCTCTGACTGGTTTTCTATGGAAGTTTGGGCTCCCTGGTCTTTCTAGGTGAGCTGCCACTTCTGGTTTTTTCTACATCTGGTGGGGGGCATTCTTCTGTCTCCTTCTGGTTGGTCCTTATCATGGCACATCTATTTCCTTTTGATTCCAGCACTAATGCTATGTGGGTCAAGTCAACATATGCAGGTGTGGTTGGTAGTGGACTAACTCCTCACAAAAGTTATGATCACCTGGTCTTCCCCCAGGCCTTGCATTATACTACTGCAGGGAAGGGCCGTAGCCCTTTTATTAAACCTGTGGGAGTTAAGGAAGGACAGCCAGCTGTCCTTTTCTCCAAGCATGAAATGAAGACACTCTCTGATGCCATTAAATTCAGCTTGATTGGGAAATTCCAGATGGGGCATCCTAAGATGGAATATGTGAGAAAATTTTTGAAGAACTCAATTTGGTGGGTTCCTGGAAGTTGGGCTTACTTGATGGGAGACATTTGCTCATAAGGTTGTCCAATGAGGAGGACTATCCTAGGCTATTTGGCAAGCAATCAGTGTTAATAGCTGTAACATATAAGAAATTAATTAAATGGACACCTGATTTTGATCCTTTAATTGAGCCCCCTATCATAACAATGTGGTTTAAATTTCCCAATTTGCCAATACAGCTTTATCATCAAAATGCTTTGTATAACATTAGCCAGGCATTGGGCACCCCTATTAAGACTGATACCCATACTTATGACATGACCAGGCCTGCGCAGCTAGGGTGTTAGTGGAGAGGGACATTACCCTCCCTGATGTCAATAAAATTTGGGTTAGAACTGATGAGGACATCCCTGAGGAGGGCTTCTGGCAGGAGACTGAGGTGAAGTTCAAAACTTTGTATTGCTAACATTGTAGAATGTTTGGGCATATACAAGATAAATGCTATAGATTACATTCACCCACTAGAAAGAGAACAACTGGTATTAATAAGGAGACAGGGACTGTTGTTAAAAGTGTTGTTGTGGGGCAGACATATCTACCTTTGATAGCTGGGCCTGATATAGATATGTCTATTCCAGGCACTGCTTCATGAAAACAGATTCATGAAGTTTCTGCTCCAATGTTGCTTAAAGGGGACAATATAAATCCTGTACTGCCTGCTGGTGATTTGGCTACAGCCTTGCCTGGTGCTGATTTGGTTCAGTCAGATGCTGAACAGGAGCTATCAATAGAGAACTCTAAAAATTCTGCCTTCACTAGCCCTTTGACCCAGAAGAAGGTTAATCAGGATTCTAAAGATGAGCAGGATTTTTCATATGCCAATATTGGTAAGGTGGCAACTGGACTTACCAATGAATGGAAAACTCAGAAAAGCAATAAGAGAAGGAAGAACAAGACTGAATTACAAGGACTGTTGGAATTTCAGCCTCCTGGTGATCCCCCTGACAGTCACCCTTTCACTATTCTCCCTAAAACAAGGAGGAAAGGAAAACATCTTTCTCAATGATCAATTTAATGTTCTGGAGTATTAGGGGGATTGCTCATCCCTCTTCTCTTAGTAGAATTAAACACCTTGTTCATTTTCACAAGCTGTGGTGCTTTGCTATTTTGGAGCCCATGGTTAAAAAGAACATAAACCTTATCACTAAATCTTTTGCTAACTTCTCTTATCATATTAATGTCTCCAATAAAATTTGGGTGTTTACTAGAAAAGAGCTGAATTCGTCTGTGCTGCTGGATCATAATATATTTATTCATTTGCAATTTTCAAATGGTAACCATATTGGTTTTGCAACATTCATTTATGCTAGTAGTAACTATAGGCAACAA
The DNA here is from genome assembly GCA_022702705.1 of Papilionanthe hookeriana x Papilionanthe teres. Lineage (NCBI taxonomy): Eukaryota > Viridiplantae > Streptophyta > Magnoliopsida > Asparagales > Orchidaceae > Papilionanthe > Papilionanthe hookeriana x Papilionanthe teres. Next base: position 58,640,114 of record CM040435.1, on the reverse strand, counting down.
CAGCTTTTATGGAATGATTTGTTGCACATTGGCCATCAGGTGAACTCCTTCTGGATACTGGGGGGAGATTTTAATTGTCTTACTGCTACTATTGAGAAAAGAGGAGGCAGTCCTCCTTTAGCCTCTTACAAGTACTCTTTCAATCAATTCGTAACTGATGATGCACTGTTTGATTTGGGTTTTTAGGTCCCTTCTTTCACATGGAGGAGAGGTAATACCTGGGAAAGATTGGATAGGATGTTGTGGAATTCTCTTTGGCTGCATACCTTTCCTTATACCAACATCACCCACCTCTCTATGGCAGGTTCAGATCACAAACCCATTATTTTCTCTATAAGGAATGTGGAAGGAGAGAAAGGGGGAAGCTTTAGATTTCAAAACATGTGGCTGCTCCATCCAGACTTTCTAACTGAATTGAAAAACTGCTAGAAGCCTCTTATGGGGCGGGCACTCTCCCTGGGGCAACCTCTGGACTTTGCATAAGAAGACTGCTAAGCTCATCATTCACTGGAATTGGACAAAATTTCGAAATATCCATGATAACATCCATAAATCTGAAGAGAAAGTAGCTCAGGTAGAAGCTGACCTGTTAAAGGGGATCAGGACTGAGGTGGATCTACAATTGGCACATGATGAATTATTGTCACAAATCAAATACCAGGAAGCCTTTTTTCACCAAAAAGCTGCATCTTCTAAATTCATTGAAGGATATTGGAACACCAAATATTTCCATGCTTATATCAACTTCAAAAGATAATGTAACATGATTCTCTTTATTAACAAATCAGATGGAAGCAAATTAAACTCAAAGGAGGGGGCAAGAATGTGTGAAAGGATGATGCACCAAAAATATATACGCTTTTTACTATATAATTTTACTCATTTTTTGTGATATTACACTTTAAAAGAAAGGTATTTTGTATGTTTTTTTGGTTTTAAGTACAAAAATGCTGATTGGAGCAAAAAGAAGCAAAACGGTGCAATTTGGAGCAAAAACGAGTAAGAAAACAAATTTTGGCTTGACACCTTTCGATAAGTCTTTCTATGTTTAACCTCTTTTACACTTCTTGCATATTTTTGAATGAGATTATACTTTAAATAAAGTTTGTTTTTATGCTTATTTTGTAGGGCTATCTGTTAGGAACGCAACGCAACTGAAATGGGGCGAATCAGAGCTGTAATGGAGCCAAACGGAGCAAAATTGTGGAGCTGCGCAAGATGGGCGCCGGGGGGCCCAAACTGGAGCCGACGGCCCCAGAAGCCTGAGACAATGAAAAATAGGGCGCCGACAGTACCCTATTAAAAGCCGGTGGCGCCCGAGATGGCTTGGATGCGATATTAGGTGGTTTTTGGCCAAATACATCGAATCTGGACGCTTTTTGGAGGGTTTCTTCATGCACCTCTTGGGAAATTCGTCCCTACTCTATTTTAAACCGAATTTGAAGCCAAAAATGAAGAAGAGATGTTAGGAAAAACTTGGAGAATGCTTAGAGATCTGAGAATAGGAGTAGATATGTAGATTTCTACCTTCTTGGAGAAATTGGTGAGGGGATTTTGAGAGAATCTGTAAGGGAATGTTCTAGCAGTGCATGGATTCGCGGAAGACTTTGTGGGAGAGATTTTCATCATTCTTACAAGGGAAAAAAGCTAAGTATTTTGTTTTTCATTATCTTATGATACTATAAACACTTATTTTATGGATTTGCTTTTAAATGAAGTTTTCTGTAGTATTTTCTTCGTGCTTTGTGATGTTTTTCTATTACTCTTTCTTCTTCTATGAAAATAGTGGTGTGAGAAGACTATGCCATTATTTTCATTCTACTTTTCTTTTGCAATGAGTAGGACTCATGTTTAGGTTATTGGATGCTTGCTAAAAGAAGTTTTAATTATAAACGTGATGGTTTTTACTTGCACTTCATTTACATTACAATAAGGGCCCGTTGTATTGTTAAAATTCATTGTAATTGCATTGTCCTAAAAGGGCAGTGTAATTCTCAATAAAGTGGAACCTATTCAATGTCCATGAATAAATTGCGTAGTTCATGTGGATTGAGTGCAAATAAATAGGGAAATATGGTTTTGATGGGCGTCGAATTGGAGGTTTCAGGGTGACAGGCTAAGATCCCCAATTTGGTTCTAAGATTAGTAACTAAACTCGAAGGTTAGCCTTCAGGTGAAGGGTAAGTGGGAGCTCCGTAGTAACGTGCTCGATATCCTCCCGACTTAGCCTTAGATTTAGTGACTGAACTTAGGATATGTCAATGCTCTTTACATGCTTGAAAGAGGGGGTACGCTTTTAAGAGTAAAGAATAGGATTGCTCCTATTTGGCACATACAATATTTAATGTGTCACATTCCTAAACTTTATCCAATTCATTACATAAGAATAGTAGATTATTATCTCAAAATTCACCAAACCAATTTCCCCAAAAAGGTTTATCTTTAGAAGTAATATTTGCATTTAGGAGTATTTATTATCCTTACATATAATCATCTGCATTTGGGAGTAGTTATTAGAAAAATCACTTATATCACCCTTCCAAACTAAGGTTGTTAGTAGTAGACTAGAATTTCACTAAGAACCTCTTACCTCGCTTTTTTGTGAGATTGATAAACAGGACTCCATTAGAGCCCTGTATTACTTGATACGATACGTATACTTGCGTTTGAAATTCTGACTTTACAAAAATCATTATAAATATATAAATCTGAGGTCATATATTCTTACATATAAAAAAGTCGCATCAAGTTTTTGGCGCCGTTGTCGGGTAAGCTTCGGTAAGAACTTTAGGAGAATTTTAGTTGAAGTAATTAGGCTTAGAATTGGAAAACTTTAGTGTCGTAAAATTGTGTTTGTGTGAAAAGTGTTATTTTGTATGAAAAAGTGTTGTAAAAAAAACTGTTTGTGTGAAAAATATGGTGTTCATGAAAATGTTTTGTTGTGTTGAATATACTTTTCATTTAATTTATTTAATTGTTAATATGTTGTTTGCTGTGTTACATATACAAAACAAAGGATCTGCAGGACTTGTGCATTATGATCCCGAGTTTGAAGAAAATAAAAAAATAAAAATATAGAAAGGACTAAAAAAACTAGAAATGGAGATGGAAAACTTTCAAGATAATAACTTAAAAAATCATCATACTTCATAGGTAAATCCTATGACAGATGAAATTCACTCAAGTATACAAAACCCTATCGTAGAAGCTAACTCATTTGAAATAAATTCTGAGATTATCCAACTGGTGCAGAACAATCAGTTTGGGGGAACTCTTTTGGAGGATCCCTATTTATACTTATCAAATTTTTTAGAACTTTGTGTTATATTTCGTTATAACGGTATGTCAGATGATGCTGTTAAACTAAGGCTTTTTCCTTTCTCACTTAGGGATAAGGCTAAAATGTTGTTATACTCATTAGCACCTGGTTCTATTAAAAATTGGGAGGAGTTAACTCAGAAATTCTTAGCTAAGTATTTTCCACCTTCAAGGACTACTAAACTTAGAAACGATATTATCTCATTTTGTCAGTATGAAGGGGAATCAATATACGAAGCCTGGGAAAGATTTAAGGAACTCCTAAGAAAGTGTCAACACCATGCTCTGCCCGATTAATTAATCATTCAAACTTTTTACAATGGGTTAGTAGGATCCCTTAGGTCTATAACTGATGCTGCTGCTGGTGGATAATTAATGTCAAACCCATTTGATGAAGCATATGTGTTAATTGAAAAAATGGCTACAAATGAATTTCAATGGCCATCTGCTATGGTAAATCATAAAAATGTAGCTAGTGTTCATGATACAGATGTGATTACAATTCTTGCATCTCGAAGTTGCCGCAATATCAAGGAAGTTGGACCAATTTGGAATGAACCAACCTCAATTTACTCCTGTAAGTGAGGAAAGTTCGTTAGGGCATATGATTGATTCTAACTTAACATATGATGCTTTAAATACCATAAATAACCTATATTCCAACTTTTACAACCGAGGTTAGGAGAACCATCCTAAATTTAACTGGAATCATATTACTGATGGTGGAAACCAAAAATGGGAAAATAATCATATAAATCCTAATGGAAGTTAGAATAGGCAGGGTAACACAAGATATAGGCCTTCACATCCACCGGACTCTAACAATGATCAACAATTTAAGGATAAGAAGATGTTTATGAAAGAAGTAGTATTGCAAATGAGAAACCAGTTATAAAGTCAAAATGCTACGATTAGAAACATAAAGAATCAACTTGGACAAATTGCTAATTCACTTAGCAATAGACCCCAAGGAACACTTCCTAGCAACATTGAGATCAACCTTAAAGAGAACACTATTGAACAAGTATAAGCTGTCCAATTAAAAAGTGAAAGAGAGATAGAGGATGTGATTAGAAAAGAGAAATATGTTGTGAGAGAAACAAAAGAAACTAAAAGACCTGAAGAACATCTTTCTAAGGATCTAGAAAAATTAATATCTCCAACTAAAATTAGTTTGGAAAGACCACCATCTCAATTTCCTCAAAGACTTATACAGCATGAGTTGAATAAAAAGTTTTCAAAGTTCATGAAAGTACTTAAGAAGTTAACGATAAATATTCCTTTCACTGAAGCTTTGGAACAGATGCCAAGTTATACAAAGTTTATAAAGGAGATATTAAACAAGAAAAGGAAATTTGGGGATTACGAGACAGTTACACTAAGTGAGGAGTGCAGCGCTTTACTTTAGAAAAATTTTCCTCGGAAACTTAAATATCCTTGTAGCTTTACAATTCCTTGTGCAATTGGAAAAAGATTATGTGGAAAAGCTTTATGTGATTTAGGAGTGAACATTAATGTGATGCCTCTATCTATATTTAGAAGGTTAGGTTTAGTCGATATTTCTCCCACTGCTGTAACCCTTATGTTAGCTGATCGATCTATCATTTATCCAAAAGGAGTTATAGAAGACGTGCTTGTTAAAGTGGATAAATTTATCTTTCCTTTGGACTTTATTGTATTAGATATGGAGGAAGATAAAGAAAATCCAATTATTTTAGGGAGACCTTTTCTTGTTACTGGACAAGCTATGATAGATGTGCAAAAAGGAGAGTTGACTATGAATATTAATGACCATGAAGTCACTTTTAATGTATTAAAGACTATGAAATATCCAGCTGAGAGAAATGATGATGATTGTTTTTGGATAAATGAAATTGATTATCTAAGTAAAGATCATTTCCAAGAAATTTTTGAGAGTAAGTTAACAGATGAGATTGAAATAGACTTTCAAGATGATTCAAAAACGTTATTTAAAGAAAATTGTATGTATGTTTAGGAGAGGTGTGAAATGATGGACGCTACCAAAAATAGTAATCTTTTAATTCCATTTGTTGAAAAATCTCATGAACTTAAGATGGATGTACCCCATATAATTTTAAAACCTGTCTATTTAAGAAATTCATCTACACAACCAGTCTTTATATCTTTAGATTCGACTCAATCAAAAGAAAAACCTGAATTGAATGATGAACAAGATAAAATTATTGAAATAAGACTTGGAAGATAATTTGAGGATATATTTCAAAAAACTTTTGAGTTGAGAAAAGAGGATAAGGATATTGGAAGACCATTGGAAGAAATTCCTAAGGAATTAGAAAAACCTATTTCCTCAACTAAGATAGATCCTCGATCACTTAATAATTATAAAGGGGAAGAATTAGAAGATAACTTGAAACAGAAGAGTGACATAGAAGAATTTAATCCTGTATTTGAAGTATCTAGAGAGAATCTGATCCAAAATTTGGGAGATCTTGAATTATCTTATAAAGAACCATTTCTTATAAATTTCAAGGATGATATTAATATGCAAATTCAGAACATCAATAGAAGAATATTGGATCTAGAAAGAAATATAAAGAACAATTATATAAATCCATCTGAAAAGGAAGAGTTGAATGAAAAATAACAATTTGAGGATTTCGTAGGAATTCCTTAATCTGAAAAAGATTGGGCGATTGATCGAGGATTACTTAGTTGGAATTTTGATCCAGGAGGAATAGTTTGTCGGGCCCGCGACGTTAAAACCAAGCACTTTATGGGAGGCAACCCATAGTTATCAGTGTGCTTTGATTTAGTTTGCTTGAGAGTCATGATTATTAGTGTGTATTGTGTTTGATTTAGTGTGGATTGACCAGCTTAATTCATGTTTGGATTAGTGGATTGACTTGATCTTTATGTCTCATTATGGATTGATCAGTTTGATTATTGTTGGTAGATGTTTGGATTGTTAGTGGTTGGATTTGATCTTTCTGTGTCATGAGGGAGGTGATTCCTTAACTTCTTATTTTGGTTAGACTTGTATGTTCTTTCTTAGTAGTTGGATTGATGAGTCCACTATGACTCGGGTCTTGCTCGGACTTGAGTTTTACAATAGATATCATGAATTTTAACAATGACAGCTTCATCTCAATTTTGTTACATCCTTTCTCTAACTTTATTTTCATTTGGTAGGAGTCGCAAACCTATTTGATGAATAACATTAGGATGATCTTACACTACAATATGTAACTGTTAAAGGTGCTTAAAAAAAAGGATTAGATGATGCCTGAGATTGGTGTCCAGAAACCAATTTATCAGGGAAAATGTTATCTTTAGGATTATAATCTATAAAATTATTTAAAAAAGTACCTAATTTACTAGGGTAGTGATTTCGTTAGAAATTGGAGGTAAGGTAGTGAGATTGAATGAGTTAAAGGATGAATTGACCTCATTTATCTTATGTGTGTTTATGTTTGTGTTACAATTTTATATAATAATTGAAGAACATTTTTATATTCCCTTGTTGTTATCTGCTATGCTAGTTAAACTTTTATTTAGTGAATTTCATTCTGACATGAGTAGTTTAGATTTACTTTCTGCTTCATATTGTTCTGTCCTAATGAATACTTGTAAAGGGTTTTGATAGACATGTGTGGTAGAGAGAAATTCTGAACTGTTTTCTTCCTGCTTATATTTTATGTACTAAATGTTATACATGTTAAAAATCAGGTTTGGGGGTAGGAAGAAAAATAAAATTTTATTGTGCAAAATACTTCCTTTTAGTGTAATTTTATTATAAGCATGTTTTAGGTTAGATTTAATTTCTCCTACTGTCATTCTATCCTAATTATGCATGTATATGAATTTGATAGGATGTTGTAGTAGTAAGAAGATTCAACCTTTACTTTTTCTTCCTGCAACATTTTATGGAATTAATTGAAAAATATTTTTAAAATTTAAGTTTGGGGGGATGAAAAATATTAACTCTTAATTGTTCTTAATTGTTATATTTTAAAAAATTATTAGCATAACTTCTGAAAGTTGAACTTCGCTTGAGATAACTAAAACTTTTTATTTTGGTTGAATATTATGGAAGGATTGGATGAAAGTTTTTAGTAATAAAAGTTAATTTTATAAGGATAAGATATTTGGTATGAAAGAATTTGATTATAGTTAACTATTTAAAGTAAGGAAAACTCGTATTTTTGAAATTTTAAGAGACTTAAAGTATCGTGTGTTAAGAAGATATTGTGACTTTATGATGAATAATAAAGCTCATACCTAATTATAAAGTAAGGAGGTGTTTCAAGTTTGAACTTTAGAAAGAGGAGAGTGAAGTTCAAAATCATTACAGGCTATCCAGATATAGTAATCCTCATTAAAAAAAAAGAAGAGAAAAAGAAAAAGAAAGAAAATATTTATGAGGAGAAGCTTGAGGAGATGCCTAATAAAAAATTGGCTTCACTTGAGTCACCCGAAAGGGAGAACGTGAATTCATTTCTAAATTTATATTTAAAGTATTGGGCTACATTTTGATGAAGTTTACATAAACTCCTTTTTCACATAATCTTTCAAGGCACTCTTAATGTGATAAATTATGGTTTATCTTGAAATAAATAGAAGACTAGAACCCTTAGACTTGATTGCTGAACATTCTTATAACTGTAATGTTAACCTGAGTTACTGAATTTCTTTCTAAAAGTCTAACCAATATATTCTTTTGAATGAAAATTTTTAGTTTCTTACAGGAGAAAAGTACATTTCCTTGAGTTATATTTTTATGTACTAAAAGGGTTACTTTAGGACAAGTAACAGTTAAGTTTGGGGTATTCTGATGCACAAAAAATATATACGCTTTTTATTATATGATTTTACTCATTTTTGGTGATATTATACTTTAAAAGGAAGGTGTTTTGTATTTTTTTTGGTTTTAAGTACAAAAATGGTTATTGGAGCAAAAAGAAGCAAAAACGGTGCAATTTGGAGCAAAAACGAGCAAGAAAACAAATTTTAGCTTGACACCTTTCGATAATTATTTCCATGTTTAATCTCTTTTACACTTCTTGCATATTTTTGAATGAGATTACACTTTAAGGAAAGGTTGTTTTTATGTTTATTTTGTATGGTTATTTGTTTGGAACGCAGCGCAACTGAAACAGGGCGAATCGGAGCTGTAACAGAGCCAAACGGAGCATAATAGTGAAGCTGCGCGGGATGGGCGTCAGAGAACCCAAACTGGCGCCGGTGGCGCCAGAAGCCTGAGACTACAAAAAATAGGGCGCCGACATAGCCCTATTCAGCGCCGGCGGCTCCCGAGACGGCTTGGACGCGATATTAGGCGGTTTTTGGACAAATACATCGAATCTGGATGCTTTTTGGAGGGTTTCTTCATGCATCTCTTGGGAAATTCGTCCCTACTCTATTTTAAACCAAATTTGAAGCCAAAAATGAAGAAGAGATGTTAGGGGAAACTTAGAGAATGCTTAGAGATCTGAGAATAGGAGTAGAAATGTAGATTTCTACCTTTTTGGAGAAATTTGTGAGGGGAATTTGAGAGAATCTGTAAGGGAATGTTTTAGCATTGCATGGATCTGCAGGAGACTTTGTGGGAGAGATTTTCATCTTTCTTACAAGGGGTAAAAGCTAAGTATTGTGTTTTTCATTGTCTTATGATATTGTAAACACTTATTTTGTGGATTTGCTTTAAAATGAAGTTTTCCGTAGTGTTTTCTTCGTGCTTTGTGATGTCTTTCTCTTACTCTTTCTTCTTCTATGAAAATAGTGGCATGAGAAGATTATGCCATTATTTTGATTCTACATTTCTTTTGCAATGAGTAGGACTCATGTTTAGGATATTAGGATGCTTGTTAAAAGAAGTTTTAATTATAAATTTGATGGTTTTTACTTGCACTTCATTTACATTACAAGAAGGGTCCGTTGTATTGTTAAAGTTCGTTGTAATTGCATTGTCCTGAAAGAGCAGTGTAATTCTCAATAAAGTGGAACCACATTCAATATCCATGAATAAATTACATAGTTCATGGGGATTGAGTCCAAATAAATAGGGAAATATGGTTTTGATGGGCGCCAAATTGGAGGTTTCAGGGTGACAAGCTGAGATCCCCAATTTGGTCCTAAGATTATTAACTAAACTCGAAGGTTAGCCTTCAGGTGAAGGGTGAGTGGGAGCTTCGTAGTGACAACCGGTATCCTCCCAGACTAGCCTTAGATTTAGTGACTGAAGTTGGGATATGTCAATGTTCTTTACATGCTTGAAAGAGGGGGTACTCTTTTGAGGATAAAGAATAGGATTGCTCCTATTTGGCATATACAATATTTAATGCATCACATTCCTAAACTTTATCCAATTCATTACATAAGAATAGTAGATTTCATTATCTCAAAATTCACCAAACCAATTTCCCCAAAAAGGGTTATCTTTAAAAGTAATATTTGCATTTAGGAGCAGTTATTATCCTTACATATAATCATCTGCATTTGGGAGTAGTTGTTAGAAAAATCACTTATATCATCCTTCCAAACTAAGGTTGTTAGTAGTAGACTAGAATTTGACTAAGAACCTCTTACCTCGCTTCTCTGTGGGATTGATAAATGGGACCCCATTAGAGCCCTGTATTACTTGATATGATATCTATACTTGTGTTTGAAATTGTGACTTTACAAAAATCATTATAAATATATAAATCTGAGGTCATAAATTCTTACATATAAAAAAGTCGCATCAGAGGGGGTGGTGATGGTGACCAGTAAAAGTTTGTGGTCAGATCCAGCAAGACTTAAGTGAGTCACAAAAGTGTGTAGAAATTGTTGGTTCCACAAGTTGTTAACAAGGATTCTGTCCAACCTTTTCTAAATGTTCCCTCTCTTCCAAGTGAACATAGGCCAACTAAATCCCAAATCAAACTCTCTAGCTAATTGGATTTTGTCACAAAATGATGTCATTTTAGAAATGCATGGGTTTCTATCGCTAGATTTTTCAATGAAGGGAAGTAATGCAATTGAAATCTCCTCCCACAATCCAACTAGAGGTCATGTTGGTACTGATGAAGTGAAAGGTAGTCCACAGCTCAATTCTTGCAGTTTTGCTTCTTCCTACATATATATATAACAGTATAACAATCTGATAAACTAAAAATCAAAATTTTAAATATTATAAATTTAATTTTCTGAATTCTAAATTTTATATGTGTAGTTTAGGATCTAAAGGATTAGTGCCTTGTGATTCTGAATTAGAATGAACTATAAGAAGAAAGAAAGCAAAAATCACTTCATCATTCTCAAGAAATGGCAGATATACCTGTTGACCTCAATTTTGGTGAGGTCTTTTGCTTCTCTTTTTAGTAATTAGAATCTAGCCTTAGGCTTTTCCTTTGACTAATCTTAGAGGACTAGAAATGGAACCCACCATTTAGAAATTCAAACTACTTCTTAACTCCCTGCAAACCCCACAAGCTTGATTGTAGACCCCTAATCACCTAGAGGGTTGAAATCAAATGTGGAGGTTTAAAGGATGAGTTCCCTATAGACTTTTTGGCCTTAGGAATACCCTGGATGGCCTCGTCTGGTGAGAGTTGACTTGCACATACACTACACTCTCACACACATTCCAAGTCCTAAAACCACACTCCCACCCAACTTGACTTCCTGACTCATGAAGGTAATTCATATGGATGTTCCTTAACCCCTAAGCCCCTGGCTAAGAGGGTTAGGAACAACACAGTGAATGCCTTAAATGAGTCCTCCCATGGCTCATATGGGCTTAATGTGGCTTCATGGCTCAACCAAAATGATTCCATTTCACTAACACTTGATCAATCTTTTTTTTAAAAAAAATTTCAATTTTTGACCCCCGGGGCCCATAACCCACCAAACCTACCAAATACCCTTGAAATGACCCAAAATTTGCAAAATTAACTAAATTACCCAAGATCCCACGAAATCTATCCTAAACACTTCCTACCACTCAAATTGATCATCTTTGGCCAAAAATACCAAAATTTCCAAAAATACTCCTAAACCCCCCCCCACCCCGAAATACCAAAATACCCTTTTACCCCAAAAATCCAAAAATTCTAAAAATTTCTAGAAAATTCCAAAAAATCCCAAATATTCTCAATTTCATTTCGTTCAACTACACCATGGGCCAATTTTGCCAATTTACCCCATTTTTACAAAACCTCCAATTTAACCCATTTTTTAACCCAAGTGAACACAATGTCAAACTAAACCACCCCAATTGACCTCAATTTTGGTCCAATTCAATTCTAAACATCAATTCAATATCCCTAATATCAATTTAGACCAAATCCAACTCCAATTTGATTGAAATTTGGGTCCAATTTCAATTTGAAGCCTAAAGGCCCAATTTTGGTCCATGACCTAAACCTAACCCAAACCAACCCAACTCAACCGCAATTGACCTCAAATCTTTTCTAAAACCTTCCTAACATCCCAACAAACAAAACACTAACTTGATTTGCCCCAAATTTGAACCTAAACTCCACCCAAACCTAACCCAAAACCAAAATCCCTCAAATTGACCTAAGCCCAAACCTAACCCAACTGGGCCCAAATCCCAAAATTAGAGCCCAACCAAAATTGAAAACTTTTTGTAACACTCCCATAAACATTTTTCAACATTAATTTTACACCAAATTCAACCTTAGCCCAACCTTAGCCCAAGTTAGCCCAATTTGGCCCACCTTGGCCCCTTTACCAAAAATGCCCAAATTCAACCCAATTCTACTCCAAATCACACCAAATTGACTCCAAACCATTCATGAAACATCCCTAAACTAAACCCAACATTTATTTGGCATGGCCTTTCACAAAATTATTCATCCAAAAGTCCATTTTGAAATATAAAGGCCCACCCATTTAAGCCTTTTAAAAAGCCCATCCAAAATGATTTCAAAAAGCCCAAAATCTATTCCAGAGCCCACATGAGATTTCCTCTCATCATCCCTTTGATTTAAATCATTCCCTAAGTTTCAAACTCATCATCAAATTATCCTAAATTAAGCCTCATGCCAATTTCCCCTAAATTCATCAAAAATCCCAAAATCCATTTCCATGTAAATGAGTCAAGCCATCCCTAAGCCAAATGGAGTCCTTGGAGCCATGCACAAGCCACATGAAAGCCATGAGAGCTTTGACTTATCACCACTCCCTAAATAGAAAAGGGAGGAAACCCTTTAATTATTCCCTTAGGAGTGATTAAACACTCCCATGTATCCCCTAATCTTGCTTAAGCCTAATTGTATTTGGATTGTGACTTGACCCCACTAATCAAGCTGACCCAAGTGACTTTCTCTTCAGCCCAAACCGACCTTGGGGAGGTGCACCTAGCCTAAAGCATGACTTGACCAAATTGAACCCAAAATGATCTCTCTCCCATACCATTTAAATCAAACCTCTTTACACTTGGCCAATACCCAGTGCTTGCACCAAACTCAACCCCTGACCCCACTGAGTCAGATGGTGACCTGACCCTGGCCGGACCACCACTTGGGCCGCCGGAAAACACCACACCCGTGAGCACCTATTTGATTCACATTTTAAATTCCTCCTTACTGAGGTGTCCCAACTCAGTTGAACTCCATGGCTATTCTTCCCTTGCCCTGAGCAGCTGATCTCAGCCTCCAATTGCCCCTGGGAAGCCCTCAAGCCACCTCTATTTAAACACCACCACCTCTCGGCCAAAAGAGGTGTTGAACCAAACCCTACCAAAACTCTGCCAAAATCACTCCAGATCTCTCTCCAGACATAGAGAACTTGATCCCCACTGAAATCTAGCTCTAAGACCCTCTCTGTGAGTCCAATTTTGGAGTTGAAATTCAAGCCCAAAACCAGGACACTTCACCACAGTGAGCCAATCTTCAAATTGATTGACCCTACACCTTCACCAGACCAAGAGGAGAGGTTCCCCAGCAAAAGCCCCTTCACCAGAGCCGGCCATTGCTTCCAGCCTCCAAGCTTTGTGATCGGCCTTGGTCACTTTCATACTTAGACAATTCCCCAGAGCCAGAGACTTCATCTGGAGCTTCCTTGGACTCAATCGAAGGTGACACAACTCTCAGATCGAAGCTTCACTTCTCTGAGCAAAGGTATGAACTCATTCTTCCTCCAGGGCTTCCAGTAATTCTCCATTTTGTTTGGGTTAATTTCATAGCCTATAAACCATATGGATGTGTTCGTATCTTCAAGATGAATCGATAGAGTATAAGAACTCGAAAATCCATTGAGAATCGAGAGAGATATTAGGGTTTGAGTGTGGACGGTCACGGGTGCACACCAGTCGTAGACGATGACCAGGAGCCATTGGATCGCACGTGTATCGAGCGGACGGCCGAGATCAAGCCGGACAGCGGAATGTTATGGGTCCCTGGAGCGCTGAGTCAGATGGCGACACCGAATCACAGTGCGACACGTGGGCTTTCGATCCACCGTAGGATGACGAGGCGCCGAGTCAGATAAGTAGAAAATTAGGGTATTTTTGAAAAATTTAAATACCAGAACTTCAAAAATTCATATCTTTGCATTAAAAAATCACAAAAATAAAATAAAAATATATCTTGCTCAGTGAACAGAGGAGAATAATGTGGAAAAGAAATCAAGTTAATTGGATAAGTATTTTATTTTTAATAATTTATTTACTATTTCCAATATTTTGATTCTCCATTTCGCATAGACAATTCACTATGGCATGAGACCATAGGGCTTTCAAGCCTCCGATCTTGGGAACATTCCTTGAATTTTTCAAGGTTAGAGGCCATCTCTGTGAAAAGTTATTGATTTTTCAAGTTCATGTCACTATTTTAGGTATTTTAATTTCAATAATTAGCATGTTGTAAAATAAATTCTAGAAAAATTTGGTGATGTTTCTTAGGACCAGGGGACCCTATGAAAAATATACTTTGAGTTAATTCATTCATAATAACCTTAATTGGCCTAAACACTTAAAATTAAATTTGAATTAATTAGGGTTAACCACACATCAAATTGACTTGAAAACAATTCTCCATTAGTCTTTAGGGTCAGAGGAACCTTACATAAACTTTTGAAATCAATTGGACTTGATTAACCCCACCAAATGGATTGATTAAGCATCATAAGCAAAATGGAACTTTAAAAATTCATAACTCCAAAAATACTTTTCAAAAATTCACAAAAACAGTTTTCAAACTTCTCTGATATTAGGGGAGTTCAGAAAAATTAAAATTGGAATTTTCTAAAAAAGTTGATTTTTCACAATATTTTAATATTTTAATAATTAAAAAATAATAAAAATCACAAAAATATTAAAAATCATAAAAATATCACATTTTGACTCCAAATCACTTAGGAACAAACCAAATATTTTTTCTTAAGTCCCTAGGATAAGATATTGAATTTTAAAGGCTTATTGTAATTTTTAATATTAAAAAAATAAATTTTCAACCTTTTTCACTAAAATAATTCAAATAAATCAAAGAAAAATTAGAAAATTAGAAAATTTGTTTCTCTAGACTCCTTGAGGTTAGATAAATTTAAGAAAAATATATAATGTATTTTTTAACTTTTATTTTATTTTAAAATTAATTAATACTCTAAAATTCACAATAATTATAATAAATAAAATATAATTAAAAAAATTACAAAAATTGGTCCAAGTGGTCCTCTAGTCATTAGGAACATCCCATAATTTTCTTAAGGACAGAAACTTTATCTTGGTCATGTTGTTGAATTTTCTTTGAAAACCCCTATTTTCTACTAAAAATAATTATATAAATAAATTAAATTCAGAAAAATCACATTTTCTCCTCTAATATCTTAATTAACATGTGAGTGAGGTGACATAAAAATTTCAAATTCATTTGAGCTCAATTTAGTGAGTTATGAAATAGATAAGCTTAAAAGGGCATAAAGGTAATTAAAATTTTTAACCCTTAATTAAAACTTTAGGTTTAATCAAAATGGAGGGTAAAATATTTGATTTTAACTTTCTCTTGGATGATTGAAACTTAGGGAAATTAAAATGGTAGAAACCCATTAAATACTTTGAAATTATCAAAATGAAACTTTAATTAATTAAATAATTTAAATTTTGGAAAGAATATATTTAAAATTTGGATTATTAAAATAGGGATATTATTAAGAGGATATTTATTCTTTAATTTTAAAAAAATCCCTAAATAAGTCACTTTAACAATATTTAGTTCTTAATTAAAAATTAAAATAATAATCCAAATTAAACAGATTAAAAATTAAAAGAAGAAAACCTTTAAAATTAAAGCTTAAAATGTTAAATGGTCTAATAATTAAAAATCAAATTTGAAATCTTATAATTAAGTTAAATTAAATTAAATTAAGTTAAGTCAAATTTTAAGTTAAATTAAATTAACACCTTAACAATTAAATTAAATTAAAATTAAATTAAAATAAATTAAATTAAATTAAATTAAATTAAAATCAAATTGAATTAAATTAAATTAAAATCATTTAATAACAAACCTAAATGAAATCATTAAGAGTTAAATCAAAATATATCAATAATTTCAATACCTCTTACTATCTAAGTAAATTTAAAACATGAACATCAATTTGAAATACTAAGATAAATGAAAGTGTAAAGATTTAAATTAAATCTAAAATAATTTGAACACTATTCTAAACTTAAAATTATTAATTAAAACCTCATAATTAAATTAAAACACTTTAAACCATTAACTAAAACATTAAATAAAGAATGATTAAAATTCTTGATAAACCAACTTGCCCTTAAAGGCTTTAATTATTATAACTCTTAAATAGAGTATTAAGTGAAATGTCACTTCATTCATCAGGTAATCAAATACCCAAGTTCACTGAGCAAGAGACAAAGTTTAACTAAACTCCTTGATGATTAATTCATATGTGCAACTAAATTTACTTGGACTCAAAATTATCACAGAAGTCTTAGAAAGATGTTTAGGACTCGTCTTAAACACTTCCTCAATATGACGGGATGTTTTAGAAGAACAATTGAATTTAATCGTTCCTTGATGAAGAAAATCATCCTTAAACCAAACCAAGAGCCTAGACGTCATAGGAGATGACTAGTTATAGGATTAGGAATTTGGTAGACAACCAAAACCCTTTCCCTTAGATTTACCTAGGTATTTCTTGCAAAATATGTTTAAATGCTCTAACATGTGTTTTAAGAGCAGCTTGGGATGATGGGAAGACCCTCCAGGTACGCTTTTATTTTATTGCAATTTATTTTATTGTAATTTACTTACACGCATTGCGCTTTACTTTTTCTTGCATGATAAATAAGACTGTTGCATGAAAACCAAAACCTTTAGGATAGTTCCTGAACTGAAACCAAAACTAAATTAAAAGTCATTGCAAGATAAAATTCACCGCCACAACATTCCAAAATATAAAACAACTCAAAATTTAATCACAAATAAAACAACAAAACTACAATTGCAACTAAATTAAAACGTCTCGTTGAATGATCTGGAAGACCTCGGATGATGTAATCCACGTGTTGCTAACGGGATTTCCCACGGTCTAAATGAAAGTGTAGAACTCATTCAGTTGAGTTTAGCAAATTCATCTGGACTAAGTGAATTCAATGAAAATAACGGTGCCGGGATGACGGAACCAGTGGGATCTTAATCGGTTCGTTTAAACAACTTTAAGATTTTTTTTAATTAAAATATTAAAAAACACTTGGATTTTAAGATTTTCTCTAAACCAAAACACTTCCCTCATCTCCTGATTTATCATTTTCTAAAACTAAACCTCTGCAACAACAAGGAGCTCGGAGCATGGTGGGCAGCTCGGCCATCATCATCAGCAAAACGCGGATCTACTTCAGCAAAACTTTCTTAGAATTAAATAACCAAGCCATAGGACTTCGAGGTAGTTTACCTAGTGCAACATAAATCCTCAACTCTTCGTTAGGAATTTGCATGATCATGTCATGTAAATTAAGCCCAAACCGGTCTTAGGACTCCTAGGTAGTCGTTCGGTACGACATAGACCCTCATATCTTCCAGGTTATTGTATGATCATGTCATACAAATATAAGTCCTAACTAATTAAAATTGGCAGGATTGCAATATTAAATAAATTTCTAAATTGAAGTCAAACAATAGGATAGTTTGGGAAGTTGCCAAGATTCTTCTTGGATCCTTAGCTTCTCCTACTTTTCTTCCTTTGGACTCCTAAAATTAACTGTTCCAAATTTGATCCATTCCTTATTGAAATTCCAAAATTCAATCATTTGAAACCTTAAACTTTGAAATTCTTGAGAGCAAAACCACTAATCATTATCAAGAGTTTTCTTAAATGATTCTCGTCATTTAAGATGTAATTAACTATAAGCGCTCGCCCTTATAGGGAACTTTAAGAACCTGAGTAATATAAACCCTCGTTTAATTTCTTTATATTAAACGGGGGAACTTGTCGGCTTATAAAATTGGTTTGCAGACAAAACGGATGTCACAAATCTTCTAGTTTATTTAACTGAGCCCCATCATCAAGCAGTGTGTCTATTCTTCAGGATAGATACACGGTTTGTGATGCGGTGCTCGTTTATATAAACTATTTGGGATGTGAGATCAATTTGATTTCATATCTTAAATTTTTCAAATTTAAAATTATTTTCAAAATGAAATACTACTTTCTAAATTATATATATATAGTTAAATTTAAATTTTAAAATTCGCCGACAACTTCTGTAGGCGACCTCTTTTTTTTAAAATACAACACACAAACCTAAAAATATGGCGACAATACCTCATAATAACATTGAAATTTCAACTAATGAAATTAAGCATCAAAATTTACAAAGACCTTTAAGGGATTATGCCAATCCTACAGCAGATAAAATTCATTTAAGTATTCAAATGCCTGTTGCAGCTACTAATTCATTTGAACTTAAATTTATTATAATATAAATTATGCAAAATAATCAATTTGGGAGAACACCAACTAAGGATCCAAATTTACATCTCATAAGTTTTCTAGAACTTTGTGCTGCTTTAAAATATGATGGTGTATCGGATGATGCTATTAGACTTAGATTTTTTTCTTTTTTCCTTAAGGGATAAAGCTAATTTGTGGTTAAATTAATTAGCAACTGGATCTATTAAAACTTGGGGAGATATGACACATAAATTTCTAGCTAAATATTTTCCTCCTTCAAAAACTACAAAACTTAGAAATAACATGACTTCTTTTACTCAGCATGAGGGGGAGTCAATTTATGAAGCTTTAGAACAATTTAAGGAACTTCTTAAAAAGTGTCCACATCATGCTTTATCATATTAGTTAATTATTCAATTATTTTATAATGGATAAATAGGTTCCCTTAGATCTATAATTAATGCTGTTGTTGGAGGATCTTTAATGGTAAAATCATTTGATGAAGCTTGTTCTTTATTTGAAGAAATGGCTACTATCATTTTCAATAGCCCTCAGAATAGGTAAATCCAAAAAGTGTGGCTAGTATTCATGATAGTGATGCTTTTATTATCTTAGCATCTCAAGTTGTTGCGATATCTAAGTAGTTAGATAATTAAGCTATAAATTTTTCCCAAATATCTCATTTAAATGATGAAAACTTAGGACAAGTGAATGATTCTCAAATGTTAAAAAAATTACGTGTTGTTTCTAATAAATCCAATAATCCATATTTAATTATTATAACCCAGTTTGGAAAAATCATCCAAACTTTAATTGGAATAATTCTAGTAGTGGAAACCAATAATTGGGAAATAATCAAGTAAACCCAACTGGAAACTGGAATAATCAGGGTAGTTCAAACTATCGACCTTCTTATCCTACTAGTTTTAATAACCAACAATTTAAGGAAAAGAAGTTGTCTATAGATGAACTAGTTCTACAAATGGGTAATCAATTACAATGTTATGAAAATCAATTACAAAGCCAAAATGCTGCAATAAGAAATATTGAGAATCAATCGGGACAAATTCCTAATGCACTCAATAATAGACCCCATGGAACACTTCCTAGCAATGTTAAAATAAATCCTAAAGATAATGGGAAAGAGAGACAGGATAAATTGAAGCGATGCAACTTAGGAGTGGAAAAGAATTAAAGGATTGAATTTAAAAAGAAATTTAAGTGGATAAGAAAATAGAAGAAAATTAAAAACTTAAAGAAAACATTTTAAAAGAAAAAGAATAATTTGTTTCTTCAACTAAAATGATTTAGATAGACCACCACCTCTTTTTCCTCAGAGAATTCGACAATAAAAGCTAAATCAACAATTTTCAAAATTCTTTGAAATGGTTAAAAATCTTATAATCAATATTTCATTTGTTGAAGCTTTGGAACAAATGTCAAGTTATACCAAATTTATAAAAGATATATTAAAAAAGAGGAAATTTGAAGCATATGAAACTGTTGCACTTAGTGAAGAATGCAGTGCAATAATTTAAATGAAGCTTCCTCAAAAACTTTAAGATCCTAGTAGTTTCACTATACCCTGTTCTATTGGAGAAAATTTTCATGAAAAAACCTAATGTGATTTAGTAGGTAGTATTAATTTCTTGCCCTTATCCATTATTTGAAGATTAGATTTAGGAGAGATATCTCCTATTACTGTAACCCTACAGTTAGCTAATCGATCTATTACTTATCCTAAAGGGGTTATAGAAGATGTACTTATTAAGTGGATAAATTTATCTTCCATGTGAATTTTATTTTACTCGATATGGAAGAAGATAAAGAAATTCCTAGTATTTTAGGGACAAATTTTCTTGCTACCAAATATGTTATGATTGATGTACAAAAAGGGGAGTAAACAATGAGAGTTAATGATCAGGAAGTAATATTCAATGTTCTTAAATCAATGAGGTATTCTGCTAAAGAAAAATGTTATAGGATGAGTATTTTTAATTATGTGATATTCAAACATTATCAAGAAAAATGTAAAGCTATTTCTGAGGAGAAAGTTAAAGTATTATAAGATCAAAAAGAAATTAGTAATGATTTTGAAAGTGATTTCGAAGAAAAATCCTTATAAATAAATGTTGAGGATAATAATTATGTTCGAGAAAATTTTGAGATTTTGGATACTACAGATCTTTAATTCCTTCAACTGAACAATTTCATGAACATGAGCTAAAAGGACTTCCTTCACATTTAAATTATGCTTTTTAGGCAATTCATCAACCTTACCTATAATATCCTCTGAATTAACTAAAAATCAGAAAGAAAATTTGTTAGAGATATTAAGAAATTATAAAAAAGATTTTTGTGGGACAATTGCTTATATAAAATGAATAAGTCCTTCAATCTGCATGCATAGAATTTTAATGGAATATAATTATAAACCTAGGGATGATCCTCAAAGAAGATTAAATCTGATTATGAAAGAGGTGATAAAGAAAGAAATTTTAATGTGGTTAAATGCTGGTATTATTTATTCTATTTTGATAGTGCATGAGTTAGTCTTATTCACTGTATTCCTAAGAATGGAGTGAGTGCAGTTGTTAATGAAATGAATTAATTAATTCCCACAAGACAAGTCACCGAGTTGTGAATCTGTATCGATTATAGGAAGTTAAACAACGCCACACGGAAGGATCGTTTTCCTTTACCTCTCTTGGATCAAATGTTGGATAAATTAGTTGGACACCAATATTTTTGCATTCTAGATGGCTATTTTGGTTATTACCAAAGAGTGATTGTTCCAGAAGATTAAGAAAAGACTACATTTATAAGTCCATATGGGACTTTTGCTTTTAGAAGAATGTCGTTTGGTTTATGTAATGCACCTTCAACTTTTCAAAAATGTATGATGTCTATTTTATGTGACTTAATTGAGAAAGAAATTGAAGTTTTTATGGATGATTTCTCAGTTTTTAGAACCTCTTTTTAATCATGTTTAAATCATTTAGCAAAGGTTTTAAACCGCAGTGAAGAAACCAATTTATTTCTCAATTGGGAAAAATGTCAATTTATGGCCACATAAAGAATAGTATTGGGACACAAAACTTTTAAAAGTGGTATGGAAGTCGACCAAGCTAAAATTTAAATTATTATTGAATTACAACCTCCTACTTCAATTTTTTCTAGGACATGCTAGATTTTATAGGCGGTATATTAAAGATTCTTTTAAAATTGCTAAACCTCTATGCCAACTTTTAGAAAAATATATTAAGTTTAATTTTAATGAAGGTTTTCCAAATGTCTTCAATTTGTTAAAACAAAAGTTAATTACTGCACCTATCATTGTTTCATCTGACTAGAAAAAACGGTTTCAATTAATGTGTGATGCAAATGATTATGTGATTGGAGTGCTTTTAGGACAAAAATATGAAAAGATTTTTAAAGTTATATATTACGCCAGTAAAATTCTTAATGAAGCACAAATTAATTACATTACAACTAAAAAAGAGTTATTGGCAATAGTATATACTTTTGATAAATTTAGACTATATTTACTTGGAACAAAATGTATTGTGCATAAGGATTATTCCGCTATCAAATATTAGATGACAAAGAAGGATGCAAAGCCAAGATTAATTAAATGGGTTCTTCTTTTGCAAGAATTTGATTTTCAGATAGTGGATAGAAAATGTGCTGATAATCAAATTTTTGATCATTTGTCACGACTTGAATCTGATAAAGAAAAAATAATAATAAGGAAGACAAATGAATATTTTCCCACCGAACAACTTTATGTTATTAGTGAGTGGAATATACCATGGTATGCAGATATAGTTGACTATTTGGTTAGTAATTTTTTACCATATGAAATAACAAACCACCAGAAAAAGAAATTTATTTATGATTCACAACTTTACCTTTGGGATGACCCCTATTTATATAAAAGATGTAGAGATTTAGTCATTTAAAGTTGTGTACCAAATAATGAAAACTTTGAAATTATTCAAAAATGTCACAAATCTGAATTTGGAGGGCATTTTAGTGTTGATAAGACTGTTTTAAAATTTTACATTTTGGATTTTATTTGCCCACATTTAAAGATGTTAATAATTATGTTAAAACTTGTGATCGATGTCAGAGAATATGCAATATTTCTAAAAGCGATGAAATGCCTTCAAATTTTACTTTAGAAGTAAAAAATTATTATGTATGGGGTTTGGACTTTATGGGAACATTTGTACCATCTTCAGGAAAGATTTATAAATTATTAGTTGTGGATCATGTTTCTAAATGGATTGAAGTTGTAGCTATGTCTAATTTTGATGCTAAGAGTGTTTCAAAATTTTTAAATAAAAAGATTTTTACTAGATTTGAAATGACTAGAATAATCATTACTGATGGAAGAAGTCACTTTAAGAATTCCAGAATTTATATATTACCTAGAAAATATGAAATTAAACATTGGATTGCCACAGCTTATCCCCCCAAACCAGTGGATTAGCAGAAGTATTAAATTATGAAATTAAAAATTTTAGAGAAAACTGTAAATCCTAAAAGAACTGATTGGGTTGATAGACTTGATTTTGCATTATGGGCTTATAGGTCTGCTTATAAAAATCTTATAGGAATGTCTCCATATAGGCTCATATATGGAAAAGTTTGTCATTTACCAGTTGAATTAGAGCATAAAACTTATTGGACGATAAAAGAATTTAATTATAATTTAAAAGATGCTGGAGAAAAGCGGTTATTACAAATTAAATGAACTCGAGGAAAATCATATGAAAATACTAGAATTTATAAATAAAAGATGAAGAATCTGTATGATCGAAAGATTTTAAGAAAGAATTTTGTGCCTGAACAAGAGGTTTTATTATATAATACCCGATTTAAATTGTTTCTTTGAAAACTTAAGTCCAGGTGAATGGGGCCATATATTGTGATATAAGTTTATCTTTACGGGGCTATAGATATAAAAGATCCAAAGACTGACATTATACTTAAAGTAAGTAAACAAATAGTAAAAGCTTACATTAGAGAAAACAAAGTTATTTTAAAGATACTCTGATGTTGAGTCATTCTGAGTAAAATATTTGGATAAGTCTAGCTAACGACATTAAGCCAAGCACATTGCGGGAGGCAACTCATAGCTTATTAAGTAGAATTTAATTTATGTTTATTTGTGAATATATCGTGATCCATCCTTTGCTTTTATATCAATTCTTTAACACCGTTTTAATGACTTATACATGATTGGAATCTAAAGAAATTTGATGATAGGCAAATCAGTGTTCACTAGGATACTAGCGACTAGGCCCCAAAATTTGTGCCTAAGCGCCAGAAACTTGTGATGCTGGCGCCTAGGCGCCAGAATTGGTGCCTAAGTGCAACAGATATTGGACATGGAATAAACCACCAAAATGTATTTTTTCCCATTTCTTTCTTTATAAAAGCCCCATCTTCATCCCCAATCAACAGATCTACCATTTTTGCAACCAGAGAGAGGAGAATTGAGAAGGATTGAGTTTTACTTGCTTCTATAGAGAATAAAAACTATGGAATGGAGAGTGGAGATAAGTTTTTGCATAAGGATGCCCAAACTTATTTTAATGGTTACTTAGCGCTCAATTTGGAGAAGATAATAATTAAATAAGGGAAGATTGAAGAGGAGTTGCTACTTCTGAATAACAAGATAAATAAGATGTACCACCAATATGAGTACTTAGAGTGGCAAATGAAGCTTTAATCCAATTATTTGGCATGTTATGAAGATTATTAGGTAACTATGTATAGAAAAAATCAATTAGATTGATGAGAAGACGACCATGGACTTCCCTCGTACCCCTTTCTTTCATACCTTTCTTCATAGTGCTTTAGCATGTGAAAGGGGGATGAATGTTCAGGTCATAATCATTGAAGTCTAGAAATGATTTAGTGTGTTGTTTAATTATGATTTATTTAAGTATTGGATGAGTGGTGTGTGACTTCATGTTGAAGTTGTTTAAGTGTTGAATTTGTGATTGTTGTATGGTTGTATGGTGTTTTTCTGTATTTGTTGAACTGGTAATTGAATATCTTGAATGAAGTGTTTGTGCTAAATCTTGTGTTAGAATGACGGAATTAATCGTGAATTGGAAATTGAGATTGAAAAGTTGGAAGTTAGAAGATGTTCGGAGAATGTTAAATGTGAAATTAAATGTTTATTTATTAAAAATATTAGCTTTATGGAGAGTTACCTGCTGTGGTATGATTAGAATTTTTCCTAAAAAAGCCAAAAAATTTTGAGTCTGGCGCCTAAGCGCTAGAACTAGCGCCTAAGTGCCGAAAGCAGTGCCTAAGCTTCAGTTCACCTAAACCTGCCGAAACTCATAGGTTTCATGATCAAAGTTGAGGAGACGGTGAGTTCTCTTATTGTTGTTTTAAAAACAATGAGGAAAGCGTGTTACAGATGTAAATTGCAAGGCTGATGAGTTTATGGTGTTTCATTTCTCTATGTTAACATATTGTTTCGCTTATAAGATTTAATGAAGACGGAGACTTGTATATTATATTATTTGAACGGCCATAAGTATTTTGAGTCCTCCATTGATGACGTCTATTCAGAAGCGAATCGTTTGGCATGGAGGTTTTTGACAGAACAAAATTCATTATCGTTAATGCGCAGATTCATTACAACGAATTTGCTACTACGAGAAAATTTATCACTGAGCGAAGTTTCTACTACCTCGGCGGAGCTGTAGAGAACATTATTATGGCATGACACTGGGAGAATTTTTATTATTTTATTGTTATTACCTTCATAGTTGTGGTAAGAGAGTTTTATATAAATTTTATTGACAAAGTTTTTTTCAGGGCAGAGGAGTTGAGTTTACTGCGGAGTGGATCAATGAATTTTATGGTTTGCCTCTTGTTAATGATTGCTTTTATTTTGAGTAAACTCCTTCTGAGGCTGAGCTTGAAGAGATTAATTCTTATTTGACTGATGGACGAGGAGTTGGAAGGTCAAAAATTATAAAAAGGTAAATTTTCCCTCTTACATGCTCAATGCTACTTCTAAAGCTTGGACTATTTTAGTTCTGCCTTCCTCCTTCCTTCGAACCATCTGAGTGAAGTTACTAAAGAAAGGGCTATTTTGAACTATTTCATTCAAGAGGTGAAACCAATAGATATTAGATCAATCATTTTTTAGGTTATTAGCTCTTTTGTGAAGACTATTACTACTTCAGTTCTGGGCTTTCCATCTCTTATATATTCTATATGCAAAGATTTTGTTGTGAAATTTGATATTTGGGAGGAGTAGTTGAAGCCTATGAAGCCTATTGGGAGGCTAATATTAATATTTATGGACGACCTAGAGTTAGAGCACTTGATGCACCTTCTACTTCTAAACCCTCTACCTATAGACTTTTGACTTCTACTGCTACTGAGCCTCCACCAGATTTCTGGAATACAATGTGTGAGAGATATTTGGAGCACCAGAGTGAAATGTTTATGATGCAATGTTGGATGGAGGATATGGAGAAAAATTTTGATCATATGGTTGATTTTGTTAATAGGAAGAGTGACTATGATGTTGAATATGATGAGTTTATGAAGAGATATGAGAATGTGGAGTTTCCTACATGCCCTAGATTCGCACCATATGCTTGCTCGAAATTTGTAGATGATGATATCTCATTTGATTTTGATGATGATGATGATAATGCTGGAGATGAGTATGCTTCTATACTTTTATGTTGTATTTATGTTTTTCATTGCTTATGTGTGGAGCTCTTACGTATGGTTTTGATTACTACTTAATGTTATTTTTTCATTGTTGTTATTACTTTTTGCTCCTGTTTATTTAAAACTGCATATGTGTTAGAGTATTGTTTTACATTGCCAGCCTTCATGTTATACCTGGTGTGATTTTAATGGTTTACTACTCTGCACTTTTATTTATTGTACTAAATTGTTCTCCTACATTAAACTTTATTCCTATTTATTAAAAACTAAATTATTTTGAATTAACTAAAAATTTGAGTTTGGGGGGACAAAGAAGAAAAATTATTTTTAAAACTAAACCTTATTTGTCTTAAGTAAAATATGTTTTTAGAAAAATTATTTCAATATAACATATGATATGTGGAGATAATTTAATATAACTACACTTTTGAATTAATAATGATATAGTAAACTGAAGTAAAGATATCTAATAATAAAGATTAATTGTGGATTTAAGATATTTAGTATAAGAGTAAAAGGTTATGATTTTACTATTTAAAATAAAGAAAATTGTATTTTTGAAAATGATAAAGATCTTGAATGATTATTTGAAAAGAATGAATTTAGACTTTATGAAAAATCTTTTTCAATTCTAATACATATTTATCAAGTAAGGAAATGTAAAAAGTTTTTAATTTTAAGAAGAGGATAGTGGAGTTTAATATCATTAAAGGCTATCTAGATATAATAATCCTCACATGACAAAATATAAAAGAAAAATGATTGAAAATGATCCTGAAAGAAAGGAAAATAAAAATAAAAAGAAAAAGAACAATTGAAAAAAATGTGAGGAAAAGCTTGAGTAGATGTCTAATCAAAAATTGGCCACTTAAATCAACTTAAACTAACAACTTAAAAAATTTTCTAAAGCTTATTTATAAAGTATTAGCTTTTTTCATAGCAAAGTTTTTAGGAAATTCATTTTCTTATAATTCTTTTAAGTATTCTAACATATCAAATTACAATTATTCTTAAAATAAATAGGAATTCCTAAGTCTTAAACTTGACTACTAAATATTTTATATTCGCATTTTAAATTATGTTATTAAAAATTTTTCTATTTTTTTATTATAGCATTTATAAAACAAAAGTTATAGAAATCTTTAAACCCATTACCATATGTTATCTTCTTCTTTTATTTATATAGTAATAAAGGTTACTTGAGGACAAGTAACGTTTAAGTTTGGGGGAATTTATCCACTTTAAAATTACATATTGTTTATGTACAATTTAAGCTTAATTCTTAAGGATATTATGCATTAATGAAACGTATTTTTTGGCATGAAAACGTGCATTGCCGATTATAAGAAAAAGAGTTTAATAATGAAATAGAGTAAATATAAATAAAAAAGGAGCAAAAATGGGGTTAAAAGAATAAAATTGCAAACCAGCCATTTTGGTGCCTAAGCATCAGATGAGAAACTAGTTGGCACCTTGGCGCCGAATTTAGACCTTAGCACAGTCAGCTCCTAAGCTTTGAAAATTATTTTTAAAAGTTAAATGGAATGAGGCTGAATTTTGAAAATGTCTTTGAAGCAACCCTTGGACATTTAGAAGCACCTCATAAAGGTTAGTTTCTAAAACTGAAGTCATTTTAGAATCATTTTACTGAGTCTTTCTTGTCAAAGATTATAGTGTATAATTATTAGTGAGTTCTGAGAGTCTTTGTAGTTTCTAAAGTTTAGAATCCGTAAGAATTTGTAGGAGTCGGTAAAGTCGAAGAACTTCGAAAAGGATATCCTTTTGAAACATTCCAGATAAGTATTTGCAACTTTGTTCTTAAGTCTTGTACTTTGGATTTTATTATAAACTGATTTTTTTTTTTTTAATCTAACGTACGAGTAGTTTTCTTTTCTTTCTCCTCGCATTATGAAGTAATTAGTAAAAGATTTGATTTTCTTTAGAACTTTTGTTTACTCCCCAGAAAATTGTGATGATATTTCTATCGGATCTTCATTTACTTTACAAATTGGTCACTTGTATTGTTAAAATTTGTGGAGAAAACTTATAGACCCAAAGGGCTAAGATTTCTTAACTATTAAGTGTCACATTTCACTTTGGAATGAGTAGTGGAGATCGTCCTAGGGGAAGTGCAAATAGATAGGGAGATAAGATTTGATATGCGTAGAATTGGTATTTGCAAGTGACATGTTATGTTCTTTGTGAATTTGGTCTAAAAATTGTAAAAATGATCAACGTAAGAATCCTGTAAGAGAGCGCGATGGAGTAATTTAAGAGTGAGAGACTAGAACCTACCCGCACTACTATACATTCTACTTGACAACCTTTAGATTGCAAATGTTCTTTATAACATTTGACCGAGGGTAAGAGTAGGTTTGCTTATTTGTCACAATCACCCATATTTTAAGTTCTAACATTTGAAATCCTCTACTTATTATGAATTATTTGCAAGGATAAATTTTCTTTATTTATATTGCTTAAATCACTGTACTTACATTTTCTTCCATAAAAACTAGTAAAGTTAATTTCACTTTTAATATTTTCTTTGATATTTTAAAATTAAACTTCATTATATTTTTGATATTTTTAGTATTAAATTTCTTTTGGTTCTTAACTGTTCCTCATGGGATGGATACTTGGCTTTTTTATAGAAAATCCTATATTACTTGAAACGATGTGTATACGCGTAAAATCTTACTCCCAATGTATAGCTACTTTCTAAATTTTATAATATTTCATTTTTGCACACTACCCACTAAATATAAATTCGATTCAAGTTTTTGGCCATCTTTTGGAAGCTAAATTTCCACGTATAATTGCGGGTTGTGTCAGGGGTTGGCTCATTCATGAATGGAATGGGCTTGAAGTTTGATTTCTTTTATGGAAGGATAAATGTGGTGGGATTGTATCATTTTCCTTTCTCCCTTTCATTGTGATGTGGTTTTTATGGTATGTTAGGAACTCTTCTAAGCTTGAAGGATCTTATCCTTCTTTTAAATCTATTGTATCTAATTTAATGGCTTATATGCATAAGGTTTTACGCTTTAATTGTACCTCTCTTCGGGGAAAACAATGCTCCTAGTAACGAAGCCTCTCCTATTCACATGGTTGCCCCCTTTATTGTTGGATTAAACTGAGTATAGATTATAGCTTTAGAAATTGTGAGGTTGCGGCTAGTGGCTTGTTAGAAATCATACGGGTGCAGTGGCAGGGTGTCATCCTAGCAACATATTTCATTACCTCTTAAAGGCGACTATGTTTCTTTTTTGGCACCAACCCACTTAGTGTTACTTCCGTGGTTTTCTATATTTTATGAATATGATTTTAAAATGTTGATTGAAATTTTCTTAGAAAAATGTGAAATGGGGTGTGCTCAATATTATGAATAGGATACATGGCTTCTCGTCTACCTAAGAACTTGTAATCGTGATGTTTTATTTTTCGGAGAGGAAATGAGCTGCCAGTTGGCTTGTAAAAAATTATTTGGGGTTGGATGTTGGGGTGCATCCTAGTATTAATATGTATGTTTTAATTATTAGGATGTTTTAGATTCTCCTCATCGGAGAGGTTAAATTATGCACCTATTTCTATTAAACTGTCCCAGGAGTCTTATGTGCAATAAAGATCTTTCATTATTTCACTTCTGTTACTCTTCCTTTATTGCTTTTCTCTGCTATTGTGGTAGATTTCGATGAGAGATTTATCCTTTGCTACTTTGGGGACTAACCTCCCCATGGTGTTGGTTGTTTTGTCTATCTTTCTTGTAAAAATTTTTTATCCCTTATAGCTAAATCTTGTTGCTTCTCTAATCTTAGGCAATGCGAATTTCGTTTACTATGTTCTCTTTCTATGGGTTATTATCGTTTTTCGTTCTTCTTTATGCTGCCGTCGAGATCTTTCTCCTAGCGGGAGGTTTTCTTGGAAGCTTGGATGGTTTATGGAATGATAACTATTATCGGATTGGTTGGGGCTTTCCCATTTCTACAGTGAAATAGTGATGCCATGTTGATATACACCTTTTTACAGTTTCATTGGTATGGGTGGCTCCGGGTTTGTCTTATTTCTTTGAAATTCTTTGCTACTGTTGAGCTGTTCTCTAGATGCATGATGCTACCGGTTTTGTTGGTTACTAATCATTGGGGCTGTGTTTTGCGTAAGTTTCTTCCCACTTCAAATTAATTTTCTTTTTATTGGATTGACTGGGTTTTCTCTGTGGTTGTTGATGTTGCTTTCTTTTGTTGTCTTATTGGGGGCTTCCCCCATTTTGGATGTTCTATGTTCGCACGGTTTCTTTAGAGTTTCTCAATTACAATTCAGCCAGTGGAAATAATTTGGCCGGTACTTTATGGGTTGTCTTGTTGTCCTTCTTTCCTCTGAGCATCCTATGCTCTCACAGAGCTTATAGAGGTCTTATTTGCAATTTGGAAGGTTTTAAATTTTGTGTGATGGAGCCTTTTATCGACTTTCTAGTGTCCCACCTAATCTTTGCTATGGGATCTGGTGTTGTTCATTTGATTTTCCCTAGTTATGGTGGGCTATCAAATAGATTTAGCTAGAGACCTCTTATCCCTTTGTTGGAGCAGAAATCTTTAACAAGTTTATTGGCAATTTGGCTATTGCAATGTTGTGGGCTTCCTTTTTCTCTACATTTTTGTGGATCTTCATTTAATTTTAGAGGAGCTCTTTTACACAGAGATATTGGAGTAAAAGTACTCTGAAGTTGTCTTCTCTTATTTTGTCTTTTGGGATATACTTGTATATTTTTTTAGATATTTTTGTGGAGTTGTACTCTTTGCGGAGGAACTCCTAGGTGTGTGTATTGTATTTTTAGGGTTTTAATGGTGGGATCCAACTCCACACCCCTTGTATCTCCATTTTTATGTTGTTCACCCCTTAAGACTTGCAAACACATATATATATACATATATATATATATCTTTCTCTTTCTCTTTCTCATATATATATATATATACAAAACTATACTTTCAGATAGAATATTCGGTTGATTCTCTCGAGTCACTGTACACAGTGAGCTTATGTTTAGAGTGTGTTAATCATTTTCTCGGGGATAAACGGTCTGTAAATAACAATATTTCGATAAAAAAATATCATCTTAGGCTGCATTACACTTTGAGCCATAATATAGGCAACTTTGTATATGAGTAAAAAAGGTAATTGTATGTGATATAAAGTGGTAAAGAGGAGTTTATGAGAGTCTAGAGCACCCCCTTCATGATCTCTTTATAAGCGTTGAAAATTTGAGTTTGGGTGAGTAAAGTAGATGTTAAAATAATGCCAAAATCAGCCTATATAGTCCATGTAAGTGGTGAATCATGAATTGGTTAGCAGGTCGTTGTGAAGTAGATAATGTGCCTTGCAAAGTAGAAGTTTGTTAAGATGTTAGCAGCATTCCCTTATCCTAATTTAGTTAAGCACTTTCGTACCCATATACCGAAATTCATCTAACCAAATAATCAATTTTAAGTTGCCTATGAGTTGATATTTATATAAATATTCATATTCTATAATATCGTACACTTATAATTAGAATTTTATACTTTTTTCTATTCATTTTTAAATTTGCTTGATTTATG
Source organism: Papilionanthe hookeriana x Papilionanthe teres (assembly GCA_022702705.1). NCBI lineage: Eukaryota > Viridiplantae > Streptophyta > Magnoliopsida > Asparagales > Orchidaceae > Papilionanthe > Papilionanthe hookeriana x Papilionanthe teres. Next base: position 58,608,585 of record CM040435.1, on the reverse strand, counting down.
TAATAATACGTTGTCAATTTTATTTAATTTTGTGCCACCAAACTCTCATAAACTCGATCCCATCTTTAATTTCCAATTATATAATATCCAACTTATCATCTTTTATCTCTTCTCTTCAACGATTCAATCTCCCGTGCATAAATAATCAACTTTAAAGAATTTATTTTTATTATTAACAAAAAGGCTAAAAATAATCATAAATTTTTTTTAACTATATTTATTTTAACATTAAAAATTATTACAGAAGTTATTAATCTAATTCCATATAAAATTTTTAATCGTAGTTTTACATGTCACTGCATTCTACTTTCAAGTCTAGAATATAAACTCAAATCTTTTATTTATTAGGTGAGAAACACTTTCTTATAAGCCAATGTTAAAATTTTGTAAAAACAAAATGAGAAACTCATATATGCCACACACTCTTTATTATTTATATATCTAGCGTAATGTTTGATATTTATATTCTAAATATTTAGCGCCCTAAACTTATTCTTGAAAATATATCGCATAAAAAAGTTAATGGTCATAATGCTAATGTAATATTAAATTTTTGAGTGTTATGCATATAAATATCAAAGTTTTAAGTATTGAATACATAAATTAATAAGCACTGTTCTATGTATGTAAATTCCCCTAAGAAAATTATTATCAAACCTTCTTGAATATTTTCAAATAAAAATCAATCTATCATACGTAGAACATCTATCAATAATTAAAATTTTCCACAATAAATCGAAAAATATTGCACTCAACCCAAAGCTTTATTTGGGTGAATAATTTCCGTTATATCTAAAAATAATAACCACTATAATATATATATATATATATATATATATATATATATATATATATATATATATATATATAGTTGCTTTAAAAAATGTTAGAAAAGTTGACATTCAAAACAGACTGACAGATACTGAAAAATAAGATTATGAAAAAATTACTTCCAACAAACTCTTTCTTAAAATTATTGCCATAAGCAACTTTATTTATTTTAGATTTTGACTAGGGTCATTTACATACCACCGAATTTCTACGTGTTTACATATCTAACAACTAAAATTTAAGTTTATTTAATACCCAAATCTTTCATAGCACATAAAAAAGACTACTATTTTAACTTTTTATGCATAATTAAGGTGTTATATATGTAAATACATAGGAGTTTAAGTGATGTCTATGTAAATCTTGCTTGAGTAAAAAACATGCATCATATGTTTAGTGGTAGTTAGAAGTGAAGAAATAGACATGAAAAAACCACCGTTAGCTGGCAGGTCGGTGGTGCTGGATGAATGGATGGCTTCGCAATACTTTTCCACCAAATGTTTCGCAGGTTACAACTTGAAAACTGAAAGCTTGAAAAAATTCAGTAATCCATTTAACTGAAATCGTTATCTATTGAACTGAAAAGCTCATTTACAGGACATTATTATTATAATTATCTGTGAAACTAATGCTACAGTTCTTTTGAGATAAATTACAGCAGAAAGAATTTTATTGCAGGAATTTGAAATAAAACTCGGACAAAAAACTCTCATTTCCAAATAATAGTTCTTCTGTTCATCAGCAAATATTGGAATAAAACAGAAGAAACTGGAGGAGCAGAAAAATGGTTGTACAGATGGCTTACTCTTTACAAAGAATTCTACTGATGTTTCATGCATTTATACCTTCTGCAGGTGGAGTAATCTCATATTGAACTCCGGCAGAATAGGCCTTGCTTTTGCCAGGTTGCTTGGGTTTTCCTGCAGTCAAGTAAGAGGGGTTCGAGTATCTCAAAAGCCAAACTAACATGCCCAGTAGCCTGAAAGGGAAAGAAGCTACCCCTTGCATGCTTCAAACATATGAATATAAGATCCACTACAACTTTAAATTCAAGCCAATCTTTTTAAGAGTGCTGAGTGGAAATCAAACCGAAGTACGAATGCTATTGAACCATTAAAGAAAAAAATTCGCTTGATATGAAATGATCTTTTAAATGATGCAATATACATGCATAGAGAATGCTTCATTGGATTACTAAAAATAATAACACTGTACTTTCTCAAAGAAAACAAAGTTTTAAGTCGCATCGTTTAGAAAAGTGTTAATTCAGTCTCCAAACTTTTCTAGTATGGACTGATATTGTCTTGATGGAGGATTATTTTATCTCCAATTTAAAGAGGCCGGAGACTAATTTGACATTGTAGTGGACTTTAGTACTAATATGACCTCATGTAAATGGTTAAGGGGACTATTTTAACACTTTACCAGATAGAAATCATATATTGATAATAATAGCCACAGTTCCATAATCTAATATGACATACGACAATAATAGTGTGAGCGCTTACTGAGTTTGAAGGCTGAGAGCCTGAGATATGGGGATTTTGATATAACGGAAGTTCAGATACAGTACTGAACCAATACTATTGAAATAAGAAAGAAAGCCATTTTGTTATTTGGAAAAGAAACTGAACCTAGTATTACGGTTTATATCAAAAACTAGTTTCGAATATATGAAAAGGGACTCAAAGTACTTGAAGGCAGGTGCAACAAAGTGTAAGAAACAGTTTTGAACATGTTGTTAGTGTCATTTTGAGCCAATGCCAAGTGGTAATGTAGAACTGAAAGTGTCAATCCTTTACCACTTGGATTCAATGTGAAGGGAGCTATGTTCATAATAATTTAGTAGACTTAATTGTACTTAACAACCAATACAATCATATGATCAACATTTCAACGTTATTTGGCAAAGAAATTGAACCTAGTATTACTGTTTATATCAAAAAATAGAGGCCGTTGAACTATACTTCAGAAAGATACGTGATAATCTCAAAATTGTGAAACATCTAGGAACAAAAGCAGAGGTTATATATTTTAAATCAATTCATGACATTTAGTATGAAGGCAAAAAAATTGATGATTGAGACGGGTAAGAACATCATGCATTATAAATGAAGTCAAGCAGCAATGTGAGAAACTAATTTGTGGATGATATCAAACATAACAAAAATAGTAATATAAAGGAAAAAGTTCTTGAGGGTTAGGAAAAAAAAAAGGAAACAAACTTTTCCCGGGATTAACAAAGGCATATTGCAAAATTGGCATCCACTAATTAATAATAAATGAAGGAAACAACAGTTGCATGTAATAATATGATTAGCCCAAGTTGGATGCACCGGGGGAAGGAAACAAAATAAAATGCAGGCAGCCGCCAGTACTGAATCGATTTCCCTCCTTTCAGTTTTACTCCTCTCGCTGACGCCCAATTACACAAATGAGGTAAAATGTTTTAGAGTCTAGGATTTGTTTTCAAATATATAAAGAGATACGCAAAATCACATAAGCACCTATGAATTCATTGCTAACTCGTACTGTAAAAAAAAATTTGTTACTCGTGATGAAATTCAAAACATGAAAAATCTCAATGCAAAGAACAATTCCAAGTTTCAGAAATCTGACCTTGAAAACCACGCAATTGACTGAATAGTATAAACTTTTAAAAATAAAATTTTATCCTACTTGAAAAGAAACAAAGAAAAAAAAGAAATTGCCAAATCAAACCCAGTATTTGTATAAGCAGTAATTTCAGCAGTTTTAATGAATAACATCCAACCAAAAGTTTATTCAGAAATAACCTTTTTTTTATTTAATGCATCATACTTTTTTTGTTAAATTCACAAAGTTACCTTAAATTAATGCTATAAAAGCCATAAAAACAAATCAGCCGTAGAAATACCATGATAATCGAAGAAAATGCAACTCCCAAAGGAAATGTCATGCCCAACAAAGATCAGATCATGGAACAAATTTTATATCACTGTCTTACTCGGTGTGATTAACTATCACTGGATAACTCACGACAGAAACACCTTACAGCATACTGATCGCATGCAAAGCTTTCCCACTGCTTGCAAAATAGAGAGAATCCAACGCTACACATGCAAATGGCAAAACTCTCAAACTCGATCGCAAAGCTCAAAAAACATGAACCAGAAGCACTGAAGAAAAAACAAGCGAAAGTTGCAATCCACCCAACAACCACACCAAGGCTTGGTTGCGAGCGTCCAATCCTCACCACAAAAACAAACTATGGAATAGCAGCTTTGCATTAATACACTCTACTTCAAAAATTGGACCCTGATGAACTGTTCAATTGATACTTGTCAAGCAAATTTGGGCTTCTGCCATTTCTTGCAAATATCTACGGTAATCATCCATAGGCGTGTTTTCCACTTTTACAGTGCTCTTTTATATCCACATCTATAGTATGCATAGTTTTTCCTCTCTAATAATAACTTGAGAATAAGATTGGTAGTATTGTTACGGATGACAACAACAACAACTACAACAAAAAGCCTTTATCAACTAAATGGGATCGAATACATAGTTATTTTCTCCATTGCGTCCTATTGAGTGTAGAGCATCAAAATAGCTCGTTGTTGGCGAACGGCTCATGTTGATTAATTCGGCAACGAAGCAAGCTAGAACACGAGCAAAGATTTGTGTTTTTATATTCGACTTGTTTTGGATTGAAATAATTAAATTGGATACAAGGCTAGAAAAATTTATAATGGTAAAATTATTAATTAAAAAATAGAATAAAATATAATGCATTCTAATTAATGAATATTTTAATGTATATAATAAGATTTAACTTTCACCCTCACCCTTAACATCCTCTAGGCTGAAGTGAATAGGGCTTTTAAAATTGCTCGTTGTTTGCAAACGGCTTCCGTGTCTAACTCACTAAGTAAAATGAGCCGAACACGAACGATTTTTTTTGCATGATGCATAATGAAGCTGATCCTAATGTATTAGGTATTTTTTAACGATCCGAACACAAGCTAGGCATAGGTTAACTCAAACCAAGCTCGTTCTGACTCCTAATTAAGTACATTTTCATTTAATTCTAATAAATTAAGATTATTATTCACCCAACATGCCCAAGTCTTTTTAGGTCTACTTCTCCACTAGCATAATAAGTCAACTCTAAAACATCTACTCTCCCAATAGAATCATCAAATGATCGACATTTAATATGAACTATCACGACTTCGGCTGATAGAGCATAAATTAATCTAGTCGAGCTGCCGGTCGAACGGTATTAATATTTAATTCACTACAAAATTTATAGAAACTTCTAATATATAAAAAGCCACTAAGCAACCATAAAGTATACCATACAAAAATCAAAACATCCAAAAAAATTATAGTATGTAGACAATATCTCGAGCGGAGACATATAACATTGTATCAATACTCGAAGAAAAAAATACAAAAGAGCTACGATCGCCAATACTTGCTTATCGAAAGCGGTAAGCCTCTATTAATGAAGTCCCTAACGCCGGACATACAATCTATAGATTTTCTTGTCTGAAAAAAATAATTAATTTTAATAGTAAGTTTATCGCAGTACTTGGCTGACAATTATAATGCTACTATGAATTAAGTTTGTATGCAAATGTTATACGTAGCAGTTGAAAGAAATGTAGTTCATTAATTATTATTTTGTAAGGCTTTTAATTTAAATTTAACCTTCGTTTCAATTTAAGTATTTATCCTTTTTAGCTACTTTAGGAAATCAAACTAGGATTACAGTCCTTTTCAAATTTATATCAAAATTTTACCGATATGTACTCTAAAAATTTTTAGATGATACAAATTCATTTCCATTTTCCTTTTTGTGCACGCATATATTGTATCCACTTGCCGGTATCTACTTGAGGTAATACGAATAAAACTTAAATCTTTACATTTCATTTCTTTTAATTAATTTCGCCATCATTGAAATCGTTATTTTACCATTTTTATTTCACTTCATTTATTTCAAAATTCTTTCATTTACGATATGCTTTAGATTATAACAATAATATAAAGCAATAATGCAATTTTTTTATTTAATAAATCTTAATTTGATACATAAAAAAAATAATCACCCACTTGCTTTAAAAAACTTTGTAAAAACTTATTCCTCCATTTCACTTCCTTGACTATCACCTATTTCAATTAAAGGTGCATATAATTATAAGAATCTCACCCTAAAAGAAAGACTTAAATATATCTAATTTATTTAAATATTTTTTTCACATAGCTTAATGAACAAAAATTCTTAATAATTCTACTCATGAACACTCAAAATTTATCTAATGACAAATAATTAGAAACCAATAATAATAAAAATCCTTACATTAAAAGCTTTGGTTTGCTTCCTTGTGCACAAGATTTCTCTTTCCCCCGTACAATTCTATTTGATTTAGCCTCAAATCTTGTTAGCATTTAAATGTTAAAGCTATCATTACCATTTAGTAGGTAAACAACTACTTCAATTCAATTAATTAACATTATAAAACTCTAATACATCTTTCCTTCGGTACACAAATAGAGATTTGACTGCCTCTCACGCCTGTGATTCTTCCTCTTCCCTAACTTTTGGGATTTTAATAGTTTAAAATTTAAATAATATATATATATATATATATATATATATATATATTAAATAACTTAATTAATTAAAAAATATCAAAACTCACCTCATAAGGTTTTGTTCGACAGCCTTAACGCGCATGCATAAAGATTCACTTAATTTACTTCCTACTGCCTTAGTCGCGCGATTAAAACTCGAACGAGGCTCCTTCCCACCCACATGGCTCGACTCCGTTCTTCCTTTGCATGCGAGCACAACGCATGAAGTCACTCAAACTCCCTTCTCATTTACATAAGTGGCGTCCTCCACACACGACGACACAACGTGCGTCGGCTTCGACTTCAACACCGCACGACGAGCAGCAAGAAATGAGTCTTCTTGCCCTAGACACTCGTAAGTATTCTTTTTATGCCCTTGCTTTCACCACTAGGGTTAGGCACGATCCTTTTGTTTTTCTTCATCTTCGCTCGGTTAGAGCAGGGCCTCCTCTTCTTTCTCCTACTCTCAGTCTCTCATTCTCGCTAGATACGAATGAAAAACAGCCCCCACTTAACTTCTAAAAGCCGAATCACTTGACCATTATAATATAAATTTATTTTATTTTATTTTATTTTATTTTTTAACCACTTTTTAAACAGATATTGCATGACTAAACCATCTGAGGAGCACTCTAATCTTTGTCACACGCGAGTGGAGCTACTCCAACCCTTTCACGGATATATTCATTTCACATTTTGTCTCTTAGTGTAAAACCACTCATCCACCTGAGCATATTCTCATCTCAACAATAGGTAACTTAATCGTATGCTTCTCTTTTGCAGGACAACATTATCCGTTGCATTGTAGGTCTTGCCATCATCTTTTTTTCTACGCGATACTTTTCTATCACAAAATAAGCCCAATGCATTCCTCCACTTCAACCATCCAACTTGATATCACCATCACTTTGGACAATAGACACAGATATCAATATGTTCACTCCTTTTAATCTCTTGATAACCCATTTTTACAACCCCACCACTAAATCTACTATTACTAAAATTACATCTCATGTATTCGGCTTTAGATCTACTCGAAAAGAAAACTTTCAAAATCTAAAGTTGACCATCACAATTCAAGTGGCATGCAAGGGTACATCCCTCTGTAAAAGTTCAGTAAAAGCATCCAGACAACAACAACAACAACAAGCCTTTATCCCACTAAGTGGGGTAGGCAAAAGTAAAAGGATCCATCACCAAAGCAAATAAGATATGGGTTTAAAACTGATCTCTGATGTAATCCGATTGAAATTGAGAAAAATACTTCGGCAATACTCATGTTCGAACACAAGTTAACACTTCTAATATACATATATTTAATGACTTGAATATAAGCAATATCAACATTTCTTTTCTAGAACTCTCAAAGTACTTCTCTTTGAACTTTATCAAAAGCTTTTCTAAATCAACAAAAAATGTGTCTAAAATGCTCCTTTATTATCACTATACTTTTCGGCAAACCTCTCGATGCATGTATAACTACCATAATAAACTTGCCTAAGACATGAATCCAAACTAGTTTTGAGAAATTTTCATCACATCATAACTTATTTTCAATTAATTCTCCCATAACTTTAATGTTTGATACATTAACTTATGTCCTACATAACTTGCACACTCTTGTAGATCCCCTTTATTCTTAAAAAAAAAAACCAATATACTCTTTCTCTACTCATCGGACATTCTTTTTAGTTCAAAAATTATTAAAAAATTCGGCAGCCGACCACACTTTGTGGGGTAAAGGCTTTTTGTTATTGTGATGAAAAATTTAGTAAGCCAAAATTTCTTTCTTGTAAACATTTCCGTACTCTATTGGAATATCATCGGACTTTACTAATTTTCCACACAATATTTTCTTCAAAGCCTTCTCAATTTATGTTTTACTAATACAACGGTGAAAATAAAAAAATTATTATTATTTATGATATTAAGATCATCAACATCGATTATACTTTCACAATATTCATTAAAAAATTTATCAAAATATCTCATATAACTATATTGAATAACTTAAATGAAGAAAAGTATATTTTATTTTTAAATTTTAATACGGTATATAACGAACTTCATCTTCACTTTTCTTATATCACTTGAGAGTATAAAAAATAATATCAATTTATTAAGAATTAACGAAAATATGACACTAAATGAGATGCCAATGGAGAAAAAGAATTCAAGTAGCCGACCCCACATAGTGAGATTAAGGCTTTTGTTGTTGTTGTTGTTACGTAATAATACTTATTTATTTTATCCTAGATAGTATGAACTTCCTCATAAACAAATCTTAATATCATAAAATTTACTAACAAAAATAAATTTATTTGAGCCTTTTAAGTGTACGTATCTAATTATATGATAGTATTTTATTATATTTTTTAACTTTAGATCAAATGAGCTCTTAAAATTAAAACCCGATAATTGATATAACAAACTTAAATGTTGACTCGAAATGGCCTTCAAATTCTTGATCACAAAGATTTATTTTTCTCATAAGAAAACAATCGAATTTGTTTTTTATTTGATTCGTTAACATAAGTGATAATATCACTGTGCTTTTAACTTAAATAAGGTATTAGTAATATGGAAATGCGTAAGTTAAAACGAAATCGATATAATTATCCGCTTCTTTATTAGTCGCCACGGAATTAAAGCGGAAACATGGATATTTTAAAATCTTACATCGTTACAAATCGATTCATTTAAAAATTCTGACAATAAAAATTTATTCATGATGTATCCATTGTCTTCATTTTTTAAATAATTCAAGATTTTCTTTTGAATATATATGCGTCTCTTTGCAACGTAAACATTTATGATATTAGAAATCTAAGTATTAATAACAATATTTTAGAGTTATAATTTTATCTTCGGTCTACTAAATTGTATAGTATTAACTTCTTGATGAACATTCGAAATCTTAATATCATTAAATTTACTCACAAAAAAATGATTGTATATGCTTTTTTAATTAACGTCCCAATTATATATGATAGTATTCTATTATATGTTTCAATAGCTCAATCCATCTTAAAATTCAAGCAAATAATTGATATTAAGTCTTTAAAATTTTAACCCAGAATAGTAACACAATTCTTCCAATCATGGCGATTTATTTTCTCATACGAAAATAACTAATTTGTTTTTTATTTGATCCATTCTTTTAAGTAATAATATACTCATAACTTTTCTTAAATAAGGTGTAATAACAAAAATCGTAAAAAATTTAAGCAATCACGATATAATTATCATTGCTTACGTTGTAAACAAAATATGCTTATATGAATATTTTAATAATCTTCTGGAATTTTAAACGTGTCGAATTCTAAATCTCTGATAAAAATTCTTTATTCATGAGGCATCATTTTAATATGCTTACTTACAAGTCGTTCGAAAATTTTTAACTTTGAATATATGTCCAGAACTGCCAGCGGCATGTAGGTTATATTATTAGAAATCATAATATCAATAACAATCTTTAGAGTTATAATTTTATCTTCAATTCTACTAATTTTTATAACATTTTCTTTTAAACTCTCATCTACAATTACACCCACATCATTTCTAGGACGAATCCTACATAAATATCAAATTTAAAAATCTAGACTATCAATCTCCTTAGCTTTTTCTCCAACCCATTTATTTTCTTGAATAGATACGATATTTATCTTCTTATGAATCATAATATCTACTAATTTCATTAATGTACCTCTGAAGGTACTTATATTCCAAATTACTATCTTAATATTATTTTCATAGACCATCTTCATTGCTCGTATACATCCATAACGTAGGAACCCTTGTCTATTTAACACTACACCCGAGCTGCTCTTGCGCACTTATCACTATATTCAAGTCATACAACAAATCGTTTTCATGGGGCGCCCTAGCATTAACACGACGATTTAAAGGATTTATGTCATAATGATTCAAAAATGCTTTTATGTTGGTTGTACGTATCTAACGTAAGCATAAGAACACAAATTCGAAGTTTGAGAGACGCGAAAGCAGTAGCCGGTCATTTATAGGAACACCAATACAAAAACATCAATAGTAAAAAAGAATATAAAAAATTCTTTAGACCTCTTAATGCATACATTAGCGACCAATATATGGTAAACCACATAGAAAATAATGACCATTTCTCGACAATCAAGCTTCCTTGACTATGACTTAGATGGGGATGGCTAAGAGGTAGACCTTTCCCAGAAGGTGATTGATTTTTTATTTATTCCTTAATTGGTGGTTCTTTAAGCCTAGTTAAGAGAACATATTGAGTTTAAATTTGTAAGGATACCATGATAGCAAACATTCCTAATTTAGGTCTCGCTAGAGGAGGATGTGGGGAACAATTTTAGTGACAGTGTGCAAAATGGTGCTCATATTTATGGTGGCTTATTAAAATAGAAGATTAATCAAGTTGATTTAAACTCGATGCATCCTACAATTTCAAAATTCATCTACTTTACCATTTTCATTGACTTGGCATCATAGAGTTATCAGCTTGGTCTTCCTCTTGGCACCTTCTCGACCTCTATCATTGACTAGGCACACTAGAGCTATTGGCTTGAACAAATTCTCCACTTTTCCGATGAACTTATCCCATGGCTCACCCTCTACCATCGGACAAGCATCTAGAATAGTGACTATTAGTGTAGACTCTACATCATCGTTTCTCTACTAGTATTCAACTTGGCATCGTAAAGTTATCAACTTGTAAGCCTTCCTACACAAAATGGACTATCATCTTGGAATTAGCATTAAAATCAATTGCAATAATGAACTCATTCAAATCTACACCATCAGATGTCCACATAAAGATAATGTGTCAGCATGCAAGGTGCTAACCATCGCTTGCCAGATTCAAAACTAACTGTTCCGGATTGTTTTAAACTTGACATTGGGCCACTACAACAACAACAACAAAGCTATAATCCCACTAAGTGGGGTCGGCTACATAAATCTTTTTAACACTGTCATTTGCCGGTCCGAGACGGATGTGAAAAGTGGAGGGTTGCGTTAGGTAGTCGACAGCCAACGTAAAACTTATTGAAAAAAAAAATCATGACATTGGGCCACTATCTTACAAAAAAAAATAGAAGGTTGTACTGCAAAGCAAGGTGCACCCTATGCACTTGTTCACCCTCTATTTTTCTTCTATGCTCCTCAAAAAGTGGTAGAAGAACATCTTGACAAGAGAGCAAGATGTTGCAGAGAGTCCACATTTATTGGCAAGTGAAGTAATGGTTCCCCAGAGCTGAAAAATCTCATCTTAAGAAGCCTTTTAGCACTTTCTTTTGGCATACACCCTTTGCTCATTCTAAATTACGTATTTCTTGGATCAGATTCTCATTGCTCTCTTAAGAGTACATTTTAAGCATTTACAGTTGTTGTGGCCAGGCCCTCTAACTAGCGGCTTTTCCTTAGTCACCATCCCTGAAGATGACAAGGAATGGTCAGCTACTCTTAAAAATAGGTTTCTTCCAGGTGTCCTCTGCAACTCTTGAAGGAGGGCGTCAGCGCCCCCAAATTAAGAGGACAATACGGCCTTTTACCCAAAAAATTACTTTTCTGACATCAGCAGTTATCTACTTACATTGTCAATTTTCTGTTATTCTTTCTCATTAAGAGAAAGCCAATAGCACATCTTACAATCCAGCCACTAACACTACCATCACACAAGTCATCAACGCCCTTTTAACTCCCCATCTCCATTTTTGCACTCAATGTGTTACGTCACGTAAGAGTTGGCCTTGTAAGTCCTTAGGAATTGAAATATCGACATCCTAAAAAGTAAAAAAGTAATCATCTCTTGTCTGATAACATGTGCAAACTCATCATGAAATGGCACCTTCCGATGGCCATAGCCACTGACCCTAGCTCAAACCACAGACCCTGAAGTGATGCCTCCAAAGATAATTGACCAAGTATTCACCATCAATCATGTCAACCACTGTTCCAATACCAACTACAGAGATTCTAGTCAAGATCTCTCGCACGTTGGTACAATAACACTCATGCTAACACCTTGTTGGTACCCATTTTTCCTTCACACTCACGTATTCAAATGCTTGCCAACCAGTCCACGCCTAAAGCTCCCTGCACAATGACGACCTAGTTTAATTTAGCAGCCTTCGTATCTAGGATAAAGCCAACAGGAGAAGGAAAGTTCCTTGAGAATATTTGATTATTTATGCAAATAGTTCTTTAATAATCTGAAGGCTAATAAAATAATTCATAATTGTTAATAACGTGGGCTAAGATCTGTGTACGTGTTGTTAGGGCCAATCTCTAAAGAGTAGCATACAAACCAAAAAGGTAAGGATCTGAATGTTTAATGTACTTTTGTTCACTATATTGTATGTTCTCTATTTATATGCAGATTTAATGTATTTCTTTACCATCAGGTGCTTGTGTGGTGTGTTACTTTATTTTCTTTATATACAAACATGCTAAGAAACATTTAAAAAGATAAAACTTCATAAAATCAGTTATTAATTCCTTGGCCTCCCAAGCATCTTTCCATTAAAATCTTTGGTAGAATTATGTCCATTATAATTTGAGAATAGAACCGCTTTGTAGTATTTGGCTACATGCTCCTAAGTTGCAAACTTGTCCACAGAAGCTTTTCAACAAATTTGTATTGCATAGCATTCTAAGAAAAACACTACTTCTACAACATCACATTTCTACGGGCATTAACCACCATATCTGCTCCACTCGACGAAGAAAATGAATACTGAGTGCAATAGCGAAAGCTGCACTGAAATTTAATTCACCTCAATCGTCGTCGAAGTCGCCAAAATAGTGACAGTAGTAGATCGAATTGATAATACATCCAATGAAACAAAAATTATACGAGGGGTCTTCAATGATCAAAAGATATAAGCACGATAAAACTAACGATTGTTGCACACGATTTGAGCATGAATTGTCTGGATCATCACTTAAGGTGGTCAAACAAGCTCTGGTCGCATATTAAATTGTGCGAGCGCATCCGGAAAGTTAGATTTTCCTAGAAAGGACACCTATATTGTCGAGCTCTTCTATACGAATCATTGATACATGTGAAATGTGATGTTGTGATGTAGTGCTTTCTTACATTTTGTGTGTCAGTTTTATTATTTTTTAAGGTATATTTTGTGTATATGAGAGGTATACATGAAACAAACTTAGCAAATGGAGAATATTACAAAATCAGAAGATTAGCACCCCAATGCATAGGACATGATGTTGTGATGCCATATAGTACCCCAGTGCCTAGGACAAGATGTTGTGATGCATCCCAAAGCCTAGGACATGGTGTCGTGATGCCATATAGCACCTCAACACAGATGAAGCGAAGACTTAGTGACTGAAGACATCCATTTCAACATTAAAAACCCAAGAGCATGACACTATGGAGCCAAACATCGACATACCAACGCCTTACCTTAGTGCCATGGCTCCAGAAAAGCAGCATCACAACACCTGATGTCATACCCAGAGGAACAAACCTCACGAAAGGCGGGGCTCAATGCCAATGCCGCTGCACCCTATGCCCGACAATAAACCAGCAGCGGCCCAGCGCTCTCAATCGGCATAGATCATTATAGGTTGTTCTCCGATGGTACGGACAAATTTAGCATAAATAGAGGAATTTGGAGATGGGAGGAGGGGTCCAAAAAAAGTATTTTTTTAGTCTAGTGTCTAGGTCTCCATTCTCTTTGTGTTTTGAGTAAGTGCGAGTATATCAAGGAAAAGAGAACTAGGAGGGTGATCTATTCTAGGGAGCAACATTTAAAGATCAATAAAGTTTTTATTTTTTATTTTATAAACTTGGTTTGAATGATTAATGCAATTCATATTTTTGTTTCAAATCATGTTTAACAATCAAAATTTTCTCTTCAGTAGATTCATTTTCTTTAAATTCTAGGAGAATCCATGTTAAATTTTTGAACATTGAATGCCTATGTTGATATTTTAACTTTCCATGCTTAATTAATATTCAAATTGATCAATTAGATTATTACAAACTATTGTAATTTAGGACTATCAGAAAAAGACTAGAAAAAGAGAACTAGAGGAAGTGATCTATTCTAGGCAGGAGAAGATTTACGTCAATAAAGTATTTTTTTATTTCTTTGATTTTATAAACATGGTTTGAACGATTAATACAATTTATATTTTTGTTTCAAATCATGTTTAAAAATCAAAATTTTCTCTTCAATCAGGAGATTGGGTTACTTTAAATTCTAGGGAATCCAAGTTAGATTTTTGAACTTTGATGCCTATGTTGATGTTTCAACATTCCATGTAATTCATCAGGCAATTAATTGGATTATTACAAACCATTGTAGTTTAGGACTATCAGAAGAAGACTAGAAGCACAACTAGGTTAAGACACTAAGTGTTTAGTGGAATAAATATATTAGCATCAGATATTTGCAATCATTTTGAGGAATGGGAATTACTGGGAGTTTCTGTAGGGTTTAGGAAACTTAACCGTAATATGAAACTTTAATGCTTGTTATATCTCGAAAGTGAATATGAAATATTAGAGTTTGATTTGCAATTATGGTAAAAGAGTCAGTAAGAGGAACCTAGGTTTTACTAAAACTAATTTAAGAAAGATTTTCAAAGCAGGAAAAAAACTCATGAACTTGTCTTTTAATTTTAAAAATAAATTTAGAAACTCTCTAAAACTCAAATTCCAAAAGATTTGTTGAACAAAAATTATGATTAGTAGACTAGTAATTAAACTATTTTGAAAAATATATGAGTGCTTGTACAACTTTATCGACACGTATATTTGGGT
Source organism: Papilionanthe hookeriana x Papilionanthe teres (assembly GCA_022702705.1). NCBI lineage: Eukaryota > Viridiplantae > Streptophyta > Magnoliopsida > Asparagales > Orchidaceae > Papilionanthe > Papilionanthe hookeriana x Papilionanthe teres. Next base: position 58,593,338 of record CM040435.1, on the reverse strand, counting down.
GATTCGAGTTGTGTCGACGTTAAGATCGAGTTTTTGACGTCGTTGATGGAGAACGACGTAATTTTAATTTAGGATAATACTAGTTGACAATTTCAAGTTTAGATTAAAATCATGGTGATACGTTTATTTAATGTAATCAATTTTGTAATTCTTGAGTTTAAACTATTTTGAAATGTTGTATGTTCTTGCGCTCTTGTCATTACGGGTCTCGAATCCACGAATGTGAAGGTGGAGGGGTTGTGTTAGGTAGTTGACAGCAAACATAAAATTTAGCGAAAAAGCATGACATGAATCTCTTAGATCCTTGTTTAAATGCTAGAACGTCCACGAAAGCGGCATTGTGTGGCTTTGAATAAAGTGAAAATTGTAGTGTCAAAAAAAAAAGCAAGGAATCACATTACAAACGATGTGGGCAAAGTTAATTCAATAAAATTAATATTATGATAGGATTTTAGAATATAGGTACTCTCTTGAAGTAAATTAATGAAATTAGTTGATGACGGTTCATAGTAAAATAAATATATTATGTTTATTAAAAAACTAAATGGGTTGGAGAAAATGCTAAGGAGATTGATATTTAGGTATTTAAACATTGGTGTTGAAGTGAGAAGCGTACTAAAAATATTGTAGGTGTAATTATAGGCAGAGTTTGAAAGATAATGTTGTAAAAATTAATAAAATGGGAGATAAAATACGCTAGTCGCTTAAAATTGTTGTTGATGCGAGATTTTTAATGTTATAGAGAATGAGAGCTTATGATTCTCGGTAGGTTTAGATATAATTATCTAAAAAAAATTCTATGATAGCTAGAAAAATTATTACCAAAAAAAAATTTATTAGATGAAATTTAAATGGACGTGTTGGTAGAGTAGTAAATGATTTTAGAAATATTTCGTGGTATCTTTTGAAGTGATTGATGAAAAAGATGAGTCACGATGGGAATTTTCTTTTTTGCGTATGATTTCGTTGTCTGTCACTTTATTTATATGACCGTATTATTACTTAGGCGTCCGCTTTGGGGTTTCGCGTGGCGATTCCGGTGACCCGCGATCGGACTCCGGCGTCGAGTGGCTTGCTCGTCTTCGAGGCGTCGGCGTGGTCTGCGCGCTTCGTCAGCACGCTCGATCTCTTCGAGCTCGACGACTCGTTCGTCCTCGTCCCGCCGGGTCGTCGGTGCGGGCGTCTCGCGTCCGGTGTTCGGCGCCGCCGATCGGCTTCCACTTCGAGCGGTCGTTCGTCAGTGCAGCCGTCCCGGCCTCACGCTGAGAGGCCGCCGCCGTCGTCCGGGGTTTGCATTCTTCGGCCGGATTCCGCGTCCGATTTCGAGCGTCGCGTGTCCTCGGCCGGGTCGGCCACGTCGAGCCTTCTCACTCCGGTGTCCTCGCCGTTCCCTCCCGTCCGTTGGGTCTCCCGTGCGGGACCCCGATCTGTGCTTGTGCGAGAAGAGGAGACTCTTTATTCTTGCGGGGGCTGCTTTCTGTCTTCCACTCTTGGAAATATATGACGGCGCTCGATCGAGAGGCGTAATACTGTCTTCATGGAAACTAAGTAAATGCTTATCTTGTTGTGGGCGAGTAATTCTGTGAGGGAAATTGGATGTCTAACCTTTTGCAAAATTTCGTAATATTTACGGAGGTGGAAAAAGACGAATCTTTTATCGAGCCCTTATTGGTGTTAAAGATGAAGTAGCACTGTTATTATGCTTCACCACCCGAAATGAAAATTTTATCGATGATGTTAAGTTCGATATCTGGTCGGAAAATTTGATTTGAGTGGCGAAATGGATTTAGTCGAGAAAAATTTTTGAGTCGAAATTTCATTGGAGGTTGGAAGTTGGGAGTTTTGGATAATGACCTTTAACATTAAATTCGAAGGAAGATTATCTTGAGAATCTTTCTTTCAGCAATCATTTGATTGCGGAACACTTTATCAGAGAACTGCTTAAATGGTACGGCTTTAGCCGTAAAAACCTCCTATCGTTCACATGTGGATTCAGCTCCGGAACTCGTTCGTTTGTACGTCAGCGCGAGCATGTGACATTAGTCAAGCTCTCGGTACACCTCTCGAGTTGATTCACACATTTGATAGGGTCTCGCCGGATGGTGTCGGGGGTTCGGAGTGAGAGGTTGTTTCTTCAGGATGTGGATCGTTTTTGGATTACGGATGGTCGGGATGGGTTTTAGCGGGGGGAGGTGGCATGAGTGGAGAGCAGGCGCCTGCTGCCAGGGCTGTAAAATGTTCGGGCACATCGGGGACAACTGTATAGGCTGGCGTCACTCGCCACAGGAAAGGGCACATGGGCCTTACTGTGCTTGTTGGGGCTTCCGACGAAAAGTCGATCTTCTGCAGCTCGGGGTGTAGCGTCGATGTTGGCCGACGGTTGCAGCTCGGCGACGAGGTTGTAGGCCATTACGGTAGGCCAATGGCCTCTCCAGCTGTGAGTATGGCTTGGCAGAAGTGGTTATAGAGCACCGGCGGGTTACCAATTGTCTGCATTGACTCTTGTCGGTCTTTTGAAGAAGTTGGAAGGGTGGCGCCCATACGTGATGCAATCCTTTAGGGTGGTTATGGAACTTTATCATTGTTGTATGGATGGACGGCTCACACTTCGGAGGATCGGTGGCAAGTGTATACCTCAGGGCGGAAGAAGGCGGGAAGTCTTTCTTTGCAAATCTTATGGTTAATGACGGTATCTCTTTGTGATGAGGGAATGAATGAGAGCTTGATTATTGAATGCGCTTGAGGCAATGGAAGAGGAAGGCCTTGGCGAGCGCAAATCGTAAGGGCCCTAACTGCAGTTTATTTTAGTCACTATCTTTTTTATCTTTTTATTTTATTCTTTTTGTCTCTTATGAGTTGGGCTCGTCGTAGGTATCTCTTCTGCTTGTTTTGTATTTTACTCTTTTATACGAAATGAAAGTAATACTGAAACTAACGTTTAAAAAAAAGTATGGATGCAATAGAACGCAAATTAATTATTTTCTTTATGAAAAGAAAATTCTTGACAAATGTAAAAAATGTAAAATAGATTCAGTGAAAATTTAAATTAACAAACATCAATTATTAGTTCTAGGTGTAGTGTTGCTTCTTCATTAAGATTTGTCTAGTAGCAACTCTTTGATCCTTGGTTCATAACCTGAATTTACTGTACTTTGGTGATAAGGTTTTCATTTTTTTTTTTTTTTTTCGGGTTCTCATTTGCTCGTCATTTCTTAGCAATCCTCTTAAATGTTTTCGAGCATAACTCTATGTTTCACCTACTTCTATCCTCTAGGTCTTACCAATAAAGCCAACGAGTTAAAATGTCTCGATCACTCCCAGAGTTTGCCTTTCATCGACTCCATATGCTCAAAGCTTTCACATCCATGAGAACCAAACAACTTCCACATAACTTTCCTAGCATTCTAAGCTATGTATAAACAACACAAAATCGAAAAGCTTTTAAAATCGGCCGATTAAGACTAACTGCATGTTATATCCATCACAAACACGCCAACATTATATTTCCTTCATACTGTCAATCGATTAGGTCCAATCACCCTTGGGAATTTTCTCCATGGTTTAAGGAAATGTAGGTCGATTCCTCTCATAGGATAGCTCCTCACCCTCATCCTCATCCTCGATGGTTGATGTCAAGTTGTACCCCATCGAATAACCCTCGTTAATGGATTATAAATCTACATCTTCACCATCATCATTAGTGATATCATTCTTCCTCCCCTTGCTATTGCGCTCATTTTGAAGTTGCCTGAAATTATGAATCCTTTTTGATTAAAATGACTACTTAGAAATACCTTTAGATAGAGAGTTTTTCTTTGGCTTCTCGTTCAAGATATAATTAGTCATCGGGAGTTAAGCTTCTCGTTCGAATATAATTTGGGAGTTAAGCCCATAGGAAAGCAAATAAACTATAGCTAAAATCATGATTGACAGTCTTTGTAATTCATGACTGATAGCCTTTTCATTCATGGAATATCTCTATGATACATAATTCATTTGCCTTCAATTGATTGACAAGCTTGGGAGAAAAAGCAAATCATTAATTCTCACACCATCCAAATGAAGTACGGAGTCTAATGTTCACTCTTGATATCACGAGGATCTTTTGAAATCCGCATAGTGAGGCAATTCAAACCTCAAAGTTTCTATGAACTCGAGCACCATTTGTCTTTGGTACCAATTGATTTCAACATGAAAACAAAAAGAATCTTCTTGAAGCTGAAAACTTTTGAAGGCTTGCTGATGTTGATGACAATCTGCACCTAGGTCGTAGACTAATGATAGGATGGGGACCTGCAAAGGGACAAAAGAAAGTGAGAAGTAGAAAAAGGATAGAGGAGCCAGGAGAGAGATGGTCATCTGCCCTTAAGGAACTTAAAGAAGAGGGTAGACCATTGCTTGCAATCTTTTTTAATTCAACATCAATTAAAGCCTTTTACAAATATCTTCTATTTATATAGAGGATTTTAGATATGATAAAATGATATGATAAAATGAAAATAACTAATCTAAAGAGAAATCAAAACAAATCGTGATGTATTATTCATAGGAACAATCTTTCATTATTTTATTCTTTTATGAAAGAAATTTATAAATAAAGAAAGCAGTTATTACTATTTATTGCATACCTATTCCTAATATGTGGGTGATAATATGTATAAATATGCCAGATTCAAAAGAAGTGTTGACATGTCGAATGTTTGTGTGTCATGCATCACTATGGCCTCCTTGTACGCCTATTAGAAAGTCTTAAGAAGCTAAAGAAAACGGCCTACCTTTTCAATCCGCCTACCAAGACCAAATGGTCTAGAAAGCAGGCCTGATTTTCTAGAAGGAACTTCCTGCTGTGTGTGTCTGATTGGTCCTTGCATGTGGGAGTTATCAAAAGGGGCCCTGCCAAAAACAGAAAATAAGAGTTTTTCTTTCTTTTTTTTTTTTCAAAAGCAAGTTTATTTACCCATACAATTAACTTGTTGACAGTCTTCCCTTCAATCAGCCATTTAAAGAAAATTAGTTTTGTGAAAAACAATCAATAATGCAACAGTTTAAAAGACAGCTCTGTCGGTCATTACCATGCATATGAAACCTATACTAGATCAGCAGCATAGAAGATACACGTTAACATGACTGGAATTACCACACAAAAGGAAAAATCTACCTTGGAGAAGTAGATGAAGGCCCTTGTGCTTTTGTTTGGCTGGACTGGCTCTGCAGGGGTAGCTGCCAACATCCTCGTTTCAGCCATTACAGCCCTCTTTTCCATTTGCGCAATCAGAGCCATGGTTTCTTCATACTTTTCCTGCATGTATCTGGTAACAATGGATAAATACATACAGAAAGTAAAGGTAGGTAGGAAAATAAAATTAAGGTGATTTGAATTAGTTACATATGATGTAAGCTTACAGAATATCAGCAGAGAGTGGATTATATATTAGGCCAAATAAGCATAACTTTTAAAATGACAAAAGAATGGCAGATGAATTCATGTCGTCATCATCATCAGCAGCAGGTATTCCTAATATACTTGGAGTCAGCTAATATTCATGAAAACCATCACACTAAAACCTAAAAATGATGTTGGTCACTCATTGTAGCACAAAAATTGATTACCTACATTTAATCAAAAGAGAAAACTAGAATTGATTGAATAAAACGAGGAGAGCCTCTGTTGGGTAATGTGGAGACCGGTCACGTTGATTTAATTAGCTTGCAATTAAGAATCCACTACTGCACTTCCTTTCTGACTCACATAAACCACTGCTGTCACTGCCTCCCACTCTACTCTTGCGGTCCCATCGTAGCTATTTTGGCTATTGGATGAAAAACAAACCCAGTGAAGGCTAGCGGCAAGCAAAGGCACGACGAGTCCTCTAAGAGAGAAAAGAGAGGAAAGAAAGAAGAGGAGAGAAGAAAATAGAGATTTTCTTGTAAACGTGGCGGCTTGGCCGTTGAGATTATACGAATAATAAATCATATGATTCGAAGTAGGCAGTAAGCAATTTATTGACACGCATGCATCTGTGTCTTCAGTGTTTGTTTTAAGTACGATTTTTCTCAGTTAAATTTTGGCTTTTTATTGCCGTCGTTTTCACCTTACACAGCCTCTTCTTATTGTGTGGCTTTTCAGGGTATGAGGTTGTAGGCTTGACTCTAAGGAACTGACATTGCAGCAATTGCCATAAGATAGAGCATATGAGAGAGAGAGAGAGAGAGAGAGAGAGAGAGATTAGAAGCCACGGAATTTCTTTCAGAAAAACCGGCGTTTAGAAGAATCCAGGATAATCATGGGATGCTTAATAAACATAATATACGATACTAGCACTATTTACAGAAATCAGAAATGAAAATTTAAAATTCAACTAATCATATCAACTAATCCAAATTAAAATCAAATTCTATAGAATTTCAAACATAAATTAAAATATTTAAAAGTTAATTGCATTAATTTATATAAAAATAAGCCAAGCTAATTTATAAAAAATAGCATTATAAGAAAATGCAAATTTAAATTCAGGAACTAGTCGGATGTGGGTTTAGTCCGGAGAAGCCATGAGCCTGAGTTACAAGTTAATGTACCGCATCATTATGGTGCTATTATTTGGCTTGTTTTGATTAAAATTACATCGTAATACAAGAAATAATTAATTGTTCAGCATGAAACTGACCACAGTCATGCTACAGAGAATTTTATTGGTACTAAATAGAATTGTCTCAAGTGGTACTTGCCATATAATCTCATAAATTTTTAAAATACAAAGCAATCTAGTAAACCATTCATTTCTACACGAGGTGATATATGTAAACTTGGATAGACATCATTACAATACTGGAATGTGGCAAATAGAGAGTGCATTGCAAACTTCAGTAAGTTAATTGCTTCAATACAGCAATACATCTAAGAGATACAGCATAAAGAGAAACCCAAGTAAATTTCAAGTGCAGGACAGAACCTGGAGCATGTGTAGGCTTATATTTTTGTGCAGCAGCATCTTGCTCGGCAAACATCTGGGCATCTTCCGTTCTTTCTGCTCTTGTTCAACCGTATCAAGACCTGCAATTATCCGTTCATATATTATTACATAAAGCACATCCAAAATATCTGAAGGCAAGTAGCATATCCTGCAGAAGGACAAATAGAAACTGGTATAACGCAATACCTGAAGCATGGCCTGCTCCTGTTCTTGTTTATCTGAAAGAGCTTGCATGGTCCTGAAAGCTTCCTGCTCAAGCTGCCGACCTAAAAAGTTAATGAACAAAGCAAAGAATAGTTGATGAGATGGTTTTACTTGGTTATTGGTAAAATTTTATTCTTATTACTATAAATGGCTAGAAAAGATTCACTATGAGTAATTTCTATGCTAAGAGAACCATGGAAAATAAAGAAAAAAAAAGGATTCAAATATAATTTTAATAGGAAATATAAGGAGCAGTGACTACATTAGCATTGATTGCGGTCTTTAAAGTTCCACTCATTAGTGGATTATATCAACAGCCATTATCTTACTGAGTTTGTTAGGAAAAAAAAGATAATAAATATTCAATGTTCAGTACATTGATCCAAGCCATTTGATTGAGTAAACAAATTCCCTGAACAGTACTTAATTCCACTAGATAGGTGATCAAGTCTCCTCACATGGTTATTTTAATGGAAATCCTCCCTCGCATGGAAGGGAATTAGCTAGGATTTTAATTTATTTAAATTTTTTTAATTCAATTTTTATGGTCATCAAATTATATGGTAAGTTCGGTGGTAAGCCAACTTTTGTGGGATTTAAATGGATGTTAGTCAGTTAAATGTTATTAAAATATAAAATGATACAAATGATTGAGTGTGTTAAATATCTAGAATCTATTATGCAAAAAATTGAGAATGCACATGCGGATATAACTTCTTAAACAAATATTGGGTATTGGAAATGAAGAAAAAAATAATATCATGGAAAATAAAATATAATTTTTTATAAAATCACCATATAGATTGTGTTGAATGATTAAAGATCAATAATAGAAAGGTTAAGTGACAAAAGAAAAGGTTAAGAAGATGGATGTGTCATAATATTATGCTAGCGCCAAAATTTACAATTTGGTAATTATAGAGTATAAATAGAGCTAATACGTTTAGGGTTAGGGTTATGCATGAGAATATGGTCTTGAGTGTGCAGGTTGGAGTTTGGGGTTTGGGGTTTGGGGTTTGGGAGTGATGGCCCGACATTTGAGAATGGTAGGTGTTGGAGAATCGCCTACCTCTTGAATTGTAGGTGCTTATTTTTATGTATTTGAGTTGTATTGTTTTGTGTTAGCAAAAAAAAATATTTCGTTTGCCTCAACTTCTGTGGAAAAATCGTCTTGGATCGTAATAAATTGGTATCATGGCATAAATCCATCTTCACCACAAAGACCTAGTTGATAATTCTCTTAGAAACCAACAACGAATTGTTCTTAACGACATAAATTCGCTGATTCGAAGAACGAGAGGAAACGAAGTCGGGATCATGACCTACGAGTGCCGGCAACGGGATGACCGCACGCCACCATCAAGCGCACCACTCGAGAGGTCTGTTCTACCTAGCTAGGATGCCAACGAAAGAATTGCAGCGCGGCACGGAGCGCAACATCGCGTACCGGGCGATATAGTGGTGATAAGAGCTAGCTAGGAAGCGATGATGGGATCATGCAACACGGTCGCAGCTCGAAGCAAAATAGGAAGCCATGACGGGATTGCTTACAAAAAGTCAGCAGTGTGGAAAAAACAATGATATCAGCTTCAACGTCTGATACGAAAATGATGCAATGATTAGATTTGAATGTGAATGTTTGGTAATGATCGAGTTCGCACTTTAAGGTACTAGCAAAGGAATGTTAAGATACCAGTATGAGTAAATAAAAAAATATTAATAATGAAGTATACGAACTTGTAGAACTTTTAGAATGTCTTTTATGATGATTTCACGGATATAAAATGATATAAATACGTTGAAATATTGTAAGTGATAAATGTAATAAACATCGAATATTTTATCTTATTTATTAAAAGATTAGCAGAAAAAGTACGTATTATTTTCGTTATCGTTTTGTATTGCGTAATATAGGAGTATGAGTATTCACTAACTTTAATTAGCTTTCTATTGTTTTAAAAAGCTAGCTTTTATGTTTTAATTAATTGGTAAAAGACGACGATAGAAAAGAAAATATTTATAGAAAGGCAACGAACTATTTTAAAAATGAGTTAAATTTACTTAGAAGATACACTTTAATTATTATTCATTAATGTCTCTTTTATATGATAAAAAGTTTATTTATAGAAAACTTTAATTTTCTCATTCAATACATTTGTTCCACGCCTTGATTAATTTCGAACCCGTTAGTGTAGTCTGATATTCAGCCAAGACAAAATATAATAGACTAATCAAATATTTAATACAAAATCAAGAACATAAATTACTGGGTATTACAAACATTGTTCTAAATTCTAATGCATACTAAGAAAATACTAGGCACCATCTATGTTTAATTACACGTTCTTTAATTTTTTAATTCATCTTGCTAATCAATCCATAAACTTAAGTAGTATGGATGCCACAACCTTATGCAGTTTGCACCGGAACCATTGTCACTAAATACTTGTCCATCGCATATTACTGAAATTAGTTCCTAAGAGCCGCTGAGCTACCAAAAAAAAAGGTGATTTCATCATGGTAATGGAAGGAGAATCCCCTCACATGATACGGACAAAATTATGTTCAACAGTATTTATTGATGAAATTAACCAGGATATATCTGAAAAAATTTACGAATATAATAATTAAAAAAAATTAGAAAAACTGAATGCAAATTAAACTCAAACCTTCTAAAACATAAGAAGCATGTACTTGTGTATTTCAAATATAAAGCTCCAAACGAAAGAACAAACTTCGGTACTATTATCATATTAAAAAAACCAAATATGAAAACATACCCTAGCACTCAAGAGCCGTCTGTTATCTTGCTTAACCATCTCCATCAATGCTATCTCCAATTCATCTGCCCTAATATGATAACATTTAATAGTGAATGGAATTTAGAATGCCTGTAAATAACCCATGCTATTAATTTAAACCAAAAAGATAATGTTCTAGAATGATTTGTCGACATAAAAAATAGCATTTTGCACTAATGCAACTAGACCATTAAAAAACGACGAACATATCAATAACCAGAAATAAAAGCTATGTATATTCATAGCAACGTATTGACAGTAGCACCCAAGCAAAGAGTCGAACACAAGGTCTCTCCGCAACAACCTTCAATAGTTTCAGAGAAATCATGAGACATGGTAGCTTGCATAAAGGTAGATTTACAATAATTATTAATAAACTACATAAAAGGAGTGGGCTCAGCACAGAGATTACTGTTTAACTTTTCCAAACCAAGACAGAAGAAATCCTTATAGAAGTTGCCGTTGGATCGTTGGGTGCTAAACCAATATGGAAACAGCTATTTCAGACCAAACAGTATCTGGTTTTAAATCACACCACCATTAAGCTATTCGAGACTGGTTCCTTAACATTCAACTAGCGACCTAGGAAATTACTCCATGGTAATAAAATACGAGTAAAACTAGTTTAACCTGAATGACTTAAATCAGAACCAGTTAAAGAACAGCATAAACAGCCAAAGACTCTGAGGATTGATCCCTATCTTTATCATAGAAACATACAGTTGTAACATGCAGAACAACATCAAACATACAATGTGAGAAAAAAATGCAGCAAGGATATAAATTATCATATGGATCCCAGCATTTGCTAAAGAAAATTCCTCTGTTGCACATTCAAGCTCTGCAAACTTTTTATGATCCATTACTAGTCAGTAATCCAAACAAAACAAAAAAAAAAGGTCTAGTTTTGGACTTGAGTTTGGCATTGCATAAAACAGGTTTACAATTCTTTAATGAAACCGAAAATAAAAATATATATTTTATGGTAAGGACATAACCTCAGGATAGCTGATCTCCAGTCACTCAGCAATCTACATAACTCAGCCTTCAACCAAGGTATCTGAGTATGCACAAAAATATTAATCGCTTAGGAAGGCAGAACTATAAGAGAATGGATCGCTGAAGTCATGCATGAAGCAATTGATGAATAAATCAAGTATTCTTGTTAGTGACCAGAAGTTCTCTAATCAAAAAATAAGCAGCTTCAGAAATAAATTTGAATTTATGAGACGAAGGGCAAAGAGAAAAATATTGGTGGGATCAGAAAAAGGAGGGAACTGGTGGGATGCAGATAGAAGGAGAAAAAATCAAGAGTGGTGATAGAAAGGCTATGTGGAAAATGATAAAGCCAAAGAAGAGATGCATTCAGGAAAAGTGGCGTTTAGAGAGGTGAAAGAGAAATAAGAGGTGTAATGAGACGATTTAGAAAAAGCGCAAAGTACTTGAGCATGAGACTGCGTTAAAAAAGTAGAGGATAACAAGAGAGTGTGGTTGCTGAAGTAAAACCCATAAGCCATAACCAAACCCTTCTGTCTTATTTATTGAGAAAAAAAAGAACAAGGACAATAAGATGTCCTAAAATAAATAAACTAAAAAGTAATTTGAACATAATCCATAATTAAACAATTTAAAAAAAATCCATAAATAAATAAATTATAAAAAAAAATTACTAAACTAGAAAAGCTAAAATGTTCACAATTAATTTACCATACATCATGTTAAAAAAAATCGCCATCAATTTTTCCCGGGTACCAAAAACTCACCCATACATCATGTTAAAAGACATAATTCTCACCAACACTCATCCTAATTTGCATGAATCACGATCAAGTATATGGATGATTTGTCTTACTTAATCATCACAAATAGAAACAATTCAATTCAATTCAAAATTCATGCACAACACAAAGAAACGTGTATAATTAATTAACAAAACATATACATAGCTATAAAATATCAAAACATAATTTAAAAGCCATACAAATTAGACTACTAGACCAACAGCTCTTATACTCCTTACCTCTTCTTGAAAATCAACAATATGTTAGAATAAACTACAAATTCGGTAAAAAAATTAGTATTAAAGAAAGATTTAATATGAAAAGAACATAATGTGGATACTCATCAATGACTCGTATGAGTGACAAAAATATAAGAAAATCATGTTCTAATTATATAATTATATAAAAGAATTGTATAAAAGTAGCAAGCAGTAATAAATAAACAGTAACTAACATGTGTCATTTAACTCCTAGTGCAATCATATGAAGGTATTTACTTGTCCTTTCATATTTAATATTTATTTTCATGACTTAGTAATTTCACTATTACTTGAATAGACTTTAACTTAATTCATTTTCTTGGGTCATCACACAGTCCGTCAGTTACAACAACCGTCGAGAAAGGTTGTCATCTCCCAACATGATAATTATCATTGGTCTCTCCAATACAAAATTTCAATTTAATCTCAATACGGAGAGTCAAAAATTCTATAATTTTTGTGTTATTTTTAGCTGCCTAGGTCTTCACAATAATAATCCACCTATCACAATATTGTTGACAATTTCTTGATTATTTTACTAGTTAAAGTATATCTCACAAGTATTTATAAATTATATAGACGTAGATGCAAGCAAATAATTTAAAGAAATGACTAAGAATACAATAAAATAAGTAAAAACAATAGTATATGTTTAATTTTATTTTTTCTATAATATATAAAGGCATTCAAATATGTAAAAATCCTAAATACAATTTTATGTCAATATAAAACAAATTAATCTTATAAAATATTATATTGGCAGAACAACAATATTAGTATCCTTGAATTCGTCATGTAGTATTACTACATAGCTTAAATCAAAAGTCTCTTAAAAAATTTTCAAATTTCTTATATTAAACCTGATTTGACACAGCATCTTAAATGAGATTTCCTGCCTGAAACTGGTTTCCCCGCATTAGTCTACATTTACTCAAGTTCATTTAATTTTCTTATTTATTTTCTTTCTTCCCACGACTAGTTCCCAAAAAGAAAGCTAGCTCCAAATGCAAATTACATCAAAAAAATAATAAAGAGCTACTTAGATTTTAGATTGATCAAATAAAATAAAAGACATTTTTAATATTTTACTTAAATTTTTCACGATCGAACCACTTGTTGACCTCATTTTTATGAGGTCCGTTTCTTCTACATTTAGAATGCAGGATACAGCGCTTGGTTACTACCAATGAATCTCGGGGCCAGTGTTGGGACCGCTTAAATTACAAATTTAACCGTTTTCTTTGCTCCAGTAGTCTCATATGCTTAATTTTAAATCCCTCTGACATTTTGTTGGTTTGATTGAAACCAACATATTGAAAGACAGTGGAGTTCTTATGAAGAAGCCTTAGAAAAGCCTTCGAGTTTAGGGGTTTTAGTTTTGGTGGTGATTCTTTCTTTGAGACACCTTCACTCACCTTTTAGATAACTCCTCTCTTGACTTTTAGGGAGCTTATTTTGATTATGAAACATTTTTTAAGATAAGAAAGTAGCTATCTATTTAATAATTAAAACAATTAAAAAAAAGATTTATTTTCTTTTAATAAAAAAATCATTAAATCCTTAAATCATTAAATCAAAACTAACATAAAAGAAAATCTTTCAAAAATTAATAAATATAATCATTAAAATTTTTAAAGTAAAATTTAAAAAATTCACAAAAAGCAAAAAGATAAAAAAAATTAATAAATAAGAATTGAAAATTTATTAATATATATAGTAAAATAAAATTTAAGAAGATAATTTGTAAATTTCAATAATCAAATTTATTAATAAAAAATATATAATAAAATGATAATAATAATACATACACTTTCAAAATTTGCACTCATATGCCCACTCATTTTTGTGATGTTTTCTAAATCAACACAGCCTTTTCAGGGCTTCCTATTAGTCACAATTCATATTCAAGTTAAAATTTGGTCTTGAAACCTCTTGCCATATATTTGTCAAATTCATCTTGAATTCACTTCATACTCGAAACTAAATTTAAGTGATCTTTGCGCCACTTTCAAGTTCATTTGAACTATCAAATTTCAAATGTATTTGGCGAACTTTTAAGCTACATTCCTTACTTAACTTCCTCATCACATGCTTTGCTTCCCATTGGCTATCCCCAAAGCCTCCCAACTGATCCTATAACTAACCCAAATAAGATGCAAAAATTCACAAAATTTTAACACGAAGCTTTTCAAGTTAATATACATCCACGAAAATTATTTTACATTATTTTGAAATCATTTAAGTCAAAATATCTAAAACACTTTTCAACAAAAATAATTCATTAAAATTCACAAAACAACTAAAATTTCTAAAAAATGTATAAGAACTATATTCACATTCCCAAGTGATTTAAGGGATCTTATAAGCTCTAAGAATATTAAACATAGTCATATGTCTTCAAAAAGCATATAAATAGATTTAATTAAAAATAATATTAATTAAAAAATATATAATAATAATAAAATATAATAATAATAATAATAATAAACCCTTTTTTAGTTCTGATGAGCAGGCAGCCCTTGACACGCAGTTGCGCTGAAAATCAACCAGTCTAGGCAGGTTTAACCTCTACAGGCTAGTAAGTCTAAAATCAGCAACGATGCGGGATGGCGGAACTGCAGGAGGATCTTGACAGTCTTGCATAAAATAAAATTTAATTAGTTTTAAGCACCCTTACTTGCCATGATAAACGTTTTATATGCCCGCTAAACCAAATATGTTTCAAGTCTACTATAAGTAAATAATAATAAGAACCAAGAATAGGCCTTTTGAGGGATTATTTTTTCTTTTCTTGAGTCGTTTGTTATAGAGTTAGATGGTGTTTTAATTAATTGACTATCGCATACGAAATATTCAAGAAAACAAAACATGAAGTAAATGATGAAAATCAACGAATTATCACGCTTTATCTCGGATGATGTTGATTAACAAGTACGACATAGATTTTAGGATTCGAGAGGGTGTTCGTCCATCATGACGCAAATCCTCACCTTCCTATTGCGAGTTAAACATTAAATAACTTCTCTTTCAAAATTGTAAATTGACGGATAGTTGAGATATTCTCGATGTTTACATCGAAAAAAATTGTTCCACGTTAAGCCATTTCCTAATAATTGATTTTCACATAATCGTCATGAACCCCGATATTTTTATTAGTAAAGACAACACAAATCCTAATCGAGAGTTTTTAGTAATTTTGATTGCAAATAATGCAATTAACTATAGAACTGCTTGTACATATAAAATTAGTAGCGCGAGATAATCTAAACGCACCATCTGTCAGGTAGTAACGAGATAATTGGCTATTTAATGTTCCAGTTAGATATGAAAGTATCTATTATATTTCGTGGAGTAAAAACAAATATCCTAAATTTCTTTGTTTGGATAATTGAGCAATTATTAAGTGATATTCACAAATCTTTTGTGATGACATGTGCTTATAATGTCGTGTTCCAATATTTAAAGAAATAAGTTTTTTAGATCTATTCGGCCTTATTTTCAAAATCAAAACTCTTTCAAAGAAAAAAATAAATAAAATAAAACCAACACCCCTCCCTGTATCTCCTCATTTCTTTTTACAATCTCTTAATCGAATTTATTACTGAAAATTGGCTTAACAACAGTTATCAAAATAAAATGAAGAGGAATTACGGAATTCATAGATCTAAATATAAGCATCTATATACATATAAATAAATATGTATCTTTCGTTACTTTAACACTTCTAAAATTTTCTTTAATACAACAAATTCCTTTCTATTAGGTTACGTACTAAGAGTCACTTCTCCAATTCTAGTTGTAGTTATGTGAATTGAAAAGAAATAAGGGGATTCCATCTCACTAAAACTAATTATAGGCAAAATAAATCACTGCATAATCACAATACCTCACGTCCAATCATGAAACCTATTACCAACTGTTCCTTACTCCACACCCGCAGTACAGCCTCCCATTTCTTTGTTCCAACACCTGACCGCACCAAAAATGCTCAGATTACGAACAAGAACAATAACAATAACAGAAGAAGAAACAGTAGAATTGGGAGGTATTAGGAGCTCATTACATCGTGGGCGAGTACGAGCATGTCGGCCGCTGAAAAGTGCGTTTAAGATTTAATTTAATGTATATACATTAGTTTTGAAAGTAAGAGTTTTAAATTTTAAGAGATGAGAATAGACGAATGCAAATTCATTCATGATTTGAATGAACGAGCGTAATATCGCAAGTAACGCGTACGTTAGAAGAATAGACGCTCTTTAGCAATTGTCATTCGTCGAATATTCTGAAGTCATGACATCAGTTAAGTGCTATAGCCTTTATGTGGGCCAAACAAATTCACAATTTAATACAAAAAGAATTAAATAGGGTTTATATTATGCGAAGTGCTAAAGCTCACATGACGGCCACTATGGTCAGTGCCTCGAATGACGAACGTCACACGAGAGAATTCTCGATTTAGATCGGGGATTTACATGTACATGAAATCGGGTAGGGTTTTTGAGAAGTGTGATAGTAGGAAATTCGATAGGTGAAAGGCGCGATGTGGAACGATTATTTCGAGTCGAAAGGAAAGAAGTGGGAGACGTCACGAATCTCGAGAGCTTATCGATGGCTCCCCGAAATTTGTCTATGGTTGAGCTTTAAATTTTGAAAGAATTAGTTTGGATTTCGATCACTTGATTAATTATAGGGATTACGTTTCCATAATATCAGATTATCTGAAAACAACTGAAGATAGGAGGATTTATGTTGTATCGGACGACATTATCGGAATCTAGCGCCAGTTAGGGCTTATATTGCGCGACGAGGTTGTGCGGAGCTAAAAGAACGAGGTGAGGATTTATGTCGCATTAGGCGGACTGCCTCGGGGAGTCACCGTGGCTGTTATTTGGTAAGGAATGGTTTTGCGTGTCGACGCTGGGTTTGATGTTGAGATGGTCGTGCGCACGGTGCTCACGACTCACGTCGTGGCAGATCGCGATTTAGATTTAAAGTTTAGGTTAAAGTGGTGTCTGAGTGCTTTATTTTGTTTATTATTATTCTTATCATTACCGACATTGAAAATGTGAGTGTGTCTTGTAGTATGGCTTGATAGTAAAACAAACGAATACAATCTGCTTGTGGGCTTGTCTTATAATGAATAACGGAAGTAGGCGTCGAGCGGTTATGCTAAACGAGTATCTTTTATAGTAAACGTGCTACCTTGGCAAATAAACATCTTCTGCCCAAGCGGGGATACGTCTTATAGGAAATAAAAAGCATCTTCTGTTAGCGAGGAATATGTCATGTGAGTAAAACGTGTTATCTTAAGCGAAATGACATTTAAGGAAACGCTCTTACGCAGCGGAAGTAGATGTACACTATAAAAGGTAAACATGTGATACTAACAAGAGCGAATGTGGCTATGTAAATATAAACAAACGCAATATACGCAGGAGATCCACCATTGTATGACTAAAGCGCGTCATGCAAGCAAAAGCCAAACAGAAAACGGGAATATCGTCAAGAAGAGTCGAGAAAAGGCGATGTTGACCCAAACGGAAGACTCGAGAGAGTGAGTAACGAAAACGAAATAAAGTCGCCCGGCCTCGGGAAAATAAAATAAAATAAAATAAAAAAAGGGACCACGAGTCTTCGTCAAAATCGCCAAGAAAAATCAGAAGAAAAGAAAACCGCGAAGCACTCGGGTCGGGGCTGAGCTCGAAAGCTGTGTGAAATGCTAACAGAGGGTCGTCGAAGGCAACTCGGTCACCAGTGTGTAAGTCAGCCACTCGAAGCAGAGGTGTCTCTTAGCTGGCTGGGAGGTGTTCGCCGATGAGATGATGATCAGCAGTGAATAATGTATTTTATAATATAGTTTTAAAATTTATGTTTTTAACATGCACATGAGTTCCAGGCATACGAAGGGGAGTTTGTATTAATTTTTTATTGTAGTGGAAATATGTATTTTTTGTTTGAAATGTAGTATCGTAATTAATATCGAGTTTTGAAAATCGAGTTGTCCCGCGAGTCGATCGTTTCGTCGGGTGTAGGATCATTGCTGCAATCACTGAAGATATAGTCATTTGCGCTTGTAAACGGTGAATAATCTGATCATCCTTACGGTTCGTGAGCCTGGAGGCGAGTACGATGTCGTAGAATGGGATATCATTATCTTTTATCCTTGGTGTGTCTTTAAACGTCATCATTGTCATTCTTAAAAACAAAATAAAACCAAAGCCGACTCAGGAGTGAAGCGGGGAAAACGTGTCGATCGGCAGGAAGGGGAAGAAAGGAGATTAACTCGCCTCGAACCCGAAAGACTAAAACGGGAGGAGGTACAATCTAAAACGCCCTAAAACACGTAAAGCGGGACAACGAAGCGGCAGGGTCGACGAATCAATCCGGGCAGTCGTTTTCTCGAACTTTTGCGTAAGCCCCAGATCGCCCCAAAGAAATAGAGTGTCCTTGGCATTCGCATAAAATCGAAACGACAACAAAAAAAAGAAGGAAAATCCGAAAATCATTTAAAATCTCGCGAATCGAACGGAAGAAAATGACTCGGGGAAAACCCGCTACTAAAATCTTGAACCCGTAACCAAGATCCAAAATTTCCAAATCTCATATTAATTTTCAAGTCTTTGAAACATAGACTCTCCCCGGTAAGAGTCTTTCTGAGCTCGGAACCCGAGGGCGCAACGATAGGAAAATCGATAAAAGCTTCGGCAATAAGAGAGTAAATGGACGAGCCTGAGCGCAATTAATACAGTTCCACCAAAGAATCTAGGGAAGCCTCGAAGTATCGTGCTCAATTTCTTTCCGCGAAAACGAAATCGGGAAACGCTTCGAATCGATTCGATCAGCCTCATGAACAAGTATAGCGAAAACGAGGCCAGCCTGCAAATCCACCCACAGGCTCTCGACGAGGCTACAAACGGGAGAAAGGCTCACGGCCCGAGCCTATGAGGAGCGACGGGGGTAAAGTCCCCACGATCAGATCACCTCCATGAGGCCCCGAGACGAAGCTCCCACACAAGCCTCGGTCAACTCTCTTCACAAATGCGTGGAAAAGCCCTCACTAGATGAACCTGGCTCGGCACACCTATAGTTTAAACAAAGCACAAACCCGAGCCCAATAAAGACCCGAACTAGAGTCGGATTAGGCCCATGAGGGGAGGCTGCGGGAACGGCGAGCCGAAAACCGAGCCCCGACGTGTTGTGGGGACGAGTGCTTAGGCGAGCGAAAAACGAGAAACAAAATAGGTCCCAAAATCGAATGCCAAAGGGAACGAGCTGAGAGCGACGGAATAACGAGACAAACCGAGGCCATAACCGAGCCACAACAAAGTCGAACATGCCCCGGTAAAAGTTTGCGGTAAGCTCCAACATAAATCCAAAATATAAGGCAAACAAAGGAACGGGGAATCGAGTCATAAAGAGCGAAGACAAAAACCCGGCTTTAAATTACAGCAATCCTGACATGGAACCAAAGTAAAGAGTGCCAAGGGGCAGCCAACATTAATTAGAAAACGAGAGAAATAAAAGGCTCCCAAAGCAGTACGAAGGAGCGACTACAAAGACGAAATCGAAACAAGCTCACAGGTGAGGCCCAAAACAAAGCAGAAGCACTCCCAAATGAAGCAGGCCAGATGCCAGCATTAAAACGAGGGCAGCCGGTATACATCAGAAAGGGCTCTCGGGTGGAGGCTAGGCCAGGCAGTGGGACCTAACAACATGTCGGCATAGTTTTAGGTTGTGTTTTGAAAAGGGGGTCGCCTACAAAAGTTGTCGGCAAATTTTTAAATTTAATTTAAATATATAATTTGAAAAGTAGTATTTGATTTTAAAAATAATTTTAAATTTGAAAATTTTAAGATATGAATCAAACCGATCTCACATCCCAAATAGTTTATATAAACAAGCACTGCATCACAAACCGTGTATCTATCCCGAAGAATAGACACCATCGCTCGACGATGGGGCTCGATTAAATAAACTAGAAGATTTATGACATCCGTTTGGTTCGCGAACCAATTTTATAAGCGGACAAGTTCCCTCGCTTAATATAAAGGAATTAAACAGGGTTTATATTACCTGGGTTCTTAAAGTTCCCTATAAGGGCAAGCCCCTATAGTTAATTACATCTTAAATGACGGGAATCATATAAGAAAACTCTAAATAATGATCAGTAGTTTTTCTCTCAAGAATTTCAAAGTTTAAGGTTTTCAAAGGATTGAATTTTGAAGATTTAAATAGGGAATGGGTCAAATTTGGAACAGTTCATTTCAGGAGTTCAAAGGAAGAAAAGTAAGAGAAGCTGAGGATCCAAGAAGAATCTTGGCAACTTCCCAAACTATCCTATGGTTTGGCTTCAGTTTGGGAGTTTATTTAATGTTTCAATCCTACCAATTTTAATTAATTAGGACTTATATTTGTATGTCGTGATCATACAAATAGCCTTGAAGATGTGAGGGTTTATGCCGAACTAAACGACTACCTCGGAATCCTAAGACCGGTTAGGGCTTAATTTACATAACATGATTATGCAAATGCCTAACATAAGGGTTGAGGATTTATGTTGCACTAGGCAAACTACCTCAAAATTCTACGCTTTGGTTATTTAATTTTAAGAAATTTTTGCTGATGTAGACACAAGTTTTACTAACGAAGATGGCTGTGCTGCCCACCACGCTCCGAGCTCCTTGTTGTTGCAGAGGTTTAGTTTTAGAAGTCATAAATCAAAGAAAAAGAGAAGTGTTTTGGTTTAGAGAAAATCTTAAAATCCAAGTGTTTTTAATATTTTAATTAAAACAAATCATAAAGTTATTTAAACAGAACCGATTAAGATCCCACGGTTCCGTCATCCCGACACTGTTATTTTCATTGAATTCACTTAGTCCAGATGAATTTGCTTAAATCAACTGAATGAGTTCCACACTTTCATTTAGACCGTGGGAAATCCCATTAGCAACAAGTGGGTTACAACATCTGAGGTATTCCCGATCATTCAACGAGAAGTTTTAATTTAGTTGCAATTGTAGTTTTGTTGTTCTGTTTGTGATTAAATTTTGAGTTGTTTTATATTTTAGAATGTTGTCGCGATGAATTTTATCTTGCAATGACTTTTAATTTAGTTTTAGTTTCAGTTCAGGGACTATCCTGAAGGTTTTGGTTTTCGTGCAACAGTTTTTTTTATCATGCAAGGAAAGTAAAGTACAGTGCACGTAAGTAATTTGTAATAAAGTAAACCGCAATAAATAAAAGCGTACCTGGCGGGTCTTCCCGTCATCCCAAGCTGCACTTAATACACATGTTAAAACATTTAAATATATTTTGCAAGAAATACCTAGGTAAAACTAAGGGAAAGGGTTTTGGTTGTCTACCAAATTCCTAATCCTATAACTAGTCATTTCCTATGACATCTGGGTTGTTGGTTTGGTTTAAGGATGGTTTTCTTCATCAAAGAACAATTAAATTCAGTTGTTCTTCTAAAACATCCCGTCGTATTGAGGAAGTGTTTAGGACGAGTCCTAAACATCTTTTCAATACTTCTGGGGTTATTTTAAGTCAAAGTAAATTTAATTGCACAGGTGAATTAATCATCCAAGAGTTTAGTTAAACTTTGTGTCTTGCTCAGTGAACTTAAGTATTTGATTACCTGATGAATGAAGTGACATCTCACTTAATACTCTATTTAAGAGTTATAATAATTAAAGCCTTTAAGGGCAAGTTGATTTATCGAGAATTTTAATCATTATTAATTTAAAGTTTGAGTTTTAGTTTAATGATTTTAAGTGTTTGGAATAGTGTTCAAATTATTTTAGATTTGATTTAAATCATTACATTTTTCATTATCTTGGAATTTCAAATTGATGTTCATGTTTTAAATTTACTTAGATAGGAAGAGGTATTGAAATTATTGATATATTTTGATTTAACTCTTAATGATTTCATTTAGGTTTGTTGTTAAATGATTTTTAATTTAACTTAATTTAATTTAATTTAAATTTAATTTAAATTTATTTTATTTAATTTTTAATTTAATTTTAATTTTAATTTTAATTGTTAATTTTGGTGTTAATTGTTAATTTGGATTATTATTTTAATTTTTAATTAAGAACTAAATATTATTAAAGTGACTTATTTAGGGATTTTTAAATTAAAGAATAAATATCCTTTTAATAATATCCCTATTTTAATAATCCAAATTTTAAATATATTCTTTCCAAAATTCAAATCATTTAATTAATTAAAGTTTCATTTTGATATTTTCAAAGTGTTTAGTGGGTTTCTACCCCTTAATTTCCCTAAGTTTCAATCATCCAAGAGAAAATTAAAATCAAATATTTTACCCCCCATTTTGATTAAACCTAAAGTTTTAATTAAGGGTTAAAATTTTTAATTACCTTTATGCCCTTTTAAGCTTATTTATTTCATAACTCACTAAATTGAGCTCAAATGAATTTGAAATTTTTATGTCACCTCACTCACACGTCAATTAAGACATTAGAGGAGAAAATGTGATTTTTCTAAATTTAATTTATTTATATAGTTATTTTTAGTAGAAAATAAGGGTTTTCAAAGAAAATTCAACAACATGACCAAGGAAAGGTTTCTATCCTTAAGAAAATTATGGAATCTTTCTAATGACTAGAGGACCACTTGGACCAATTTTTGTGAGTTTTTGAATTATATTTTATTTATTATAATTATTTTGAGTTGTAGAGTGTTAATTAATTTTAAAATAAAATAAAAATTAAAAAATAGATTTTATATTTTTCTTAAATTTCTCTGACCTCAAGGAGTCCAAAGAAACAAATTTTATAATTTTTTGATTTTTCTTTGATTTATTAGAATTATTTTAGTGAAAAAGGTTGAAAATTCATTTTTTTTAATATTAAAAAATTACATTAAGCCTTTAAAATTCAATATCTTATCCTAGGGACTTTGAAAAAATATTTGGTTTGTTCCTAAGTGATTAAGAGTCAAAATGTGACATTTTTATGATTTTTAATATTTTTGTGATTTTTATTATTTTTTAATTATTAAAATATTAAAATATTGTGAAAAATCAACTTTTTAAGAAAATTCCAATTTTAATTTTGCTGGACTCCCCTGGTATCAGAGAAGCTCCAAAACCATTTTTGTGAATTTTTGAAAATTTTTTTTGGAGTTATGAATATTTGAAGTTCCATTTTTTTTATGATGCTTAATCAATCCATTTAGTGGAGTTAATCAAGTCCAATTGATTTCAAAATTTTATGTAAGGTTCCTCTGACCCTAAAGAGTAATGGAGAATTATTTTCAAGTCAATTTGATGTGTGGTTAACCCTAATTAATTTAAATTCAGTTTTAGGGGTTTAGGCCAATTAGGGTTATTATGAATGAATTAACTCAAAATATATTTTTCACAGGGTCCTCTGGTCCTAAGAAACATCACCAAATTTTCCTAGAATTTATTTCACAACATGCTAATTATTGGAATTAAAATACCTAAAACAGTGATATGAACTTGAAAAATCAATAACTTTTTACAGAGATGGCCTCTGACCTTGAAAAATTTAGGGAATGTTCCCAAGATCCGAGGCTTCAAGAGCCCTATGGTCTCATGCCATGTTGAATTGTCTATGCAAATGAAGAATCAAAATATTGAAAACAGTAAATAAATTATTAAAAATAAAATGCTCATCCAATTAACTTGATTTCTTTTCCAAATTATTCTCCTCTGTTCGCTGAGTAAGAGGGTATTTTTATTTTATTTTTGTGATTTTTCTATGCAAAGATATGAATTTTTGAAGTTCAGGGCATTTAAATAATTCAAAAATATCCTAATTTTCTACTTATCCGCGCGGCACCGCTTCAACCTTAGCAGCTCCGAAGCCCCTACGTGTCGAGCTGTGATTCGGCACTGCCACTTGAGTTAGCAGCCACGCGTCCCGCAGTTCACGTACCATTGCACTGTCCAGCTTAATCTCGACCGTTCGCTCGATACACGCGCGATCCAACGGCTCCTGGTCATCGTCTACGACTGGTGTGCCCCCGTCACCGTCCACACTCAAACCCTAATATCTCTCTCAATTCTCAATGGATTTTCAAGTTCTTATACTCTATCGATTCATCTTGAAGAGAAGAACACATCCATATGGTTTATAGGCTATGAAATCAACCCAAACAAAATGGAGAATTGCTGGAAGCTCGGGGGGAAGAATGAATTCATACCTTTGCTCAGGGAAGTGAAGCTTCGATCTAAGAGTTGTGTCACCTTCGATTGAGTCCAAGCAAGCTCCAGATGAAGTCCCTGGCTCTGGGGAATTGTTTAGGTATGAAAGTGACCAAGGCCGATCACAAAGCTTGGAGGCCTGGAAGCAATGGCTGGCTCGGTGAGGGGGCTTTCGCTTGGGAACTTCTCCTCTTGGTACGAGTGAAGGTGTAGGATCAATCAATTTGGAGATTGGCTCACCGTAGTGAAGTGTCCTATTTTTCGGGTGGATTTTCAACTCCGAAATTGAGCTCACAAAGAGGGTTTTAGAGCTGGATTTCTGTGGGGATCAAGTTCTCTATGTCTGGAGAGGGGTCTGGAATGATTTTGGCAGAGTTTTTGTAAGGTTATGTTCAACTCTCCCTTTGGCCGAGAGGTGGTGGTGTTTAAAAAGAGGTGGCTGGAGGGCTTCCCAGGGGCAATTGGAGGCTGGGATCAGCTGCTCAGGGGAGGAGAAGAACAGCCATGGTGTCCATTTGGGTTGGGACAGCTCAGTCAGAGAGAATTGAAAAATTTGGCTCACATGGAGGTCTCGGCCAAGGTGTTTTTCGGCCACCCAGGCGGCTGGCCGGCAGGGTCAGTTCACCATCTTGACTCAGTGAGTCCAGGGATTGAGTTTGGTGCAAGCAATTGGCTATTTCCATGTGTAAGGAGGTTTGATTAAAATGGCATGGGGCAAGGGTCATTTTGGCTTGATTTTGGTCAATTCATGTATTTGGGTTTGGTGAACCCACCAAGGGACTGATTTGGGCTGAGGGAAGTCAGATGAGTCAGCTGGTTTGGAGTGGAGAAGTCCCCATCCAAATATATTTGGATTAATTTTGGGTTAGGGTGGAACATCGGTATGGCTAATGACTTCTAGGGAGTGTTTAAAGGATCTCCTCCATTTGAATTCTTTTAATGGGATTTGTCATGATGCCATTTTGGTTTGATCAACATGATGGATTTTGGAAATAGGGGGTGGTCTTGATTGAATGGATGATCAATGAAGATGTCATGTGAGCTTTGGATTGATTTTGGGCTTTTGAAATGGTTTTGGATGGGCTTTTAAAGTGGTTTAAGGAAGTGGGCTTTTGGATTTTAAAATGGGCTTTTGGATGAAATTTTTGTGAAGGATCATGCCAAATAAATGTTGGGTTTAGTTTAGGGATGTGTCATGAGTGATTTGGAACAAATTTGAAGTGATTTTGAATTGAATTGAGTTTAATGTGGGGTCTTTTGGTAAAGGGGCTAAGGTGGGATAAATTGGGCTAACTTGGGCTAAGGTTGGGCTAAAGTTGGATTTTATGTAAAATTAATGTTGAGAAATTTTCATGGGAGTGTCACAAAGAGTTTCCAACTTTGGTTGGGCTCTATTTTTGGGATTTGGACCCATTTGGGTTAGGTTTGGGCTTAGGTCAATTTAAGGGATTTTGGTTTTGGGTTAGGTTTAGGTTCAAATTTTGGGAAAATAAAGTTAGTGTTTTGTTTATGGGGGTGTTAGGAAGGCTTTAGAAAAGATTTGGGGCCAATTGGGGTTGAATTGAGCTAGGTTTAGGTCATGGGCCAAAATTGGGCCTTACGCTTCAAATTGAAATTGGGCCCAAATTTCAATCAAATTGGAGTTGGTTTTGGTCTAAATTGATGTTGGGGATATTGATTTGAAGTTTAGAATTGAATTGGACCAGAATTGAGGTCAATTGGGGTGGTTTGGTTTGACATTGGGCTCACTTAGGTTAAAAATGGGTCAAATTGGGGGTTTTGGTAAAAGTGGGGTGAATTGGCAAAATTGGCCCATGGTATAGTTGAACAAAACAAAATTGGGAATATTTGGGATTTTCTGGAATTTGCTGGAAATTTTTAGAATTTATGGATTTTTTTGGTTAAGAAGAGCATTTTGGGTATTTGGAGGGTATTGGGGTGTATTTTTGGAAATTTTGGTATTTTTAGCCAAAGATGGTCAATTTGAGTGGTGGGAGGTGTTTAGGATTGATTTTGAGGGATCTTGGGTAATTTAGGCAATTTTACAAATTTTGGGTCATTTCAAGGGTATTTGGTAGGTTTGGTGGGTCCGGGCCCTGTAGGTCAAAATTGAAATTTTGAAAAAAGGAAGATTGATCAAATGTGAGTGAAATGAGATCACTTTGGTTGAGCCATGAAGCCATATTAAACCCATATGAGCCATGAGAGGACTCATGTGGGGCATTCACTATGTTGTTCCTAACCCTCTTAGCCAGGGGCTGAGGGGTTAAGGACCATCCATATGAATTACCTACATGAGTCAGGAAGTTAAGTTAGGTGGGAGTGTGGTTTTAGGACTTGGAATGTGTGTGAGAGTGTAGTGTATGTGCAAGTCAACCCTCACCAGACCAGGCCATCCAGGGTATTCCTAAGGCCAAAAAGTCCTATAGGGAACTCATCCTTTAAACCTCCACATTTGATTTCAACCCTCTAGGTGATTAGGGTCTACAATCAAGCTTATGGGGTTTGTAGGGAGTTAAGAAGTAGTTTGAATTTCTAAAGGGTGGGTTCCATTTCTAGTCCTCTAAGATTAGTCAAAGGAAAAGCCTAAGGCTAGATCCAAAGTACTAAAGAGAGAAGCAAAAGACCTCATAAAAAATGAGGTCAACAAATGGACCCCAAATAGGTGTGGTGTGCTAACCAAGCACACCGCGCGTATTGGCGTTGACCAAAGAGATCAACAAAACCAACATAGATGTCCAAGTGACAAACTTAGGACGAAGTAGAAGAATTTCCGCTGGGGAGTATCAGGTATATTTCCAAGACTGGAGATTCCTGAACTCTCGCTGGGGAAAAGAAAAGAAGGTGAATTCCAAATCACAAGATCTGGGGAATTCGATTTAGGTTTCACTTTACTTTTAAATTTCAAGTTTCAATGTGTGAGTTTAGATTTCGATTTGAAGTTTAATTTAAAATAAATTTAAGGAAATTTTGAATTTGAAATTTGGATTTGAAATGAGAATTGAAACCTGAGTTTCAACCTCGGGATTGCGAAGAGAACTGGAATTTAGGTACCAGCCTTGGAGTGAGAATCAGAGTTTAAGTGTCGACGGAAAAAGAATGTGAATCAGAATTTAGGTACTGATCTCGAGAGAGTGAGATTTGAAATTTAAGTATCAAACCTGAAAGAGAATCGAAATTTTGGTATCGATCGAAAAGGATGAGAATCAGAATTTAGGTACTGATCTCTAAGTGAGAGTTGAAATTTAGGTACCGACCTCGAAGGAAGAGAATTGGAATTTAGGTACCAGTCTCGGAATTTAGAATTGAAATTTAGGTATCAATTCGAAAGAGAATCAAAATTTAGGTATCGATCTCGAATGAGAGTCGGAATTTAGGTACCGACCTCGAAGGAAGAGAACTGGAATTTAGGTACTCGATCTCGAAATTTAGAATTGAAAATTTGGTATCAATTCGAAAGAGAATCAAAATTTAAGTATCGATCTCGAATGAGAGTCAGAATTTAGGTACCGACCTCGAAGGAAGAGAACTGGAATTTAGGTACCAGTCTCGGAAATTTAGAATTGAAATTTAGGGATCAATCCGAAAGAGAATCGAAATTTAGGTATCGATCTCGAATGAGAGTCGAAATTTAGGTACTGACCTCAAAGGAAGAGAACTGGAATTTAGGTACCACTCTCGGAATTTAGAATTGAAATTTAGGTATCAAATCGAAAGAGAATCGAAATTTAGGTATCGATCTCGAATGAAAGTCAAAATTTAGGTACCAACCTCGAAGGAAGAGAACTGTAATTTAGGTACCAGTCTCGGAATTTAGAATTGAAATTTAGGTATCAATTCGAAAGAGAATTGAAATTTAGGTATCGATCTCGAATGAGAGTCGGAATTTAGGTACCGACCTCGAAGGAAGAGAACTGGAATTTAGGTACCAGCCTCGGAATTTAGAATTGAAATTTAGGTATCAATTCAAAAGAGAATTGAAATTTAGGTATCAATCTCGAATGAGAGTCGGAATTTAGGTACCGACCTCGAAGGAAGAGAACTGGGATTTAGGTACCAATCTCGGAATTTAGAATTGAAATTTAGGTATCAATTCAAAAGAGAATCGAAATTTAGGTATCGATCTCGAATGAGAGTCAGAATTTAGGTACTGACCTCGAAGGAGGAGAACTGGAATTTAGGTACCGATCTTGGAATTTAGAATTGAAATTTAGGTATCAATTCGAAAGAGAATCGAAATTTAGGTATCGATCTCGAATGAGAGTCAGAATTTAGGTACCGACCTCGAAGGAAGAGAACTGGAATTTAGGTACCGGTCTCAGAATTTAATGAGAAATGGAAACTAGTTCCAATCTCGAAGATTTATCTGTATGAAGAGGGACCCAGTTTCATGCCATCAGAACCAAATTGAACAAAGTTTGTAGCTCTGTGTCAATAGAACTAGTCGATCCTCTAAGACACAGAAGAAAGAAAATTGAAAGGAGCTGGTAAGTGTACCAAGCTGAAAAGACTTGACTTAACGACAAGTCGAAGAGAATATTCAAATTTCAAAAGAGTTTCAAACATATTTCAATGGAGGAAAGAACTGAAAGGTTCGAATCAGAGGTTTGAGATCGAAATTCAATTTGAGATTTAGATTCGTTTTGTTTGTCCTTTAAAGATCCCATTTTTTTATTTTTTGTTGTTTATTTAATGTTGTGAATTTGAAGTTCATTTTAATATTTAGATTTTTAGGAAAAATTCTCATTTATTTTCTTTTCTTTTCTGTTCTTCGTTCAAAGTTCATTTAACTCTAATGGCGTTTCCCAGTCAATTTGCACAAAAAGAGGTTAAGGCAAAATATGACGTTGTCATTTCCATTCCAACTTGCTGAAAGTACATCATACAACTTGATCTAGTCTTGATGACATTTTCCTCAGAAATTTAATGTCTCATACAATTCATGTAAATCCAAAACGGACTGTGTAAACTTCTTGCTGATCCATCAAAAGCGTCTGTCAAAAAATCCATGTATGAATAGTAAGAAACATGGGCAATAACATCACCTTCCAAGCTATCCTTAGCAGGAATGCCTCATGGATGTGCATTGGAGGTGTGCTATCTCCCATGTAACTCACAGCTCGTAGGGTCGGAGACTCTTCAATTCTGGATCTGGCTGAAAGTGGTAAGGCATTTTTCTGTCGTCCATTCTTCTAAAAGTAACTGAGATCCGCTCCACAGGGACTCCTGGAATGCAATGCTTCGCAACGTCTGCTCCTTTTCCTTTTAACACCAGGATGGAACCTACCGGTAGTGGTATCTCCACTGGCCCTCGGAACTCACCGGGGCCTGTAATCCGGAGGTTAGATCCTAACATGATGTTGCACTGGTTGAGGAATGATACTGTGCAGAAGGGTCTAAAAAAATTATGATGGTCTATATGCGGCGGTATGCAGTCGCCTTCCTTGTAGATGTTGATAATGCAGCTGTTGGGTATGCAATCTGCAGGCAATACCTTCCATGTTATCATCCTTTTCACCATTCTCTTGATGACTCTTGGCATTGGATCCACCTCTCTGCGACGGAGTATCCACAGTGGATTTCCTTTCCTGTCCGTGGCAAAATTGTAGCAACATCCGCATTGGATTGTAACTCTTCCCTTTCTGGCATCCATCTTCGGGGTTCTGAATATGTTTTTTCTCTCAGGCGGCCAGCTCGACCCATTTTCTGTAGTTCAAGGATGCAATCTACGATTTGTTGTTGCTCATAATCTGAGAAAACATCTGTATGTAGCTTCAGGCCTTCCAAGATGTTGACCCTCTTGTCTCCAATTCTTGCAAAGTATTCAAAGATTTTCTTCTCAACTAATTGCATTTTCTCCAGCTCGTATTCCGGGATTATCTGAAGTCCTCAGTGTCTAGTAAGATACTGCGGGATGTATGGCTCAACCTTAGCACGTTCTTCTGCATGGCTTGGCTCCTCGGGGATAGTCTCCGTAGGGACATCCTCCGGGGTTGCTTTCACAACAAGACTCTTCAAATCCGGTACGTATGCTCGGCATCGAGGTACCGACTCTATTTCTGCTTTTCTTGATATTTCTTTTATTTGTTCCGACCTTCTTGGAGTTGACTTTCTTCTTTCTGGTTCCTGACGAACCGGTCTCCTTGGAGCATTTGCACTAATGGTATCCACTGTCTGTTCATGTTGATCTTCTACTAACTTGGTCAACATTTTGTGAATGCGACAATTCTTATTTCTTTGCTGGGTAGCAGTGAGAGTAGCTCTCCTTACCCCTTGAATTTTTGTGGGTGTGGCACTGACAAGCCTACCCTCTGTTGTGGCAACCACGGACTTAACTTTCTTATCTTCTCTGGTTGTATGCGCGGCGCTTGCTTTTCTTTTCTTGCTGCTGGATTGGTGGCTCAGGCCACCCATTTTCATCACTGTCTAGCTGTGAAGTTCTTCTCGATCAACTGGGATCCAATCATCTTCTTCGTATTGTAAGCCGGCTGGTGTGAAGTCTGAGTCAATCTCTATCACTGCTCCATCTCTCACCCTCTTTTCATCAAGTGCTAGACTCACGTCATTTCTAAAGTTTAGAACCAACCGCCCGTTCGACATTTTCCTACGAAAAAACAAGGAAAGGATCAGGGTCTGTACTAAGAACAAGAACAATAAGAAAAACACTTAAAAATTCTTATTCACTTCTTTTAAATTTAAAGGAAGTAGGAAGAGATGAGAAAATATCAGGAATGAATGGATTTAAAAGGAAGGATTGACATTTTATTTTTATGATTTCCCATGTTTTCTTTTTAACATTTTTGTTGATGAGATTTTCTTTATCCATTTTATTTTATTTTGGGTTCGGACTCAGTCACAAAGTGATTACTTCACCTGTGTTTCTAGGGATAAGATTCTACTTTAGAGGCCACCCTTCGAAACATCAGGTGGCGTAATACTTCTTTAAATACCGTCCATTGATTGGAAGCATGAGTCGTTCTCCACGGCAATTCACCAGTTGGTAGGAACCTCCAGAGTAGACTGTCTCGACCATGAACGGCCCTTCCCATGTTGGTTCAAATTTACCACCTATCTTGCGATGTACAAGAATAGGTCTTCTGAGAACAAGAACTTAGTCACCGACTTTGAAAGTTCTTGGGCGGACCAGTTTATTATGGGCCTGGATCATCTTAGCCTGATACAGTTCCAAATTCTGGTGTGCTGAAAGTCTTTTCCCTTCCAAGCTTTCCAATTCTTCCAGTTGTAGTCTGGCATTTTCTTCTGTAGTGATCTTTTCTGCAACTGCAATTCGGAGTGACAGAAGCTGAACTTCCAGGGGCAAGACAACCTCGGACCTGTACACTAAAGCATAAGGCGTAGACTGAGTAGGAGTCCTAAAAGTCGTCCTGTAGGCCCATAAGGCTTCTAACAACTTCTCGTGCCAATTTCTCTTGTTGTTGTCCAATGTTTTTTTTAAAATTTGAACGAGAGTTTTATTAAAAGCCTCGGACAAGCTGTTTACTCTTGGGTAGTAGATCGTTGAGTATCGCCAATCGATCCCGTGTGTTCTGACAAAACTGTTGATCTTTGTACTTTTGAATGTAGACCCATTATCTGAAATGATCCTGCGTGGTACCCCAAAACGGTAGATGACTTGGTTATTGAAAAACTGTAGCACGTGGTGTGCCTTCACTTCTCTGAGTTGTATAGCTTCTGCTCATTTAGAAAAGTAGTCTGTAGCTGCAAGAATGAAGCGATGTCCTCTTGAAGATGGCGGCTCTATCGGACCCACAATATCTGTGCCCCAACACTCAAATGGCCATGACACAATTGTCGGATGTAGCACATTTAGAGGTTGGTGTAGAACCACTCCGTGCACTTGGCACTGGTGACAACTTTTGGCAACTTTCATACAATCGGTCATCATTGAGGGCCAGTAGTACCCTAGTATTTTAATCTTTATTTTCATTTTTGGACCCAACAGATGAGCGACACAAAGTCCTGAATGTATTTATTTCACGATTTCACGAGCCTCGGACCCGCTCAGGCACCTTGGCCACATCTGGTCAAAAGACCTTCTGTATAACGTATTGTTTATTAATGCGTAAGACAGAGTTCTTTTCTTGATTTGATGGGCCATCGACTTATCATCTGGTAAGTTTCCTATTTGCAAGTAGTCTATTAATGGCTACCGCCAATCTTCTGTATTTTCTGTCACTGCTGCAATTGTTTCTTCTGTTTTTTCTGATTTATGTATTGTATCCATGTCGAGCTGTGATAGGACCTGTCGTCCTTGAACTGACACTTCAACTGACTCATCCAGCAAGCAGGCAAATTCCTTTGCAAGGCAGGCTAGCCCATCGGCGAGAGAATTTTCTTTTCCAGGAATCTTGTAGATTGTTACGTTTGGAATTTGTTCCCACAATTTCATGGCGTACTTAAAGTACTGCTCGAGTCTTGGCTTTAAAATTCTGTACTGTCCGATGACCTGTTGAATGATCAACTGAGAATCTCTGTAGATGTTGATGTCCGTTATTCCCATCTGAATGGTTAATTCCAATCCGGTTATAAGGGCTTCGTATTCTGCCTCGTTGTTTGTATACGGTTCTGTTAAGTGGTAGGAGTATCTTAACATCCCCCGCTCCGGTGTTATAAAGATTAGTCCGATTCCTGCCTTACCGGGAACTATCGTTTGCAATTCTTTATTCTGTGCTGAGGACGCACCGTCGAAGTGTAGTTCCCAATGTCGATCATCAGGGTCTTCTAGGCTCATTATCTCGCTCGTCAGGCAAATCGTCGTCGAGAGGCGAATCTGTCGGTAAAGGGTGTGCTGCAAGGAAGTCTGCTAGGACTTGTCCCTTTACGGCGCGAAGAGGAACGAAAGTTATGTCAAATTACAATAGTATCATCGACCACCTGGCAAGTCTGCCAGAAAGCATCGGTCGAGTCATCAAGTATTGCAACAGATTAACTCTCGAAATAAGGTTGACCTTATGAGAAAGCATGTAATGTCTGAGCTTCTGTGCGGCGAAGATCAGGGCCAATCAATGCTTCTCAATAGGAGGATACTTTACTTCATTCGGAATTAGACGACGGCTTAAGTAGTAGAGAGCATTTTCTTTTCCCTCATCATTGACCTAGGCTAGCAGGGCTCCATGGGAGTTGTCTAAAGCCGCGGTATAAAGTATCAACGGTCTACCTGAGACTGGGGCTGCTAAGATAGGAGGTGTCATTAAATATTGTTTGATGTCATCGAAGGCATGTTGACATTTGGAGTCACAAGTAAACTTGGCATCATTCTTAACCAAAGCAGAAAAAGGCTGACACCTTCCTGACAAGTTCGAGATAAAGCGTCGAAGATATGCCAACTTCCCTTGAAAGGATAGTAGTTGTTTCAAAGTTTTGGGAGGAGGCATTTCTAAAATAACTTTAATCTTTTCCGGATCGATTTCAATCCCACGATGTCGGACAACAAATCCTAAGAATTTCCTGGAGGTGACGCCGAAGGTGCATTTTAAGGGATTCATCTTAAGGTTGTATTGTCTTAGTCGCTCGAAAACAATTCTAAAATCATACAGGTGATATTCCTTCAGTTTACTTTTGATGACCACATCATCCACGTAACACTCGATTTGGTTTTGAATGAGATCATCAAAAATCTTCATCATCGCTCTTTGGTATGTTGCTCCTGAGTTCTTTAGTCCGAATGACATTACTGTGTAGCAATACACTCTGATCGACGTTCTAAAGACCGTGAGTTTTTCGTCTTCTGGTGCCATCTTTATCTGGTTGCATCCCGATGATCCATCCATGAAAGAGAAGATTTCATGTGTTGAAGCAATGTCGATCATCAGTTCTGGAATTGGTAGAGGGAATTCATCCTTTGGACATGCTTTATTCAAATCTCTGAAATCCACACAGATTCTAATCTGACTGGTACCACATTGGCTAACTAAGTAGGGTATTGTTCTTCGCAGACAAATTTAGCGTCTATTAGCTTCTTAACTTCGGCTATTACTTGTTGTTCAATTTCTAGACGCATTCTTCTGGGATCTTGTCTGTCTGGCACGGAAGTAGGATCCACTCCTAGCCCGTGAACTGCGACTTCTGGAGCTAATCCTGGCATTTCATCATAGCTCCAAGAAAAATAGTCCTTGAATTCCATTAGTAGCTTGATTTTTTCCTCGGAGTCTTCTTTATTGAGTAAGGAGCTAACAAAGGTAGGCCTAGGCTCTTCGCTAGTACCTAAGTTAACTTCCGTTAACTCGTCTATTGTAGATTTGATTTCTTCCTCGAATTCTGGTGGAGCATCGCCGATTGGTAGATCTTCCGGATCTTACGAAGCTTCGAGCGGTCTTCATTAGGTTCGAAAGTGGCAACCAAGCAAAATCCTGTATCATCAACTGATCCTACCGTGCCGAATCCGAGACCATGTTTTGAATTGGGAGGCCGACCGACATTATTCCATAACTTTTCAAAATGTTGTGATTGACCTTTTGTCCATCATCGAGGTAAGACTTCACGTTGAATTAAATTTTGAACACAGGGAGAGTACCACTCAAAAGGTAATTCCATTAATTCAGATGAAGTAACATCTTCAAATTGTACATCTTTTTCAGTATTGGAAGAAGAAGCACCACGGTAAAACTTGATTGGTTTAATACCACCACCATGCATTTCCTTGACCACCATACCCTCGATCTTATTAGAATGGATCGGGGCCAGGGTCATAGTATGTACATGATGGTTAATCTTCTCGTACATTGATTTATATTCTTCATTCTTTTCATCTTCGAGAGAGATCTTGAACTGGGCTTTCTTTTGACTTATTGTCGCTGCTTCTTTCTCAATTTCTTCTTCTTCTTCGAAACTTTTCTCCCAATCAACATCGATGACCGGTTTCTTCTGTCTAACTGTTCCAACATTTCTTCCACGTCCTCGTCCCCGGCCTCGACCTCGGGTGTGAGTTTTGGAGAAATCTTCACCATCTCGCCATAAGGGAGTGGAGAGTAACTGTTGGACTAGAACTTCAGGTTCTTCATCGTCTCGAATTTCTTTTGCTTCATTTGGTATGGTATTTCTGGAAAAGATTATTTTCTTTGGAGGCACGTAGTAGGCCGCATCTTCATGAGTTCCAATTTCATGCTCGGAGAACGGTTGCAAATCACCTTTGTCGCACTGTTCTCCTCGTTCATAATACTTTATGCACTGGTGCAGAGACGATGGTACCATCCGGTTTTCATGGATCCATGGCCGACCCAGTAGAGCGTTGAACGATGTCTCAGAATCAATTATGTGGAATTTTGCGGTTGTCTTTGTTAAATCGCCGGTCTTCATTAGTAGTGTTATCGTTCCAAGCGCTCTTTCTCCTTTTTGATTAAAGCCTTTTAATAACATCTTGTCTGCTTCAAGCTCGCAAGCAACAATTTCCAAATATTCTAGCGTCCGAAGATTCATTATGTTGATTGATGCTCCCAGATCAACTAACACTCTGGAGAGCGTAAACCTTCCAATAGTGATTGAAATGTATAACGGTCGGTTGTGATCAGCTGTTCCCAGTAATAGATCATTGTCCGTGAAGGTAATACCTCGCTGTTCTTTTAACGGGCAAACCTCGTCGAAGGAATCACCGGCCATTTGAGCTAAACAAATCTCTGGATCAAGTAGAGCCTTGATCAGGGCCTCCCTCATCTCCTTTGATAGAATCAGAGCGTCATATATGCTTAGTTTGGCTGGTGGCTTCCTAAGATGGGCTAGCACGTTGTAGTCCACTTTATCACCATGTTCCTCAGTTTCTTCCCGAATGGTGAGTTCCTCTGCTGGGGTTGGCTCTTCCTGAGTAACCTCCTGCTTTCCTTTATCCTTTGGACCCATTCTCGAGAGTTGAACTTTTCCACTTCTTAAATTTACTTCAGTTATTTCTTCTGAATTTGGTGTTGAATCTGCCGGTGTATCCTCTTGAATTGGAACAACTGGCTCTTCTGCAATTGCTTCGATGTCTGATGGTTCTAATTCTATCGTGATCGGAGCTCCTCAGAATTCATAAATGGACTCGTTGCTTGTCAAGCTTTCTTAGCCTCCTTTGTGAACATCTTCTTCGTCGTGGTCGTCGAGGTTGTGTATGATTTGAGAATCGTTATTTGTAATGGAATCAAGATCCAGATTAAGCCGGTTGTCGCTAGTTACGTAATCGTTACAAACAGTCAAAACGTAGCCAACGCCATAACCCTTATCAATATAAGATCCAGCCGGGGTGAGCAGATAATCATACAGAGTCAGGAGTTCGAGGGATTTCTCCCCCGAATCAGAAACAACCATCCTAGGATAAGCAGCCCCTAGTCTACCCTTCGGAGCCTCGGTCTTCTTTTCTTCCACGATCTTCTCCTCCTTCTGAGGCGGTTCTTCAATCTCAAGTGATAGTGCCGGCTCGACAGGTTTCAAACTCTGAGTTGAAGCACGTACTGAAGCATTCTGGATGTGATCCAAAATTTTCTTTGAAGACTTTGTCCAGACGGTACTCCATCCATCATCGGTCGTGTACGGGTTTATCAGAATAATGGGATCCGTTGAAATAACATTGACAGAACCTCATTTCTGGGGTTCCTTCATGTATTCCTTTAGGATCATTATGTTCCCTCTCCGGAGATTGTCATCAAGCCAACTCTTGAAAGTGATGCAATCCTTTATATTATGTCTGAGCATCTGGTGGTAAGGGCAATAGTTCGGATAATCTTTCTTATTGACTTCCTCTGGCTTCTTGGGCTCTGGCAGCCAAAAATCCGGTGTCTTCATTAAGCTGCAGAACATCTTCGCTACTGCTTCAGTTTTGAATGGATATTCCCTATTTAGAAGTTCTCTTAGGGTACGCGATGAACGAGGCGGTTGTTCATAATGCTTGAGGCGGCTGATAGCTCGGACGAGGGCTGGCGATAGCCTGGCTGAGGTTGTTGATAGGTCCATTGCGGTGGTTGATAACTAGACTGTGGCCGCTCTGACTGTATCTGAACAGGCTGCTTGCCCTTATCTACTGCAGCAACGATTCTAGATTTCTTTTTGAATTTTTTCACGGGCTTCTGCTTAACGTTCTTGTCCACGAAACTTAGCTGCTTTGCTTCCTCTTGCAAGCTCCCGGCCTTGCTAAGCAACTTCTCGAAAGTCTTGATTATAAATCCTTTAAGGAGGAGTGCTATCGGGCCATGGATACTTTTAAGTAGGATGTCGACTGCATGTTGTTCTTGAAGCTGTGGTTCACACTTCATGCTTAAGTTTCTCCATCGAAGTATGTAATCAACTAAAGTCTCGTTCGGCTTCTGTTGCTCCACCACTAGATCACCGATAGTGATGTGGTGCTGAGCCCCAACAAATCGTTTAACGAAGAGATTCTCTAGTTCTGAAAAGGTCTTTACTGAAACATTCGACAACTCTGCGTACCAGTCGAAGGCAATCCCTGATAAACTGCTGTCGGCATATTTTTAGGTTGGTGTTTTGTATTTTAAAAAAGGAGTCGCCTACAGAGATTGTCGGCGAATTTTTAATTTAATTTAAATAAATAATTTGAAAAGTAGTATTTGATTTTAAAAATAAGTTTTTAAATTTGAAGATTTTAAGATATGAAATCAAGCCGATCTCACACCCCAGAATAGTTTATATAAACGAACACCGCACCACAAGCCGTGTACCTATCCCTAAGGATATACACATCTGCTTAATGGTGTGGCTCGATTAAATAAACTAGAAGATTTGTGACATCCGTTTGGTTTGCGAACCAATTTTTATAAGCCGACAAATTCCACTTGCTTAATATGAA
The DNA here is from genome assembly GCA_022702705.1 of Papilionanthe hookeriana x Papilionanthe teres. Taxonomy (NCBI): domain Eukaryota; kingdom Viridiplantae; phylum Streptophyta; class Magnoliopsida; order Asparagales; family Orchidaceae; genus Papilionanthe; species Papilionanthe hookeriana x Papilionanthe teres. The sequence continues at coordinate 58,555,336 of CM040435.1, read as the reverse complement.
AGCATTAAACGGGGTTTATATTACACAGGTTCTTTAAAATTCCATATAAGGGCAAGCCCCTATAGTTAATTACATCTTAAGTGACGGGAATCACCTAAGAAAACTCTCGATAATAATCAATAATTACGCTCTCGAGAATTTCAAAGTTTAAGTTTTCAAAGGATTGAATTTTGGAATTTCGATAGGGAATGGATCAAGTTTGGAACATTTTGTTTTGAGAATTCAAAGGAAGAAAGGTAGGAGAAATTACGGATTCGAAGTGAACTTTGGTAATTTCCGACTATCCTATTGTTTGGCTCGAATTTAGGAAAGTCCTAATGTCTATTTAATGTTTTGATTTTGTCGATTTTAATTAATTAGGGCTTATATTTATATGATAGAATCATACAAATGGCCTCGAAGATGTGAGGGTTTATGTCGTATCAGACGACTACCTCGGAATCCTAAGACCGGTTAGGGCTTAATTTGCAATGCAAATGCCTAACGAAGAGTTGAGGATTTATGTTGCACTAGGCAAACTACCTCGAAGTCCTATGGGTTTGTTATTTAATTCTAGGAAAGTTTCTTTGAAGTAGACTCGAGGTTTTGTTGATGACGATGGTCGTGCTGCCCACCATGCTCCGAGCTCCTTGTTGTTGCAGAAGTTTAGTATTAGAAGTCATAAATCAGGGGATGAGAAAAATGTTTTGGTTTAGAGAAAATCTTAATTTCCAAGTGTATTTTGTGTTTTAATTAAAACAAATCTTAAAGTTGATTATAACGACACCGGTTAAGATCCCACGGTTCCATCCTTCCGGCATCATTATTTTTATCGGATTCACTTAGTCCAGATGAATTTGCTAAACTCAACAAAATGAGTTCCACACTTTCATTTAGACCGTGGGAAATCCCGTTAGCAACACGTAGGTTACATCATCCGAGGTATTCCCGATCATCCAACAGGACGTTTTAATTTAGTTGTAATTGTAGTTTTGTGTTCTCGTTTGTGATTAAATTTTGAGTTGTTTTATATTTTGAAATGTTGTGGCGGTGAATTTTATCTTGCAATGACTTTTAGTTTAGTTTTGGTTTCAGTTTTAGGGACTATCCTAAAGGTGTGGGTTTTCATGCAACAGTTGTTTATCATGCAAGAAAAGTAAGTGCAATGCGGTTAAATAAATTACAATATTGTAAATTGCAAGAAAGTAAATTGCAATAAAATAAAAGCGTACCTGGAGGGTCTTCCCGTTATCCCAAGCTGCACTTAAAACACAATTAGAATATTTAAGCAAGTTCCTAGGTAAAGCTAAGGGAAGGTTTATGGTTTTCTACCAAGTTCCTAATCCTATAGCTAGTCATTTCCTATGATGTCTAGGTTCCTTGTGTTTTGGTTTGAAGACGATTTTCTTCATCAAAGAACAATTATGTTCAATTGTTCTTATGAACATCCTATCATATCGAGGAAGTGCTTAAGGCAAATCTTAAACATCTTTTCAATATTTCTAGGATTGTTTTAAGTCCAAATGAATTCAATTACACAAATGAATTAATCGTCCGAGGTTTAGTTAAGTTTTGTTATTATCTTACTCGAGTGAACTAGGATATTTGAATGTCCTATAAGTGAAGTAACATTTCATTTAATATTACTGTTTAGGAGTTATGACAACTAAAGCTTTCGAGGGTAAATTGGTGTTCAAATGGTTTGTGATTTAGTTTAATTTCAATTAATGGGTTTAAATTTGGAATATTGTTCAAGTTGCTTTATATTTAATTTCTTTCTGTTTTAGGTGATGTTATTTAATTCAATTTAATTTAACTTTAATTTTAATTTTAATTTAATTTAATTTAATTCAATTTAGTTTGATTTGATGTTAAATTAATTTAGTTTAATTTGATTTAATTTCCTTTAATTTAATTTAATTTGATTTAATTTTAATTTAATTTGATTTGATTTAATTTAATTTAATTTAATATGTTTTAATTTAATTTAATTTAATTTGTTTATTTAATTTAATTTAATTTAATTTAATTTAATTTAACTTAATTAATCTTTTAATTTAATTTAATTTGATTTAATTTAATTTAATTCAATTTGATTTATTTAATTTTATTTTATTTTTAACTTTAATTGAAATTTTAAAAGAGTTTAATAATTTAACTTTAGTTTAATGATTAAGTCTTTTATTATTTTAAATTTGAGTTATCATTTTAATTAAGAATTAAATATTAATGAGATGATTAATTCAGGGATTTTTAAATTAAAGAATAAATCTCTTCCTAACAATATCCCTATTTTAATAATTCCAATTTTATTATTCTTCCCAAATTTAATCAATTATTTAATTAAGGTTTATTTCAATTATTTTAAATTTTTTAATGGGTTTCTACCCTTTAATTATTTAAATTTCAATCATCCAAACTAGATTAAGATCAAATATTTTACTTGTTAATTTTATTAAACCTAAAGTTTTAATTAAGGGTTAAAATTTTAATTACCACTTTGTCCTTTAAGCTTAATAATTTCATAACTCACTAAATTGAGCTTAAATGAACTTAAAATTTTTATGTAACTTCACTCATATGTCAATAAAGACATGAGAGGAGAAAATGTGATTTTTCCGTATTTAATTTATTTATATAATTATTTTTGGTAGAAAATAGAGATTTCCAAGGAAAATTTAATAACATAACCAAGGGAAAATTTCTGTCCTTAAGAAAATTAGGGGACATTCCTAATGACCAGAGGACCATTTGGACCAATTTTGGTGATTTTTTGAATTATATTATTTTTATTATAATTATTTTAAATTTTGGAGTGTTAATTAATTTAAAAATAAAATAAAGGTTGAAAAATGAACTTTATATTTTTCAAAAATCTCTCTGATATCAAGGAAATCAGAGAATCAATTTTTGCAATTTTCTGATTTTTCTATGATTTATTATAATTATTTTAGTGAAAATGCTAGAAAATACATTTTTTTTAATTTTAAAATTACCCTAGAGCTTTAAAATTTAATATCTCATTAAATAGACCTAAGAAAAATATGGGGTTTGTTCCTAAGTGATTAAAATTCAAAATGTGACATTTTGGAGAATTTTATTATTTTTGTGATTTTTATTATTTTTTAATTATCAAAAATATTAAAATAATATTAAAAATCAACTTTTTTAGAAAATTGAAATTTTAATTTTCTTAAATTCTCCTAATATCAGAGAGGCTTCAAAACCAATTTGTTGAATTTTTGAAAGGTATTTTGAAAGTTATGAATTTTTAAAGTTCAAATTGACTAAATGGCTTAATCAACCCATTTAGTAGGGCTAACCAAGTCCAATTGACTTCAAATTTTTATGGTGGGTTCCTCTCGATCCTAAAGGTCAGTGGAGAATTGATTTCAAGTCAATTTGATGTATGGTTAACTCTAATTAATTAGGGATCTATTTTGGGTGTTTAAGCCAATTAGGGTTATTTTAAATGAACTAACTCAAAACCTATTTTTCCTAGGGTCCTCTAGTCATAAGGGACATCACCAAATTTTCCTAGAATTTATTTCACAACATGCTAATTATTAGAATTAAAATACTCAAAACAGTAACATGAATTTGAAAAATCAATAACTTCTCATAGGGATGGCCTCTGACTTTGGAAAATTCAGGGAATGTTCCCAAATTCAGAGGCTTCAAAAGCCCTATGGTCTCATTCCATGGTGAATTTCCTATATGCATGGAGAATTAAAAGAATGCAAACAGTAAATAAATTATTAAAAATAAAATACTTGATGAAATTAAATGATTTCTTTTCCACATTATTCTCCTCTGTTCACTGAGCAAGAGGGTATTTTTATTTTATTTTTATTATTTTCCTACACAAAGTTATGAATTTTCCAAGTTCAGAGAATTAAATAAATAGAAAAATCCCTAATTTTCTATTTATCCGAGTCGGCGCCGCGTCATCCTCGGCATCTCCGAACGGCCACGCGGCGCACTCTCATTCGACGCCGCCGCTTGAGTCGACGGCCGGGTCCCGCGGTTCACGTACCATCTCCTGGTCCGACGCCATCTGAGCCGTCCGTCCGCGCTTGTATTGAATGAACGGCATCCGTTCATCGTCCCCAAGCCTCCTAACCCGAGAACCGTCCATCTTCTAGGCCTAAGATCTCACTCGATACTTGACCAAATTTAACGTTCTTATGCTCTATGGATTCGTCTCGAGAAGACGAACACATCCATATGGTTTATGTGGGATGAAATTTACTCAATGAAAATGGAGAGTGTTCAGAAACTCGGGAAGAAGAGTGAGGCCATACCTTTGCTCAGAGAAGTGTGGCTTCGATCCGAGGGTTGTTTCACCTTCGATTGGATCCCAGCAAGCTCCGGATGAAGTCTCTCAGTGCAGTGAATTGCCTAGGTAGGATTTTGACCACGGCCGATCACAAAGCTTGGAGGCTGGAGCAAGCTGGGTGGCTCGGAGATGGGGCTTTTGTTGGTGGACACCTTCTCTTGGTACGGTGAAGGTGTAGGACCAATCGATTTGAGGATTGATCCACTGTGAAGAAGTGTCCTGGTTTTAGGCTAAAGTTTGAACTCAAAATTGAGCTCAGCTGGAGGGAATTGGGGCTGGAATTCAGTGGGGATCAAATGCTCTATGTATGGGGAGTAGTTTGGAACAATTTTGGCAGAGTTTCCTTAAGGTTTGTTTCAGCACCTCTCATGGCCGAGAAGGGGTGGTGTTTAAATAGGAGAGGGTGGAGGGCCTCCCAGGGAGAGTTAGGGCTTGGGATCAGCTGCTCTTGGCAAGAGAAGAACAGCTAAAATGGCCACTGGGGATGGGGCAGCTCAGCAAGGGAGAATTCCAAAGTTGGCTCACATGTGAGCTCTCGGCCATGGTGTTTTCCGGCGACCTGGTGGCCGGCCGGCCAAGCATGGGTCACCCTCAAGGTCAGGTGGGTCAGGGCTGGGACTTGGTGCAAGTAATTGGCAATTGCCATGTGTAAAGGCTTTGATCCAAAGTAGAATGGGGCATGGCTAGTTTTGAGTCTAAATGGGTCAATCCACCCATTTGGGCTTGGTGCACCCTTCAAGGTGGCTTTGGATGCTGTGGGGGATCAAAGGGATCAGCTTGGTTTGGCATGGAGAAGTCTCCATCCAAATATATTTGGATTAAATTTAAGTTTAGGTGAATCATGATTAAAGCTAATGAGCTTTAGGGATTAAGGAAAGCCCTCCCTCTTCTTACCCAATATGGCATGGTGGAGTGTCCAAGGCTCTCATGGCTCACATGTGGCTCACCTTTGGCTTGGGGAAAGTTAAGTCAATTTCATGAAAAAGGGTTTTGTGAATTTTGGTATTTTAATGGGAATTGGCATATGGCTTGATTTGGGATGATTTGATGATGAATTTAGGACTTAGGTATTGAGTTTAATTGAAAGTATGATGAGGGGAAATGTCATATGGGCTTTGGGACCAATTTTGGGCCTTTGGATGTGGTAAAAGATGGGCTTTTAAAATGGTTTAAGGAATGGGCCTTTAAGTTTAAAAATGAATTTATGGATGAGAATTTTGTAAAGATGTTGGGCCAAATAATTGTTGGGTTTAGCTCATGGATGTGTCATGAGTGACTTGAAGCAAATTGGGGGTGATTTGGGTTTGAATTGGGTTGAATTTGGGCTTTTTTGGTGAATGGGCCAATATAGGTCAAAGTGGGCCAAGTTGGGCCAATGTTGGGCTAGGATTGAAATTGATGTAAAATTAATGTTGAGAAATGTTTATGGGAGTGTTTCAAAGAGGTTTTGACTTTGGTTGGGCTTTGATTTTGGGGTTTGGGCTCATTTGGGTTAGGTTTGGGTTTAGGTCAAAATTGGGCCTTTTAGCTTTGGGTTGAATTTGAGTGGGGTTTGGGTCTAAATTTTGGGCAAATCATGTTAGTTTTTTCCTTGTGGGGATGTTAAGTAAGATTTAGAAAAGATTTGGGGTTAATTGGAGTTGAATTGGGTGAGTTTGGGTTAGGTTTGGGTCATGGGTCCAAATTGGGCTTTAAGGCCAAAAGTGAAATTGGATCCAAATGTCAATCAAATTGGACTTGGATTTGGTCTAGATTGGTGTTGAGAATGTTGAATTGAAGTTTAGAATTGAATTGGACCAGAACTGGGGTCAATTGGGTAGGTTTGGTTTGACATTGGGTTCACTTAGGGTTAAAATGGGTCAAATTGGGGGTTTTGACAAAAGTAGGGTAAATTGACAAAATTGGCCCATGGTGTAGTTGAACAAAATGAAATTGGGAATATTTGAGATTTTCTGGAATTTTCTGGGAATTTTCTAAATTTTTGGATTTTTTGGGTCAAGAGGGGTATTTTGGGTATTTGGAGGGTATTGGGAGGTATTTTTAGAATTTTTGGTATTTTTGGGTATGGATGATCAATTTGAGTGATGTGGAAATGTTTGGGATTGATTTTGGGGAATTTTTGGGTGATTTGGAAATTTTGAAAAATTTGGGTAATTTCAAGGGCTTTGGGCAGGTTAGGCGGGTGTAGGGTCCCGGGGGTCAAAAATTGAAAATTTGGAAAATTGAAAATTTGGAAAATTGAATATTGGGTAAATGTATGTGGAATAAAATCATTTTGGTTGAGCCATGAAGCCACATCAAGCCCACATGAGCCATGAAGGGACTCATTTGAGGCATTCACTATGTTGTTCCTAACCCTCTTAGCCAAGGGTTTAGGGGTTAAGGACCATCCATGTGAATCACCTACATGAGTCGGGAGGTCAAGTTAGGTATGGGTGTGGTTTTAGGAGGTGTGTGAAAGTGTAGTGTATGAGTGTAGTGTGTGTGTAAGTCGGCTCGTTCACCGGACCGAGCCACCTGGGGCGATCCCTAGGCCAAAGAGTCCTATAGGAACTCATCCTTTAAACTTCCACATTTGATTTCAACCCTCTAGGTGATTAGGGGTCTACGATCAAGTTTGTGGAGTTTGCAGGGAGTTAAGAAGTGGTTTGAAATTCTAGATGGTGGATCCCAATTCTAGTCCTCTAAGATAGTCAAAGGAAAAGCCTAAGGCTAGATCCTAAGCACTAAAAAGAAGAAGAGAAGACCTCCTCAAAAATGAGGTCAACAACTGCTGACGAACTGTCGGAAGAGTAAAGCGTCACTTCCACTGGCATTGCAGCAACTAGCACTAAAAATGTGCGACATGCTGCCGAGGGTTTCCCGTCCCATCAAAAGTCTTAAACAGAGGTGGTACGAAGCCCTTCAGATATTGGACTGTATCGAACTCTTCGGGGTAAGGTCTACCCTTCTGAATAGATGCTCCACTCTTGGATTGTGCTAGGGCTTCTCGCACCTGCTGTTCTACCATGCTCTTAATGTCCTTTTCTGGAATCATGCTTTGTGCAGGATCTTTCTTTGGTTGTTCGTCCCCGTTGATGAATGTGATCTCTTTTCCTTCATCTGCAATATGGATAATTTCTGGGGGTGTCTCTTTCTGAGGTTGTACCTGACTCTAGAGAGTGGCTAAGGCAGCAACCATCTCTTCCATCCTCTTTGTCATCTGGGAAATTGTGTCATCTCTTTCTCGAAGCTGTGCCCTCATCACTTCCGGTTCATCTCTCTCCGCAGCTGCTGGGATGATGCTCGCGTTTCAACCATATTGATCTCGGCATACTCCTCATCCATCAACTCTGGTGAGTCAACTTCATCTCCTAGTTCTTCTTCTCTTTCTTTTGCTAACCGTCGGATGTCGGTCCTTAACTTGTCCATGGCATCCTCTAGTGGCCTTTTCTGCACGGTCTCGCTATTGTCTCGTGACGGTTGTTGAACTTCCTTTCCGGGAGTCCCCTTCATTGCAGTAGAACTTTCTTCTGATTCAAGTCTCCTGACTAGACTTTTCCGCTCAGGACATTGTTTTGGTCTTAGCTCGCCAGTAGTAGGTCGCCATACCATCCTTCTTACAGCTGGAAGCCTAGGGCCTGATGATCTGTTGGCTATATGTTGGAAGGTGGTATCCTCCCTAATTTGTAGACCCGATACAACAACGGGTGAACTGGCTTTTATCTTCTTCTTTGGTTTCTTTGTGGCAGCAACATGCTCTATTCGCAGTCCGAGGCGGGATTTAACTGGCACCCGTCCTATCGTTCTTAAGATTTCTGACACAGGGCATCTTTCTTTCTTTTCCAATCTTTCTATCACAGCTTGCAGTCGAGCCAATGGCGTAGTCTTATCCCTTTTCCTCTTGTAATTGCTGTAGTACGCAGGTCAGGGTAATGTACCGGCGATCCTACGGATATTCTCTTCATCTGATGCGGCAGAGAGAGGGTGAAACCTGCTCCCTTCCAACAGAGGTATATACTGAGGCAGTTCTTCTCTTTCCTCAGGGATTTCTTCTAGAAAAGCAACTTCAGCAGCTCTGGCATTCTCGTTCTTAGCGATCTTTTTGCTTCTATTTCTCCTTTGAGTCCGAGTTAGGGGTGCAACTCTTGAACTGGACCCAATCTAAAAAATAGCTGGTATTGTAGCAAAATTTGTACCCTCCACGGTGATAGGCTCATCACAGACTTGGATTTCCTTCCCCTTCAGTTTTGTAGAAGTCGGGGTAGGTACAGAGATGACTAGACCGGTGTGGGTAGAGACAACAATCCTCCTACGAACTGTAGTACTCCTTTCAGCTGGAACCTTTTGCAGGGGAGGGAATTCTTGAGTCGATTTCAGGTTGAACTCAATTACGGGCTCTTCAGTTTCTGACACTTTGTCCATTAGTGTGAAGAGAGTGACGTCAGCAAACTTGATATCTGTGTTGCCGAATCCTTGTCCGAAACGGATGATTCCATTGTCGGGCAGCTCATCCTTGTAAACGGCGAAGTCCATTCCATTGGTGAAGGAGAAGATTAACTTTGGGGCAGTCATTTTTTGTAGGGCAGATTCCGAATGTCAGTCCCGAATTATGCTTCTTTTCGTTGTAAAGTTTAGGACGAAAAAAAAGAAAGAGTCCGAACACATTTTCGTTTATCTTAGTGTATTTATGATTTTTAAAAGAGATTTTTTATTAGGAGGTTCGTTTGTTAGAAACAAAACGATTAAGGAAAAAGGTTATAGAAAAGGTAAAGGGCCCGATTTAGAATTGGAAAGGAAGAGAAAGTCTTATGCAAGACTTCTGAACTCGAAGGACCGCTCGTAAACTAACACCTATTGGGGGTCCACCCCACCTCACAAAAGAGGTAAAAGGATCTCGGAACCTCTCCGTTTAGGGGTGTCTAAACAGTGGCTCCTAAATCCGAGAGGAGTTGGCTATACTCGTTCAAGATAGAAATGAATAGGGTATTCCAATGGAAGAATGGTAGTTTGCTCCACTAGGGACATGGATACACTACCGATTTATGAAAGCAAAACCGTCTAATCAAAAATGGAGAGAGGAACTTTTCCCCAGCGGAGTCGCCAGAAGTTGTCTGCATATTTTTAGGTCGTGTTTTGAAAAGGGGGTAGCCTAAAAAAGTTGTCGATGAATTTTTAAATATAATTTAAATATGTAATTTGAAAAGTAGTATTTGATTTTGAAAATAATTTTAAATTTAAAAATTTTAAGATATGAAAAATCAAACTGATCTCACATCCCAAATAGTTTATATAAACGAGCACCGCATCACAAACCGTGTATCTATCCCGAAGAATAGACACCTTTGCTCGACTATGGGGCTCGATTAAATAAACTAGAAGATTTGTGACATCCGTTTGGTCTGCGAACCAATTTTATAAGCGGACAAGTTCCCCTGCTTAATATAAAGGAATTAAACAGGGTTTATATTACCTGCTTTCTTAAAGTTCCCTATAAGGCAAGCCCCTATAGTTAATTACATCTTAAATTACGGGAATCATTTTAGAAAACTCTCGATAATGATCTGTGGTTTTGCTCTCAAGAATTTCAATGTTTAAGGTTTTCAAAGGATTGAATTTTGAAGATTTCAATAGGGAATGGATCATGTTTGGAATAGTTCATTTTAGGAGTTCAAAGGAAGAAAAATAGGAGAAGCTGAGGATCCAAGAAGAATCTTGGCAACTTCCCAAACTATCCTATGGTTTGGCTTCAGTTTGGGAGTTTATTTAATGTTTCAATCCTACCAATTTTAATTAATTAGGACTTATATTTGTATGACGTGATCATAAAAATAGCCTTGAAGATGTGAGGGTTTATGCCGAACTAAACGACTACCTCGGAATCCTAAGATCGGTTAGGGCTTAATTTACACAACATGATTATGTAAATGCCTAACAAAAGGGTTGAGGATTTATGTTGCACTAGGCAAACTACCTCGAAATCCTACGGTTTGGTTATTTAATTCTAAGAAAGTTTTGCTGAAGTAGACACAAGTTTTGCTGATGAAGATGGCTGTGCTGCCCACCATGCTCCGAGCTCCTTGTTGTTGCAGAGGTTTAGTTTTAGAAGTCATAAATCAAAGGATGAGAGAAGTGTTTTGGTTTAGAGAAAATCTTAAAATCCAAGTGTTTTTTAATATTTTAATTAAAACAAATCTTAAAGTTGTTTAAACAGAACCGATTAAGATCCCACGGTTCCGTCATCCCGGCTCCTTTATTTTCATTGAATTCACTTAGTCCAAATGAATTTGCTAAACTCAACCGAATGAGTTCCACACTTTCATTTAGACCGTGGGAAATCTTGTTAGCAACACGTGGGTTACATCATCCGAGGTATTCCCGATCATTCAACGAGACGTTTTAATTTAGTTGCAATTGTAGTTTTGTTGTTCTGTTTGTGATTAAATTTGAGTTGTTTTATATTTTAGAATGTTGTGGCGATGAATTTTATCTTGCAATGACTTTTAATTTAGTTTTGGTTTCAGTTCAGGGACTATCCTAAAGGTTTTGGTTTTCATGCAACAGTTTTATTTATCATGCAAGGAAAGTAAATTACAGTGCACGCAAGTAATTTGCAATAAAGTAAACCACACTAAATAAAAGCATACCTGGAGGGTCTTCCCGTCATCCCAAGCTGCACTTAAAACATATGTTAAAGCATTTAAATCTATTTTGCAAGAAATACCTAGGTAAAACTAAGGGAAATGATTTTGATTATCTACCAAATTTTTAATCCTATAACTAGTCATTTCCTATGACATCTGGGTTGTTGGTTTGGTTTAAGGATGATTTTCTTCATCAAAGAACAATTAAATTCAGTTGTTCTTCTAAAATATCCCGTCGTATTGAGGAAGTGTTTAGGACGAGTCCTAAACATCTTTTCAATACTTCTGGGGTTATTTTAAGTCCAAGTAAATTTAATTGCACAAGTGAATTAGTCATCCAGGAGTTTATTTAAACTTTGTGTCTTGTTCAGTGAATTTAGGTATTTGATTACCTGATGAATGAAGTGACATCTCACTTAATACTCTATTTAAGAGTTATAATAATTAAAGCCTTTAAGGGCAAGTTGATTTATCGAGAATTTTAATCATTCTTAATTTAAAGTTTGAGTTTTAGTTTAATGATTTTAAGTGTTTGGAATAGTGTTCAAATTATTTTAGATTTGATTTAAATCTTTACATTTTTAATTATCTTGGTATTTCAAATTGATGTTCATGTTTTAAATTTACTTAGATAGGAAGAGCTATTGAAATTATTGATATATTTTGATTTAATTCTTAATGATTTCATTTAGGTTTGTTGTTAAATGATTTTTAATTTAACTTAATTTATTTTAATTTTAATTAAATTTAAATTAAATTTAATTTAATATATTTAATTTTTAATTTAATTTTAATTTAATTTTAATTTAATTTAATTTTAATTTTAATTTAATTTAATTTTAATTTAATTTTAATTTTAATTTTAATTGTTAATTTTAGTGTTAATTGTTAATTTGGATTATTATTTTAATTTTTAATTAAGAACTAAATATTGTTAAAGTGACTTATTTAGGGATTTTTAAATTAAAGAATAAATATCCTCTTAATAATATCCCTATTTTAATAATCCAAATTTTAAATATATTCTTTCCAAAATTCAAATCATTTAATTAATTAAAGTTTAATTTTGATATTTTCAAAGTGTTTAGTGAGTTTCTACCCCTTAATTTCCCTAAGTTTCAATCATCCAAGAGAAAGTTAAAATCAATTATTTTAACCCCCATTTTGATTAAACCTAAAGTTTTAATTAAGGGTTAAAATTTTTAATTACCTTTATGCCCTTTTAAGCTTATTTATTTCATAACTCACTAAATTGAGCTCAAATGAATTTGAAATTTTTATGTCACCTCACTCACATGTCAATTAAGACATTAGAGGAGAAAATGTGATTTTTCTGAATTTAATTTATTTATATAGTTATTTTTAGTAGAAAATAAGGGTTTTCAAAGAAAATTCAACAACATGACCAAGGAAAGGTTTCTATTCTTAAGAAAATTATGGGATGTTCCTAATGACTAGAGGACCACTTCGACCAATTTTTGTGATTTTTTGAATTATGTTTTATTTATTATAATTATTTTGAGTCTTAGAGTGTTAATTAATTTTAAAATAAAATAAAAATTGAAAAATAGATTTTATATTTTCCTTAAATTTCTCTAACCTCAAGAAGTCTAGAGAAAGAAATTTTATAATTTTCTGATTTTTCTTTGATTTATTAGAATTATTTTAGTGACAAAGGTTGAAAATTCATTTTTTTAATATTAAAAAATTAAATTAAGCCTTTAAAATTGAATATCTTATCCTAGGGATTTGGGAAAAATATTTAGTTTGTTCCTAAGTGATTAGGAGTCAAAATGTGACATTTTTATGATTTTTAATAATTTTGTGATTTTTATTATTTTTTAATTATTAAAATATTAAAATATTGTGAAAAATTAACTTTTTTAGAAAATTCCAATTTTAATTTTCCTGGACTCCCCTGATATCAGAGAAGCTCCAAAACTATTTTTGTGAATTTTTGAAAAGTATTTTTGGATTTATGAATTTTTAAAATTTCATTTTTCTTATGAGGCTTAATCAATCCACTTGGTGTGGTTAATCAAGTCCAATTGATTTCAAAATTTTATGTAAGATTCCTCTGACATTAAAGAGCAATGGAGAATTGTTTTCAAGTCAATTTGATGTGTGGTTAACCCTAATTAATTTAAATTCAATTTTAGGGGTTTAGGCCAATTAGGGTTATTATGAATGAATTAACTCAAAATATATTTTTCATAGGGTCCTCTGGTCCTAAGAAACATCACCAAATTTTCCTAGAATTTATTTCACAACATGCTAATTATTGGAATGAAAATACGTAAAAGAGTGACATGAACTTGAAAAATCAATAACTTTTCACAGAGATGGCCTCTGACCTTGAAAATTTCAGGGAATGTTCCCAAGATCTGAGGCTTCAAAAGTCCTATGGTCTCATGCCATGATGAATTGTCTATTGATCACAGAAAAATTAATTAAGAAATTCATATCTATTTTTGATGAAATTGCACTTTAAAGAAAGGTTTTTTCTTTATTTTATTGCAGGAATGAAGATTTATAAGTGATGGAAGCAAAAAACATGAAATGGAGCAAATTTAGATCAAAAAAGAGGAAATTCATGCAAATATAACTACTTCACCGACGGCGAGATCGAGGCCACCGACGGCGAGATCGTGAGGAGAATTTTCTGAAGGAATTATAACTACCTCGCCGACAGCGAGCCCGAGCCCGCCGACAGCGAGATCGCGCGGCTCGAAGACCTTCTAGAAGCCCCGCCGACGGCGAGGTCGTTTCTCGCCGACGGCGAGCTAGTTCAAAATACTTATACATTGAACCCGGACACTTTTTGAAGAGGTGTTTAAGCACCCCTTGAACCTTTGCTTAACTCTATAAATAGAGGCCGAATTCTAATGTCTTAGTGTGTCTCTGGAGTCTTCTGTGTGTGTCTTTTGAGTCTTAAAAATTTTTTCTAGAATCTTTTATGTGTGTGTTTAGTGAGTTCATTAGTTGAGTGCTATATAGTTTGCTGTACTGGAAGGAAAAGCCAAAGGAACTTCTAGGAGTCTACTTGGGGAGGAAATTAAGATAAGTATCTTTGTTTATTGTTGTTAACTTTAAATGAAATCCATGCTTTGTTTTATTCCCATGCATTCTGAGTAGTTTTCTTAGTCTTTCTCCTTGTTTATGAAAATTATTGGATCGATGAAATTTAATAGAAGCACATAATATAATATTAAAATAAATTGTGATAATTTTTACTTAAAACTTAATTTACTTTCAATCTGGCCAATTGAGTAGTTAAAATATGTTGAATTATCAACTATAGTAAAAATTACATCCAATATTCAGGGAAGTCAAAAGCCTTGGAAGGCGGGTGCAAATAAATAGGGAAATATTAATTATCGGGTGTAGAATCAGATATTTTAGTGTGACAGACTAAAATACTCAAATTTGGTCCTACTTGTTTGAGAGTCGAAGTGTAGATGTTAGCCCTCGAGTGAGGGGAACATGGGAACTACGAAGTGGCGCCAATATCCTCTCAGCTACCGCAGATTCAAGTAATCAAACATAGGATTAGTCAATGTTGTTTGCACTGGACCAAAGGGTAAAGAATAGGAATGCTACTATTTGTCACAATACAATATAAAAATTCTATTTAAATTCATCATTCACTTAATTTTCTAAAAACAAGGAGAAGGATACTTTTTCGAATTATTTAAATCAACTTATTTCAAGCATTAGTTTACTTTAGTTGCAATAGTTACTTTTTAAATTCCGTTTACTATATTAGTAAGTAATTCCTTTAAATTTAGCCGATAGCAAATCTGTTAAAAACTTTCCGTGGGATCGATAACCGGGACTCCACTAGAGCCTCCGTATTACTTGATACGATACGTATACTTGCGTAGAATCCACATTATACATTAAATCATATAACTATATTTAAAGCGGGATCAAGTTTTTGGTGCCGTTGCTATAAATATAAATTGCATACATATAAAAAGTGGGTCAAGTTTTTTGGCGCCGTTGCCGGGGAAGTAAAGAAATTATTTACTAGAGTAACGGACTATTTTAAACTATTTTAAAAAATTGTATGCAAAAATTTGGAAACGAAAATTTAATACCTTACGATTCAGAATTAGAGCGTACAATTAAAATAATTAGAAAACAAAAAAGAGAAATTATAAATTTAACACAAATGGAAAATATACCTTAAAATGTAAATATCAATCAACTAAGACCATTACTAGATTATGCCAACCCTACGTTAGATGAAATTCATTTAACTATTCAAAACTTTGATGTAGCTGCTAATTCATTCGAACTTAAACCTGCAATTATCCAAATGGTACAAAATAATCAATTTAGTGGTTCACCTACTGAAGATCCTAATTTACATCTTGCTAGTTTTTTAGAACTATGTGCTACTTTCAAATATGAAGGAGTATCTAACGATGCTATTAGACTTAGACTTTTTCCTTTTTCTTTAAGGGATAAAGCGAAAATGTGGTTAAATTCGTTAGCACCTGGATCTATTAAAACTTGGGGAGAATTATCACAAAAATTTCTATCCAAATATTTTCCACCATCTAAAACTGCTAAGCTTAGAAATGATATAACTTCTTTTAGTCAGTTTGATGGAGAGTCAATATATGAATCTTGGGAGAGATTTAAAGAACTTCTTAGGAAATGCCCACATCATGCGTTACCGGTTGGTTAATTATCCAAACTTTCTATAATGGATTAGTAGGATCTTTAAGATCAATCATCGATGCTGCTACTGGAGGATCATTAATGTCAAAACCATTTGATAAAGCCTATGCACTAATCGAAGAAATGGCAACAAATAATTTTCAATGGCATGCTGATAGAATGAATCCGAAAAAAATAGCTAGTATTCATGAAAATGATGCAATATCTATGTTAGCTTCAGAAATTGCTGCTATATCTAAGAAATTAGTTAATTTTGGAATGAATTACTCTCCAACTATAACAGAAGAAAATTCATCTGGACAACTTATAGAATCCCAATCTCATTATGAAATAATTAATGCAATTAACAACAGACCTAATAATCCTTATGCAAATTATTATAATCCTGGATGGAAAAATCATCCTAATTTTAATTGGAATAATAATACAACTAATCAAACATGGATGAATAATTTGACACAACAATTAGGAAATCCACCTAATCAAGGAAATCCTAATTATAAACCTAATTATCCACCTGGATTTAATAATAATAACCCTCAATTTAAAGATAAGAAATTATCAATAGAAGAATTAATATTAAATATGGGTCAACATTTACAAAATCAAGGAAATCAACTACAAATACAAGGAAACCAATTACAAAATCAAGGAACGACTATAAAAAATATTGAAACTCAACTTGGACATATCGGCTCGCACTTAATAATAGATTACCTGGAGCATTTCCTAGTAATGTAGAAATAAATCCCAAAGACAAGGGAAATGAACAAATTAAAGCGATACAATTACGAAGTGGAAAAGAATTAGAACCTCGAATTCAGAAAGAACTTGAAAGTCAAAAAGAGGAAGTGGAAATTGAAAAGGATAAGAATCAACAAGATCCAAACTTAGAAAATCATTTAATACCTATGAAATTTTTTGTTGAAAAACCTCCACCACCATTTCCTCAATGACTAATTCAACATAAAAAAGACAAACAATTTGCTAAATTCCTTAAAATTTTGAAGAAATTAACGATAAATATTCCTTTCGTAGAAGCTTTAGAACAGATGCCAAACTATGTAAAATTCATGAAAGATATTCTAAATAAAAAAAGAAAATTTACAGAAAATGAAATGGTCGCACTTAGTGAAGAGTGTAGTGCTATTATTCAGAAAAAACTTCCTGAAAAATTAAACGATCCTGGTAGTTTCACTATACCTCGCGCTATTGGAGAAAAATTCTATGGAAAAGCTTTGTGTGACTTAGGAGCAAGCATAAATCTAATGTCTCTATAAATTTTCAAGAGATTAGGATTGGGAGAAATTTCACCTACTTCGATAACTCTTCGGTTAGTCGACAGTTGTATTACATATCCTAAGGGAGTTATTGAAGATGTATTAGTTAAAGTGGATAAATTTATCTTCCTTGTAGATTTTATTGTTCTAGATATGGAATAAGATAAAGAAATTCCTATCATTTTCGGAAGACCATTTTTAGCCACTGGAAAAGCTATGATTGATGTTCTGAAAGGAGAACTAACTATCAGAGTAAATGACCAAAAAGTAACTTTTAATATTGCTAAATCAATGAAATATCCTGCGCTAGAAAAAGATGATGAGTGTTTTCGAATGGAAGTACTCGATCATTTACAAAAAGAACAATTTAAAGAATATTATGAAGAAAAATTAGAAAAAAAAATAGTGAATTAATTGAAAAATCTGAGATAAATGAAGAATTAGATTATATTCAAGAGAAATTTGAATTTTTGGATAACACAGAAAACACTGAAAAAAATATAGTTCCATTAATTATTAAACCTCCTGAACTTGAGTTACAAATGTTACCTAATCATTTAAAATATGCTTACTTAGGTAATTCTTCAACTCTACCAGTTATTATTTCATCTGAATTAAATGAATCTCAAGAACAAAAACTTTTAGATATGTTAAAAAAATATATAAAAATTTTTGGTTGGACTTTAGCAGATATTAAAGGAATTAGTCCTTGAATCTGTATGCACAAAATTATTTTAGATAATGAACATAAACTTAAAGCCGATCCTCAAAGGAGATTAAACCCGATATTGAAAGAAGTAGTCAAGAAAGAAATTTTAAAATGGTTAGATAATGGTATTATATATCATATTTCTGATAGTGCTTGGGTAAGCCCAATTCACTGTGTACCTAAAAAAGGAGGGGTGACTGTTGAAGCTAATGAAAATAATGATCTTATACCTATAAGACAAGTTACTGGATGGCGAATATGTATTGATTATAGAAAATTAAACACAACCACTAGAAAAGATCACTTCCCTTTACCATTTCTAGACCAGATGTTAGATAGATTAGCCGGACATAAGTATTTTTGTTTCTTAGATAGATATACCGGTTATCATCAAATACAAATTGCTCTTGAGGATCAAGATAAAACTACATTTACTAGTCCTTATGGAACTTTTGCTTTTCGAAGAATGCCTTTTGGATTATGTAATGCACCTGCAACATTGCAAAGATGTATGATGTCTATATTTAGTAAATTAATTGATAATGGAATAGAAGTATTTATGGATGATTTCTCTCGTATTTGGAACAACATTTGACACATGCTTAAATCATCTTGAAAAAGTATTTGAAGTATGTGAGAAAACTAATTTAGTTCTTAATTGGGAGAAATGTCAATTTATGGTTACATGCGGCATTGTATTAGGGCATAAAATTTCGGAAAAAGGCATGGAAGTAGACCCTACAAAAATTCAAGTAATAGCTAAATTACCACCTCCAACTACGGTAAAAGGGGTAAGAAGTTTTCTTGGACATGCTGGATTTTACATGCGTTATATTAAAGATTTTTCAAAAATTACTAAACCTCTATGCCAACTTCTTGAAAAGGACAAGAAATTTGAATTTACAACTGAATGCCTGAATGCTTTCGAATTATTGAAAGATACATTAATTACAACACCTATAATAGTTTCACCTAATTGGGAAAAACCATTTGAGCTTATGTGTGATGCTAGTGATTATGCTATAGGAGCAGTTCTTGGGCAAAGATATGATAAGATTTTCAAAGTTATATACTACGCTAGTAAAACTCTAAATGATGCTGAAATTAATTATACAGTTACGGAAAGAGAATTATTAGCAGTTGTATATGTTGACCTCATTTTTGATGAGGTCTTCTCTTCTTCTCTTTAGTACTTAGGATCTAGCCTTAGGCTTTTCCTTTGACTGTCTTAGAGGACTAGAATTGGGACCCACCTTTTAGAAATTCAAACCACTTCTTAACTCCCTGCAAACTCCACAAACTTTACTATAGACCCCTAATCACCTAGAGGGTTGAAATCAAATGTGGAAGTTTAAAGGATGAGTTCCTATAGGACTCTTTGGCCTTAGGACTGCCCTGGGTGGCCTAGTCTAGTGAAGGGGCTGACTTACACACACACTACACTTCCACACACCTCCTAAAACTACACCCATACCTAACTTGACCTCCTGACTCATGTAGGTGATTCACATGGATGGTCCTTAACCCCTAAGCCCTTGGCTAAGAGGGTTAGGAACAACATAGTGAATGCCTCAAATGAGTCCCTTCATGGCTCATATGGGCTTGATATGGCTTCATGGCTCAACCAAAATGACTTCTTTCCACTTACATCCACCCAATCTTCAATTTCCCAAATTTTCAATTTTTGACCCCAGGGACCCTACACCCGCTTAGCCTACCCAAAACCCCCGAAATTACCCAAATTTCTCAAAATTTCCAAATTATCCAAAATTCTCCAAAATCATTCCCAAACATTTCCACATCACTTAAATTGATCATCCATACCCAAAAATACCAGAAATTCCAAGAAAACCTCCCAATACCCTCCAAATACCCAAAATACCCTTCTTGGCCAAAAAATCCAAAAATTCAGAAAATTCCCAGAAAATTCCAGAAAATCTCAAATATTCCCAATTTCATTTTGTCCAACTACACCATGGGCCAATTTTGTCAATTTACCCTAATTTTGTCAAAACCCCCAATTTGACCCATTTTAACCCAAAGTGAACCCAATGTCAAACCAAACCCACCCAATTGACCCAAATTCTGGTTCAATTTAGTTCTAAACTTCAATTCAACATCCCCAATACCAATCTAGACCAAATCCAAGTCCAATTTGATTGACATTTGGATCCAATTTCACTTTTTGCCTTAAAGCCCAATTTGGACCCATGACCCAAACCTAACCCAAACTCACCCAATTCAACTCCAATTAACCCCAAATCTTTTCTAAAGCTTCCTTAACATTCGCACAAACAAAAAACTAACATGATTTGCCCAAAATTTAGACCTAAACCCCACTCAAATTCAACCCAAAGCTAAAAGGCCCATTTTGACCTAAACCCAAACCTAACCCAAATGAGCCCAAACCCCAAAATAAAAGCCCAACCAAAGCCAAAACCTCTTTGAAACACTCCCATAAACATTTCTCAACATTGATTTTACATCAATTTCAACCCTAGCCCAACATTGGCCCAACTTGGCCCACTTTGACCCATATAGGCCCACTTACCAAATAAACCCAAATTCAAACCAATTCAACTCCAAATCACACCAAATTGACTCCAAGCCCTTCATAGAACATCCCTAAACCAATTATGACATTTATTTGACAAAGTCCTTCATAAAATCTTCACCCAAATGCCCATCCTAAAATCAAAAAGCCCATTCCCCTTAAACTTTCCTAAAAGCCCACTTCACCACATTCAAAAGCCCAAATCCATCCAAAGCCCACATGGCACTTTCCCTCATCATCCATTTAATCAAAATCACCCCTAAGTTTCAAAATCATCAATTAAACCATTCCAAATCAAGCTTCATGCAAATTTTCACCAAAATATCCAAAATTCTTAAAACCCATTTTTATGAAATTGACCCAACCTTTTCCCAAGCCAAATGGAGCCATGAAGCCATGCACAAGCCATATGCAAGCCATGGCAGCCACTTTACACATCACCATGTCATTTTTGGCAAAAGGTGGGAGTCCTTTAATGATTCCCTTAAGGGTGATTTAGCCACTTCCTTGACTCCACTAAACCATGCTTAAGCTTAATTGTACTTGGATGGTGACCCTTCCCCACTAATTAAGCTGACCTAAACCACTTTATCTTCAGCCCAAGCTAGCCATGGGAAGGTGCACCCAACCCATTTGCATGGGTTGACCAAAATGAGCCAAAATGACCCCTTCCCCTTTCTACTTTGATTCAACCACTTTACACATGTCAAACCTCAATTGAATGCACCAAACCCCAGCCTGACCCACCTGAACAGGATAGTGACCAATGCCTGGCCGGCCGACCACCGAGCCGCCGGAAAACACCATGGCCGAGAGCTCACATGTGAGCCCAACTTGAAATTCTCACCCGCCGAGCCGCCCCATCCCCAGTGGCCATTGGAGCCGTTCTTCTCTTGCCAAGAGCAGCTCGATCCCAAGCCCTAACTCTCCTCGGGAGGCCCTCCACCCTCTCCTATTTAAACACCACCCCTCTCGGCCATGAGAGGTGCCGAAAACAAACCTTAAGGAAACTCGCCAAAATTGTTCCGGACTCCTCCCCATACACAGAGCACTTGATCCCCGAGTGAGATCCCCCTGCCATTTCTTCTCTCGCGAGCTCAATTTCGCAGTTGAAATTCCACCCAAAACCAGGACACTTCTCCACAGTGAGCCAATCCCCAAATTGATTGGTTCTACACCTTCACCGGACCGAGGGAAGGTGTCCACCACAGAAAGCCCCATCTCCGAGCCACCCAGGTTGCTCCAGCCTCCAAGCTTTGTGATCGGGCTTCGATCGAAATCACATCTAGACAATTCACCGCACCGAGAGACTTCATGTGGAGCTTGCTGGATCCAATCGAAGGTGCAAAAACTCTCAGATTGAAGCCACACTTCTCTAAGCAAAGGTATGAACTAATTCTTCATCCCGAGCTTCTGGAGATTTTCCATTTCGAATGCTTTAATTTCAATGCATAATAACCGTATAGATGTGTTCATCTCTTCAAGACGAATCCATAGAGCATAATAACATGAAAATCCATTGAGTATCGAGTGAGATCTTAGGGATTTAGTGTGGACGGCTCTCGGGTGAGGACGCTCGGGGACGATGAACGGATGCCGTCCATTCAATACACGCGCGGACGGACGGCTCAGATGGCGTCGGACCAGGAGACGGAGCGATACAGCGGGCCCCGAAAGCGCTGACTCAGATGGCGGCGTCGAATGGGAGCGCGCCACGCGGCGTTTCAGAGCTGCCGAGGTTGACGCGGCGACGCGTGGATAAATAGAAAATTAGGGTATTTTTTGATTTATTTAATTCCCTAAACTTCAAAAATTCATATCTTTGTGTAGAAAAATCAGAAAAATAAAATAAAAATACCCTCTCGCTCAGTAAACGGAGGAGAATAATGTGGAAAAGAAATCATTTAATTTCATCAAGTATTTTATTTTTTATAATTTATTTACTCTCTGCATACTTTTAATTCTCCATGCATGTATACAATTCACCATGACATGAGACCATAGGGCTTTTGAAGCCTCTGAATTTGGGAACATTCCCTGAATTTTCCAAAATTAGAGGCCATCCCTATGAAGAGTTATTGATTTTTCAAGTTCATGTTGCCGTTTTGAGTATTTTAATTCCAATAAATATCATGTTGTGAAATAAATTCTAGGAAAATTTGAGGATGTTTCTTATGACCAGAGGACCCTAGGAAAAATAGGTTTTGAGTTAGTTCATTTAAAACGACTCTAATCGGCTTAAACACCCAAAATAGGTCTCTAATTAATTAGAGTTAACCATGCATCAAATTGACTTAAAATCAATTCTCCACCGACCTTTAGGGTCAGAGGAACCCACCATAAAAATTTGAGGTCAATTGGACTTGGTTAGTCCCACTAATCGGGTCGATTAAGCCACTTAGTCATTTTAAACTTTAAAAATTCATAACTTTCAAAATACTTTTCAAAAATTCACCAAATTGGTTTTGGAGCTTCTCTGATATCGGGGAATTTAAGAAAATTAAAATTTCAATTTTCTAAAAAAGTTGATTTTTAATAATATTTTAATATTTTTAATAATTAAAAAATAATAAAAATCACAAAAATAATAAAATTCACCAAAATATCACATTTTGAATTTTAGTCACTTAGGAACAAACCCCACATTTTCCTTAGGTCTATTTAGTGAAATATTAAATTTTAAAGCCCTAGGGTAATTTTAAAATTAAAAAAATGTATTTTCTAGCTTTTTCACTAAAATAATTATAATAAATCATAGAAAAATCAGAAAATTTTAAAATTTGATTCTCTGATTTCCTTGATATCAGAGAGATTTTTGAAAAATATAAAATTCATTTTTCAACATTTATTTTATTTTTAAATTAATTAACACTCCAAAACTTAAAATAATTATAATAAAAATAATATAATTCAAAAAATCACCAAAATTGGTCCAAGTGGTCCTCTGGTCATTAGGAATGTCCCTAATTTTCTTAAGGACAGAAACTTTCCCTTGGTCATGTTATTAAATTTTCCTTGGAAATCTCTATTTTCAACCAAAAATAATTATATAAATAAATTAAATACAGAAAAATCACATTTTCTCCTCTCATGTCTTTATCGACATATGAGTGAAGTCACATAAAAATTTCAAGTTCATTTAAGTTCAATTTAGTGAGTTATGAAATTATTAAGCTTAAAGGGTAAAATGGTAATTAAAATTTTAACCCTTAATTAAAACTTTAGGTTTAATAAAAAAAATTAACAAGTAAAATATTTGATCCTAATCTGATTTGGATGATTGAAATTTAAATAATTAAAGGGTAGAAACCCATTAAGCAATTTAAAATGATTAAACTTTAATTAAATAATTGATTAAATTTGGAAGAATAATAAAATTGGAATTATTAAAATAGGGATATTATTAGGAAGAGATTTATTCTTTAATCTCTAAATTAATCATCTCATTAATATTCAATTCTTAATTAAAATGATAACTCAAATTCAAAAAATTAAAAGACTTAATCATTAAACTAAAATTAAATCATTAAACTCTTTTAAAAATTTCAATTAAAATTAAAAAATAAAATTAAATTAAAAATTAAATTAAATTAAGTAAATTAAATTAAATTAAATTAAATTAAATTAAATTAAATTAAATTAAATCAAATTAAATTAAATTAAATGAAATAAATTAAATCAAATTAAATTAAACTAAATTAAATAAAATCAAATGAATTAAAATTAAATTAAATTAAATTAAATTAAATTAAATTAAATTAAATTAAATTAAATCAAATTAAATTAAAATTAAATCAAATCAAATTAAATTAATTTAACATCAAATCAAACTAAATTGAATTAAATTAAATTAAAATTAAAACTCAATTAAATTAAATTAAATTAAATTAAATTAAATTGAATTAAATAACAACACTTAAAACAGAAAGAAATTAAATATAAAGCAACTTGAACACTATTCCAAATTTAAACCCTTTAACTTAAATCAAATCATTTGAATACCAATTTACCCTTGAAAGTTTTAGTTATCATAACTCCTAAACAGAACATTAAATGAAATGTTACTTCACTTATAGGATATTCAAATGTCCTAGTTCACCGAGCAAGATAACAACAAAACTTGAATTCTCGGACGATTAATTCATTTGTATAATTAAACCCATTTGGACTTAAAACAATCCTAGAAATATTGAAAAGATGTTTAAGATTCTTCTTAAGCACTTCCTCAATATGACAGGACATTTATAAGAACAATTAAATTTAATTATTCTTTGATGAAGAAAATCGTCTTCAAACAAAAACACAAAGAACCTAGACGTTATAGGAAATGACTAGCTATAGGATTAGGAATTTGGTAGAAAACCATAACCCTTCCCTTAGCTTTACCTAGGAACTTGCTTAAATATTCTAATTGTGTTTTAAGTGCAGCTTGGGATGACGGGAAGACCCTCCAGGTACGCTTTTATTTTATTGCAATTTACTTTCTTGCAATTTACATTATTGCAATTTATTTAACCGCATTGCACTTACTTTTCTTGCATGATAAATAACTGTTGCATGAAAACTCACACCTTTAGGATAGCCCCTAAAACTGAAACCAAAACTAAGTTAAAAGTCATTGCAAGATAAAACTCACCGCCACAACATTTTAAAATATAAAACAACTCAAAATTTAATCTCAAACAGAACACAAAACTACAATTACAATTAAATTAAAACGTCCTGTTGGATGATCGGGAATACCTCGGATGATGTAACCTACGTGTTGCTAACGGGATTTTCCACGGTCTAAATGAAAGTGTGGAACTCATTCAGTTGAGTTTAAAAAATTCATCTGGACTAAGTGAATCCGATAAAAATAATGATGCCGGAAGGATGGAACCGTGGGATCTTAACCGGTGTCGTTATAATCAACTTTAAGATTTGTTTTAATTAAAACGTAAAAAACACTTGGAAATTAAGATCTTCTCTAAACCAAAACACTTTTCTCACCCCCGATTTATGACTTCTAAAACTAAACCTCTCGCAACAACAAGGAGCTCGGAGCATGGTGGGCGACGACGGCCATCGTCATCGCAAAACCCGAGTCTACTTCAGCAAAACTTTCCTAGAATTAAATAATCAAGCCATAGGATTTCGAGGTAGTTTGCCTAGTGCAACATAAATCCTCAACTTCTTCGTTAGGCACTTGCATTGCAAATTAAGCCCTAACCGGTCTTAGGATTCCAAGGTAGTCGTTTGGGTACGACATAAACCCTCACATCTTCAAGGCTATTTGGTATGATTCTCGTCATATAAATATAAGTCCTAATTAACTAAAATTGGCAAAATCAAAACATTTAAATAAATATTAGGACTTTCCTAAATCCAAGCCAAACAATAGGATAGTCGGGAAATTACCGAAGTTCACTTCGAATCTGTGATTTCTCCTACTTTTCTTCCTTTGGATTCCCAAAACAAAATGTTCCAAACTTGATCCATTCCCTATTGAAATTCCAAAATTCAATACCTTGAAAACTTAAACTTTGAAATCCTTGAGAGCAGAATTATTGATTATTATCGAGAGTTTTCTTAGGTGATTCCCGTCACTTAAGATGTAATTAACTATAAGGGCTTGCCCTTATAGAGAATTTTAAAGAACCTGAGTAATATAAACCCCGTTTAATGTTTTCATATTAAGCGGGGAATTTTGTCGGCTTATAAAATTGGTTCGCAGACCAAACGGATGTCACAAATCTTCTAGTTTATTTAATCGAGCCCCACCGTCAAGCAGTGTGTCTATCTTTAGGGATAAATACACGGTTTGTGGTGCGGTGCTCGTTTATATAAGCTATTTGGGATGTGAGATCGGTTTAATCTCATATCTTAAAATCTTCAAATTTTAAATTATTTTCAAAATCAAATACTACTTTCCAAAATTATTTATTTAAACTAAATTAAGAATTCGCCGACAATTTCTGTAGGCGACCCCTCTTCAAAACACAACACACCGACCTAAAAAATATGCCGACAAGTATATGCTTTTAATAAATTTCGGCATTATCTAATAGGAACTAAATGTATTGTACATACTGATCATTCTGCTATAAAATTTTTAATGCAAAAGAAAGATTCTAAACCAAGATTAATTAGATAGATATTATTAATGCAAGAATTTGATTTTGAAATAATTAACAAAAAGGGAACTGATAATCAAATTGCTGATCATTTATCAAGATTAGAAAATCATGAATTATCTAATATTGATAATGAAATTTTAGACAGTTTTCCTGATGAACAACTTTATAATATAAATGAGTTGAAAATACCTTGGAATGCTGATATAGTAAATTATATTGTAAGTGACATTTTACCACCTATGTTAACTTTGCAACAACAGAAAAAATTCATTCACGATACTAAATCATACTTTTGGGATGAACCATACTTATATAAGCAATGTAAGGATTTAATTATTATAAGATGCGTGCCTTATGAAGAAACTGAACCAATCATTCAAAAATGTCATGACTCTGATTTTGGAGGACATTTTGGGACAGATATAACTGCATATAAAATTCTACAATCTGGATTCTACTGGCCTACTCTATTTAGAGACGCATATACATATATAAAAACCTGCGATAAATGCCAAAGAGTAGGAAACATATCAAGAAAAAAT
Source organism: Papilionanthe hookeriana x Papilionanthe teres (assembly GCA_022702705.1). Classification (NCBI taxonomy): domain Eukaryota; kingdom Viridiplantae; phylum Streptophyta; class Magnoliopsida; order Asparagales; family Orchidaceae; genus Papilionanthe; species Papilionanthe hookeriana x Papilionanthe teres. The sequence goes on along the minus strand of CM040435.1, from coordinate 58,528,502 downwards.
GAAATGCCTCTGAATTTTATATTCGAAGTTGAAATTTTTGATGTTTGGGTATTAGATTTCATGGGACCTTTTATTCCGTCATTTGGAAACTTATATATATTAGTAGCTGTTGATTATGTTTCCAAATGGATTGAAGCACATGCTTTACCTATGTGTGATGCTAAAAGTGTTTCGAAATTTTTAATGAAAAATATTTTTACTAGATTTGGAATGCCGAGAGTGATTATCACTGACGGAGGAACTCATTTTAGAAATAAATATATTCTCAAACTAGTAGAAAAGTATAATACTATGCATAAGATATCAACTGCTTATCATCCACAAACTAGTGGATTAGCTGAAGTTTCTAATCGAGAGATTAAGCGTATATTAGAAAAGTCTGTAAATCCTAATAGATCAGACTGGTCTATAAGACTAGACACTGCATTATGGGCATACAGGATCGCTTATAAAACTCCGATTGGAATGACTCCTTACGAGCTTATATATGGAAAAACTTGCCACTTACCGGTTGAATTAGAACATAAAGCATATTGGGCGATTAAAGAATTTAATTATAATATGAAAGAAGTCGGTGAGAAGAGATTGTTGCAATTAAATGAATTAGAAGAATTAAGGAATGAATCATATGATAATGATAAGATTTATAAAGAAAGGATGAAATTATGGCATGATCGGAAGATTAATCAGAGAAATTTTGAACCAGGACAAGAAGTTTTGCTATATAATACTAGATTGAAATTATTTCCTGGGGAATTGAAATCTCGATGGTTAGGACCCTTCACCATAACTCAAATATTTTCATATGGAACTATAGAAATTGAAGATCCAAAAACGAGACATAGATTTAAAGTAAATGGACATAGATTAAAACCATATTTCAAAAACAGACGACCAAATTTTAAAGAGGTTTTAATGCTTAGTCAACCTGATCACTAACTGAATTAGGTCGGGCTGACGACGTTAAACCAAGCGCTTTATGGGAGGCAACCCATAGTAGTCTTTTAGTTTTAAATGTCTACATATTAGTGAGTCTATATTATTAAAACAAATCTTACTACTTAATTTTTTATTAGAATCATCACAAAAATTGAACCTATTGGATGAGATCAGAAAATATACGGACCAGAGCGAAAAAGGAGATTTTTACGAATCTCACCGACAACTGAGCTCCGAGCTCGACGACGGCGAGATTGTGGAAATTACTTCAGTCAGTTTTATAACTAAGTCGCCGACAGCGAGGAACTTCCCGCCGACGGCGAGGCAGTTAAAAATTTGGTTTCTTAAATATTTTTCGTATGATTTTGGAGGATCTAAGCCATTCCTTCGTAAGAAATTGTTCCAAATCCGATTTTACACCATTTTCTTCCTTAGGAACGACTAGAGACCAATCCATTCCATCCAAAATGGCCTCCAAATTCCTAGAAACCACAAAAAACTGAAGTTTTCAACCGGAGAAAATTCATCAGTTCGGAGGTACAGCGAATCTTCAACAAAGGCTTGATAAAGAAAAGGCTTATCAAAGAAAGAGGATTCGTCAATAGAGGAGTAGAGAATTCTACTACAAAAATCGAAGAAATGATCGCACAGCGGCATTGGGAGGTATTTTGCTATACAACATCCGCTGTAGTTATTCGAGTAGTTAAAGAGTTTTACTCTAATTTACATGTGATCAACAATGGAAATGTGTACGTCAGAGGAAGATGGGTAACATTTACTCCTTCAAGAGTAAATGAATTATTTTCTATAGTGAATACCTCTGTTTGTCATTATTCCAACTTTGTACCTTCAAGATACAATATGAACGAGATCTACAGATACCTGACCGATGAACCAGATGATTGAGAGTTACGAGAAGACGTGTATGTTAGTTTTTCTGCATCACTTCTAAACCCTATCTCTAAGCACTGGCATTTCTTTATATCATCAAAATTATTACCTACCATGAGAGTAAATAAAGTTTCAAAGGAATGCGCTATTTTAAACTACTGTATTAAAATTGGATTACCTATCGATGTCAGATCAATAATAGTAAAGTCTACATTGGGATTAATTGTGCATGGGTCAGTGCATGGACTTGGACACCCATCGACTATATTTGCTTTATGCAGTCAGTACCAAGTTTCTTATGAGGCTTGGGAAAAAGTACTTTTACCATGGAAACCCCTGGATCCTACTGATATGTTTCTCACTTTGGATAACAATGATGAGATCACCGTTATTTCTGACAGAGCATCACAGAACAATCCTTTAGCAAGGTCCTTTACTGAGAAGACTAATTTCATTCTGAAGAAGATTAAAGGATTGGAGAAAGAATAGCAAAATGTGTTAAATTCTATTGACAATATCTCTGATATGTTCGATCATATTGATTGGAGAATGAAGGAGCACTTTGATCATACTGGACATCTGGAGGCCAGTTTTATTCATTTACTAAAACAGAAAAGATGGATTAACGAAGAATCTACTGCAGAATTCCCTTTCAGGCCTTTCTACAATTTATTTGTACACCTGCGTCGCATCGGAAATATCAGAGAAGATATTAGTTCGGACACTAAGAGTAAGAAAGATTTCTATATTTATGTTATATTTGTATATATTTATGTGTGTGTTTGATTTGGAGTTAAGTTTTATTATGAGTCAAAGTTTGATTTGATCATCTCAGATTTGATGAGATTTTATATAAATTGTTATGTCTCAGCATTTAGAGTATTGTGGTGTGGATTGCGATGCTGAATATTATGGATTTAAACATTTAGGTTAAGTATGTGTTAAAGTTGTTAGTGTGAAAAATTGTAAGTTTCATGGATTTCATTTATAAAGTTATTTTGTTTGTGTTGTGTGACTTTTTGTGAATATAAGTGTCTAATCTTTGTATTATTATTTAATTAAGTGATCGAAAGATTGATTAAAGGCAAATTGAGGTTATAAATGATTTACGAATTTCAAAAATTTAAAATTTTTGGAACCTCACCGACGGCTAGAATTATCTCACCGACAGCGAGAAAACCCGCTGACAGCGAGTCTGAGCTCGCCGACGTCGGATTTTTCCCGAAACTTTTGTCTTATGGAATTAAATTAGCTCGCCGACGGCAAGAAAAACCTTGCCGACAGCGAGAATGCAAAAAGACCTGTATTTGACCAGTCGACCGACACTATTCATGATCCCTTTCCTCAAATTTTCGAAAAAACCAACCTAGGGCTTGAGAGATCTCGGATTTGAAGATATTTCAACACTTTTTGACACCGGATTTCATCTTTCCTTGGTAAGAGCTTCACTCCTATGCAAAAATTTTTGATTTTCACCATGAATTTCTTCTACATTGTGGTATTTTGAAAAATTTTGAAATGTGAAGAAAATACTTGGAAGAATTTCATAGAAATTGATTTAAATGGACTTTAGTTGTTGTAGGAAGCCTTCTTAGTAATATTTTGGAGTTTAGTTAAAATTTTTGTAAATTTCACAGATCGAGAAATGGCTCTACGACAAAAGCAACAGATAGAATATGACGAAACTCTATTCATTAATGCGAGAGCACAAACTCAATATTTTTAAAACATACAAGCAAGAAAATGCATACAAGATCGAGTTTTCAAGAATCTAGGAGAAGTAGAACAAGTTATAAAGGAGCGAGGATGGGAAAACTTCTGCTACGTAATCAACAGAGCAGCTGTAGAAGTTGTGAAGGAATTTTATACAAATTTAACACAGGCTGAAGATGCATCGGTTAAGGTTAGAGGATTTTTTGTAGATTTCAACGCTGCTAGAATAAACGCTTATTATGAAGTACGAGACACCTACATGAGCGAATATGAAACTTTTGGAACTATGGAAGGACCACTGGAAGAGGTGATCGACTTTCTCACTGATGGGAAAGGAGTCTGGAAGTTAAAGCAGCGGGAAAGGGTAAACTTCCGTCTTTCTATGCTAAATGCAACATCTAAAGCTTGGCATTATTTTATTTGTTCTACTTTGTTACCTACCTACCACCATAGTGAGGTAACAAGAGATGAGCGAGTTCCGAATTTCTGTATTCAGAACCAGAAGAGTATTAATGTGGGAAATGTTATATATAAAAACATATTAGCCACTGCTAGAAATGAAAGTGGAGGAGGACTAGGAAATCCTGGTCTTATCTATGCACTTTGCCAATTATATGGGGTAGAGGCAAGAGATGATGAGGAATGGATAGAGCCTATGAAACCCCTTACTCAGGCTAATATAAAGAAATATGAATCCCACGAAGGATGGAGATCAGGAACGAGGAGTTACATGCCTTCATCAAGTAGAGATATCCCCTCTACCAGTTATGATCCTCGTCAGCCTACCACTCCTACCCTTCAAGATCTGATGAATGAGTTAACCCTGAGTAGAAAGAGTTTTGAGTTATTTGGAGAAAATATGGAAATAAGATTTGAGCATATAGATCAAAGGATCGGAGGCTTGGAGAGAAGGCACGATTATGATAGCGAATATCTCCAGCGACATTCAGAGTACGAGATTGCATACTATGAAGCTGAACGTCGATATAGGAGTGGTGATTTAGATGTTGTCTTTCCTGAGTGCCCCCGATATTCACAGTACCAGCACTGCTCGACCTTCTCGACTCGGAGATCGGGGTGATGACATAGTTTGGGATTTCGATGCAGAAGATTAGAATCTTTATTTAGTTTGTTTGATTTGTTTAGATTTGTTATTGTGCAAACTTTATTAATTCTGTGTGTAATATTTTAGAACTTTCTGTGGACTTTGGACTTAGTATGTTTGTTGGTTTGCTTGAGCAGTGATATTAAATTTCTTATGTGTGTTAGATTAGTTGCAAATTTTTATATATATAGGATGTTAGTCTTTCTTTAATGTATTGTTTAAATTTTAAATGTATGTGTAATAATAGATTAAGTTTTCTTTGTTATGTTTGATACTTATTTTATAAATTTCCATCCCTGCACTTTCTTTTTAAATATTATATGTGGAAGAATACTAATAGTACAGGTTCTGTAAGTAATGAAAAAGCCTGCGAAAATTTCAAAGAAAAGAAATACCTAAAGCTCAAAGGTATGATGAATTTTATTTATATACTTTCCCTTTTTCACTATGAAGTAAAGATATAAAAATTTAAGTTTGGGGGAAGGTAAAAATACAAATTTAATTATTAAAATTGTTCTCAATTTCTATTGTCAAAAATTATTATTAAATGATTCTCTATCGTAGTTTTTCAATTCAATAAATATGAGTTACTTTATTTAATTTTTATATAAAGTTAAAGAAAATATTTCTAGTAATTCAATTAATTAATGGAATAAGATATTTGGTTAAAAGTAATAAGAATATAGTAAACTATTTAAAATAAGGGAAACTATATTCTAAAAATTGAAAATTCTTAAGTATTTAAGTGAACAAGAAAGGATAGAAACTCAATGAAGTAAAGACTATGAAATATATATATAAGCAAAGAAATAGTTTAAGTTCAAATTTAGGAAGAGAAATTGAAGTTCAAAATTATTAACAGGCTATCTAGATACAGTAATCCTCACTTGAAAAAGAAAAAGAAAAAGAAAAGAAAAAGAAAAAGAAAAGAAAAAGAAAAAGAAAAGAAAAGAAAAGAAAATAAAAATATAAGTGAGGAGAAGCTTGAGGAGATGCCTTATCAAAAATTGGCTTCAATAGAATCAACCTAAAGAGTAGAACTTAATTATTTCTAAACTTATATTTATGGATTAGTATTTTGCTAAATAGTGTTTTCTTGAACTTCCTATCATTTAAATATCTTAAGTAATTTACTATTTTAAATATAGTTGCTCCTGAAATAAATAGAAAGCTAGAAATCTTAGAGCTGATAACTAAATAATCTTATCTCTATAAAGTTAATTTAATTACTTAGAAATATTTCAATTCAACTTTATTATAATGTTATTTAAATTTAATTCATATATTATCTGGATTGAAAAATTCTATTATAGAAATCATTATTATTATTTATTTAGTATTAAAATTACTTGAGGACAAGTAATAATTAAGTTTGGGGATTTTGATCACGTAAAAATTCATTAAGAAATTCATATCTATTTTTGATGAAATTGCACTTTAAAGAAAGGTATTTTCTTTATTTTATTGCATGAATGAAGATTTATAAGTGATGGAAGCAAAAAGCATGAAATGGAGAAAATTTGGATCAAAAAGGAGGAAATTCATGCAAATATAACTACTTCGCCGACGGTGAGATCGAGGCCGCTGACAGCGAGATCGTGAGGAGAATTTTTGAAGGAATTATAACTACCTCGCCGACAGCGAGCCCGAGCCCGAGCCCGCCGATAGCGAGATCGCGCAGTTTGGAGACCTTCTAGAAGCCCCGCTGACGGCGAGGTCGTTTCTCGCTGACGGCGAGCTAGTTCAAAATGCTTATACATTGAACCTGGACACTTTTGAAGAGGTGTTTAAGCACCCCTTGAACCTTTGCTTAACTCTATAAATAGAGGCCAAATTCTAATGTCTTAGTGTGTCTCTGGAGTCTTCTATGTGTGTCTTTTGAGTCTTAAAAAGTTTTTCTAGAATCTTTTATGTGTGTGTTTAGTGAGTTCATTAGTTGAGTGCTATATAGTTTGCTGTACTAGAAGGAAAAGTCAAAGGAACTTCAAGGAGTCTGCTTGGGGAGGAAATTAAGATAAGTATCTTTGTTTATTGTTGTTAACTTTAAATGAAATCCATGCTTTGTTTTATTCCCATGCATTCTGAGTAGTTTTCTTAGTCTTTCTCCTTGTTTATGAAAATTATTGGATTGATGAAATTTAATAGAAGCACATAATATAATATTAAAATAAATTGTGATAATTATTACTTAAAACTTAATTTACTTTCAATCTGGCCAATTGAGTAGTTAAAATATGTTGAATTATCAACTATAGTAAAAATTACATCCAATATTCAGGGAAGTCAAAAGCTTTGGAAGGCGGGTACAAATAAATAGGGAAATATTAATTATCGGGCGTAGAATTGGATATTTTAGTGTGACAGACTAAAATAGTCAAATTCGGTCCTACTGTTTGAGAGCTGAAGTTTAGATGTTAGCCCTCAGGTGAGGGGAACATGGGAACTACGAAGTGGCGACAAGTATCCTCCCGACCTTAGCCGTAGATTCGTAATCAAACATAGGATTAGTTAATGTTGTTTGCACCTGGACCAAAGGGTAAAGAATAGGAATGCTCCTATTTGTCACAATACAATATAAAAATTCTATTTAAATTCATCATTCACTTAATTTTCTAAAAACAAGGAGAAGGATACTTTTTCTGAATTATTTAAATCAACTTATTTCAAGCATTAGTTTACTTTAGTTGCAATAGTTACTTTTTAAATTTGATTTACTATATTAGTAAGTAATTCCTTTAAATTTAGCTGATAACAAATCAGTTAAAAACTTTTCGTGGGATCGATAACCAGGACTCCACTAGAGCCCTGTATTACTTGATACGATACGTATACTTGCGTAGAATCCACATTATACATTAAATCATATAACTATATTTAAAGCGAGATCAAGTTTTTGGTGCCGTTGCTATAAACATAAATTGCATACATATAAAAAGTGGGTCATCTATGCAAATGAAGAATCAAAATATTGAAAATAGTAAATAAATTATTAAAAATAAAATACTCATCCAATTAACTTGATTTCTTTTCCACATTATTCTCCTCTGTTCACTGAGCAAGAAGGTATTTTTATTTTATTTTTGTGATTTTTCTATGCAAAGATATGAATTTTTGAAGTTCAGGGCATTTAAATAATTCAAAAATACCCTAAGTTTCTACTTATCCACGCGGCGCTGCGTCAACCTTGGCAGCTCTGAAGCCCCTACGTATCGCGCTGTGATTCGGCACCACCACTTGAGTCAGCAGCCACACATTAAGATGAAAGAATTTTGCCTTTAGTTAATGGGGGTTTCTTAAAAAAAATATTATGCAACTTAAAAAATGATGACTTGTTTATAAACTGAGATAATGATAAATTTCTTCAAATCATCTTTGTGATACAAGTCTTGACTTCTGTGTTTTGTGATATCCTTTCTACTTATTAAGCAAGTGCTTATAAGAATGGTTCCTTAACATAATGAAAATGGTCTAATATGCTACATTATCCTGTTGTTTTTAGGGAAAATGTCTAACAACAAAATTCTTTTCACATTCTGAAGTGGTGCTTGTCTGGCTTTGGACCCATGTTGTATTAAAAAAGGATCTAAAATCCACTCTATCTTTGAGCTTTCTTAAGTTGAATTACTATATTATGGGCCTTTAATATCCATTGCCAATCAACAAGAAGTAGAAGGAAAACCATCTGTATTAGAGTTCAAGCTTCGTCAACAAGCTATTGAGACAAAAAATGTTATCAACAATGGAAAATTTAAGTCAGTAATGGCAATTCTATCCTATGAAGATAGAATGACATCAACTAGCGGAGTGAAGAAATTAGCTTCTGGAATGACTAGAGCCTAGAGAAGAAATCACAATAAATGACTCAAGAAACTTGCAGAAAAAGAAAGACAAAACATAAAACCGATGGATGAAGACAATGGGTTTGAATTTTCAATACTTGAAAACATTCCTAAAGAGACTTATTATGTCTTAGGAGAAGAAATGATTGAAGAAGAGGAGAGAATTGAAGGAACAACATTCACTCCAGCTCCTTAAAAACCAGCATTGAATCTCACGACAACAGAAGTAATAAATGACAAACAGATTGCTTCTCAAGAAGAAGTGAGACATATTCAAGCTATTAAAAGACAATCATTTGAACAATTTCAATGTACTAATGGTCGAACCATTAATATATTGGGAGGCATTCAGTTATTTACCCGAGTTTTTAACGAAGTGGAACAAGGTGCCATTATTGAACATGTAATGGAGGCGCATGATCGCGAGTGAGCTGGATGCCTGAAAAGGAGGACGTACTGTGAACCTAATAGACGGATTCGTGGAAAAGGTCGTATGAATTTTCAATATGGATGCTGCTATAATTATGCTGTGGATAAGGACGGCAATCCCCCAAAGATATTACAACATGAACAAGTAGATCCACTATCGACACTGATTATTCAGATTATCAGACGACTCATGACGTGGAATATAATGCCTATTGATTGTATTCCATATAGTTGCATGAGGAAGGTGACTGTATACCACTTCATATTGACAGTCATGATTTTGAAAGACCCTTTTTCACTCTCTCCCTCATGAACAGGTGTTCTATTCTATTTAGGAAAGAAATACAAATTGTGGGTCCTGGAGAAATTTGTGGATCTTATTAGATTCTCTTACCACGAGGATCAGTTTTAGTTTTGCAAGTAAATGGAGCTGATGTTTCGAAACACTGTATACCGAGTGTAAGTAGACAACACATATTGATAACATTTAGAAGGATGCGTCCTCAAAACTATCCCGATGGATATCAACCAATACCAGAACTGGAGGAGCTACAACCCTTAGAGCTGCCATGACCCTATGAATGTCTAAACACCTAAGACATATGCAATAAACAATGTCTTGGAGTGTTAGATATTTGTAGTAAGTCTAACAGTATTTGAGAGCTTTTGACATAGTATTGTACAAATAGTTTGCATTGTGTATGTGTGTATTGTATAATACATAATGTACTGTTAACTTTTGCCATCTATGTACATTATTGGAAGTGGAATGAAATCTTGTGAGATATTTCCTAGCTGACTATAATACATCGTCAGGTCCAAGAATGTCAAAATGAACTAAAATGACATGATGACTAACTTATGATAACTAACATGAGATTTATCATTTGGCCTATACAGGTCAAATCCCCAACGGATATCCCCAGCAAGTATCTTAGTGAGTCTGCCACTCTCTACAATTATTGGATATAAGTCTTTTCCTAACATAGAAGTTATGGCATTCCTCTAACTAAAATTTGACATTTGACATTTCGAGAAATGGAATATGACATCCATTTTCTCTCTCCAGTTATTGGATATAAGTCCTTTTCCTGACATGAAAATTATGACATTCCTCTAACTAAACATCGACATTTGACATTTCGAGAAATAAAATATGACATCAATTTTCTCTCTCCAGTTATTGGATATAAGTCCTTTTTCTGACATGAAAATTATGACATTCCTCTAACTAAACATCTACTTTTGACATTTGGAGAAATGGAATATGACATCCATTTTCTCTCTCCATTCATTGGATATAAGTCATTTTCTTGACTCGAAAATTATGGCATTCCTCTAACTTGACATCGACATTTGACATTTCGAGAAATGAAATTTGACACCAATTTTCTCTCTCCAGTCATTAAATATAAGTCTTTTTCCTGACACAGAAATTATGACATTCCTCTAACTAAACATCGATATTTGACATTTCGAGAAATGGAATATGACATCCATTTTCTCTCTCCAGTCATTGGATATAAGTTCTTTTCCTGACATGGAATTATAACATTCCACTAATTTGACATCGACATTTGACATTTCAGAATTGGAATATGACATCCATTTTCTCTCTCCAGTCATTGGATATAAGTCCTTTTCTTGACACAAAAATTATAGCATTCCTCTAACTTGACATCAACATTTGACATTTCGAGAAATGGAATATGACATCCATTTTCTCTCTCCAGTTATTAGATATAAATTCTTTTCCTGACACAGAAATTACGGCATTCTGATGAATATTCCTTTGAGAAAGGATATAAGTCGCTTGGTGTTCCTTCTTAAAACTGACATACAAGACATCTGATATTCATTAGGGATGACATGACACCCACTCCTTTCCCAATTATTATGAGACATTTCTTGACAATAGATATTCAGACCATTTCGGTCAATGCCAATATGTGCGGCATACTTATGCAGTATTCCACACATATTGGGGGCCCCTTTGTTGACCTCTTTTTTATAAAAGGTCTCAATAAACCCCAATTACACAACAGGTCAACCCCTGACCCAAAAGGTCAACTCTGGTCAAAATGGTCAATCCTAACCCAATGACCAATCCTAGTGACCCAACAGGTCAAACTCTGACCCAAAAGGTCAACTCTGGTAAAAATGGTCAATCCTGACACAAGGACCAACCCTACTGACCCAACAGGTCAACCCCTGACCCAAAAGGTCAACTTTGGTCAAAATGGTCAATCCTGACCCAATGACCAACCCTACTGACCCAACAGGTCAACCCCTGACCCAAAAGGTCAACTTTGGTCAAAATGGTCAATCCTGACCCAATAACAATCCTACTGACTCAACAGGTCAACCCTTGACATAAAAAGTCAATTTTGGTCAAATTGATCAATTTTTGACCTACTGATCGATCATTGACCCAATAAGCCAACTTTTGACCCAGAAAACAATTTTGGACAAATTGATTAATTTTTGACAAAAAGATCAACTATTGACTACCAAGTCAATCAAAACACTAAAATGATCAAATATGATCCATTTAACCACCTAAAGGCATTAAATGACCATTAAGACAACTTTGGTCAACCCTTGACCTAGATAGGTCAAAAATTGATTAAAATGCCTAACCCATACCCCTTTGGTCACCAAATTGACTTCAATAATAGAAATAGACATTATCAAACTAACATTGATCAAAATTACCAAAAGTTAACCCAAAAGTCACCACATTAACCTTTGAGTTGACTAAAACCCTAAATTTGGTCAACATGACCAATTTAGACCATAAAATGATAAAATCACCAATCCTATGACCAAATCAACCATGATAAGGTTGAGAAAATCACATTGGACATCCTTGGACTAAAATTGATCAACCCAGGCTAACTTAAGTCAACTTGGATCAATATTGATCAACCTTAGCCAACATTTATCAAATTTGGTCAAAATACTTAATTTTGAACCAAAAATAATATAAATTAATCTAATAATTATTCCAAATTATTTTGATTAATTAATTGGCCAATAATATGATTTTCAACATTTTAATTAATTAAATAATTAATTAAAATGAAAATATAATCAAAAGCCATGAAATAAGACAAAATTCAATTTTAAGTAAAAAATGACATGAAAATTAATCAAGTAATTAATTTGAAATTATTTTCAATTAATAATTGATTAATAAAATAATTTCCAATATTTTAATTAATGACATAATTAATTAAAATGGAGATTAAATTAAGAAAGGGGTATGAAATGGAATTTTAACCCATGACACCATGGTTTTCAAAAATTCCAATCTCCTTTATGACATCACACATGACTACATGTAAAGTCATCAATGGGTCACCCATGACCCATGGGACACATTAGATATGGGTTAACACATTAAATAACCTATAATTCACCACATTAACCATGGTTAAAGTGGTTCATCATGAAGGGAAATGAGGTGTCATCCTCTCCCAAATTTAAAGCATGACTCATCTCCTCCATCAAGATGAGGTGGCTCACCACTTTAGGTGTCTCATAAACTTACCAATGGGAGTAAAACACTAATTAAACTCTGTTGGATACCATGCTTAACCCAACTTATGTTCCATCATAACTAAATTATAAAATTTTTTTAATGAGAGGTTTATGTGTCATCCCCTCATCAAAAATTTAAATGACATGTTGAAAGGAAGAAGGCTTGCCTTCTTGACTCACCATTCACCTCCCAGACCACCAAATGGAGGGGAAACAAGAGTCTAACCCATTCCACACTATGGTTAGAAGCCATCATGGCTAAGGCATGGATGGAATGACTAAGTGGCTAAGGTGTCACCATTCCTTCAAATGAAACAAATGGATTTGGAGATTACCTAGGGAGGTGAATTCAACAGGATTCACCAAGCCCAAGCCACCTCACAAGGGATCCAATGAAGGCAAGACAAGGTTCAAACTCAAAACCTTCACCATGGTATTGACTTCAAATACCAAAAATACCAAAAACAACTTTCAAACTTTACAAATCAAAACATACTTTCAAAAATCATTTAAAAAGTATAAATATAATTTTCTTATTTCTTTAAAAGTTTTTACATTTCCCTGTGGGTTCGATATCTCGGGGCTTAATGAGAAAGTGCTATATTACTTGATAAACGATACATATACTTGTGTAGTATCCCATATTATAAAATCATAATTTTCATATCTAATTCGTAAACACACATATTCGGTGGTGGGATCAATCATTAATGTCAAAACCTTTTGATGAAGCATATTCGTTAATTGAAGAGATAGCTACTAGTAATTTTCAATGGCCCTCTGAGCGGGGTAAATTCTAAGAGAGTAGCTAGTATTCATGATTCTGATACAATAACTATGATAGTCTCCGAAATTGTTGCACTTTCTAAGAAAATAGATTAATATGGAATGAATTATTCTACAACACTCCGAACTTAATAATAGACCTTCTGGAAATCTTTCTAGCAATGTTGATGTCAATCCAAAAGATCAAAACAAGGAGCAAATTAAGGCTATTCAATTAAAGAGTGGAAAATAATTAGAAACAAGAGTACAAAAGGAAGTTGAAGTTGAAAGAGAGGAAGTGAACATTGAGAAAGGTTCTAATAGGATATATCTAGACTTAGATTATCCGATTGAACCAATGAATATAACTATAGAAAAATCACATTAGCTATTTCCTCAAGGACTAAAGAAACAGAACAGGGATAATAGATTTGCAAACTTTTGGAAATTCTTAAGAAATTAACGATTAATATTCCCTTTGTTGAAGCATTAGAGAAGATGCCTGATTATGCAAAATTTACGAAGGATATTCTTAAAAAGAAAAGAAATTTCAAAGACCACAAGACTGTTGCACTTAGCAGTGAGTGTAGTGCCATTATTTAGAAGAAGCTTCCTGAAAAACTTAAAGACCCTGGTAGTTTCACTATCCCGTGTGCTATAGGTGAGAAATTTTTTGGAAGAGCTTTATGTGATCTGGGAGCTAGTATTAAATTTATGCCTTCACCAACTTTCAAAAGATTGAGAATAAGAGAAATTTAACCTACATCTATGAGTCTTCAATTGGGTGGTCGTTCTATCACTTATTCTAAAGGAGTTGTGGAAGATGTATTAGTGAAGTTGGATAAATTTATCTTTCTTGTAAACATTATTGTATTAAATATGGAGGAAGATAAAGAAATTCCAATTATTTTGGGAAGACCATTCCTTGCTACTGGGAGAGCTATGATCAACGTTCAAAAAGGAGTATTAACTATGAGAGTTAATGATCAAGAATAACTTTCATTATTCTGAAATCTATGAAATACCCTTCAACAGAAAAAGATGATGAGTGCTTTTGTATGGAAATCTACGATTAATTGAAAGAATATCATTTTAAAGAAGTATTTGAAGAGAACTTGGAATGTGAGGATGAAAATGAAAGTGAAAGTGATGATGATTTAGATGATATAAAAAATGAAAAGCTAGAATTTGTTCCGGAAAGATTTAAAAGATTGGATACCGTGGAAAATGAAGATAAACGTTTAATTTCATCTATCATTAAACTCCCTGAACTTGGGCTGAAAATTCTCCCTAATCATTTGAAGTATATGTTTTTAAGAGAATCATCTACCTTACTAGTCATTTTATTTAAGGAATTAAATGAATATCAAGAACAAAAATTATTGGACACCTTAAAAAATACAAAAAGGCTTTTGGTTGGTCCTATGCAGATATTAAAGAAATCAGTCTTCGATCTGTATGCACAGAATTTTGTTGAATGAACAACATAAACCTAAAGTTGATCCGCAAAGGAGACTGAACCCCCTAATGAAAGAAGTGGTTAAAAAAGAGATTTTAAAGTGGTTAGATGCTGGAATTATATATCCTTTTTTCTGATAATGTTTGGGTAAGCCCAATTCATTGTGTTCTTAAGAAAGGATGAGTGACTGTTGATGTAAATGAAATAAATGAAATTATATCGACAAGACAAGTCACATGTTGGTGAATATGTATTGATTATAGAAAATTAAATGCCGCCACCAGAAAATATCACTTCCCTTTACCATTTTAGACCAAATGCTAGACAGACTTGCTGGACACAAGTAGTATTGCTTTTTAGATGGATATACCTGTTATCACCAAATACCTATTGCTCTTGAGGAACAAGAGAAGACTACCTTTACTAGCCCTTATGGAACATTTGCTTTTAGAAGAATGCTCTTTGGATTATGTAATGCGCCTGCAACATTTCAAAGATGTATAATGTCAATATTTAGCAAATTAAAAGATCATGGCATAGAAGTGTTTATGGATGATTTCTCAGTATTTGGAGATTCATTTGATGCATGCCTATGCAACTTAGAAAAAGTTTTAGAGGTATACAAAAGAACAAATTTAGTCCTAAACTGGGAAAAGTGTCAATTTATGGTTGCAGGAGGAATTGTGCTTAGGCATAAAATATCTGAAAATGACATGGAAGTAGATCCTACGAAGATTCAATTATAGAAAAATTACCACCTCCGGCAACTGTGAGAGGGTTAAGAAGCTTTTTGGAACATGTAGGATTTTACAGGCGATATATTAAAGACTTTTCAAAAATTACTAAGCCTCTATGCCAACTTTTAGAAAAAGATAGGAAGTTTGATTTTAACGATGAATGCTTGAAAGCTTTTGATCTATTAAAAAAAATTAATTGCTGCCCCTATAATAGTTTCACCTAACTGGGAGAAACGATTTGAATTAATGCGTGATGCTAGCGATTATGCTATTGGAGTGATTTTAGGGCAAAGGCAAGAGAAAACGTTTAAAGTTATATATTACGCTAGTAAGACTCTTACTAATGCTCAAATTAATTACACCACTATAAAAAGAGAGTTATTAGCTATAGTTTATGCCTTTGAAAAATTTAAATCTTATTTAATTGGAGCTAAATGCATAGTGCATACTGATCATTCTGCTATTAAATATTTAATGCAAAAGAAGGATGCTAAACTAATATTGATTCAATGGATACTTTTAATGCAAGAATTTGATTTTGAGATCGTTAATAGAAAAAGGGATTGATAATCAAATAGCTGATCATTTATCAAGACTTGAACAACCTAATTTGCCTGAATTTGAAACTGAAATAATAGAAACTTTTCCGGATGAGCAGCTATATAATATTACGGAAGGAAATATACCATGGTATGTTGATATTGTAAACTACATCATTAGTAATATTTTATCACCTGAATTAACAATGCAATAGCTGAAGAAATTTAAACATGATGATATATTTTATTTTTGGGATGATCCTTATCTGCATAAGCAATGTAAAGATCTTATTATGAAGAGATGTGTGCCTTATGAAGAAACTGAAAGAATTATTCGAGAATGCTATGATTCTGAATTTGGAGGACATTTCAGAATTGATAGAACTGCACAAAAGATTTTGCAATATGGATTTTGTTGGCTTTCCGATTTCAGAGATGTTTATAGATTTATTAAAACTTGTGATCGATGTCAGAGAATAGGTAATATATCTAGAAGAAATGTTATGCCTCTTAATTTTACTTTGAAATTTAAAATTTTTAATGGTTGGGGGTTAGATTTTATGGGACCATTTATACCTTCATTTGGAAATATATATATATATATATATATATATATATATATATATATATATATATATTGATTGCTATTGATTATGTATCAAAATGGATTGAGGCAATAACTTTACCTAAGTGTGATGCTAGATGTGTTTTGAGGTTTTTAAAGAAAAATATTTTCACAAAATATGGAATGCCTAGAGTAATCATCACTGATGGAGGATCCCATTTTAAGAATAATTTGATTCAGAGATTGGTAGAAAATATAATATTATTCATAGAATATCTACAGCTTATCATCCCCAAACTAATGGCTTAGCAGAGGTATTTAATCGTTAAATTAAACGAATTTTAGAAAAAGTCATAAATCCCGAGAAATTAGATTTGTCTGCTAGATTAGACACTACTTTATGGGCATACAGAACTGCTTATAAAATTCTTATAGGAATGTCCCCTTACCGATTAATATTTAAAAAGACTTGTCACTTGCCAGTTGAATTAGAATATAAAGCATATTGGGCGATAAAGAAATTGAACTTTAATTTGAAAGACATTGGTGAGAAAAGACTGTTGCAATTGAATGAATTGGAAGAAATAAAAAATGAATCATATGATAATGATAAAATATACAAGGAGAGAAGAAAAATATGGCATGATCGGAAGATTGTTAAAAAGGAATTTGAATCAAGATAAAAAGTTTTACTATATAATACAAGATTGAAACTATTTCCTGGGAAACTGAAATCTAGATGGACAGGACCTTTCATTGTTGTAAAAATCTATCAATTTGGAGCTGTGATATTTGAAGACCCTAATTCTGGAAGAATATTCAGAGTTAATGGAAAAATATTAAAACCATATTTTGAAGGCAATAGACTTAATTTTAAAGAGGTTTTAATGTTGAACCAACTTGAATAACTTGAAGTTATGTCAGGCTGACAACGTTAAACCAATTGATTTGTGGGAGGCAACCCATAGTTATTGAGTGTTTGCTTGTTTGATGTGTTATTTGTGTTTGTTTGTTACTTAATTAAGTCCTACCATTCCTTAAATATCATTAAGAACATTAAAGAAATGAATCTAATAGAAGTTTGGAATGAATATGGACAAAATGAAGTTTGGCAAAAATTAAACTGGCATTGTTATCAGCGCCGGACTGCGCTACTATTCAGAAAATAGTTTTTCATCTTTAAATTCAAATTTTGGCAGTTCTAGGCTGCAAGTCTTCTACTTGAACTCCCAAAATGGCCCCTAGATGCAGAAACTACCAAAGGAACGAAAAGGAAGATCCCAAATCTCATTCAAATGGATTTCAACTCGATAGAAACTTTAAGATTTCAAGTTTTCAACCGTAGAAAGTTTTCAGTTTCGGAGCTCAACATCTATTCAACAAGAATATCTCAAAGATGAGGTTGATTAAAGAGCAAGGCTTTGTGAATTGAGGTACGAATTCTCCTACTACTCGTATTGAAGAAATCATTATTCAGAGACATTGGGCGGTGTTATGTTATACTACTACTGCCGTAGTTATCCTGGTTGTGAAACAGTTTTATGCAAATCTTCTTGGAATCAACCAGAGATCAGTCTATGTTAGAGGTAGGTTTGTCACATTTACTCCTACAAAGATTAATGATTTATATATGACTGAGAATGTGCCGATCTGCCACTATTCAAAATTTGCCCCAATGAAGGACAACAAGGATGATATATACAGATATTTGACGGATGAAAGTGATGAATGGGAGATAAGAGATAACAAGTATGTAAATTTTTTGACCACACTGTTAAATCCTACGTTAAAGCCCTTACATTATTTTATATGTACAAAATTGCTCCCAACTATGAAAACCAGTAAAGTAACTAAGGAATGTGCTATTTTGAACTATTGTATTCAAATGGGGATGCCTATTGATGTAGTTTTATAATTGTTAAATCTTTTTTAAGATTGATCATTCATGGATCAAAGTATGGGCTTCGACATCCTTCCACCATATTTCTCCACTGCAGTTAATCTCAAGTGTCATATGAGAATTGCGAGAGAGTACTTCTACCTTGGAAGCCTATAGACCCAACGGATGAACATAGTAACCAGACAGTTGGTGATGTGAATGACATGACTATCACTAAAGATCAATAATCTCAGAGTTCGACACCTATTCCTCCTTACTTTCCTGAAATTTCACAGATTATTTTGAAGAAAATTAAGAAATTGGAGAAGGAAGTTCAAAATCTGATGAATGTAATCAACAATCTATCTGACTTCTTTGATCATCTGGATTGGAGAATGAAGGAACACTTTGATCATTCTGGGTACCTTGAAGGATACGTACGATGAGAAGAAAAGGTTGGATTAAGGAGGATTCTACTGAAGAATTCCCATTTCGTCCATTCTACAATGTGTTCATTCACATTCAATCAATTGGAGATTTAAGAGTTGATGATAGTTTTGAGGAAGAATGAAGACTTAATCTTTGTGTTTCTGTGTTTATGTATTTGAACTGATTTCTTTGCTTTGCTTGGATGTTTTATTTGGACTTGCTTTCTTGTTTAGTTTTCATCATTATTGTGTTGTGGTTGTGAGCGACGCTGAATTTTAGTATTTTATGGCTTGACAGTGTGTAGCGTTTAGTATTATTTATATGTGTTTGTAATTTTGATTTTATATATCAAAGTGATGTTTTGTGTTATTTGTGTTAAAAAATATCATTTGACATGGCTTTAGTATGTTATTCAATGCTTAATTGAACTAATTAGACATCGGAGTAGGCTTGAAAAGATTGAAATTGCAAAAGAAAGTTGGAAGCCCAGCTTTTGAACTAGCACTGAATGGTACTATCACCTGTGCCGGACTGCTCCAAAAGACAGAGAGTTTGGCCTATTGAGCAGAAAATAGCGCTGAATGGCGCTGGACTGCACTCAACCATAAAAAAGCCTTAAACCCCAAAATTTTGCGATTTAACCTTGGGACTTACCACTTTTTCCCAAATCATCGTCTTTTACCTCTAGCCAAGGCTAATTTTTGCACCTATGGCTCACTTGCATTTGGATTTGAAGCAATTTTGGGGCCAGAAAAGTTCAGCTTTCATCTTCTCATGGTAAGTGCTACATTTTAACTGAATTTTTTTGGTTTTGACCGTAAAAATCTCCTACATTAGGAAGATTTGAATTTTGAGGTTTTTAGAGACAATTTGGAGATTTTCATTAGTATTGGAGCTCTTATCTATTTAAATTTACTTTGGAGTCCATTACATTGCAATTTTGAAATTGGTTTGAATATATTTGACATTTCTAGACAAATGGCTCCAAGAATGGCTAAGTGGCAGAGAAAATTTGATTATGATGAAAGTAAATTTATGAATTTCAAGGCTTTTTCCCAATTTAGTACATTTCTTAGCAATAAGAAGTGTATTCAAGAAAAAGTCTTTGAAAATCTTAGAGGTGTGATGGAAGAACTAATTGCAAATCGTCAATCGAAAATTTTCTGTTATTTTATTGCTGAAGCAATGCTGGGGATTGTAAGAGAATTTTATGAAAATTTATACTATTCTGAGAGAGAATATATCCTGGTTAGAGGACAAATGGTTGAATTTACCCCGGCCCACATCAATGCATTTTATCAGTTGAGAGAACCTTTCTTATGTGAACACGAAAATTTTCCTGTTATTAATGAAGCATTGGATATGATTATGAACTATTTGACTAACGAAAAAAGGGAATGCAATATTAAACATAAACAAAAAGTTAATTTCCCCCTTTCTACATTGAATCCTTCATCGAAATCATGACATTATTTCATTTTTGCAAGACTTTTTCCTACCTGCCATCACAGTGAGGTTACTATAAATAGAGCTGTTCTGAATTACTGTATTCAGAACATGAAGAATATCAATATTGGGGTTATTATTCATATGAGTATTTTGACAAATTCAAAAGGAGGGACTACAGGTGGACTAGGACATCCCAGCCCGATTCATGCCTTGTGTATTCAGTTAGGTGTAGCAACTGAAGATAATGATGAAGTAGTCCATCCCCTGATGCCCATCAGTAAATTAAATTTGAAAACCTATGAAGCCCATGTAGGATGGAAATGGAGTAAGAAAGCTGATGAACCTTCTTCTAGTCATGAGAGACTGTCTACATCTAGGGAACCTACTCTGCATGATGTTATGGATCAGTTAGAGAAGTTGAATACTGGAGTAGAGGGAATAGAAGCAAGGAAAAAGAAAAATGATGATTATCAAGTGCGGTGGCTAGAATATGAGATAGCTTATCATGACACACAGATGAGATTTTTTAGGGGAGACACTAGTGTTATATTTCCTACATACCCTGAGTATACTCCATACCAGCCTAATGAACCGGATGATGGTGGAGCTCCTGTAGATGATGATTGGTAGTTTATGTATTTTTATTTTTATTGTATTTTGTATTTGTTGATGTATTTGTGATGTATCTGATACACCCAAAATATATAGTATTTTTTATGCACATTTTATACCTATTTTTGATGATATTGCACTTTAATAGAAGGTATTTTATGTTTTTCTTGCAAGTATGATGAAAATGAGTGATTATGATGAAAGGAGCAAAATTGGATCAAATTTGGAGCAAAAAAAATGAAAAATAAAAATTTGGGCACTGGCGGAGCGCCGCTGGGCCGGTGCTTAGCTGCCACAGTTAAAAATCGAGATTAACTTGAATTTGGCGCCATTTTCAAAGGGGATGGGATGCAATTCTTGGTGGTAACTTCCATAACTTCCTTTGGGCGGCAAGTTTGAATGAAGGGGTGCATTCTTTAGTGGATACATCGAATCTGGACACACTTTGAAGAGACACCAAGCTCCTTTTGGTTTAATATTTAAAGAGAGTCTTAGGAAAGATTAGGGGCTCTTCCATTGCATTTTGAAGAGAGTTTTTATTGTATTTATTAAGAGTATGAGTAGAGAGTAGAAAAAAGGGGCTCTTCCATTGAATTTTGAAGACAGTTTTTACAGAGTTTTCATTAGGATTAGGAGTAGAGAGTAGAAAAGAGAAAAGGGTAGGATTGAAGCCTTCTTCTTTCCACTTCTTTTCTTTCCTTTAGTTTAGTTTTTGTTGAATTCTGAAGTATGTTTCTGAGTAATCGGTGTTGGGAGACCTTCTGTGAGGAGTAGTTTAGTGAAGAGTCGTGGTTTCAGAGGAACTTTCTGAGTCTTTTGGGGAGGATTTTCAGATAAGTTTTTACTTTTGTTCTTACATTTAGTTTCTAATTAGTACTTGTTGTGTTTGTTGTTTTTCTTATAGTTTTTAATTTCAAATTAATGTGTTTTTGTATTTTCTCAATGCATTCTGAGTAGTTTACTTTATCTTTTTCTTTCTTAAAATGAAGAAGTAAGTAATTCATGAAAAATTATTGTGGAATGTATATGTGTTTAAAGTTGGAAGAAGTTGTGAAGATTGATTCTATAAACTTTATTTGCTTCTTAATTTGGCCTGTTAAGATGTAAAATTTGTGGTGATATTATGTAAGATCCAATGCGGTATTATCTCATAAAAGTTAGTAAGAATCACATGCAATTATATGGGTGAAAATTGTAGTTCATATAATTGAATGCAATATATTAAAAGATGTTTTAAAGGGGAGTAAAATTAGAGGATTGTGAGTGTTACAGGCTAAAAGCCACTAATTTGGTTTGAAGTTTTGAATTTTGTTATGAGAAGTTAGCCCCCAAGTGGAGGGAATTGAGGGAACTCTAGAGTGAGAGCTGGTATCTTCCCTGCCTAACCATGTTCAAAATGATAAAATTTCAAATTAACTAATGTTTTTTATAGAACCAAGTAAACATTTGCTTCTATTTATCACAACAAATTTAAATACTTCCACAACAATCCTTTCATAATTATTACTACTTTATAAAGGAAAGAAAATGATATTCATGTTAATAGTATTTTTCATACCGTGTTTACAGTTATTATCATTTTAATTTCTTGTTTGACTTTTATAAGAAACTTTAAAGAGTGAAATCAACTATCAAACTTTTTAAAATCAAAACATACTTTCAAAAGCCAATTAAAAAAGTAAAAAAGATAATTTTCTTATTTCTTTAAAGATTTTTCACTTTCCTTGTGGGTTCGATATCTCGGGGCTTAATCAGAAAGTCCTATATGAGTTGATAAATGATTTGGATACTTGCTTAGTATCCACATTATAAATCATCATTTTCATATCAAAATCATAAGCATATATCCGACGGGATCAAGTTTTTGTCGCCATTGCCAATTTTCATATCATAATTGTAAGTATAAATATTGGGTGGACCAAATTTTTGGCGTCTTTGCCGGGGAAAGAAATTAATTAAAATTACATTTTAAAAAAAATTATGAAATTTTAAATTTATACTTTTCTTTATTTTTGTTAGTGTATTGTGTTTTGTTTTTTTTTTTATTGTTGTATGCGTAGTTCAGGTTCTGAGGGACTTGTGCATTACAATTTTAAATTAGAAAGATCTATCAGAAAAATAAAAATAAAAAAAATTAAAAATACAGATAAAGATAAAAATATTCAAGAAATGATAAATCATCAAGATAAATATATTGGCATCAATCAAGAATTAAGACCTTTAAGAGATTATGTTAACCCTACAGTGGATGAACTTCGTGGTAGTATTCAAAACCCTATTGTAGCTGCTAGTTCTTTAGAGCTTAAACCTGTTATTATCCAAAAGGTGTCTAATAATCAGTTTGGGGGAGCAACAACTGAAGATCCTAATTGGCATCTTGCTAATTTTCTAGAGTTGTGTGCTAGTTTTAAATATGATGGTTTTTCAGATGATGCTATTAGACTTAGATTTTTTCCTTTCTCATTAGGGGATAAAGCTAAAATATGGTTACTTTCGTTAGCACCTGGATCAATTAGAACTTGGGGTGAACTGTCACAAAAATTCCTTGCTAAATATTTTCCACCATCTAAGACTGCTAAGTTGAGAAATGATATTACATCTTTTTGTCAGTTGGAAGGGGAATCAATATATGAAGCATGGGAAAGATTTAAAGATCTCCTCAGGAAATGTCCACATCATTCGATACCAGATTGGTTAATAATTCAAACTTTTTATATTGGCTTAGTTGGATCTCTTAGATTGATCATCGATGCTACTGCTGGTGGATCTTTAATGTCTAAACCATTTTTTGATGCTTATGCTTTAATTGAAGAAATGGCTACTAATAATTTTCAATGGCCTTCTGTAAGGTTAAATCCTAAAAAGGTAGCCTGTGTTTTTGAAAAAGATGGTTTTACAATGTTAGCAAATCAAGTTGTTGTTGTTTCAAGGAAGTAGACCAATTTGGGATGAATTTTTCTCAGCCACATTCCATGATTGAAGAAAATTCATTAGGCTAAATGGTTGCTTCATATTCTTCACCAGAAACTGTGAATGCTATAATTAAGCCTAACAACCCATATTCCAATTATTATAACCCAGGTTGGAAGAATCATCCAAATTTTAACTGGAATACCAATAATCAGGGTTGTGTTAATCAACAATGGGGGAACCACCAAGTAAACACATTGGGTGATTGGAAAAACCGAGGAAATAACAATAATATTAGATTAACTTATCCCTCAAGTTATAACAATGCTTTACCATTAAAGGAGAAGAAGTTGTCTATTGAAGAAGTGGTGTCACATATGGGAAATCAATTACAAATTGAAGGAGCAACCATCAGAAATATTGAAAATCAATTGGGACAAATTGCAAACGCCTTAAGTAATAGATCCCAAGGAATGCTTCCAAGTAATACTGAAGTAAATCTTAGTGAAAAGAATAAAGAACAAGTAAAAGCAATTCAACTGAGAAGTGGAAGAGAAGTGGAAGATATAGTTCAAAAAGAAACTGAAGTAGAGAAAGATGAGATTGAAGAACCAAAAGAGGACGCTCCAAAAGGTTTGGAAAGACCTGTTTCTCCACTTAAGGTTGATTTAGAAAAGCTACCACCTCCATTTCCTTAGAGACCTCGTTAACAAAATTTGGATAAGCAATTTTTAAAATTCTTGGAGATATTTAAGAAGCTTACTATTAATCAATTAATATTCCATTTGCTGAAGCCTTAGAACAAATGCCAAGCTATGCAAACTTTATGAAGGATATTATTAACAAGAGAAGAAAGTTTGAAGATAATGAGACTGTTGCAATTAGTGAGGAGTGCAGTGCAATAATTCAGAAAAAGCTTCCTGAAAAGCTTAAAGATCCTGGTAGTTTCACAATTCCATGTGCAATCAAAGACAGATTCTATGGAAAAGCTTTATGTGATTTGGGTGCAAGCATTAACCTTATGCCTCTATCAATATTCAAAAGACTGGAACTAGGAGAACTAACTCCAACTACTGTAACTCTGTAATTAGCAGATCGTTCGATCATATATCCTAAAGGAGTTATAGAAGATGTTTTAGTTAAAGTGGATCAATTTATTTTTCCTGTTGATTTCATTGTGTTAGATATGGAGGAAGACAAAGAGATACCTATAATTTTGGGAAGACCTTTCCTAGCTACAGGCCGAGCTTTGATATATGTGCAAAAAGGGGAATTACCAATGAGGGTTAATGATCAGACTGTTACTTTTAATATTTCAAAATTGATGAAATATCCTGCTAGAGGTAATGAAGATGAATGTTATAGGATTGATGTTATCAAATATTTAAGTGAATGTCATTTCAAGTCAACTTATGAAGAGAAATTTGAAAGAGAAGAGTTGGAACATAAGCAAGAAGAGGAGTTACTTGATTCTGAAGATTTTCAGGAGGAAGATTTAAAATATGTTTGTGAAAGTTTTGAATTGTTGGATTTGACTGAAAAAGATGAATCTTATGGTCCATCAACTGAAAAACCTCCTGAACTTGAGTTAAAAATGCTTCCTGATAATTTAAAGTATGTTTTTCTAGGTGAATTCTCAACCTTGCCAGTTATAATTTCTTCTCAAATAATTGAAAAAGAAGATGAGAGTTTGCTTGAAATTTTGAAGAAGCACAAGAAAAATTTTGGATGGACAATTGCTGATATTAAAGGAATCAGTCCTTCAATTTGTATGCACAGAATTCTTATGGAAGATAATTGCAAACCACGGGCTGATCCCTAAAGGAGATTAACACTTATCATTAAAGACATTGTTAAGAAAGAAATTTTAAAATGGTTGGATGCTGAAATTATCTACCCTATTTCAGATAGTGATGGGTTAGTCCTATTCACTGTGTTCCTAAGAACGGAGGAGTGACTATGACTGTTAATGAAAAGAATGTAATAATACCAACAAAACAAGTTACAAGGTGGCGAATATGCATTGATTATAGAGAATTAAATCTTGCCACAAGGAAAGATCACTTTCCACTCCCATTTCTGTATCAAATGTTGGATAGACTGGCTGGGCATAAATACTTATGTTTTCTAGATGGATATACTGGTTACCACCAAATTCAAATTGCTCCTAAGGATCAAGAGAAAAATACGTTTACCAGTCCTTATGGTACGTTTGCTTTTAGAATAATGCCCTTTGGTTTATGTAATGCCCCGGCTACATTTCAGAGATGTATTATGGCTATTTTTTGTGATTTAATTGAAAAAGGGATTGAAGTTTTTATGGATTACTTTTTAGTGTTTGTAATTTCATTTGAATCATGTTTAGAACATGGAGGAATTATTTTGGGACATCAGATTTCAGAAATAGGTTTGGAGGTAGATCCTACAAAATTCAAGTTATATCTAATTTACCTTGACCAACCAATGAAAGGGGAATTAGAAGTTTTTTAGGACATGCTGGATTCTACAGGCGTTACATCGAAGACTTTTCAAATATTATAAAACCTTTATGCTGTTTACTTGAAAAGGATGCAATTTTTAATTTTGATGATGATTGCCTTAAAGCCTTTGAAACATTAAAAGAAAAATTAATCACTGCACCTGTAATAATTTCACCAATTTGTGAAAAACCTTTTGAATTAATGTATGATGCTAGTGATTATGCTATTGGTGTTGTTTTGGGTCAGAAATATGATAAGTCTTTCAAAGTTATTTATTATGCTAGTAAAACTCATAATGAAGCTCAAATTAATTATACCTTTACTGAGAAAGAGTTATTAGCTATAGTATTTACCTTTAATAAATTTCGATAATATTTAATTGGAACTAAATGTGTTGTGCATACCGATCATTCTGCTATCAAATACCTAATGAAGAAAAAAGATGCAAAACCAAGACTGATTAGATGGATTCTTCTTTTGCAAGAATTTGACTTTGAGATAGTAGATAGAAAGGGTTCTGAAAATCAAATTGCTGATTATTTGTCTATGCTTGAAATTGAAAAATCTCTCTATGATGTAGAAGAAATTAATGAACATTTTCTTGATGAAAAACTATTCACTGTTAATGAGTGGCGTGTTCCGTGGTATGCAGACATAGTAAATTTTATTTTTAATGATATTATACCCTATGGTTTGACATATCAGGAAAAGAAGAAATTTCTATCTGATGCTAAGACTCATTTTTGGGATGACCCATTTTTATATAAACAAGGAAAGGATCTTATAATTCGAAGATGTGTACCTTTGGAAGAGACTTATGAAATTATTCAAAAATTTCATGATTCTGATTATGGGGGACATTTTGGAAGTGATAAAACTGCATATAAATTCTTACAATCTGGATTTTATTGGCCTACAATTTTTAAGGATGTGAATCCTTAAATTAAAAATTGTGATAGATGTCAGCGTGTAGGCAATATTTCTAGGAGAAATGAAATGCCCTTCAATTAATGTTGGAAGTTGAAATATTTGATGTTTGGAGATTAGATTTTATGGGACCATGTACACCATCTTTCAGAAATGTTTATGTTTTGATGGCAGTAGACTATGTTTCCAAATGGATTGAAGCTATTGCTTTAGTCCAATGTGATGCTCAAAGTGTTGCAAAGTTTTTGTTGAAGAATATATTTTACAGATTTGGAATACAAAGAGTAATCATAACTGATGGGGGAAGTCATTTTAGAAATGCGATTATTGGAAAGTTAGCAAAGAAATATCATATTAATCATCGCACTGCTACTGCTTATCATCCGAAGACAAGTGGCTTTGTTGAATTATCCAATCGTAAAATTAAAAAAACTATTGGAAAAGACTGTTAATCCACATAGATAGGATTGGTCAATCAAACTGGATTATGCTTTGTGGGCCTATAGGATTGCCTACAGAACCCCTATAGGAATGTCCCCATATGAACTGATTTTTGGAAAAACTTGTCATTTACCTATTGAACTTGAGCAAAAAGCATTTTGGGCTATTAATAAGTTCTATTATAATTTGAAAGATGCTGCTAAGAAGAGATTATTACAATTAAATGAGCTAGAAGAGATAAGGAACGAATCTTTTGAAAGTGCTAAGATTTATAAGGAAAAGATGAAGTTATGGCATGATCGAAAGATTATTACTAAAAATCTTGTGCCAGGACAGAAAGTTTCACTGTATAATGCCAGATTGAGAATTTTTTCTGGAAAACTTAAGTCCAAGTGGATGGGTCCTTTTATTGTGATGAAAATTTATTCCTATGGTGCTGTGGATATTCAAGATCTTAAGACTGGAAAAATATTTAAAGTTAATGGAAATAGGCTTAAACCATATTTTTCAGTTGAGCAATTGTCGGCATATTTTTAGGTTTGTGTGTTGTGTTTTAAAAAAGGAGTCGCCTACAGAAATTGTCGGCGAATTTTATATTTTAAATTAAATTTAAATATATATATATATAATTTAGAAAAATATTATTTGATTTTAAAAATAATTTTAAATTTGAAAATTTTAAGATATGAAAAATCGAACAGATCTCACATCCCAAATAGTTTATATAAACGAGCACCGCATCACAAACTGTGTATCTATCCCGAAGAATAGACACACTGCTTGACGATGAGGCTCAGTTAAATAAACTAGAAGATTTGTGACATCCGTTTGGTCTGCAAACCAATCTTATAAGCCGACAAGTTCCCTCGCTTAATATAAATGAATTAAGCAGGATTTATATTACCTGGGTTCTTAAAGTTCCCTATAAGGGCAAGCCCCTATAGTTAATTACATCTTAAATGATGGGAATCATTTAAGAAAACTCTCGATAATGATCAGTGGTTTTGCTCTCAAGAATTTCGAAGTTTGAGGTTTTCAAAGGATTGGATTTCGGAAATTTCAACAGGGAATGGATCAAATTTAGAACAGTTATTTTCAGGAGTCCAATGGAAGAGAAGTAGGAGAAGCTGAGGATCCAAGAAGAATCTTGGCAACTTCCCAAACTATCCTATTGTTTGGCTGAGATTTTAAGGAAATCCTAATATTATCTTTGTATTTCAATCTTGCCAATTTTAATTAATTAGGACTTATATTCATATGACATAATCATCAAAATAGCCTCGAAGATGTGAGGGTTCATGTCGTACCGAACGACAACCTCGGAGTCCTAAGACTGGTTAGGGCTTAATTTGCATAACATGCTTATACAAATGCCTAACGAAGAGTTGAGAATTTATGTTGCACTAAGCAAACTACCTCGAAATCCTATGGCTTGGTTATTTAATTCTAGGAAAGGTTTTGCTGAAGTAGACCCTAGTTTTGTTGATGACGATGGCCGTGCTGCCCACCATGCTCCGAGCTCCTTGTTGTTGTAGAGGTTTATTTTTAGAAGTCATAAATCAGGAGATGAGAGAAGTGTTTTGGTTTAGAAATCTTAAAATCTAAGTATTTTTAATATTTTAATTAAAACAAATCTTAAAGTTGATTATAACAGAACCGATTAAAATCCCACGGTTCCGTCATCCTGGCACCGTTATTTTCATTGAATTCACTTAGTCCAGATGAATTTGCTAAACCCAACTAAATAAGTTTCACACTTTCATTTAGACCGTGGGAAATCCCGTTAGCAACACGTGGGTTACATCATCCGAGGTATTCCCGATCATTCAACGAGACGTTTTAATTTAGTTGCAATTGTAGTTTTGTTATTCTGTTTGTGATTAAATTTTAAGTTGTTTTATATTTTGAAATGTTGTGGCAGTGAATTTTATCTTGCAGTGATTTTTAATTTAGTTTTGGTTTCAGTTTTAGGGACTACCCTAAAGGTTTTGGTTTTCATGCAACAGTTGTTTATCATGCAAGAAAAGTAAAGTGCATTGCGATTAATTAAATTGCGAGAAGGTAAATTGCAATAAAATAAAAGCGTACCTGGAGGGTCTTCCCATCATCCCAAGATGCACTTAAAACACATGTTAAGGCATTTAAATACTTCAACAAGTACCTAGGTAAAGCTAAGGGATAGGTTTTGGTTGTCTATCAAAGTCCTAATCCTATAGCTAGTCATCTCCTATGATGTCTAGGTTCTTGTATTTTGGTTTAAGGACGATTTTCTTCATCAAAGAACAATTAAGTTCAATTGTTCTTATAAACATCCTATCATATTGAGGAAGTGCTTAAGACGAGTCTTAAACATCTTTTCAATATTGCTGGGATTGTTCTAAGTCCAAATGGATTTAATTAATCAGGTGAAGTAATCATCCGAGGTTTAATTAAGTTTTGTTCTTTTGCTTAGTGAACTAGGATGTTTGAATATCCTATGAATGAAGTGACACTTCACCTAATACTCCATATAGGAGTTATGATAACAAGAGCTTTTAAGGGCAAATTGATGTTTTAGTGATTTGTGTTTTAATTTAATTTTAATTAATGGATTTAAGTTTGGAATAATGTTCAAGTTGTTTTAGATTTATTTTGATTTCTTTATGTCTTAAGTGATGTTATATTTAATTCAATTTAATTTAATTTGATTTAATTTATTTTAATTTGGTTTAGTTTTAATTTTAATTTTAATTTTAATTTTTAATTTAATTTTAATTTGATTTTATTTTTTAATTTAATTTAATATGTTTCAATTTAATTTAATTTAATTTAATTTAATTTAATTTAATTTAAAATTTAATTTAATTTAAATTTTAATTTAATTTTATTTTAATTTTAATTCAATATTTTATTTTTCATGTTTTTAAGGTGATTTAATTTAATTGTTAAAGTATTAATTTAATTGAAATTTTGGAAGGATTTAATTTAAATGTTTTAATTTTAATTTAATTTAATGATTATGTCTTTTAGTATTTTAAATCTTGAATTTGAATTATCATTTTAATTAGGAATTAAATATTATTGAGGTGATTAATTTAGGGATTCTTAAATTAAAGAACAAATGTCTTCTAAATAATATCCCTAGTTTAATAATTTCAATTTTTATTAATCTTCCAAATTTAATTAATTAATTAACTAAGGTTTATTCTTAAAAATGATTGATGGGTTTCTACCCTTTAATTATTTAAATTTCAATCATCCAAATCAGATTAGGATCAAATATTTTACTCTTTCATTTTATTAAGCCTAAAGTTTTAATTAAGGGTTAAAATTTTAATTACCATTTTGCCCTTCAAGCTTAATAATTCCATAACTCACTAAATTGAGCTTAAATGACTTTGAAATTTTTATGTGACTTCACTCATATGTCAATTAAGACTCTAGAGGAGAAAATGTGATTTTTCTATATTTAATTTATTTATATAATTATTTTTTGTGGAAAATAGGGATTTTCAAGGAAAATTCAATAAGATGACCAAGGAAAATTTTCTATCCTTAAGAAAATTATGGGGCACTCCTAATGACCAGAGGACCATTTGGACAAATTTTGGTGATTTTTTGAATTTTATTTTATTTATTATAATTATTTTTGAGTTTTGAAGTTTTAATTAATTTAAAAAATAAAATAAAGGTTGAGAAATGAATTTTATATTTTTCAAAAATCTCTCTAATATCAGAGAAACCAGAAAACCAATTTTTATAATTTTCTAATTTTTCTTTGTTTTATTAGAATTATTTTAGTGAAAAGGTTGAAAAATACATTTTTAATATTAAAAATTACATTAAACCTTTAAAATTCAATATCTTATCCTAGGAACTTAAGAAAAATATTTCGTTTGTTCCTAAGTGTTTAGAATTCAAAATATGACATTTTGGTGATTTTTAATATTTTTGTGATTTTTATTATTTTTTAATTATTAAAAATATTAAAATAATGATAAAAATCAACTTTTTTAGAAAATTATAATTTTAATTTTCCTAAGTTCCTCTAATATCCGAGAAGCTCCAAAACCATTTTTGTGAATATTTGAAAAGTATTTTGTGAGTTATGAATTTTTAAAGTTTGATTTCATTCATGAGACTTAATTAACCCATTTGGTGGGGTTAACCAAGTCCAATTGATCTCAAATTTTTATGTGGTGTTCTCCTATCCCTAGAGGACAGTAGAGAATTGTTTTTAAGTTAATTTGATGAATGGTTAACCCTAATTAATTAAAGTTGAATTTTGAGCGTTTAGGCCAATTAGGGTTGTTCAAAGTGAATTAGCTCAAAAATTAATTTTCCTAGGTCCCTCTGGTCATAAGAAACATCACCAAATTTTCCTAGAATTTATTTCTCAACATGTTAATTATTGGAGTTAAAACACTCAAAACAGTAACATGAACTTGAAAAATCAATAATTTCTCATAGGGATGGCCTCTGACCTTGGAAAATTTAGGGAATGTTCCCAAGTTCAGAGGCTTCAAAAGCACTATGGTCTCATGCCATGGTGAATTTCCTATATGCATGGAGAATTAAAATAATGCAGAGAGTAAATAAATCATTAAAAATAAAATACTTAATGAAATTACTTGATTTCTTTTCCACATTATTCTTCTCTGTTCACTGAGCAAGAGGGTATTTTTATTTTATTTTTAGGAGTTTTCTACACAAAGTTATGGATTTTTGAAGTTCTGGGAATTTAATAAATAAGAAAAATCCCTACTTTTCTACTTATCCACGCGGCGCCGCGTCAACCTCCGCAGCTCCGAAGCTCCACACGTCGTCTCCTGATTCGGCGTCGCCATCCGACTCAGCGCTCCAGGGGCCCGCGGTTCATGTCCCATTGTTTCGTCCGGCGCGATCCTGACCGCCCGCTCAATACACGCGCGATCCAACGGTTCCCAGTCATCGTCTATGACTGGTGTGAACCCGTGACCGTCAACCTTCTAACCCTAATTTCTCACTCGATTCTCAACAGATTTTCGAGTTCTTATGCTCTATGGATTCGTCTTGAAGAGACGAACACATCCATATGGTAAACATGTATTGAAATTGACCCGAACTAAATTGAGAATCTCTGGAAGCTCGGGAGGAAGAGTGAGTCCATACCTTTGCTCGGAGAAGTGAAGCTTCGATCCGAGAGTTGTGTCATGTTCGATTGGGTCCAAGCAAGCTCCGGATGAAGTTCCTTGGCCTGGTGAATTGTCTAGGTATGAAAGTGCCCACGCCCGATCACAAAGCTTGGAGGTCGGAAGCAATGGCTGGCTCCGGTGAGGGGGCTTTTGTTGGGAAACTTCTCCTCTTGGTCCGGTGAAGGTGTAGGACCAATCAATTTGGAGATTGGCTCACTGTGGTGAAGTGTCCCGGTTTTGGGCTTGAATTTCAACTCGAAATTGAGCTCGAGAGAGGAAATGGCAGGGGGATTTCAGTGGGGATCAAGTTCTCTATGTGTAGAGAGTGATCTGGGATGATTTTGGCAGGGTTTCAGTAAGCTTTTGTTCAGCACCTCTCATGGCCGAGAGGAGGTGGTGTTTAAATAGGAGAGGGTGGAGGGCCTCCCAGGGGGGTTTAAGGCTTGGGATCAGCTGCTCCATGAAAGAGAAGAACAACCATGGTGTTCAATTGGGTTGGGACAACTCAGCAAGGCAGAATTGAAAAGTTTGGCTCCTCCCAAGGTCTCGGCCATGGTGTTTTCCGGTGAGCCAGGCGGCTGGCCTGCAGGCATGGGTCACCCTCAGATTCAGGTGGGTCAGGGTTGGAGGTTTGTGCAGGAAATTAAGCTTTGCCATGTGTAAAGGGTTTGAATCAAAGTGGAATGGGGTAAGGGTGCATTTTGGGCTCAAATTGGTCAACCCATGATTTTGGGCTTGGTTCACCTCCCCATGACCTGGTTTTGGGCTGGGTGAATCGGTTGGGTCGACTGCCATGGAGTGGTGAAGTCTCCATCCATGGTGAGGTGGCTAAACTTGGTTTAGTGTGTGACATGGTTATGGTTAAAAAGGCTTAATGAAGGATTAGGAAAGGGGGCACTCCTTTTGCCATTAATGGCTTGGTCACATGTCAAACCTTCCATGGCTTCATATGGCTTATAAATGGCTTGCTCATGGCTCCATGTGGCTTGGGACAAAGCTTAGTCATTTACATGAAAAAGGGTTTTAGAAATTTTGGTAATTTAGGGGTGATTTGATGGGATTTGGCATATGGCTTGATTTGGAATTATTCCATCATGTATTTAGAACTTAGGAGATGGTTTTATCAAATGGATGATGATAGAGGATTGTCATGTGGGCTTCAAGATGGATTTTGGGCTTTTAAGATGGCTTAAGGGAGTGAGCCTTAGGTTTTTAAAATAAGTTCATGGATGGGAATTTTATTAAAGGTTGGGCCAAATAATTGTTGGGTTTGGTTTAGGGATGTGTCATGAGTGATTTTAAGCAAATTTGAGGTGGTTTGGAATTGAATTGGGTTGAATTTGGGTTCATTTGGTAAATGGGCCAATGTATGTCAAATTGGGCTAATTTGGGCCAATGTTGGGCTAAGGTTGAAATTGATGTAAAATTAATGTTCGGAAATATTTATGGGAGTGTTTCAAAGAGGTTTCAACTTTGGTTGGGTTTTGGTTTTTGGACTTGGGCTTATTTGGGTTAGGTTTGGGTTTAGGTCAAAATTGGGCTTTTTGGTTTTGGGTTGAATTTGAGTGGGGTTTGGGTCCAAATTTTGGGCAAATCATGTTATTTATTTTTTTTTGGGATGTTAGGGAAGGTTTAGAAAAGGTTTAGGGTCCATTGGAGTTGAATTGGTTTGGTTTGGGCTAAGTTTGGGTCATGGGTCCAAATTGGGCTTTAAGGTCAAAAGTGAAATTGGACTCAAATGTTAATTAAATTTGACTTGGATTTGGTATAGAATGATATTGTGGATATCAATTTGAAGTTTAGAATTGAATTAGACCAAAATTGAGACCAATTGGGTAGGTTTGGTTTGACATTGGGTTCACTTGGGTTAAGAATGGGCTAAATTGGGGGTTTTGGTAAAAGTGGGATAAATTGATAAAATTGGCCCATGGTGTAGTTGGATAAAATGAAATTGGGAATATTTGGGATTTTTTGGAATTTTCTGGGAATTTTCTGAATTTTTGGATTTTTTGGCTAAGAGGGGCATTTTGGGTATTTGGAGGGTATTGGGGGGTATTTTTGGAATTTTTGGTATTTTTGGCTATGGATGATCAATTTGGTTGGTGAGGACATGTTCAAGGTTAATTTTGGGGAATTTTGGGTGATTTGGAAATTTTGGAGGATTTGGGCAATTTTAAGGGCTTTTGGTAGGTTTGATAGGTGTAGGGTTCCCGGGGTCAAAAATTGAAATTTTGGAAGAATGAAGATTGATCAAATATGAGTGAAATGGAATCACTTTGATTGAGCCATGAAGCCATGTTAAGCCTATATGAGCAATGAGAGGACTCATTTGAGGCATTCACTATGTTGTTCCTAACCCTCTTAGCAGGGGCTTAGGGGTTAAGGTCCATCCATATGAATTACCTACATGAGTCAAGGAGTCAAGTTGGGTATGGGTGTGGTTTTAGGATTTGGATTGTGTGTGTGAGAGTGTAGAGTATGAGTGTAGTGAGTGTGTAAGTCAACCATCACTGGACGAAGCCACCCAAGGTGGTCCTAAGGCCAAAGAGTCCTATAGGGAACTCATCCTTTAAACCTTCACTTTTGATCTCAACCCTCTAGGTGATTAGGGGTCTACAATCAAGCTTGTGGGGTTTGCAGGGAGACAAGAAGTGGTTTAAATTTCTAAAGGATGGGTCCCAATTCTAGTCCTCTAAGATAGTCGAAGGAAAAGCCTAAGGCTAGATCCTAAGCACTAAAGAGGGAAGAGAAGACCTCATCAAAATGAGGTCAACAACAATCTAAGTCTGATGAGAATCTGATGTTGGGTCACTCAGAATGAGTTCTAGGTTTGTCAGGCTGAAGACGTTAAACCAAGCGTTTTGTGGGAGGTAACCCATAATTATCGGTGTGCTTTGCTTTATGTTTATTTTGTGTGCTTTGTTTGCTTTGTTTGGTTTGTTTTTATGTTTTTAGTGGTAGTAATTTAGCGTTTTTAAACTAAATAGAGTTTATTTGACCTTATTTGATGACTTAGAGGAGTCACAATGAAAATTTGGACATTTGACAAACCTGTGCTAAATTGAGCACTGGCGGCTAAGCGCCGCCTAATTGGCTCTTAGGCACCGGAGTTAAAAAAAGTGTAAAATGAAATTCTAGAAGCTTAGATCATGGGGAAGAGGTTTTGGAAGTTATTTTAGAGTTTTAAAACGTCTTGGGGGTAGTTTTAGCACTTCCCATGTCTATAAAAAGAACTTAATTTAAGAGAAGCACTTGCCCCAAGTCCTATTTTCATTTCTAAATCTTAAGAAGAGTATTTTGAGTACATCATGTCTTCCTGGGAGAATGAGATTAAGAAGAAGCAAGATCTGACAAGAGTAAGTTCATTAGTGACAGTGCTAGAGAGTTATTTAATGGATTTCTCGCTGTTAGTATTCAAGGGATTGCAGAAATGATTGCAAAAATTGAAACCCGAGTGACTTCAATGGAAGCAAAGATCAATGAAACTAACTTACATTTGGAGCACATGGGATGGCAAATCAAGATGTAATTCAATCATGCAAGATACGTGGAAGAAGCGGATAAGGCGATGTTTTTGAAGAACAAATGGATTGAAGAAGAAGATATAAGAATGAAAAATTATCGCCCATTCTATCAGATTTATATTCCAGAAGCGTCAAATGAGAATAATAGTGGTCCTGGATATAATCCGCCTAATGGGGAGTGAAATTAAGTGTGCTTTGTTCTTTTATGTTTTGTGTTCTTATGTGTTTTGTTTAATATGTTTAATGTTCTTATGTGTTTTGTTTGGTGTGTTTAATGTTTATGTTTGAGTTTTAATTATGCCTTTTGATGTGATAGTTACATCCTAGAGATGTAAACTTATTAGTTTGAGATTAAGTCTCTTGTATCTAGAGAATTTCATCCTATGTATGTGGATAGAAATTCTAGAATTGTATTAAGTGCTATGTTTGTTTTAATGAAAATAAGTTTGTGTTTGTGTGAAATTTTTTGGGAATCGATGAATATTAAGCATTTCAATTGGAATATTGGAAGATTTATAGAGAAGAAAAAATTATTTTGAAGGGATTAAGGGTGATTAACGAAGTGGTTTAAAGCATATACCCTAATTGTGAAAATCTGGGTATTGGCGGCTAAGCGCCAGAGTGCCGGCGCTTAAGCCCCAGATTTCACGGCTAAGCGCCGAAGGGTTCGCGCTTAGGTGCCAGTTCGCAAAAATTAGTTTGCAGCAGTTAAAAACCCATGAATCGCCATTTTAACTCCCCTGTTCATCTTCAACCCATCGTTTTTACGTGAGAGAGAGTCTAGGGCATCCTTGATTTGGATCATTTAAGAGCCGATCTCAACAAAAATTTGTAAATTTGGATTCCTTGAGGTAAGAGCACTACTCCTAAGTAAAATTTTTTTATTTTTACCATGTATTTTGAGTACATTTTGGAAAATTTTAAAATCACTATTCATGGTGAAAATTTGAGGAAAAACTTAAGAAATTGCTTGGATTTAGTGGAAACATCTTTTGGAAGATAATTTAACAAGTTTAGTTTGATTTTGGAATTTATGGTAAAGTTTTTATGAATTTTTAGAGAAGGCTCCAAAGTCGAAGCGCGCGAGAGGAAAGACGAAGTTTGATTCTGACAAATTTGTTAGTGCGAGGGCTAAGGAACGATACATCGATGCGTTGCAGTCACGTAAATT
The DNA here is from genome assembly GCA_022702705.1 of Papilionanthe hookeriana x Papilionanthe teres. Taxonomy (NCBI): domain Eukaryota; kingdom Viridiplantae; phylum Streptophyta; class Magnoliopsida; order Asparagales; family Orchidaceae; genus Papilionanthe; species Papilionanthe hookeriana x Papilionanthe teres. The sequence continues at coordinate 58,491,003 of CM040435.1, read as the reverse complement.
GATTCCTGAGAGAGTGTTCAGTAAGCCAAGAGGAGTAATTGAAGACATGATTGCTAGAAGGAACTGGGAGTACTACTGTTGCTTCTCCGCTGTTGCTGTTGTTTCTGTTGTTAGAGAATTCTATGCGAATTTGCCTGCATCAGAAGAGAATTTAATGATGGTTAGGGGGTAAGATGTGAACTTTTCTTCTGGGGTAATTAATACTTTCTATCAACTGCCTCTTGATATGTTTTGTTTTTATTCCAATTTATATTCTACAGAGGGAGAGTTAGATGAGATAATGGGATTTTTGACCGATGGAAGAGGATTATGGAAAATAACAAATGATAGAAGAGTGAATTTTCCTGCTTCCTAATTAAATGCCACTTCTAAGGCATGGCATTATTTTATCTCTTCTAAACTGTTGCCTTCATGTCATACTAGTGAAGTGACAAGGGAAAGAGCTGTTTTGAACCATTGCATTCAGCAAGGGAAGCTTATAGATATTGGAGCGATCATTTATGATTATATTGTGAATTGTGCCAGATCTACCACTACTACAGGTATGAGATTTCCTTCCCTGATTCATTCATTATGTGAACGGTCTGAAATGAAATTTGAAACTTGGGAAGAGGTATTTCAGCCTTTGAGACCTATCACCAGTGTAAATGTTAGAGCTTACACAATATATTCAGAATTTGGTTGGAGAGGAGGATTTGGTAGGGCTTCTACTGCTTCTGCTTCTAATTCTGCTGCATCTAATTCTTGTGCTACTACATCACGTGCTTCATCATCTACTGATTCACAGACTGGTTTATTAAGAAAAATTTTGAAGAAAGTAAGTCTTACTCGAATGAAAGATATGGATGGTAAGATGGATAATGTAGAGAGATATATAGTAAAACATGATGAGTATGAGGAGAATTATTAGCATTATTTGGATAGACTGATTAGAGGTGATCAGAGTGCTGAGATGCCCCCTCATCCATTCTACATACCTTATGTGCCATCCAGAGATTGGAACGAGCAGCAGGATGATGATGATGAGGATGAAGAGTAGATGTATGTTGTTTGTTTTAGTTGTTGTGTTGTTGTGCTGTGTTATTATGTACTTTGTCTAGTATTTTGTTTGATGATTGTGTTGTGATGTGAACTCTGATAGTATGCAGATTGTAGTTGTACTATTTATCTGTTATGCATATTCAGATGTATTGTTGTTGGATTGATGTTTTATATGTTGCTTTGAGTGTAGTGTGTGTGGTAGTAAATGTTTTAATGTGTATGTTGTACTAGAGTTTTTTTTAGGGTGTACTTTAATTCTAAAACTGTTAGGAGATTAGAGAACACTATAGAAACTACTATTTAGGAAACTGCACGCTTGAAACCTTTACAAAAATCTACCACTAGCATTGCTATCTAGTATCACTGTGATTTCAGTTGGTGTGTATTTGCTTTGAAAACCTCTACTACTGTAGAAGTCTTTTGAAATTTTTACTTTTCTTGTTATAAAAAGAAAATGTTTTGAAAAACTGAATTTGATTTCATTTTACTCCTATTGTTTAAATTGTTATACTTGCATATTTAAGATATTTAAATTCCTGCAAGCATATTATGTTAGTCTTTAATTCTTGCCCTTTTATCATTTCTTATGCTTAAATGTTTTATCCTAACTAAAAATTAAAGTTTGGAGGGGAATTTTACAAACAAAATTTTTTTTCAAAAACCTAAAATTTTATTTGTTCTAAAGAATACTTAAAATAAATCTTATTTCTTGATTGAGAACAATTATGTATATGAAGTTATATTAGGGGAACAAAAATTTTGAATATAGAAATGAATAAAAGAATTTAGTAGAAAATTTATAGTAATCACGAAAAACTTAAAGTTAAAATTTTCTTAGTGAAGATATGTTAAATATAGCTATCTATCTTTAGTAAGAAATTTTATATTTTTGGATAAATAGAATATTTGACTTTTATTCTTCAAAGCTTAAAGTTCTTTTATTGAGGAATAATTTTCAAATACTATTATTATGATTTTTATTCAATAAAGTTTAACATATAAGTTTAGAGAAAATCTAAAGCTTAAGGTTATAATATAGTAAGTAAAAATATTTTCAAATAAAAATTTTTAAGTAAGAAAAATAAGATTTTTGAATCCTATATTTTAATGAATATGCAAATATTTCTTAATTAGATAGAGACTTATATTTGTCATTTTTCTTTCCTTAAGAACTTTATAAACTTTAAGTTGGTCTTAATTACTGAAATTTTTTCTAAATTGGACTATTCCATTTCTAGAACAAAATTTTGTTATCTTCCTAAGAAACTCATTACATAATTTGCATGTTAAAAATTTTCTATGAGATTAACTGTCACTTGAGGACAAGTAACATTTTATGTTTGGGGGATTTTGATACACCTAAAATATATAGTATTTTTTATACACACTTTTATACCTATTTTTGATGATATTGCACTTTAATGGAAGGTATTTTGTGTTTTTCTTGCAGGTATGATGAAAATGAGTGATTATGATGAAAGGAGCAAAATTGGATCAAATTTGGTGCAAGAAAATGAAAAATGAAAATTTGGGCACTGGCACCTAAGCGTCGCTGGGCCGGCGCTTTGTCGCCACAGTTAAAAATTGAGATTAACTTGAATTTGGCGCCATTTTCAAAGGAGATGGGATGCAACTCTTGGTGGTAACTTCCATAACTTCTTTTAGGCGGAAAGTTTGAATGAAGGGATGCATTCTTTGGTGGATACATCGAATCTGGACACATTTTGAGGAGACACCAAGGCACCTTTTAGTTTAATATTTAAAGAGAGTCTTAGGAAAGATTAGGGCTCTTCCATTGCATTTTGAAGAGAGTTTGTATTCATTAGGAGTGGGAGTAGAGAGTAGAAAAGAGGGGCTCTTCCATTGCATTTTGAAGAGAGTTTTTATTGTATTTTTTAGGAGTAGGAGTAGAGAGTAGAAAAGAGAGGCTCTTCCATTGCATTTTGAAGAGAGTTTTTACAGAGTTTTCATTAGGAGTAGGAGTAGAGAGTATAAAAGAGAAAATGGTACGATTGAAGCCTTCTTCTTTCCACTTATTTTCCTTCCTTTAGTTTAGTTTTTATTGAAGTCCGAAGTCTGTTTCTAAGTCATCGGAGTTGGGAGACCTGCTATGAGGAGTAGTTTAGTGAAGAGTCAAGGTTTCAGAGGAACTTCCTGAGTCTTGTGGAGAGGATTTTTAGATAAGTGTTTACTTTAGTTCTTACATTTAGTTTTAAATTAATACTTGTTGTGTTTGTTGTTTTTCTTATGGTTTTTAATTTCAAAACAATGTGTTTTTGTATTTTCTCAATGCATTCTGAGTAGTTTACTTTATCTTTTTCTTTCTTAAAATGAAGAAGTAAGTAATTCATGAAAAATTGTTGTGGAATGTATATGTGTTTAAAGTTGGAAAAAGTTGTGAAGATTGATTCTATAAACTTTATTTACTTCTTAATTTGGCCTGTTAAGATGTAAAATTTGTGGTAAGATTATGTAAGATCCAATGCGGTATTGTCTCATAAAAGTTAGTAAGAATCACATGCAATTCTATGAGTGAAAATTGTAATTCATATAATTAAATGCAATATATTAGAAGATATTTTAATTGGGAGTAAAATTAGATTATTTTTAGTGTGACAGGCTAAAAGCCCCTAATTTCGTTTGAAGTTTTGAATTTTGTTATGAGAAGTTAGTCCCCAGGTGGAGGGAATTGAGGGAACTCTAGAGTGAGAGCTAGTATATTCCCTGCCTAACCATGTTCAAAATGATAAAATTTCAAATTAACTAATGTTCTTTATAGCACCAAGTAAGGGTAAAGGATACATTTGCTTCTATTTATCACAACAAATTTAAATACTTCCACAACAATGCTTTCATAATTATTACTACTTTATAAAGGAAAGAAAAAGATATTCTAGTTAATAGTGTTTTTCATACCGTGTTTACAGTTATTATCATTTTAATTTATTGTTTGACTTTTATAAGAAAATTTAAAGAGTGAAATCAACTATCAAACTTTTCAAAATCAAAACACACTTTCAAAAGCCAATTTAAAAAGTAAAAAGATAATTTTCTTATTTCTTTAAAGATTTTTCAGTTTCCTTGTGGGTTCGATATCTCGGGGCTTAATCGGAAAGTCCTATATTACTTGATAAACGATAAGTATACTTGCGTAGTATCCACATTATAAATCATAATTTTCATATCAAAATCATAAGCATATATATCCGTCGGGATCAAGTTTCTATCATCGTTGCCAATTTTCATATCATAATTGTAAGTATAAATATCAGGTGGATTAGTACCTGAGACTCTGTGATTTGAAGTTGTGATGTAATTTGTATTTGGTTGTGTTTGTAGCAAATTTTATATTGAAATCTGATGAATGTGATGTGATAGTGGAGTTTGCATGTGTTTAGTCTGTTAGTTTAATCTGTGATAGTAACGGTTGGATGTTAATGTTGTGTGCTTTGTTGATGTTTTAAGTTTTAAAATTTTAAACTTCTTCCCTTGCAAATTTCTAACCCGTATTTGTATGTCGAAATGTTCTTAATTATTTCAGGCCTACTGTTCTAACTTATGAAGAATACCTGCTTAAACTCAAAGGTATGAAAAACTCAACATAATAAGGAATGAGTTATATATGTTTATTCTTTTCTTTCTTCCCATATAAATTGTATTGATATTAAAAAATTTAAGTTTGGGGGAGGGAAATAATTAACTGTTAATTGTTCTTATTTAAAAGTATTTTCAAAATTATTAACATTATTTCCTGTGGTAGAACTCAATTTTAGATAACTGTATTTTGATTTTATTTAAGTATTTTATGAAATTGAATGAAAGTATTTGGTAATGAAAAGTAAATTTGTAGGCTAAGATATTTGGTATAAGAGAATAAGAATATAGTCAACTATTTAAAGTAAGAAAAACTGTATGTTTGAAATATTAAGAATCATAGAATTTTATGTGTAAGAAAATGATTGTGACTCTATGATGAATCAATATTAAGCTAAAAAAATGCCTATAAGGTAAAGGATTGTGGTAAGTTTCAAATTTAGGGTGAAAAGGGTGAAATTCAAAATTATTAATGGCTATCCAGATATAGTAATTCTCACTTGTAAAAAGTAAAAAAGGAAAAGAAAAAGAAAAAAAAAAGAAAAGAAGAAAAGAATAAGTGAGAAGAAGCTTGAGGAGATGTCTAATCAAAAATTAACTTCACTTGGACCTACCTAAAGGGAAACCTTAATTACTTTCTTGAACTTATATGTATGGATTAATATCTTTATTAGTAGTGTTCTCATAAACTTCTTTTCATGTAATCCTTTTAAGTGCCTTAATAGGACAATCTACAGTCATTTTTGAAATGAATAGAAGGCTATAACTCTTAGACTTGATAACTAGATAGTCTTACACCTGCAAAATTTACTTGAATTATTCAAAGATCTTTCTGAAAATTTTACTATTGTAGTTATATAAGTCAAAATTATGGTATTCTAGAAAGAAAGTTCATTGTAGTGGATTATTATTTTATGTATTAACCCAAATTACTTGAGAACAAGTAATAGTTAAGTTTGGGGATCTTGATCCACTGAAAATTTGATAGTTTTTTAATGTCCATTTCATAGCTGTTTTTTATGATATTGCACTTTAAAGAAAGGTGTTTTTCATGATTTCATGCAGGTACAATGATTTTAGGCCTTTGGAGCAAAAGGAAGTGAAAATGGGCAAATTTGGAGCAAAATGGGGAAAAAGTGCATTTTATTGAACTAGCACTGAAAGACACTGTCACCAGTGCTGGACCACACTAATTTATAGAGACTTTGAACCAGAAGGCGGAAAATAGTGCCGAACGGCACCCTATCCTACACCAAACTGCGCCTTATCCCAGTTTCAAACTAGATTCAATGTTTTTGGCCAGATTTTGGAGAGATGCTTGAAGAAACTCTTGGGAAATCAATTATGGCAGGATTTAAACTACTTTGGAGCCAAATTTAGAGAGGGAGAGAGAGTTTAGAGTGTGAGGGAGTGAAGAGTGAGTGTGTCTTTTCATTTTTATTTAGGAAATCTAGTGTTTATGTGTTCTCTTCTAGGGAGTGTAGGAGGAAAGGGAAAGTGAGAGATTTCTTCTTCTTTACTTATCTAAAGAGAGAATTGTGTGTTATTGTGAAGAAAGAAGAGGAGTCAAAGGAAATCCTTGAGATTCGTTTGGGGAAGAGTTTGAGATAAGTTGTCTTTTCTTTACTCTATTTGTATGACATTGATTTTATATATAAAATTAATGTTTTTTCATCTTTTCCTCATGATTCTTGAGTATATTTCATTGACTTCCTCATTTTTATGTGATGTGTTGATGTTGTGATATGGAAATAATGTGCTAATTTATTATAGATAATTTGAGGTGACCATTTCACTTCGTACTTCATTTACTTTTTGATTTGGCCAATTAAATTATTAAAACTTGTTGGGAAACATATGTTCCGAAAGGATTATGAGTTCCACAATAAAAGTGAAGGTCACATTCAATGTCCATGAATGAGTGACGTATTTCATGGGGGTTAAGTGCAAATAAATAATGAAATAACTTTGACGGGCGTAGAATTGGAGATTTCAGAGTGACATGCTGAAATCCTCAATTTGGTCCTAGGGTTTGGAAACCAAAGCGAGAGGTAGCCTTCAAGGGAAGGGAAGTGGGAGCTTTGGAGTAAGAACCAGTATCCTCCTAGCCTATCCGCAGATTTAGGGACTGAACTTAGGATTAGACAATGTTCTTTGTGTGCTTTGAAAAGGGAAAAGAATAGGAATTCTCCTATTTGGCACAATACAGTTGCATCACTGATCTATGTCATAAAAATCATCACATTACTATTAGAGAGGAGGAAGATTATTTCTTACAATTGAACTTTGTTATAAATTTAGTCTTATGTGAGTTAAACTTACTAGAAAGTTAACATGTACTTTGGTAGAATTAGTAACTACAGCTATTTGTTTCTATATTAACAATTGTAAGTATTTGCAATTGTGGTATGATTCGAAAAGTAATTTCTATGCTACACCATAAAATTAATTGCCTCCCTATGGGATCGATATCCAGGACTCCACTAGAGCCCTGTATTACTTGAACGATACGTATATTTGCATTTAATTGTGTGACTCACTAGAAAACTAAATCAATATATATATATAAATCTGAGTTCATAAATTTTGGCAAATTAAAAAAGTCGCCCAGCTGACATCCATTAACATCTTTAAAAGGTGTAGGCCAACAAAATCAAGATTATAGAATTTTATATGTAGTTTTATCAACACCAAAATTTAACCCAAAATTAGAATCATGACATTTTTGAATAATTTTATAATCTTCTTCTAATGGTACACATCTCCTAATAACAAGATCCATTCATTGTTTATATAAAAATGGGTCATCCCAAAAGTAAGTCTCAGCTTCAGATAAAATTTTCTTCCTCTGTTGGTATGTCAAACCATAGAGAAATATGTCACTAACAATAAGTTCACAATGTCGACATACCATGAAACACGCCACTCATTAATAGTGAACAAATTTTGATCAGGAAAATGTTCATTAATTTCATCATCAGAAAAGAGAGATTTTTCATTTTCAAGCCTAGACAGACGATCAACAATTTGATTATCATCACCCTTTCTATCTACTATCTCAAAGTTAAATTCTTGTAAAAGAAGAATCCATCTTATCAGTATTTGTTTTGCATCCTTTCTTCTCATTAAATATTTAATAGCAGAATGGTCTCTATGCACCAAACATTTAGTTCCAATTAAATATGATCTGAATTTATCAAAAGCAAATACTATAGCTAATAACTTTTTTTCAATTGTGTTATATTAATTTAATTTTCATTAAGAGTTCTACTAGATTACTTTAAAAATTTTATCATGTTTTTGTCCTAAAACATCTCAAATAGCATAATCGCTTGCATCACACATTAATTCAAAGGGGTTTTCCCAATCTTTTGAAATCTTAACTGGTGCAGTGATTTATTTTTCTTTTAATAATTCAAAAGTTTTTAGGCAATCTTCATTAAAATTAAAAGTAACATCTTTTTCTAGTAACTGACATAGAGGCTTAGCATTTTTGAAAATTTTTAATATAACACCTGTAGAATCTAGCATGTTTCAAAAAACTCCTAATTACCCTAACATTTGTTGGGCGAGGTAAATTAGTGATCACTTGAATTTGTGCAGGGTCTACTTCTATACCTTGTTATGAAATTTTATGTCGCAAAACAATTCCTCCTACTACCATAAATTGACATTTTTCCTAATTAAGAACTAAATTTATTTCTTCATAGTGATTAAGAACTTTAGATGTGTGTTCTAAACATGATTCAAACAAAGTTCCAAACAATGAAAAATCATCCATAAACACTTCAATTCCTTTTTTAGTTAGATCACAAAAAAATTGTCATCATACATCTTTGAAATGTAGCAGGGGCATTACATAAAATAAAGGGCATTCTTCTAAAAGCAAAAGTACCATAATGACTACTAAATATTATTTTCTTTTGATCTTCAAGAGCAATTTGTATTTGGTGATACCCAATATATCCATCCAAAAGATAAAAGTATTTATACCCAGCTAGTCTATCCAACATATGATCCAGAAAGTGTAGTGGAAAATGATCTTTCCTTGTGGCAAAATTTAATTTTATATAATCATTGTATATTCGTCATCCTGTAACTTGTCTTGTTGGTATAAGTTTGTTCTTTTCATTAACAGTTACACTTACTCCTCCTTTATTAGGAACACAGTGAATAGGACTGACCCAAGCACTATCTGAAATAGAGTAGATAATTACAACATCTAACCACTTTAAGATTTATTTCTTAACTACTTCTTTCATTATAGAATTTAATCTCCTTTGAGGATTAACCCTGGGTTTATAGTTTTCTTCCATAAGAATCTGTGCATACAACTTGAAGGACTGATTCTATTAGTATCAACTATAGTCCATCCAAAGGCTTTTTTATATTTCTTCAAATTTTCAAGCAAACTCTCTTCTTCTTATGTAGTTAATTTTGAGGGAATTATTACAGACGAAGTTGAGGAATTACCCTAAAAAGGCATATTTTAAATGTTTAGGAAGTTCCTTCAATTCAAGTTTAGGATGTTTTTAAATTTATGTACTGAAAGATCTATCTTTATTTGTCATGTCTAAAACTTCAAAACTTTTTTGAATATAATTTAACACTTCCTCAATAAAATCTTCAGAATATTTTTTTTCCTCTTCTTGCTCATGTTCCATCTGTTTAATTTCATATTTCTCTTCATATGTTGCTTTAAAATGACATTCACTCAGATGTCTCATAACATCCATCCTGAGTCATTCATCATCTTTACCTTTTACAGGATATTTCATTGACTTTGAAATAATAAGTGTCACAGTTTGATCATTAACATGCATAGTTAATTCTTCTTTTTGCACATCTATCATTGCTCTTCGCGTGGCTAGGAAAGATCTCCCCAAAATAATTGCTATCTCTTTATCTTCCTCCATATCAAGCACAATAAAATCAATAAGAAAAATAAATTGATCCACAATGTCATCGAACGATATGCTAAATTCAGAGTTACAGTAGTAGGGGTTATTTCTCCTAATCCCAGTCTTTTAAATATACATAATGACATAAGGTTAATGCTTGCACCTAAATCGCATAAAGCTTTCCCGTAAATTTTTTTTCCAATTGCATATGAAATTGTGAAGCAACCAGGACCTTTAAGCTTTTCAAGAAGTTTCTTCTTAATTATTGCACTACATTCTTCACTAAGTGCAACAGTTTCATTATCTTCAAAATTCCTTTTAATGTTGAGAATATCCTTCATAAGCTTCACATAGCTTGGAATTTGTTCTAAGGCTTAAACAAATGGAATATTAATTGTAAGTTTCTTAAAACTCTCCAAGAATTTTGAAATTACTTATCCAACTTTTTTTGTTAAAGTCTCTTGAAAAAATGATGGTGGTGGCTTTTCTAATCAATTTTAGGTAGAGAAATAGGTCTTTCCAAACCTTTCTAAGTGTCCACTTATAGTTCTTCATTCTCTTATTTCTCTACTTCAATCTCTTTTTGAACTCTACCTTCTAACTCTCTTCCACTTCTCAGTTGAACAACTTTTACTTGATCTTTATTTTTATCTCTTGGATTTATCTCAATATTAATAGGAAGCGTTCCTTGGGATCTATTACTTAATGAATTGGTTGTTTGTCCCAATCTATTTTCAATATTTCAATTTGTAGCTCCTTGACTTTGTAATTGATTTCCCATTTGTAACACCACTTCTTCTATAGACAACTTCTTCTCCTTATATTGTGAAGCATTGTTAAAACCTAGAGGATAAGTAGGTATATAATTATTATTCCCTTGATTGTTCCAATTCTCCAATGTGTTTACATGATTGTTCCCCCATTGTTGATTATTACCACCTTGATTATTGTTATTCCAGTTAAAGTTTGGATGCTTCTTCCAACCTGCGTTATAATAATTGGAATATGGGTTATTAGGCTTGTTTATGACATTCAAAGTTTTTAAGGATATTTGAGAATCTATCATTTGACCTAATGAATTTTCTTCAATCATTGACATTGGTTGAGAAAAATTCATTCCAAATTGGACTATCTTCCTTGAAATTGCAACAATTTGATTCCCTAGCATTGCAAAAGCATCAAATCCATAAATACTGGCTAACTTTTTAGGATTTACCCTTTCAGAAGGCCATTGAAAATTATTTGTAGCCATTTCTTCAATTAAAGCATAAGCATCATTAAACTGTTCAGACATCAATGAACCACCAGCAACAGCATCGATGATAGATCTAAGAGATCCAACTATTCCATTATAAAAAGTTTGAACTATTAACCAATCTAGTATTGAATGATGAACACTTTCGTAAGAGATCTTTAAAACATTCCCATGCTTCATAAATAAATTCCCCTTCAAAATGACAAAAAGATGTAATATCATTTCTAAGCATAGGAGTATTTGATGGTGGAATATATTTAGGAAGAAATTTTTGTGATAAATCACCTCAAGTTTGGATAAATCCAGGTGCTAAAGCATGTAACTATATTTTGGCTTTATCCCTCAATGAAAAAGGAAAAAGTCTAAGTATAATAGCATCATCTGAAACACCATCATATTTAAATGTAATGAATAGTTCTAAAAAATTGGCAAGATGTAAATTGGGTTCTTCAGTTGATGCTCCCTAAAATGATTATTAGATATCATTTGGATAATAACAGGTTTAAGTTCAAATGATTTAGCAACTACTGCAGGATTTGAATACTACCATGAAATTCATCTACTCTAGGGTTAGCATAATCTCTTAAAGGTCTAAATTCTTGATGAATATCAGCATTTTGATTATTTTGATTTGCCATTTCTCGAATATTTTTTTCTTTTTCTGTATATTTAATATTTTTAATTTTTGTGATAGTTCTTTCTAATTTAAAATCATAAGGCACAAGTCCTTCAGAACTTGAACTACGCATACACTATTATAAAACACAATAAAATAAAATCACACAACAAAAACAACAACTTCCTAAAATAAATCTAACAAGTTTAAATAAGATTTTAAAAAGTAAAAATTAATTTTTCTCTTAAAAAATTTTCTTTATTTAATTTCATTCCTTGGAAACGGCGCCAAAACCTTGATCCATCGATATTTATGCTTACGATATATATATATATATATATATATATATATATATATATATATATATATATATATATATACATACATACATACATACATACATATATAGGCAAAAAAACATTGTATTAATCAAAAGGAAAGATTACATCTAAGATGGGGTATGTCCAAACAATCCCCATTAAGCAAATAAGACAAAAAAGGAGCAGGGAATATTTTGACAAGTAGTTGAGAGGTAGAGGCCTCATAGGCAAGATGGTGTGCTGGCTTGTTGCCTTCTCTAGGGATATGAGACCATATGACTTGCATAGAGGATGCAAGCTGGAGAATCATTTTTAGCCAATGGACTAGGTACCATGGGGGGAGGACTTCAGAAGAATTATATTTAATAGCTATAAGCAGTCCACTTCCACATGTAGGTTGTACAGATTTTGTGCTAAAGCTAATTTTAGCCCCCAAAAAATAGCTATTGTATCAGCTTCAAGAGCATTAAAAGCATCAATAGGAGCAACAAAATACCATAAACAATGGCCTCTGAAGTTTCTGCAAATCCCTCCAATACCAGCCCTGCTCAATGAATAACTTCCATCAGTGTTTAGTTTCAGCCAAGGTTGAGAAGGGGCCCTCCATAAAACCAGCTGAATAGAAGGGGCTGCTCCCTCCTGGTAAAAATAGCAGTAGATCCAAGCGATTTTTTAATAAAGGACTGACAGTTAATAACAATCTTGTGAGTACTGATTGGTAGGTTTTTGTGCATGGAAGCATTTACGCTGCCCAGATGAACCAAAAGATAATGAAAGGCATGTGCTTCTTAGGTTGATGTTACCAGGTAGCCTAGCAGGAAGAGGTTGGGCCAGCTAGACTGAAGACCTTCAAGCTGTTCACCAGCTAATACAATGAGACCACACTTGCCTGGATACCACACAATGCAAAAATAGATGGGTAAGGCTTTCTTCGAGTTGAATGACGGAGCTGACATCTGGATGGGCCTCTAATACCTTTGAGCTTTAGAATATCATCAGTAGGAAGGAATTTTCTGAATAGCCTCCAGTAGAAGAAGGACATAGAAGGGGTAATTTTGGCATTCCAAACACTGTTACCCCAATTAGTAGGTTGCCAATTGAAATGTGATTGATAATGGCCAGGCTTTGATGGGAACCATTTTTGGTAATAATGGTAGAAGGAACAGAAGGATTTATGGGGAGATCCTTAATACAATTGACAATATGAGGAGAGTTGATTTCACTTAGTTTGGATGGATCCCATTTACCATCAACCCAGCAATCTACCACAATGTTTATATCAGAGTTTGTTGGCTGGTAGTCTTTCAAAGAATGATTCCCCAACCAATTATAAATCCAAAAGTTGATATGGCCTTCACCCACATCACAGATGAATAAAGTTTCAGCAGCATCTTTAGCTTGAAGTAGTGCTTTCCAAATTCTGCAATCTCCCAATTTTGGTGTTGATCAAAGAAAAATATAACGATAATTTAGTATTAATTTTGCATTAAAATGACTGATATTGCACTTTAAAGGAAGGTATTTCCTTTGTTTGTTACAGGAATGAAAAATTATCAAAGAAATGCAAAAAGGAACAAATCTGGAGTAAAAGGGCAAAAAGGAAGAAATTTGAACTATCCCGCCGACGGCGAAATTTTCTAGAGAATTCAACCAATATTATATTGAAGCCCGCCGAAGACGAGATCGAGCCCGCCGACGGCGAAACAGTTAAGAATGCCACCTTCTAGAAGCCTGGCGACGGTGAGATCGAGCCCACCGATGGCGAGACAGTTAATTCTTCATAGATTCAACGAATCAGGACACATTTTGAAGAGGAGCCGAGGCAACCTTTGGAAAACTTCCTACATCTATAAATAGAAACGAAGAAGGGAGTCGAAGGGAGTAGAAGAGAGTCCACTAGAAGTCATTAGAGAGTCTATTGAGTGTTATAGTAGAGTTTATAGTGAGTTTAGAGTTTTTAAGTGTAAAAATTGAGTGTGAATTGTACGAAAATGAAGAGATAAAGGAACTTCAAGGAGTCTGCTGGGGGAGAAACTCGAGATAAGTTGTGTTTTTGTATTATTTTATATATGAAATTCAAGTGTTATTGTGTTTTTCCCATGAATTCTGAATAGTTATATTTTCTTTCTCCTTATTATGAAATTATGTGAAATGGAAAATTAAAATTAATGTGCCTATAAAATTAAATAAATTTTGATAATCTTTAACTTAGATCTTAATTTACTGTATTTGGCCAATTGAAATATTAAAATCTGTTGTTTGCAACTAAAAGTAAAGATTACATCCGAGATTTGGGGAGGTCAATAGGGAAATATTATTTATCGGGCGTAGAATTGGAGATTTTAGAGTGATAGGCTAAAATCCTCAATTTGGTCCTATCATTTGGGTGCTGAAGTGTAGATGTTAGCCATCAGGTGAGGGGAATGTGGGAGCTCCGAAGTGATAGCCGGTATCCTCCCAGCTTAGCCACAGATTAAGTAAACAAACATAGGATTAGTCAATGTTCTTTATGCCTGGACCAAAGGGTAAAGAATAGGTATGCTCCTATTTGACACAATACAATTAAATTAATTTGATTTATCCATTCACTTAATTCTCTTAACTAGGGGGAAGATACTTTTTTATATTACATTTTCATAATCAATAGTTGTAGTAGTAGTAGTAGTTGATAAATTTTAGTAAGATTCCATTTAATTTACGTATATTCGATAGAAATTAGTTGGTTCGTAATCTCAACTTCCCTGTGGGATTGATAACCAGGACTCCACTAGAGCCCTGTATTACTTGCACGATATGTATACTTACGTTGATAAAGGGTAGCTTAAATTATAATTATTTGCGCATATATTGAAAACTTAATTGCACCTACATGAAAAATTCTTATTAAGCTAACCATTGTCAAGTTTTTGGCGCCATTGCCCGAGAAGTAAAATAATTATTACTAGAGTAACAGACCATTTTTGTAGTTTCGATTGTGTATGCGTAAATTTGGACTACGAAAATCTAATACCATACGATTCAGAATTAGAACGCACTATAAGAAGAATTAGAAAATAGAAAAAAGAAATTATAAACATAAATCAAATGGCAAATAATCCAGTAAATGAAAATCAACCTAGACCTTTAAAAGACTACTCAAACCCTACATTAGATGAAATTCACTTAACCATCCAAAATCCTGATGTAGCGGATAATTCATTTGAGCTTAAACCTGCAATTATCAAGATGGTACAAAATAATCAATTTAATGGTTCACAAAATGAAGATCCTAACTTACATCTTGCCAATTTTTTAGAACTATGTGCCACATTTAAATATGATGGGGTATCTAACAATGCTGTTAAACTTAGACTTTTTCCTTTTTCGTTAAGGGATAAGGCTAAGATGTGGTTAAATTCGTTAGCACCTGGATCTATTAAAACTTGGGGAGAACTATCACAAAAATTTCAATCCAAATATGTTCCTCCATAAATAATTGCTAAACTTAGAAATGATATATCATCTTTTACTCAGTTTGATGGGGAATCAATATATGAAGCTTGGGAGAGATTTAAAGATCTTCTTATGAAATGCCCACACCATGCGTTACCAGATTGGTTAATTATTCAAACTTTCTATAATGGATTAGTAGGATCTCTTAGATTTATTATTGATCTTGCTCTGGAGGTTCTTTAATGTCTAAACCATTTGATGAGGCTTATTCATTAGTTGAAGAAATGGCTACCAATAATTTTTAATGGCCTGCTGAAAGGCTAAATCTAAAGAAAATAGCTAGTATCCATGATTCTGATGCAATATCTATGTTAGCTTCTCAGATTGCTGCTATATCTAAGAAATTAGATAACTATGGAATCAATTATTCTCCTATGATAGTAGAGGAGAATTCATCTGGGCAATTTGTTGATGTTCAACCTGCTTATGAAACTTTAAATGCTATTAATAATAGACCCAATAACCCATATTCAAATTATTATAATCCTGGTTGGAAGAATCATCCTAACTTTAATTGAAATAATAATTTTACTAATAAACAATGGGTAAACAATTCAAACCCAATAGGAAATTCATCTAATCAAGGAAATCCTAATTATAAAACTTCTTATCCACCTGGATTTAATAATAATTCTCAATATAAGGAAAATAAGTTATCTATGGAAGAAGCAATAATAAATATGGGTCAACAATTACGGAATCGAGGAAATCAATTACAAATTCGAGGAAATCGAGTTACAAATTCAAGGAACTGCTATTAAAAATATTGAAACTCAACTTGGGCATATAGCTACTGCGCTTAGTAATAGAACTTAAGGAACTTTTCCTAGTAATGTGGAAATTAATCCTAAAGACCAATGAAAAGAACAGATAAAAGCTATAGAGTTGCAAAGTGGAAAAAAGTTAGAAACAAAAATTCAGAAGGAAACAGAAAGTCAAAATGAGGAAGTGGAAATCAAAAAAGAAAAGATTCAACCAGATAAAAATTTAGAATATCCATTGATACCTATGAAAATTTCTGTAGAAAACCCACCACCATCATTTCCTCAACGACTAAAATAACATAAAAAAGTTAAGCAATTTGCTAAATTTCTTGAAATTTTGAAGAAATTAATAGTAAATATTTCGTTTGTAGAAGCATTAGAACAAATGCCCAATTATGTAAAATTTATGAAAGATATTTTAAATAAAAAAAGAAAATTCACAGATAATGAAACTGTTGCACTTAGCGAGAAGTGTAGTACAATTATTCAGAAAAAACTTCCTGAAAAACTAAAGGATCCTGGTAGTTTCACTATACCTTGTGCTATTGGTGAAAAGTTTATGGGAAAGCTTTATGTGATTTATGAGCCAGCATTAATCTTATGCCTCTATCAATTTTTAAAAGACTAGAATTGGGAGAAATTTCACCTACTTCAGTAATTCTTTAGTTAGCAAATCATTTAGTTACTTATCCTAAGGGAGTTATTGAAGATGTGTTAGTAAAAGTGGATAAATTTTTCTTCCTGGTAGATTTTATTGTTTTAGATATGGAAAAAGATAAAGAAATACCCATAATATTAGGAAGACCCTTTTTTAGCTACTGGAAAAGCTATGATTGATGTTCAGAAAGGAGAATTAACTATGAGAGTAAAAGATCAAAAAGTAACTTTTAATACTGCTAAATCAATGAAATATCCTGCTTTAGAAAAAAATGATGAATGTTTTTGAATGGAAATACTTGAACATTTGTAAAATGAACATTTTAAAGAATATTTTGAAGAAAAATTAGAAAAAAATATAGAATTAATTGAAGAATCAGATAATGAAGAATTAGAATATATACAATAAAGATTTGAATTGTTGGATAATACAAAAAATATTAAAAAGAATATAGTTCCGTCAATTATTAAACCTCCTGAACTTGAATTAAAAATTTTACCTAACTATTTGAAATATGCTTATTTAGGTAACTCTTCAACTTTACCAGTTATTATATCGGCAGAATTAAATGAATCACAAGAATAAAAACTTTTGGAAACATTAAAAAAATATAAGAAAACTTTTGGTTGGACTTTAGCAGATATAAAAGGAATTAGTCCTTCAATCCGTATGCATAGAATTATTTTAGATAATGAACATAAGCCGAAGTAGATCCTCGAAAGGAGATTAAACCCAATAATGAAAGATGTAGTCGAGAAAGAAATATTAAAATGGTTAGATAATGGTATTATATATCCTATTTCGGACAGTGCTTGGGTAAGCCCAATTCACTGTGTTCCTAAGAAAGGAGGAGTGACTGTAAATGCTAATGAAAATAATGATTTAATACCTATAAGACAAGTCATTGGTTGGCGTATATGTATTGACTATAGAAAATTAAATGCAGCCACCAGGAAAGATCACTTCCCATTACCATTTCTAGACCAAATGTTAGATAGATTAGCCGGACATAAATATTTTTGTTTTTTAGATGGATATACCGGTTATCATAAAATTCTTATTGCTCACGAAGATCGAGAAAAATACATTCACTAGTCCTTATGGAACTTTTGCTTTTCGCGGAATGCCTTTTGGATTATGTAAAGCACACACAACATTCCAAAGATGTATGATGTCCATATTCGATAAATTAATTGATGATGGAATGAAAGTATTTATGGATGATTTCTCGTATTTGGAACATCATTCGACGCATGCTTGAATCATCTTGAAAAAGTATTAGAGGTATGCGAGAAATCTAACTTAGTTCAAAATTGGGAGAAATGTCAATTTATGGTTGCGGGAGGAATTGTATTAGGACATAAAATTTCGGAAAATGGCATGGAAGTAGACCCTGCAAAAATTCAAGTTATAGCTAAATTACCACGTCCAACTACAGTGAGAGGGGTAAGAAGTTTTCTTAGACATGCTGGATTTTACAGACGTTACATGAAAGATTTTACAAAAATTACTAAATCTCTATGCCAACTTTTAGAAAAGGACAAGAAATTTAAATTCATAACAGAATGCTTAAATACTTTTGAATTAATAAAAGATAAATTAATCACAGCACCTATAATAGTTTCCCCTGATTGGGAGAAACCATTTGAACTTATGTGTGATACTAGTGATTATGCTATAGGAGCAGTTCTTGGATAAAGATATGATAAAATTTTCAAAGTTATACTACTTATGCTTAGTAAAACTCTTAATAATCTTTGAAATCGATTATACGATTCTGAGAAAAAGAGCTATTAGCGATTGTATATGCTTTTGATAAATTTAGGTCTTATCTAATTGGAACTAAATGTATTGTGCATACTGATCACTCTCTGCTATTAAATATTTAATGCAAAAGAAAGATTCCGAACCAAGATTAATTAGATGGATATTATTAATGCAAGAATTTGATTTTAAAATCAT
This sequence comes from Papilionanthe hookeriana x Papilionanthe teres, assembly GCA_022702705.1. Taxonomy (NCBI): domain Eukaryota; kingdom Viridiplantae; phylum Streptophyta; class Magnoliopsida; order Asparagales; family Orchidaceae; genus Papilionanthe; species Papilionanthe hookeriana x Papilionanthe teres. The sequence continues at coordinate 58,472,400 of CM040435.1, read as the reverse complement.
TAACAAAAGGAGCTGATAATCAAATTGCGGATCATTTGTCAAGACTAGAATATAATGAATTATACGACATTGATAATGAAATTACGAACTGATTTTCACGATGAACAACTTTATAATATAAATGAGTGGAAAATACCATGGTATGCTGATATAGTAAATTTTATTGTAAGTGATATTTTACCACCTATGTTAACTTTGCAACAATAGAAAAAGTTCATTCATAATGCAAAAGAATATTTTTAGGATGCACCATATTTATACAAACAATGTAAGGACCTTATTATCAGGAGATGTGTGCCTTATGAAGAGACTGAACTAATTATTCAGAAATGTCATGATTCTGAAATTGAAGGACATTTTGGGACTGATAAAACCACACATAAAATTTTATAGGCAGGATTCTATTGGCCTACACTTTTTAGAGATGTTTACAAATATATCAAAACTTGTGATAGATGTCAAAGATTAGACAATATATCTAAAAGAAATGAAATGCCCTTAAATTTTATGTTAGAAGTTGAAATCTTTGATGTTTGGGGATTAGACTTTATGGGAACTTTTTCTCCTTCATTCAGAAACTTATAAATATTAGTTGCAGTTGATTATGTTTCTAAATGGATTGAAGCACAAGCTTTACCTCGTTGTGATGCTAAAAGTGTTTCAAAATTTTTAATGAAAAATATTTTCTCTAGATATGGAATGCTAGAGTAATTATCATTGATGTAGGATCTCATTTTAGGAATAAATATATTCAGAGATTGGCAGAAAAGTTTAATATTATTTATGGAATTTCAACTGCTTATCATCCTCAGACCAGTGGTTTAGATGAAGTTTCTAATCGAGAGAATAAACGAATATTGGAAAAGACTGTAAACCCTAATAGATTAGATTGGTCTATAAGATTAGATACCCCATTATGGGCTTATAGGACTGCTTATAAAACTCCGATTGGAATGAATCCTTACAGACTAATTTTTTGAAAAACATGCCACTTACCAGTTGAATTAGAACATAAAGCGAGGGCGATTAAAGAATTTAATTATAATTTGAAAGACGCTGGTGAGAAGAGATTATTGCAGATGAATGAATTGGATGAATTAAGAAATGAATCTTATAATAATGATATAATTTATAAAGAGAAAATAAAATTATGGCATGATCGGAAGATTAACCAGAAAAGTTTCGAACCAGGACAAAAAGTTTTGTTATATAACACAAGGTTAAAATTATTTCCTGGAAAATTAAAATCTCGATTGTTAGGACCTTTCATTGTGACTCAAGTATATACATATTTAGTTATTGAAATTGAAGATCCAAAGACTGGGAATAGATTTAAAGTAAATGGACACAAATTAAAACCATATTATAAGGGTAAGAGACCAAATTATAAAGAGGTTTTAATGCTCAGTCAACCTAATTAACACCTTAAATAGGTCGGGCTGACGAGGTTAAACCAAGCGCTTTATGGCAGGCAACCCATAGTTATCTTTATTTTTATATGTTTTCTTACTTTTGTTAGATTTTTTTTATAACTTCTTTTACTCGTATAATAACCCATAGTCATAACAAATAGAGACCTTGCGAAAAAATTAGAAAACATTCGAACTAGAGCGAAACAAGACAAATTTTGCCTTGGTCGCCGACGGCGATATTACCCGATAAGAATTGGTTTGAGTAGTTATTGAGTCCAGCTGACGGCGAGATCGTTGCCCTCCGACGGCGAGATAGTTAAAAAAATGTGATAATGGGGTAGTTTGGCAGTTTTTAGCGGTTTTTAAAGGTATAACTCCTTTAAAACTCTTATAATCCGAATTCTAAGTGCTCTATCTTCCAAAAACGAAAACCCATTCCACTTAAACTAAAAATTATGGCATCCAATAGTCCTAAAATACCAAGATCTCGAGTCTACAATAGAAGAAAATTCATCAGTTGCAAGGCTGAGCGAATCTTCAACAAGGTAATGATGAAAAGCGATTAATCAAAGAGCGAGGATTCGTAAATAGAGGTTTGGAGAATTCTACGACGCCGATTGAAGAAATGATTATTCGACGACGTTGGGAAGTATTATGCTACACCTCCTCTGCAGTAGTCGTTCCAGTGGTCAAAGAATTCTATGCTAAATTACATGGAATCAACCAGGGAGTCGTCTATGTGCGAGGAAGATGGGTAACCTTTACTCCTTCTAGGACTAAAGAGTTATTTTCAATCGAAAATACACCCGTTTGTCATTATTCCAATTTTGTCCCAACGAGGAATAATATGAATGAAATTTATCAATACTTGACTGATGAGCCAGAAGATTAGGAAATGAGAGAACACGGGTATGTAAACTTTTCTGCATCACTTCTAAATCCTGTTTCTAAGCACTGGGACTTCTTCATTTCTTCAAAGTTGCTACCAACTATGCAAATTAGTAAAGTTAATCCTGAAGGTGCTATTCTGAATTACTGCATTCAAATGGGGATGCCTATTGATTTTGGTTCGATAAATGTGAACTCTACTTTAGGCCTGATTGTTAATCAAACAATTCATGAGCTTGGACATCCTTCTACAATCTTCGCACTATGCAGTTAATTCCAAGCCTGGGAAAAGGTACTTCTGCCCTGGAAACCTTTAGATCCTACTAATATGTTTCCTACATGGATAATGATAGCAATACTGAAGAAGTTGAGGATAGATCATCACAAAGTATTTCAACACTGAGGCCCTGGACTAATAAAACTGACATGATATTATGGAGACTCTCAGGAGTAGATAGAAAGTTGGAGAATGTGATGACATCGATCAATAACCTCTCGGATACGTACGATCATATTGATTGGAGGATAAAGGAGCAATTTGATCACTCTGGACACCTGGAAGCGAGTTTTATATGCCTTATGAGGAAGAAAGGTTGGATTGAAGAAGATTCTACTGAAAATTTCCTTTCAGGACATTCTACAATCTCTTTGTTCATTCACAATCCATGGGTGACATTAGAGAAGAGTTTAGTACTGATACTGACGAGTAAAGGACGTTCACTGTTATGTGTTATGTTTGTTTGTTTTGAATTTGTGTTTATGTGTGTTTACTTGTTTTAGGTATTTTGATCTCTGTATAGAGGAGATATTGCACTCTGTGTTTGTTTTGTTTCAGCGTTTTGTGTGTTGTGGTTTGGATTGCGACGCTGAATTATTGTAGGTTGAGAAAAATACCTTATTAGGTTGAATATTGTAATACATGGATTTTATATATATAAATGTGTGTTGATTGTGTTGAGTAAGTTTATTTAAGTTAAATAACATCCAATCATAGTCAAAATATGCTTAAAAAGATTAATCAGATGTTAACAAGGCTTGAAAATAAGTAAAAAATTCTGAAAGAAAATTTTTGAACTAACCCGCTGACGGCGCCCTCAATGCCGCCAACGGCGGCTTTTTACAGAAACTTTTGTGAATTAATTAAACTAGGCCACCGACGACGAGATTTTGCCCGCCGACGGCGAGGATCTAAAAAAAGTTATATTTTGACCAGTCAACCACACTATTCATCATCCCCAACCTCCTTAAACTTTGAAAAACCGACCTAGGGCTTGCTAGATCTTAGATTTGGAGTGATTTCAACACTTTTTCACTCCGGATCTTAACTTCCCTTGGTAAGAGATTCACTCCTATGCAAAAAATTTTGATTTTCACCATGAATTTCTTCCACATTGAGGATTTTTGGGAAAATTTGAAAATATGAAGAAGATCTATGAAAAAAATTCATGGAATGAGTTTTAGATTACACTACGTCGTATTAGGAAGCCATTAAAGTGTTATTTTAGAATTTCATTAAGATTTTCGCAATTTTGTTAGATCGAAAAATGGCTCCACGTCAGAAAAGAGGCCTCGAATTTGACGAAACTCGGTTCATTAGTACAAAAGTGCAGTCTAGATACAACTCTATCATAAAGGCAAAGACTTATATTCAGGATCGAGTATTTGAGAATCCAGGAGGAGAGATAGAAAAAGATAATTCAAGAGCGATACTGGGAGAATTTTTGTTACCAGACGAACAAAGCTGGAGTGGAGGTAGTCAAAGAATTTTTGCAAATCGACGCGTGTGAAGATGCACCGATTAAGGTTAGAAGATTTTTTGTGGAATTCAGCGCTGCAAGAATAAATGCTTATTACGAAGTGCAAGACCCTTATATCAATGAGAATGATACATTTGACACTATGAAAGGCCCGCTCTAAGAGGTGATCGACTTTCTCACTGACGGGAAAGGAGTTTGGAAAATGAAGCAGCGAGAACGGGTAAACTTCCCTCTTTCTATGATGAATGCAAAATCTAAGGCTTGGCACTGTTTTATCTGCTCTACTTTATTACCTACATACCATCATAGTGAAGTCTCTAGGGAAAGAGCTGTTCTGAATTTCTGTATTCAGAACAATATAAGTATCAATTTGGGTAACATCATTTATAGAAATATAGTAGCCATAGCCAGAAGTGAATCAGGAGGAGGATTAGGACATCCTGGATTAATTTATGCTCTGTGCCAATTATATGGGGTAGAAGCAAGAGATGATGAAGAATGGGTTTACCCTATGAAACCCATTACAAAATTAAATATTAAGACTTATGAATCCCATGAGGGATGGAGATCAGAAACCAGGAGTGCTGCCCCTTCCACTAGTAGAGATATACCCTCTACCAGTTATGATCCTCCTACTTCGATGTCACCTACCCTCACTGATCTGATGAATGAGCTTACTTTACAGAGAAGGATATTTGAAGAAAGATTTGACAGTATTGATCAAAGGATTAGAGGTTTGAAGCAGAGACATGATTATGACAGTTAGTATTTGCAGAGGCACTCTGATTTTGAAACTTCGTATTATGATGCTGAAAGCCGCTAGAGAAGCTGGGAGCTTGAAGTGATATTTCCTGAGTACCCTCTATATACCCGTTATCAGCTTAACCCACCACCATCAAACCAGGGAGATGAAGATGTAGTTTGGGATTTTGACATTTGATTAGATTCTGTGTTGTGATGTTTTATATGGATGTTTGTGTTATGTTAGTCTTTTTGATTTAGTATTGTAGTTTCATTATGGTTGTTTACTTTTGTGTATTTTGATGTGGATGTTGGTTATTATGGTTAGATTTGTGAGAGCTTTCTTTATTCTTCAGTTGATAAATGTAACTATGATTAATAGAAACTCTGTGCTTATTGTGTAATGTTTAATCCTATGTTTAGTATAAAAGTAATAGTATTAGTATTGTATGTGTATCTCGAAAGTTTCTTTACCTAACATATTCTCTAATTATAGATGTGCCTAGAGAAATTTAGCAGTACAGGTAAAATGAAGAGAAAAGGCGAAGATCCTGCAAAAATTTCAATGGAACACTGGAAGAACTAAGGTATGGGATAATTTAAAGTATTTTTCTTTCACCCTGCATGAATAGATAGAAAAATTTAAGTTTGGGGGAGGAAAGAAAAACTAACTTAACTATTGCATATTCTCAATTAAATATTTTTAAAAAACTTATTATAAAAATGACTTCATGTAGTGAGTTTAATTCAATTAACTAGAATTCATTTATTTAAGTGCTATAGAAAGTTTTAAGAAATATTTTTAGCAATTAATTTATTTGATAGATTAAGATATTTTGTTTAAGAGATTAAGATTATAGTTAACTATTTATAGTAAATAAAACTATATTTTTGAGATAATAAAAATCATAGGCATTTAGTTGAGAAATAAAGAAGTGGAACTCAATGACGTGAAAACTATGAGGTATATATAGAGCAAAGAAATGTTTTAGAAATTTCAAATTTAAAGCGAGAAAAGTAAAGTTCAAAATCATTAACAGACTATCCAGATATAGTAATCCTCACTTAAGAAAAGAAAAGAAAAAGAAGAAAAAGGATTGAAAAGCAATCCCTGAAAAGAAAGAAAAATATTTAGGATTGAAAATCAATCCAAAAGAAAAGAAAAAGTAAGTGAGGATAAGCTTGAGGATATGCCTTATCAAAAATTGGCTTCACTTGGATCGATCTAAAGGGTAAAATTTTATTACATTTCCGAACTTATATATATATATATATATATATATATATATATATATATATATATATATATATATATATATGAATTAGTCTTTTGCTAATTGTATTTTCAAGAATTTCTTATCATATAAATATTCTGAGTAATTTAATATTGCAATATGTAGTCATTCTTGAAATAAATAAAAGACTAAAATTTTTACACTTGATAATTAGATTGTCTTAAATCTATCAAACTAAGTTAATCACTTGAAAAATCTTTCTAACAAACTTTACTATAATCCTTATTTAAGTAGATTCATAGTATTTTTTTTGAATTAAAATGTTACTACATGAAACCATTACTTTTATGTAGTACAAGGATTACTTGAGAACAAGTAATAGTTAAGTTTGGGAGATTTTGATCAAAGTAAAATATAATGATAATTTAGTATTGATTTTGCATTAAAATGACTGATATTGTACTTTAAAGGAAGGTATTTTATTTGTTTGTTGCAAGAATGAAAAATTGTCGAAGAAATGCAAAAATGAACAAATTTGGAGCAAAAAGGGCAAAACGGGAAGAAATTTGAACTATCCCGCCGACGGGACGGCGAGAAATAGCCCGTCGACAGCGAGATTTTCCATAGAATTTAGCCAATATTATATAGAAGCCCGCCGACGGCGAAACAGTTAATAATGCCCTGCTTCTAGAAGCCCACCGACAGTGAGATCGAGCCCGCTGACGGCGAGACAGTTAATTCTTCACAGATTCATCGAATCAGGACGCATTTTGAAGAGGAGATGAGGCAACCTTTGGAAAACTTCCTACATCTACAAATAAAGACGAAGAAGGGAGTCGAAGAGAGTAGAAGAGAGTCCACTAGAAGTCATTAGAGAGTCTATTGAGTGTTATAGTAGAGTTTTATAGTGAGTTTAGAGTTTTTAAGAGTAAAAATTGAGTGTGAATTGTACGAAAAGGAAGAGACAAAGGAACTTCGAGGAGTACGCTGGGGAGAAACTCGAGATAAGTTGTGATTTTGTATTATTATATATATATATATATAATTCAAGTTTTATTGTGTTCTTCCCATGCATTACGAGTAGTTATTTTCTTTCTCCTTGTTATGAAATTATGTGAAATTGAAAATTAAAATTAATGTGCCTATAAAATTAAATAAATTGTGATAATTTTTAACTTAGATCTTAATTTACTATCAATTTGACCGATTGAAATGTTAAAATCTGTTGTTTGCAACTAAAAGTAAAGATTACATCCGAGATTTGGGGAGGTCAAAGTCCTTGAAAGGAGGGTGCAAATAAATAGGGAAATATTATTTATCGGGCGTAGAATTGGAGATTTTAGAGTGACAGGCTAAAATCCTCAATTTTGTCTTATCATTTGGGTGCTAAAGTGTAGATGTTAGCCATCAGGTGAGGGGAATGTAGGAGCTCCGAAGTGACAGCCGGTATCCTCCCAGCCTAGCCGCAGATTAAGTGAACAAACATAGGATTAGTCAATATTCTTTATGCCTGGACCAAAGGGTAAATAATAGGTATGCTCCTATTTGGCACAATACAATTAAATTAATTTGATTTATCCATTCACTTAATTCTCTTAACTAGGGGAAAAATACTTTTTTATATTACATTTTTATAATCAATAGTAGTAGTAGTAGTAGTTGATAAATTTTAGTAAGATTCCGTTTAATTTACGTATATTCGATAGAAATTAGTTGGTTCGTAATCTCAACTTCCCTGTGAGATCGATAATCAGGACTCCACTAGAGCCCTGTATTACTTGCACGATACGTATACTTGTGTTGATAAAGGGTAGCTTAAATTATAATTATTTGCGCATATATTGAAAACTTAATTGCACCTACACTAAAACTTCTTCTTAAGCTAACCACGGTTAGGTGTCACAAGAGAAGGATGAGAGTGGCGACAGTATTTGCCTTTCATAAACCAAGCCCATAAAGAACTTTGTTTTCTGAATCTAACCCATTGTTTACAATAAAATATATGGCTCATATGAGATAAATTTTTGTAACCCAGCCCACCACTATTATGAGGGTGACAGATTTTGTTCCAAGAAGTCCAGTGATGTTGTTTGTGTTGACTAGCCCATAGAAACTTGTTGAAAGAGACTTCTAGCATTCTTTGGGTACTCTTTTTTAATTTAATCATTTTTAGGATATAAAGGGGGTATGTAGAGAGAACATATTTTAAGAGGGTCAATCTACCACCATTAGACAGAAAAAAAATAGAATGTTGGCGGCTGCTCTGCTAGGGTTCCGACTTTGGCTCCCCTCTCCTTGATGATGGCTGCCTGGTTGGTCTACTGTTGTGTTAAGTGGATAGTTTCTTCTTCTACTCCTCTAGCCTTCCTCTCTGGTGGTTTTCTTCTGGCTTGGTTGCTTTCCAGGTTCTCATTTTTTGAATTTCAATTTGGCGGGTTACTGTTCCATTTGAGTTAGTATGGAGTGTAACCCTCCCTTGAAGGGGGGGGAGTCTCATATGCTTCGGTTGTGGCTTTTTCTAATTCCCAATCTTTTGGTAAGGGGGTGTTTCCCCAATGCTTTCATGATGCGGCTAATGGTGTGACTAATTCGGCTAGCCAATTTATCAAGCCTATCAGCAAGAAAAATGGGAAGCCTGCGATCTTTTTCACTGAAGATGAAATTAACACTTTGGCAGATAGGTTTAAGTTCACCTTAGTAGGAAAGTTTCAGTTTGGCCATCCTAAAATGGAACTCATTAGATAGGTTTTTGAGAATCTTAAACTTATTGGCTCTTGGAAAGTAGGACTCTTTGATGGAAGGCATGTCATTATTCAGTTAAGATTGGAAGAAGACTATTCTAGAGTAATCTCAATGAAAGCCATTACAATTGATGGCAAGATCATGAAGTTGTTGAAATGGTCACCTGAGTTTGATCCATATCTTGAACTACCCACTGCTCCTATCTGGTTTAAGCTGCCTGAACTTCAATTGCAATTCTATGAGAAGCACACACTTTATAATATTGGACTGGAATTAGGTAAACCCCTGCTAGTTGATGATCCCACCATTGAGGTAACCAGACCTTCAAAAGCAAGAATTCTAATAGAAAGAGATGTCACACTTCCTGAAGTGAATGAAATGTGGTTGGGAACTGCTCATAATGGATACTGGCAACCAGCTATTATGGAAAGGAGGCCTTACTACTTTGTACACTGCTAAATGTTTGGCCATTCCATGGATAGATGCTATAGGTTAAAGCCTGAATTGAGAAGAAATCATACAGCTGCTGCTCCTGTTACAGTATCAGATCCAATCATCCCTCTTGCTTCCCATGACCTTGGTATTCAGATTGATCCATTCCCTATTGCTTGTGCTGATCCTGTTGTTCCTTCTGGTCCTGTTCAAAATGTTAATATTTTGGACTCTCCACCCTTTGAGCTTCCCCACTCTGAACCTCCTGCATCTGCTGTTGAACCTAATATTGTGTGCCCATCATCTGAACGTGCCAATGTTGTTGAGCCTCATATTGAATGCCCCCATTTGAACTACCATTGATTCTACACCATTACCCACTTTGGATCCTGATCACCCAAATCACCCTCCTTTGTTACCTTCCTAACCTCCGCCTCTACCTATTCTCCCACCAATTACTTCTTATCCTCCTCCTATTGTGTTACCATCTTCTCCTAACACTGACCCAGTGAATTTTAAGAAAGTTTCTAATGACTTTGTTGAGGGCTGGACTATTCACTACTCTAAAAAGAAAAAGAAGCCTTTGGAGCTTAGAAATACGTCTTCTGAGAACATTATTCAACATCCTTCTGTTTCTATAGATCAACATGTTTCTTCCATTCCCAGAATCACTAGGAGTGGAAAAAATGCCCCCAATGATTAGGTTGTTATGTTGGAACATTAGGGGAGCTGCTGCCCTTGGCTCCCTTAATAGATTGGTGAATGCGAATAGGATTCACGGATTTTGGGCCTTTGCACTTCTTGAACCCTTGGTTCAACATAACACCAAAAGAATCACCAAAAAATTTTCTCAGTTTAATTTTGTAGCTAATTATTCCAACAAAATATGGTTTTTTAGTGGAAAAGAAATGGAGATCACTGTTTTATTGGATCATCCCCAACTCCTTCATATGCACTTCTGTATTGAGCAGGTGGCTGGTATGGCCACATTTATTTATGCTGGTTGTAATCAAGATGATAGAGAGGAATTGTGGAGTACACTACATCAAATCAGTGGAAACATGTCTGATATGTGGTTGGTAGGTGGGGATTTTAACTGTATAGACAATCCTAGTGAAAACAAAGGAGGGAGGGTTCTAGACATTAGTAAAATGGCAACTTTTTCTAACAATATATCTGATGCTAATCTTTTTGATTTGGGTTATCAAGGCTCTGATTCTAAACAGCAGAGAGGCAAGATCTGGGAAAGACTAGATAGCTTTCTGGCTAGCCAAACCTGTATTAATTTCTTTACCTCCACCACTATTACCCATCTTCCCAAGGCAGGTTCAGATCACTCCCCCTACTGATTAAGTTGTCTATTCATGACACTAATTACAAAACTAAATTCAGATACCTAAATGTCTGGGCTACGCATTCTTCATTCCTTTAAGTTGCTCAATCTTCTTGGCAAGAACCACTGCCCAATCAAGTAGATAATCATATTATTTAGCTGAAAATGTTACAAAAGAGACTAGCCAAGAAGCTGCATGAATGGAATTGGCAGGTATTTGGCAACCTTCATTTTAAAGTTAAATTAGCTGAGTTTTTAGTGAATAAATTAGAGCAGGAGAATATTAAGGGGAGAATTGATGATAATGAGTTAGTGGAGGCAAACCAACAAATCCTAAATGCAATTGAGATAGAAGAACAATTGTTGAAGCAAAAAGCTGCCTGTCAGTGGTTTCTTCAAGGGGATAGAAATTCTAAGTATTACCATGCTATCATCTATTTTAAGAGGAAATTAAATGCAGTCTCAAGAATCAGATAGGAAGGGGGAGGTTGGTTGACAGAAAACTAGGCCATTGCCAACTCTGCTGTTTAGTTTTTCCATCAGCTTTTCAATCATGGGCTTCCAATCTGTCAGTTGAAGCACTCTGAGATTCTTCCCAAATTGAATCCCAATTTTGATAGTTCTACTCTATCTGCTCCCCATGAGGAAGATGAAATCAAATAGGCCATTTTTTCATTGGATCCATCAAAAACTGCTGGACCTGATGGCTACACTTCTGACTTCTATCAAAATTCTTGGGAGTTTATCAAGAAAGATCTCTCCTTGGCTATCCAAAGCTTCTTACTTGGCACTGAATTACCAAAATACTTTATAGCTACCACTATAATACTTATCCCTAAGGAGAATACCAAAGCTACTTGGAAGGATTTCAGACCAATCAGCTTAACGACTGTTTTCTCCAAAATTATCAGCAAAATATTGGTTTCCAGATTGCGGCCTACTGTTGGAAGCCTTAATCTCGGTTAACTAATCCGCATTTGTGCAACGAAGAAGCATAATAGATAATGTTTTATTGGCACGGGAATTGTTCTTGGAGATTGATAGACCTTGCAGAGGGACTAATCTCGTCATCAAGTTGGATATTGCCAAAGCTTATGATACCATCAATTGGGATTTTGTTCTTTAGATCCTTAAAGCCAGGAACTTCCCCGATGATTTTTGCTATTTAATTAAGAGATGGCTCTATAATTCTTACTACAGCATCCTTGTTAATGGTGAAATTCATGGGTTTTTCACTGCATCCAGAGGTATTAAGCAAGGTGATCCACTTTACCCTTATATATTCATATTAGCTTTTGATTATTTGTCCAGGCTGATTAACCAATCCCAGCAGAAATTACCATACCTGAGATACCTGCACAGATCCAATTGCAATGTTTCTCACCTGGCATATGCAGATGATGTCATTTTGTTTACCAATGGGAGGAAAGCTGCAGTTAAGATGGTTATGGGTATCCTGGATTATTTCCATCAAGCTTCAGGTCTATCCTTCAACAGATCCAAATGTCAGTTCCTGCCTTGCAACAAAATACCCTCTACTCAGATAAAAGGGATCGAAGATTTTCTTGGCTTCTCTACCTCTTCATACCATCTCGAGTATTTAGGTGTCTCCTCAATCGAGGGTAGGAGAAAGCAAGTTCACTATGATGAGGTGGTGAAGAACATGACAGCCGATATATATATATATATATATATATATATATATATATATATATATATATATATTGGGAAAGGAGCTACTTTAGGCTCCCTACATGTTGATTGAAAAGGGTGAAGTTACAAAATATCCCAGAATGGGAAACAAACATAACTCGGTACGACTCCACACGAAAAGGAAAATTACCTAAACTAAGTTGTAAAGATAAACCTATCCCAAAAATGTGTGCCCAATAACCATAAAATCCAAAGAAAATAGAAAAAGTAATGACTACTGGTAAGACACTCCCCAAGGAGTAAGGGGCTGATTGTAGGAGATGCAAAAACCAACATGAAGCCAGATAGAGATCTGCATGTAGGAGAAAAGCTGAAAGCCTAGCTGTCGACCAATGCGAAGTAAGGAGCACGAAGCTTATCGGTTTCCAAAACCAGTTTCAGTTGGGGAGGGGGGTCAGCAGAGACAGCAATTTGTTGAGTTGAGTTACCATTTCATGCGAGTCAGTTGGCAGGCCTGTTACCTTCCTTGTAAATGAATTGATACCTGATATCATAATGTTGGGAGATTGCTTTAATGTTGTTGATCCAATAAATATGGTGCCAACTTGGGTGATGAATGTTCTGCATTGATTTTAATAGAAGCTCTGAATCGGTTTCCACAATAAGAGAATGCCATTGGAAAGAAAGGGCAAGCTATAAAGCCACAGCTAGCAGCAAATTCGGTTTTAAGTACATCTTGTGCCACGATAGGAGTTTGGAAATAACAAAGGCAATTTCCATGGTGATTTACGAAGACTCCCCCACAACCGGCACCCCCATCGGAGAAGGAACCATCGGTGTTAATTTTGATGAAAGGGTAAGGTGGAGTTTTCCGATAGACGATCGGGATTTTATATCTTCTGGGGAGATTAGATACAGGAGAGTGAAGTATGGTGGGGAACTTTTTCAGCTGTATTAGTTTAGTGAGGTAGGAGTGGCAGTTCCCCACAATAGTAGAGACATTGCTGGTTCTATCCTTATACTTAATACTGTTTCTATGCATCCATATAAACCATGCAATGATCAAAGGAACATCTCCCACTTTGGTCTTTTGCCAGGACAACCAACGGTTGTGAAACTCATACCATTCCGGGAGTAGTGTATTAATGTTAAAGAGATTTGTGACACCTGCCACACCTCCTGAGAGAAACTTCAGGTGAAAAATAGGTGCTGCAAGGATTCTTCATTGGTCCCACAGAGATAACATTTAGAAGTCCCCCTGAGTCCCTTGAGCTTAAGAATATCATCAGTAGGCAGTAGCTTATGGAACAGTCTCCAGGCAAAGAAAGACATAGATGGAGTAAGGTACTTGTTCCAGATTTTTCTACCCCATCTACAATGTGGCCACTCATTGATCTTAAGATAGATATGTTTGGTGAGGCTATGCAAACCACCACTGCACCAGACAATTTTATCCTCCTTGGTTCTGTCAAAAGGGAGGGAAGAAATTTGTTGAGCATAAACAGCAGTAACTAACTCCTGCAGCTTGATAGTAGACCAATGTATATTTTCCCAGCAGACAGCCACAACTAAATATTGTTTTCCAATGTTGGGGAGTGCTTGTTTCATATGAGGGGGACACCAGTTATCATACCAGAACTGAACCTGGCCATTGCCCAGCTCCCAGTAGTATAAAGATTCAGCTAATTCTCTATTAAGTAGCAAATGTTTCCTGATCTTAGAAATTCTGGTTTAAGTTGAGCCATAGTGGGGTGACTATCCTTGCAATATTTCCCTTTCATATAAACGGCCCATAAAGAGCTTTGTTGTCTAAATTGTACCCCGAGTTTGCGAAATTTACTTTACTGCCGGTTGAAGGAGACCCTTGAATCCCAGCCCCCCGGCTTGATAGGCTTGACAAGCTTGTGACATGACACCCGGTGGATGCGCACTCCTACTGCACGGCCATAGAAATCGATTGAAAATTCTCTCTAGTTGGGTTCTTGAACTCTTCTTCATACGAGTCATTTGAAGAACATAGTTTGGAAAAGTTGTAAGGATGGTATGGAGTAGGGTAATTACGCCTTCATAAGATAGATAAGAAGTGGTCCGGTTTGAGAGCTGATTTTTCACTTTCCCTATAATTTCCTCGAATTGGTACTGTTTGACTATCCCTTTGATGAGTTGCACCCCTAAGTATTTCATTGGGAGAGTAGCTTTAGTGAAACCAGTAAAATGGAGAATCCAGTGTGAGACAGTAGCAGTAGTGTGCTTAGGGAATAATAATTCACATTTTTCTTTACTGAATTGGAGGTCAGAAACTTTACGAAAGTGGTTAAGGCGGTGAATAACTTTCTTAACGGCAATCTTGGAGGCCCTTGAAAAGATCATGATGTCATCGGCATAAAGAAGATGGGAGATAACTACATTAGATTTGTGATGGTATACGGTATAGTGTAGAGGAGAGACCCAGATTATCCAAAATCCTGGATAAATAATCCATCACTATGATGAATATGGAAGGGGATTGGGGATCACCTTGTTTCGACCCCTACAGTGGCTTGAAAACCTCCCCGACAACGACCATTGATTAGAATGGAGTGGTGGTTGAACTTCAGCCATTTCTTGATAAGTAAATAGAACTCCACAGAAAAACCCCTAGTGTGAAGAACCTGGAGGATGAAATTCCAATCCAATGTGTGTGTGTGTGTGTGTGTGTGTGTGTGTGTGTGTGTATATATATATGTATGATGGCGGCTGGTAAGGATTTTGCTCTGCTAGGGTTTCGGCCATGACCCCGCCGGCGGCTAAGTCTCAGGTGGGATCTCAGGTGGGTTCTCAGTCTTGGTTCCTCCCACTTTGGCCTTTTGTGAAGTTTAGTTTTGTGATTTGGTCACTTTTCTGGCTATTTGAGTCTTCCCGGGCTCTTCCTTTTCAAAATTTTACTGTTCCATTGCTTGCTTGCTGAGCTCCACATTCTGCTTGTTCTTACTGCAAGGCTCTCTTTGTTCTTTGTGGTCTTTTCTGTTTCACTTTTCGGTTTGTCCCACAGTTTCTTCTCCTGCCTCCTAGCTGGTGGGGGTTTCCACGGCCAGGCTTCCCACATGGCTTGTCCGATTGATTTGGAAACCAACTTAAGGCTGGGCTAAAGCCACTTATCTTTGGAGTGGTTGGCAATGCCCCTTCGACATCGACCCCTCTAAACTCATTTTCCCCAAAAACCTTCATGAGGCTGCTGCGGGAAGATCTCTGCCCATTCATTCACCCACTTGAAGTAAAAGATGGGCTGCCTGCTTGTGATTTTCAACGATGAAGAAGCGTCGGCTTTGGATGAGGAGGTGAAACTTTCTCGATTGGCGAATTCATCTTTGGGACACCCCAAGATGGAAATTGTCAGAAATTTCTTTGCATCCCTTAACTTTAAGGGCAATTGGAAAATTGGACTTTTAGATGGGAGACATTTGCTAATTAATTTCACTAATGAAGAGGACTATGCACTCTTGTTTGCTAAACAAGTTGTTAACATAGGCTGGGGTGGAAATGAAAATCATCGAGTGGACCCCGAACTTTGATCCCGGCAAAGACCCACCCATTGTCCCTATTTGGTTCAAATTGCCAAATCTTCCCTATAGGTACTTCGACCAAACAACACTATTCCAAATTGGTAGATCTCTTGGCACACCCCTAAGACTTGATGCTTTGAAACCTTAAATAAGGCTAAACACTGTAGCGGCTAGAATCCGAGTTGAGAGGGACATTACCTTGCTATGGTCCACAAGATGCTGGATTGGTTACGCCGGTGAGGGACGATGGTAAGAAGTCATTATGCAACAAAAGCCTTACTACGCTCTCATTGTAAAATGTTTGGGCATACCAATGAGAAATGTTTTAGACTCCACCCTCCTAGCGAGAAAAGTACGAACAACGGTAAAACTACGAGTTGAAACTTCCTCGCATGAAGCTGTTGTTGCTCATCGGGATGCGGGGGCCTCCGAGTTCTGTCGAATTTCTTCCGGCTTACGGGGGACCAGTGGTATTTCCCCTCCACAAGCTCCTATTCATCTTGCTACTCCTATTACTGGTGTTGGTAATGCCCTCCTTAGATCGGCCCCTTCCCCTTACCGGTTTATGAATCGGCTTCCCCTACTGCTGCCGGTCCACGGCGGGTGTAGAAAGGAGGAATTGGAAGTCGGAATGATCACACCCACTCCATCAGGCGAGCGACTAGCCGGCCCACGGGTCCCCACTCGAGTTGAAGTTAATCGGATGCAATCGATTTGGAAGGCAAATGGCTCGCACGGATCTCCGAAACGAGAAAAAAGGCTCTTTACGAAGTTCAAGTGGGTACTCCTCTTTACGTGGGGAAGCTGGTGCAGCAATTCTTTAACTAGGGGTAGATCTAGATCTAGATCTCAGTCTTCCCTCACCCCTTTACCTAATCTATGATTAGTTTTCTAATTTGGAACATTAGGGGTATTGCTAATCCCCTAACTTTCAAAAGGCTTTTGTATCTTAACAAAAAATATAAATTTTGGTGCATTTCTATTTTGGAACCACTAGTTCACGAGTGTCCACGAGAAGATTATCGGCAAATTACATGGATTCTCTCATTATGCTAATTGCAACAACAAAATTTGGGTTTTACTGCAGAAAAGAGGTTTCCTAGACTGTTCTCATTGACAACGAGACAATTTATTCACTCTTCTTTTCGGATTAATGGGAGACATGGCACTTGCTGACCTTTGTACATGGTGGTACATGATAGAGTGACAAAAAATTGTTATGGGACCGGCTTCATGAGATCGGTTTACGGTTGCATTCACCTTGGTTAGTTGGAGGTGATTTCAACGGCATTGGGTCTACTGTGAGAAGAAAGGAGGTAGACCTCCCGAAGCTTCCTGATATGACTATGTTCGATGATAATATCATTGCTGCCAATCTCTTTGACATTGGCTTTAGAGGATACGAGTTCACTTGGAAGAGGGTAAAATGCGGGAGAGACTTGACGGGGTCTGGTGAATAATGATTGGCTCACAAGTTGGCTTCGGACATATGTTACTCATCTAAACTTCTCCGGATCGATCACGGGCCCCTCCTCATCTCCATAACCTCTCCTAGGTTGCTCCAATACTCCCCCTCCTTTTAGATATTTAAATGTTTGGTCCACCTATGAGGGTTTTCATAATGTGGTAAAGGCTCGTTGGATTTGTGAGGACCGGCTGATCCCTTAATTAAGCTAAGTATCTTTGCGAGAAAAATTTAAGCAAAGCACTTAGAAAATGGAGCTGGACTTATTTGGGATTTCTTCTTCTTTGTTAATGAAGGCGAGAGGAATTTGTCTAGAGTGGAAGACTTGCTTTGTTGAAGCTGGACTTGAATACGAAGATATGTTCTACTACTGCATGGCTGAATCTCCTCGCTTGCTGCGAGAAGTTGGATCAGTATCTTAAACAGAAAGCTGCATTTAACCATTTTCTTCATGGGGACAGAAATACTCAATTTTATCAGGCCTGTATCAAATATAGAAGAAAATGCAACACCATTCACTCCATTTTGTCCTCAGATGGGAGAATGCTCATTGATGATAATGAGATTGGGCTGGATCTTTGTCTCATACTTTGAAAAGCTCCTCGATCACAACCCCTTGTGCAAGAAACCCATTGATGATTCTATGTTCCAGAGAAGTACCATTACACCGGTAATTTACACCTCAGCGACATACCCTCGGCTCGGGAGATCGGATGGCTCTAAATTCAGATTGACCCATCTAAAGCTGAGGCCCAGGATGGTTACTTCTGTGACTTCTACAAGAAGGAGTGGAATCTAGTGGGGGAGGATGTTATTCTTCTTGTCAAGCTTCTTCAAGGACAATCCCTGCCTAGCTATTTACGTGCTTCTAGCATGGTGCGATTCAAAAAGCTCTACCTTGCATAGATGGGAACACTTTAGACCCATTAGCCTCACTTCGTGATTAGCAAAATAATCGGCAAAGTCATGGTGGGAAGACTCCAACCTCATTTGGATAACATTATCGGCTGAATCAATGCTGCCTTTGTCGAAGGCGGATTAATTACGATAATGTTCTGCGCTGCACAAGAACTCCTTTTGGATTTAAACAGAGTCCGTAGGGAGGCAACCTGATTTATAAACTTGACATACAAAAAGCATATGATACTATAAATTGGGATTTTATCATTGAAGTATTGATTGCTAGAGGATTTAATCACCACTTCGCAACTTTATCTCGAGGTGGCTCCACTCCAATGAACATTCCATCCTAATTAATGGATTCTGCTAGAGGCAAGTTCAAAGCCACTAGAGATTTACAGCAAGGTGACCCCTTATCTCCTTTATCTTCATCCTTGCGATGGACTATTTCTCCAAGATGGTTGACCATGAGTTCTTGAACAAACCTTATGCAAGGTTCCATCACGGATCCAACATCTCCATTACCCACTTGATTTATGCTGATGATATCATGCTTGTTTTCCGAGTGCTCATGAAAGCAGCTATTAAGAAGGTTAAAACATGTTTGGATTCCTTTCAACAACAATCGGGTATGATGTTCAATGCGATAAGTGTCGGTTGATTTTCTCAAACTTGACAACTAGCCCGAGTCAAGCCTTGGATGTTGAACTACCTGGCTTCAAATGTGTTTCTCCTCTGCTGAAATACCTTGGTGCTTTCCTCACTATGGGCGAGAACCAAACGAGATACAATTTGATGATATCATAGCCAAGATTAACTCACGACTTAGCGATTTGGACCATCTCCTTTTTATCTAATGGTGGTAGGATCACCCTTCTCGAAGTATCACGACCACTTTCCCTTCATACTTACTCCGAATGGTCACTATGAAGAAAAGTATCCAACTACGGATGGAGAGGGCATTTAACGGGTTTCTTTGGTGCGAGTCACGATAAGCAACCACCTTGGACCTCTTGGCAAGCTGTTGCTAAACCAAGCTGCTGCAGGTGGCACAGGACCGAAAGGTCTCCCACACATCCGACAAGTCGACTTCGTAAACTGCGGGTACATTTCGGGGCCCAAACCTCTTTATGGGCTAAGTTCATGATGGGGAAATACTTCGGATCTTCTCACCCCTCCAGGTGGAAAGAAAATTGGGGGATTCTAGAACACGGGTCAAACTTCTCGATGTTAGAAAGGCAGCTGAGGACTTATATATACTGGAATTTGGGAAGGGAGAAATCAACTTCGTGTGGATAATTGATGTCCCGAAGAATGGCTGGTTGCTAGAAGCCCACATCTTGATCATTCTTCTAAAGTTTCGAATTCGGGAGGAGCACTGACTGGTCTCTTCCCACCTCAAAGCCATTCTCCAAGACTATTCGAGCTTCTCCGATCTCTACTTATCAAATTTACTAGAAGCGTTCACGACTCTATCTGCGGGCCCCATTATCAACATCGAGCATTTCTAAAGTCTTCTATAACACCACTATACCGGTGGACTCCTGTGCCTTGGCATCTAGTTGTATGGAATCAATTTACGTCCCCATCCATGGCCTTCCTTTGTTGGAGAACTCTCCACAGATTAATTCCCACTGATGACATTCTAAAGCTCAAAGGGCTTAGAGGCCCTTCCAAGTGTGTTTTATGTAATTCTCAGGAAGAATCCATCCCCCACTTGTATTTCAACTGCTCTTTTTCCGAGTTCGGTTTGGCATCGGTTATACGATAGCGAGCGGATTAAGAATTGTCATTGGGAAGAATTCAATAATATCTGGTTAGAGGGGATTAGCCGGCATATTTAAACTATCCATCTCATTGTCATCTGGTTTGTGGATGGCCGGGAACAATGCCAAATTTAATGGTATTGCTGCCTCTTCTACCAAAGTGGCCAAAAGCTGCAAAGCTTATCTACACTGAAATCATCACGTCACAAAGGCTTCACCAACACTGTTAAACATTGATTTACATACTACCTCTACTCCGCCCTTGAGGTCTTATTGGTGAGTTGGCTTCCCCCATTAGACCAACTATTAAAATTAACAACGATGGCGAGGTTCTCGAATGGGAGAGCTAGTGTTGGGGGCATTTTCGAAACCACTATGGTCATTTGTCTTCTTTATTTCTATGCTCTTGTACTAGCTTTGGATGCCTTTGGAAGCTGAATACATTGCGGTCCTTTATGCCACGTAGCTAGCACAATCATTCATTTGGTCTAACCTCTGGATTGAAGTTGATTCCACTGCTCTTGTTCATAATTTACATCTGGAGTGTGGTTCTTCTTGGAGGCACAACTACTGGATCCACCAGGTTCAACAGCTCTCATCCCCTCAGACTACCTTCTCTGTAATTTTTAGGGAAGGAAACAAAGTTGCCCACTGGCTGGCAAGTAAGGGTGCTTCCTCTCGGCGAGGTGAGGGTATCCACTACTCCGACTTATGAGTTAAACCTGCTCATTCTTGGGGACAATCTGAGCCTCCCCGACTTAGGCCGGGAGGAAATAATTTAGCATGGTTGGTATTTTGGCCTTCGTTTTTCTCCTGGTTGTAGTTCTCTAGGTGGTTGGATGTTGGTACTCTCCTACGATCGGCCCATTACTCCTTGGGGAGTGTCATTGGATTAAGTGTTTATTGGGCACATTTTTCTGGGATAGGTTTATTTTACACTTAGGTTAGTTATTTTTCCCTCTTGGTGTGATGTTGTATTGAGTCATGTTTGTTCCCATTTGGGATACTTTGTAACTTCACTCCTTTAAATCAACATGTAGGGAGCCTATGTAGCTCCTTTCCCTATATATATATATATATATATATATATATATATATATATATATATATATATATATATATATATATAAAGGAAGGAGCAACATATGGCTCCTTACATGTTACTAAAGGCAAAAGATACAAAAAAGAAGGGAGTGGGTCCCCACCTAATCAACAAAAAAAACATAAGTATACCTATGGGGTTCCTCATCCACAATACAAGTCCACCAAAAAAAACAGAAGAAAGAAAAGTGAGCCAAAACTAAAGAATGAAAACCAGATATGTGTCACAGACCAAATCCTCTTTACTAAATTCAGTTTCTGTTAGAGCTGAGGCAGATAAAGTTCAAAAAGATGACCTGCACTGCCTCCATAAGCTAAAAAACTATTCCATGCTGTGGTTTATTAATTCTGAGATAGGGAAAAGGCATCTGATCACCAGTAAGTAGGAAGGAGAGGGGGGGGGGGGAGGGGGTGAGTTAGAAATCTCTTTGGTATAAGTAGACCTGGCTTCCCTAGCTAACCAGTTAGCTGGAAAGTTTCTCTCTTTGTATATGAACTGAAAATGGTAGTTGCAGTTTCTCTTGAAGTCTGATATTTTATCTATCCATTGTTGGAGATTCCAAGGGAGGGAGTCAGCTTCAACTAAAGATTGAAGCAGATTAGAAGAATCCACCTCGACAATCGGGGAGGACCATTGAAAGTGTGCGGCTACCTTGAAAGCCCGATAGGCTACAATGAATTCCGCCTCGAGGGCATCCACGGCAATAATAGATATACGGAAGAAAATTAAGCATTTACCACTATAGTTCCTGAAAACACCCCCACCCGGCTCACAGAGGAGAAATTGCCATCGGTATTTACCTTGATATAGGGGTAGACAAGGTTTTTCCACTCCACAAAGGTGATGGTAGGAAGCACCCTCCCAACAGCTGGAGGGAGAGAGTAGAAATTAGGATATCCATTCCAATTGATTAACTTGGCAATGTAAGAGAGACTATTTCTAGCCACTCTCTTGGTACAAGGGGTATCATCATTAAAGGTGGAGTTGTTCCTGCTCATCCATATAAACCAGGCAATAATATATGGGACTTCCCCTAATTTTGCTTCCTGCCACTCTATCCAGCAAGTAGAGAGTCTCATCCAGGAGAGACAAATAAGATTCATCTTGAAGAACATAGTGCGGTAAGCCCAAACTTGTTGAGAGAAAGGACATTCAAAGAAAAGATGGGTAGAGGATTCCTCACTCTTCATACACAATACGCGACAGAAGGTCCCCTCAAACCTTTTAACTTGAGAAGATCATCGGTGGGAAGAACAGTGTGGAGCGGTTTCCAGCAAAAAAATGACATGGAGGGAGTTAGATATTTATTCCATATGACGATGTCCCTAGGAGAAGCTGCCATTTGGAACAACTTGGAGTAAATGGCTTTAGATAGGCTTTGGGATTTATAAGGCTGCCCAGTCGATCTTGTCGAGTCTGAATGGATGCAGAGGTATTGTAGCCACAAGCTTAGCAAAATTTGGTTGGAGAAGTGAATTGAGCATGGGAAGAGACCATTCTCCATTGATCCAGCAGTCAGCAACTTTCAGCTGGGGGGCTTTAGTGACATTAGGGGTCGGCGGGAGCCGATCCTCGGGGCACCATCTGTCCGACCAAAAGAGATCGACCAAAACCCGGCTCCCATGGGAACACATTACAAGCCGGGGTCTTGCCTTAAGCATGTTGGACCAAACTCTAGAATTCTCCGAGTTTACGGAGACCAAGGCAGGTGAATGTCTCTACAATACTTACCCTTCGAGAATTTTGCCCAAAGTGAATTCGAGATTGAAACTGATCCACGACTTACGAGTGGTTAATGCGAGAGATGCTGTTTCGGACTTTTAACACCAATACCCCCGGCCGAATAGGTTTGGAAACCTTTTGCCAAGAAGTCCAATGTATTTGCTTCCTATTCCACGACCACAAAATACGTTAAAAATTCTTTCCATACTGCAGCTAAGTAGATTTAGTCATAGCTATCATCTGGAGGGTGTAAGGTGGGAAGGTAGTGAGAATGCTTTTAAGGAGAGTGATACTCCCTCCACTTGATAAGAAGGTATATATATATATATATATATATATATATATATATATATATATATATATATATATATATATATATATATATATATATATATATATATATATATATTCCAAAAGACTTGCCTAAAAGGCAAGTAATATATTAAAAATTTTAAACATTACAATTCTCTTCTTACAAAAGGAAGACCCAAACTATCCCCATGTATCACGACTCCCAGGGGAGGTGGGTGGGTGACCCCTACATTAATAACATCTTTACTATATCCACGGGAAGCCGACCAATGTGCGGGGGAATTTCCCTCTCTAGGTATGTAAGAGAAGTTCACAGCCATGTGTTCTGTCAAATTACTCATTCTATTCAACCATCTCCTAATATACCAAGGAGCATGCTCGGAATGTTGAAGGAAGTTGATACAATTACAAGAGTCAAATTCCACCATAATAAACTCCACCTCACATAAACTAGCAATCCTGATAGCCCAAAATATGGCAATCATCTCAGCCTCCAAAGCATCACAAGCATCAGTAGGTGAATGAAAGAACAGTAAGCATTGCCCAAGAGCATTTCTGAATATGCCCCCTATCCCAGCCCGCAGATTGGAAAAGCTTCCATCAGTGTTCACCTTAATCCAACTAGCAGTAGGAGGGGATCAGCCAAATACCAAAGGCTGTGAGCAAGAAGTTAACCCCGCATAGCCCCCCTGACATATGTCCCTGAACTTATGATATTTAATGAGTTTCTGAATATAGACCAAACAATGTGTAGCAATCAGTAAGGCTGAGGGGGAGCATTTCTCAAATTTTACCTTGTTTCTACACATCCAAATGAACCAAGCCACCACACAAGGAACCACTATGAGACCAACCTCATTCCAGTCCACCCAGCACTGCCTAAGATCCAGCCAGCTTACATTCAGTGTGTCAATACTGAGCCTGTTGATGAGGTTCTTCCACACTTCCTGAGAAAATGAACAACTGAAAAATAGGTGGGACCAGGATTCCTCGACTGCTGGCACGAAGAGCAACAGGAAGGCCCTCTAATTCCCTTTAACTTAAGTATATCATCCGTGGGTAACAACATGTGTCTTGCTCTCCAACAAAAGAAAGACATTGATGGGGACAGAAACTTACTCCATAGCTCAGTCCCCCAAAGAATCGGATCCCAGGAATGAAACTTTTGATAGATAAATGCAGATAGCTTTTGGGAATGCTTTTTTATAGTGACCAGCTTATCTCTCTGCCCTGGATGAAAAGTTGTCAATATAACCTGTTGCATCTGGACAAATGTTAAAATATTGCTCAGAATTCTGCAGTTCCACTGGTTTTCAGACTAGAACTCATTAACATAGCTGTTAGTAGGGACATTATTCTGTGGAGAAGAGAGTTTCTCCCCTCCCCAAGCCAAATTATCTAGCCGAAGTGTAATCGGCCATCTCCTAACTCCCAAATGAAAATTTGCTCAGCTTGATCCTTAATTTTTTGCATTGCTCTCCAAAGCCTTGAGTCCCCCAATTTGGGTAACACCATAGAAGGATGGTCATAGTTGCAGTACTTGCCATGCATAAAGAGAGCCTAAAGAGTATCATTTGCTCTGAATCTAACCCACAGCTTGCATAGATTGATGAAACTCATATGTTCAAAACTTTTAAAACCCAATCCCCCAGCCTATAGGGGTTTACGGTTACTTGAGGCGACGAAGAGTACGTTTATGTTGTCCAGCCCACAAGAATTTGTTGAAAATTCTTCCAATAAGTACTTGGGTGCTCCTTTTCATGGTGAACATTTGTAAGGCATAAGAGGGGAGTGCAGATAAAATGCTTTTTAGTAAGGTTAACCTTCCACCATTAGATAGATAAGAATTGGACCAACAAGAAATCTGTAACTTTATCTTGTCTATAACTTCCTGAAATTGTGTTTGCTTAGCTCTTCCCTTAGTCAGATGAACCCCAAGATAATTGATAGGAAGAACGACGAGAATGAAACCCGGTGTAAGCGGCAATCCAGTTTTTCAGCAAAAGGCTAACATTCTTGCTAGGAAAAAAATGACATTTCTGTAAATTGAGTTCCAGCCCAGATACTTCCTTGAAGTGCTCAAGAGTCTTATGCAATGTCTTCACAGCAGCCTTAGAAGCCTTAAAGAAAATTATTATGTCATCTGCATAGGATAAGTGACTGATAATAATATTGGATCTGTGGTGATAAGCTAACTTGGGTGCTTGAGTAAAGGCTAGATCTAGAATTCTAGATAGATATTCAAAAGCAAAGATAAAAATGGTAGGGGAAAGAGGGTCCCCTTGCCTGATACCTCTTGATGCACAAAAGAACCTGTGGCATCTTCCATTAACCATAACAGAATGGACATTGTTACTTAACCACCTTTTGATGAGCTGAATAAAGTTGGGCTGGAAACATCTTGCAATTAAAGTATTTAGAATAAAATCCCAACTATTTGTATCATAAGCCTTCTTAATGTCAAGCTTGAATATGAAATTATTACCTCTACACTTCTTATCTAAATCCAATAATAATTCTTGTGCCAGCAGAATATTATCAGAAATATTTCTCCCTTTCACAAATGCGGCTCGATTAGTTTTTACCGGCTTGTTCGAGTGTGGTTGTAATCTAGCCATAATAATTCTACTCAGAATTTTAGACATAACAGAGGTAAGGCTAATAGATCTAAAATCACCCCAATTTTGCCTCAGTTTATTTTTGGGGATCAACACAATAGTGGAAGATGAAAAGTACTTTGGGGGGTCCATACCCTGAAAAAAGGCTTGCACAACCTTAAGTACATCCTTGCCAATGATAGACCAGCTAGCCTTGTAGAAAGTGGAAGAGAAGCCATCAAGACCTGCAGCTTTTGCACCATCAATAGATTCTAATGCATTTTTGATTTCAGTTTCATCAGGAGTGTCAGTAAGATTCAGATTCTGAACATATAATAGATTTTCCTGAAAGAGGCTGTTATGAATGTGGGTGGCACTTACAGGAACACAGGAGAATAATTTGGTGAAGTGGTTAACAGCATCCATAGCAATATCATCAGCATTAGTTAGATTAATCCCTGCATCATTAGTAATGGAGAGAATCATGTTACATTTTCTTTTGAAGTTTATGTAAGCATGATAGTAACTAGTATTTATGTCACCATCAATAAATTTGGCAATAGCGACCTTACATCTATAAAATTCCTCACGACATTTGATCTATGCTAGTAAATGTTCATTTGCAAAGTACAAAGCCTCTTCATTACATTCCCCATTAATAAACCCGAGCTTACGGTAGCTACGAAGCTTCGACCTTCTTAATGTTCTCCTGGATATTACCAAAAACTGTCCAGTTCCAACTTATAAGTGCTTGGCAACTTGTTTATGTAAGGCCCAAAGATTTCCCCAAGGTGTACTTCCCATTAATGGAACCCATACCTTCTTCAGTTCATCTAGAAAATCTGGGTGATGGGTCCACATATTTTGAAATCTGAACATGCCACCATAACTATAATCAGAATTCTTGATGGAGATGAGCAAGGGTCTATGATCAGATCCAACCATAGGTAGATGAGTAACCAAAGAATATGGGAATTTCTGGAGCCAAATAGAATTGACCAGTATTCTATCAAGTCTTTCCCAAGTCTTACCTCTTCTCTATGTGAAGGAGGGGCCAGTGAAACCCAAATAAAAAGTTCGGCATACTGCAATGAATTGATTAAACCTAGCCAAAGATGACTGGCTAGGAACAGCACCACCTTTCTTCTCAGTAACAGAAGCTAAGCAATTGAAATCTCCCCCAACAGTCCAAAATGAATTAATACTTTGTTTGATAGTCACCAATGCATTCGATAAGACATGTTGATGAGCAGGAATATAACTAGCATAAATGAAGTAACAAATCCCATCTGATCCCCAATGTACACTTGTAAGTGCATAAACTGATAATGATCCACCAGAATAGACCATTGCATATCTCTTCTAGTGAAAACCCAAATATTGTTACTCAAATTAATAAAACATTGGAAGTTAGGAAACTTCTTAATGATGTTATTTATATTCTTATTAACCATGGGTTCAAGCAGGGCAAAGCACCATAGTTTATAAAATTTAACCAGATACTTAATTCTACTCACGGAAGAAGGGTGAGCAGCCCCCCTACATTCCAACACATAAAGTTGATCATAAAGATTGATTTTCCCCTTCCCCTCAGTCCTAGGGGCGGAAGAGGAGCTTTCGGGAGGATCTCCTAAATTCTGGGATTCCAATAACCCTTGTAATTCAGTTTTACTTTTCTTCTTTTTGCTGTTCTTCTGAGTCTGCCATCCAGTTTGCATTTCATCTACCACCACCTGGATCTTCCCCCCTGACAGGTCCATTCTGCACCCCATTGGGATGGGAACAACTTCAGGTTCAGGTTCAGAAATGGCATGAGGAGTAGTTACAGTTGTAGCCTCCAACTCACTGTCTTCTGCAATATTCTTGCCTCCCTCATCATCTGGGGGGTCCAGATTCAATACCTCCTTAGGTAAAGGCTCCAAATTAAAGGCTACCTGTACTTCATTTGAGGTAGTAGCTGTTTCCTGATTCACAGCCTTACCTGCCCCAGCATTTTTCTTTCTCATTGGTGGATGTAGCCTGTAACAATTCTCCCTCACATGGCCAAAAATTCTGCAATGCTGGCAATAATGAGGTTTAAATTCCAGTTCGACCTCCTGCCAGAACCCTTCTTCAGGTACATCTTCATCAGTTCTAACCCACACTTTCTGTATGTCTGGGAGTGTGATATCCCTTTCTACCAGAGACTGCGGCGCAGTAGGCCTAGCTAAATCAAATGTATGTGTATCAGTCTTTAATGGAGTTCCCAAGACTTGACTTATATTATAAAGAGTATTTTGGTCATATAATTGAATTGGAAGGTTAGGAAATTTGAACCACATAGGGATTATTGGTGGCTCCTTTAAAGGATCAAAGTCTGGTGTCCATTTTAACAGTTTCATAAATGTACCAGCAATCAAAATGGACTGCTTGCCAAAAATCCTGGCATAGTTCTCCTCATTTAAAAGTTTAATAAGCAAGTGCCTTCCATCCAGCAAGCCAAGTTTCCAGTTTCAAGTTAAATTTAAATCCTCAAAGCATTTCCTGACATTGGGAGTTCTTCCCCTAACTTCCTTTTGTAACACCATCAAAGCCAGCATCTTGCTTAGCAAAACTGCCATCTGTATTAATCTTTTTCCATCCAGGAGGAGGTGTAAGCCAGGAAACTAAGGTTACTGAAGGTTTACTGGTAGTAGAGCTAGAATTTATTGGAGGAAGCCAATTTTTGCAAACATTTGGAAACCTTTGATATCTGATAATTTTCTGCAGATAGGCAATGTAGTTAGCAGTTACCTGAGATAGTGAGGGTGGATTCCATCAAATCTGATAACATTTCTATGCATCCAGATAAACTATGCAACACAGCAAGGAATGGGATGAATACCAACAGAATGCCACTCCTTTCAAGATGTCTTAAAATGGAGCCAACTGACCAGAACAGTGTCTCTGTGAAGTAATTTAATAAATTGGGACCAAGCTGTTTGTACCCAAGTACAGGTGAAGAAAAGGTGATTTGTTGTCTCCTCCTCTTGACAGCATAAGGAGCATTTGGATGGCCCTCTTAACCCTTTTAAATTAATTAGATCATCATTAGGAATTATTTTGTACCATATTTTCCAGCAAAAAAATGACATGGAAGGAGAGAGGAATCTTCACAAGATGGCTTCACCCCATTTCAACTCCTAAAATTGGAAAGTGGTATTAAAGATAAAGGAAGATAGCTTCTGAAAAGGTTTTTGCCTGGTGATCACTCTATCCTTAGGGGTATTGGTCTTACTGGTCTTTAATACCATTTCAACTTGATGATCAGTAGAATGGTGTTAAGAAGTTGGACATTCCAGTTGGAATCTACCCAACAGTCTTTAACCATTAACTAATTGTTATAATTATCAGATATAGGATTCAATCTCTCCCCATTATGAACCCAACAATCCAGCCAGAAATTAACTTGCCCTTCCCCCAGCTCCCATATAAAAAGCTTTTCAGCATGGTCTCTACAATTCAAAAGGCTAGTCCAGGTTCTTGAGTCCCCCATCTTCTTTGTCACTAGGAGGGGGTGACTATCTTTGTAATATTTACCCTTGATGAATCTGGCCCATAAAGAATCCTGAGCCTTGAATCTAATTCATAGCTTGCATAGGTTGATTTGGCTTAGTTGCTGAAAAGATTTAAAACCCAGCCCACCTGCACATGTGGGTTTGCACAGCTTCCACCAATTCATCTAGTGAATTTTATTTCTCTGTCCAGCCCAAAGGAATTTGTTAAAAATTCTGCTAATTCTAAGTTGAGTAGCCTTCTTAATATTGGACATACGCAACATATAAGTGCAGGAAGGCGAGTGAGAATGCTTCTTAGCAAAGTTATACGACCAACATTAGATAGAAAGGAAGAGGTCCAGCAGTTAATCTGTGAGGTAATTTTGTCCACCAATCATTGAATTAGGTTTGTTTTACCCCAACTTTAAGTAACTGAACCACCAAATAATTAAAGGGGAGAGAACCAAGGCTGAAACCCGTGTAATCTTTGATTAATTTCTTAATGTTGGCTGGACTGTTGGAGCTGAAAAGGATCTGACATTTCTTTTTATTCAATTGCATACCAGAGAAGACCTTAAAATCTTGTAGACATTTGTAAACAGCTTTGACAGCTAATTTGTGGCTTTAGTGAAAATGACTACATCATCAACATAAGATAAGTGGGAGATATTAATATTGGACTTGTGACTGTATGTTAGGTGTGGGTGGTGCTGATATAAGTGGTTTAGATTCCTGAACAAGTAGTTAAAAGCTAAAATAAAAATATATGGTGACAAAGGATCACCTTGTTTGATTCCCCTAGATGCATGAAGGAAACCTTGTGAAGTCCCATTTAAAAGAATGGAATGAGCATTATTGTTTAACCATCTATTAATAAGGGGGATGAAGGTGTTAGAAAAGCCCCTAATTTTCAAAACATATAAAATGAAATCCCATTTAATGTTGTCATAAGCTTTTTTTAGATCTAGTTTGAAGATGATGTTATTTCCTCTACTTTTCCTGTCCAAGTCAAGCAGCAGTTCTTGGGTAAGCAGAATATTATCGCTAATGTATCTACCCTTCACAAAAGTAGCTTGGGTATCCCTAATGAGAAGGTGGAGATGAGGTTACAACCTAGACACAATAACTTTACTGATGATTTTTGAGAGAACAGTAGTGAGAATTATGGGTCTGTAATCCTCCCAAGTCTACCTTGTGCTGGTTTTGGGAATCAAGGTAATAGAAGAAGCAGAAAAGTATCTTGGGGGGATCCTTGCCTCTGAAGAAGCTTTGCACAGCTCAGCAAACATCAGACCCAACAATGGGCCAGGATTTTTTATAAAATTCCGTTGTGTAGCCATCAAGCCCAACAACCTTATTCACACTAATAGATTTTAGTGCACACCATATTTCTTCATCAGAAGGTGGCTTGACAATATCCCATTCTTTGACCTGATCCCTATAGTCATTAAACAGATTAGCTTGAAGCTGGAAGTGTCTATCAGTTTCCTTAGAAAAAATTTTCTGAAAATAATTAATAGCTTCCTTAGCAATATCTTCAGCTTTGTATACTTTGAGGCCCCTACCATTTTTTATAGATAACACCATGTTGCACTTCCTCTTATAATTGATACATGCATGGAAGTATTTAGAATTTCTGTCCCCCTCAATGAATTTAGTACCAGCTAGTTTTTGCTTCAGGAAGGCTTCATAATAATTGGTAGCTGAAAGAAGTTCTTCATTAGCAGCAAAAAGCTATTGGTCAGTAATCAAACCCTGCAAATAATGAGATTCTTTCTGCTGTGTATTCTTCTCAGCCAAGTTAACTTAATTGATCACATTGCCAAAGCTGTCCCAGTTCCAATGCTTTAGATGAGAGCCCAGTTTCTTTTGAAGTCCCTAAAGGTTGATCCAAGGGTCAATAGAAGAACAACTTTGCCATGCCATGGAGACCTGATTGCAGAAGTCAGGATGTTGGAGCCACATGTTCTGAAATCTGAAGGAGGATACCCTTGGTAAAAAAGAATCAGAAATTGTGATCAACAAGGGCCTGTGGTCAGAGCCAGACATGGTTAAATGTGAAACAGTGGTGTTAAGATAGGTTTGTAACCAGGCAGTGTTGGCAAGGAACCTATCAAGCCTTTCCCAGAGTGAGCCCCTCCTCCGCGTGAAAGGGGGTCTAATGAATCCCAAATCAAAAATACCTGCATCCTGGATAGCTTCAGCAAAATTGGCCATAGAACTGGCAAGAGGAGTTATTCCACCCCTTTTTTCAGAAGGTGATAGAAGATAGTTGAAATCCCCCCTCCCCCCACAATCCAGAGGGAAGGAGTTTGCTGGCTCAAAGCAATAAGGGTCCTCCATAGCAGATTTTGTTGCTGAATTAAGCTGCTAGCATAAATGAAAGTTGCAAAACCAGACTTATCATCAATTATAAATTGTAAATGAATGAATTGAGGGTCATCAACTATCACATTGTAAATCAATTCATTTCTAATCAAGAGCCAAATTTTATTGTTAATATTAGAAAAGAACTGAAATTGAGGGAATCTGTTAGAGATTTTTTGAGGTATTTAGATACCAAATGTTCTAAAATAGCCACACACCAAATTCTATGAGTTATCACCAAATATTTTAATCTGTGAAGAGAGGCAGGGTGAGCTACCCCTCTCACATTCCAACATAGAAAATTAATCATTTGAGGAAGCCAACCCTTTCCCCCTAGTCTTGGGGAGTGGAAATTGACTTAGAGTTTCAAAAGAAGGCCCCATATGAAGTTGCTGGTCATCCATCAGATTCTTCAGCTCTATTAAACCCTTCTTTTTCCTTTTAGATTTTTAAGTAAGCCAACTTTCTTCAATATCATTCTTCAGTGGTGGTTCCTGAGAACCAACTGCTCTAGGAGACTTCACCAATTTAGCAATTAAAGGGGATCTGTCATCCTCTTTATTTTCAAGAGGGGTAGTTGGATCAGAAAAAAAACATTCCTGGCTTCAACCTTAGAAGGAGAGGAGGGGTTAGGGAGGCCAACATTCAAATTGGGGGTCTGAAGTGGGGAGGGAAGGGAGGTTTCAAAAAAATGGGAGGGAGGAGAATTCACCAGAGTGGTGTTAAGGGCTGAGGCCAAATGAGGAGGGGGGAGATAAAAGTGGGAAGAGGAACAGTGGAGACTGGGTGGTTCAGGGAAGAATGATTAGGGGGGGGTTCATCTCAAAGCCAGCTACCCCAAGGGGGGGGGATTTGGGTGGTCTTCTAGTGGGTGGGTGCACTCTATGCTTTGCTTAAGGGTGTGTCCAAACATCCTACAATGAGTGCAATAGTAGGGTGTACGTTCCTGATCACTTCCTGCCATAAAGCTTCATTCTGAGATCCAATCCATAGCCTGTGTATGGAGGTGAGAGTGACATCTCTGTCAACATGTACCCTTGCAGCAGCTGGTCTTGCTTTGTTCTTTGTTGGAGCACCTAACTTGAGTGGGGTGCCCAAGGCTTTGCCTATGTTAAAGAGAGCATTCTGGTTATAAAATCTAATTAGGAACTCAGGGAATTTGAACCAGATAGGAATAATAGGAGGCTCTTTCCTGGGGTCAAAATCTGGGGTCCATTTCAAGAACTTCATTTCTGATCCAGCAATGGTAATGGATTGCTTAGCAAAGAGCCTAGCATAATCTTCTTCAGTGGTCAATTGGATCAATAAGTGTCTGCCATCAAGCAGTCCAAGCTGCCAAGTACCAAGAAATTGAAATGATTCAAAGTACTTTCTAACTGATTCCATCTTTTGGTGACCCAATGCAAACTTCCCAATGAGGGTGAATTTAACTTCATCATTAAGTTGGGAGAGCTCTTGGTCAGTAAAGACCATAGCTGGTTCACCATCCTTGAGCCCAATGAGGTGAACAAAAGGGCAGGTTGCCCGAAAAACTGCAGCATCATGAAGGAATTGGGGGAACACAAGGGAATTTGAGGAAGAGACCACAGATTTGTTGCTACCTACCACACCAGCTTAAGTGGCCTTAGTCCATTAGATGTTAGTATCCAAGTCAATGAGGTGAGCCATCAGCACTAAGATACCACACAATGGAATAGTAACAGCGAAAAATAAATCAAAACTTCATAGCCCAGGAAGAACCGCAACAGTGTCCTTGAAGCTAATATGAAACTAGGAAGAATATAAGAATTTTTTAGGCTCTAGATATCCAAAGAAGTTCCAGCAAAACACTAGGAGCCAAACCAATGGAACAGTAGAATTTGAAAATCAAGGAGCCCGGGAAGGGCCAACCTGACGAGAGTGTAAGAAGCACCACCACCAGTAACTTACCCACAAAAGAGAACACCTCCTTCCAGACAAGCTGCCATAGCAAGGGCCGCCATCAGGAATCGCCCACTACAATGGACTCACTATGACACCCTGCAGAAACTAACCAGTGGGCAGGACCATTTCCCTTCCTTAGAGTGTGCAAAAATCAGGTCTGAGAAGAGTTGCACCACACACCCATTCTGTTGATCCATCTACTGACATACCAAGGTGGTTGTTCCAGGCCCTATAAAATTCTAATGCATGTCATAGAATCAGATTCCACCAAAAGCTTTCCAAAATTACAACTATAGGTAATGAATAATGCCTAATATATGGCAATGAACTCAGCTTCCAACACATCCAAGGCTACAGCATGTGAAGAGAAATAAAGCATACATTTCCCCTAATGGTTTCTGAAAATTCCACCAAAACCAGCATCCCCTCGGCAGAAACTTCCATTAGTATTTACTTTCAACCAAGAAGAAGGTGGAGGTGTCCCACCAAATGAGTGTGAAAGCTCTACCATGAAGAGCTGACACTGGCCTCTAACCTTTGAAAAAATTAGTGACCTTTTGGTGCTGGACAAGCTTATGGAAGTATGAAATGCAATTGGTGGTCACAGTCTATACCAAAGGGGGTTTTCCATCATCCTTTGCTTGATTTCTGCACATCCAGATGAACCATGCAACAGTACATGGTAAAAATAAAAGGTTCATTGCATGCCAATCTTCCCAACAATTAAAGAAAGAGTGTCAGCTCAAAGTGATAGTATCTGAGGTCAACTTGGACAAAATATTGACCCAAATCTTCTTAGAAGTAGACCAGTTGAAAAACAGGTGCTCCAAAGATTCTTCAGCACTGTGACATAAAGGACAGCATGAAGGACCTCTAAAGCTTTTTAATTTTAGAATATCATCAGTAGGGAGAAGCATATGCCAAAGTCTCCAACAAAAGAATGCCATAGATGGGGCCATCAGTCTGCCTTAAATTACCTTGCCCCACTCAACCGACTGCCAATGGAAGAGTTGAGTATAAATGAAAGTGGACAGCTTCTGAGAGGAACCATGTTTTGGGATAATTCTGTCCCTTTGCCTAGGTGAGAAAAATGCGTGCTTGACAGACTGGACCTGCTCACTGGATAAAATGGTATTAATTAGTCTGCACTTCCATTAATTATCTACCCAAAAGTCATTGACTAGGTTGTTATAATTGGGACTTTCTGTGAGAGCAGGTCAAATTCTCCCCAGTCCACACCCACTTATCCAACCAAAAATTAATATGGCCATCCTCCAGCTCCCAAATGAATAAATCTTCAGCTTGATTTCTAGTCTGCACCTAACTGTGCCACAACCTCGAATTCCCCAACTTTGAAGAGGCAAGTGATGGGTGTATGTTCTTGCAATATTTCCCCTTCAGAAAGAGTGCCCATAAACTATCTTGAGCTCTGAATCTCAACCATATCTTGCAATGATTAATAAAACTTAGGTGATTAAAACTCCTGAAACCTAAGCCCCCAGCATGTATGGGCTTATAAACCTTATACCATGGTAACCAGTGATATTTCTTCTGCTGCCCAGCCCATAAAAACTTGTTAAAAAGCTTTCCAAGTGTAACTTGAGTACTCTTCTTCATTGTGAACATCTGAAGGGCATAAGAGGGTAGAGCAGTCAATATGCTTCTCAACAAAGTTACTCTTCTCCCATTGGACAAGAAGGAATTGGTCCATCAATTTATTTGGCCCCTAATCTTGTCTATGGCCTCATTGAATTCAGTTTGTTTAACTCTGCCCTTGATCAAATGTACCCCAAGGTAATTAATAGAGAGAGACACTAGAGTACAACCAGTGTACTCAGAAATCTAGTGTTTAATGTGAGGTCGAATATGGTCACTGGCATAATAATAGCATTTTGTTGATTCAGCTCCAGACCAGAAGTACATTGAAATTGGTGTAGACACTTGAAAACAGCTTTAACAGTAGATTTGGAGGCATTTGTGAAAAGTATGAGGTCATCAGCATATGATAAGTGACTTACCCCTATGTTGGACTTATGCTGGTAAGTTATATGAGGGGATTCAACTATCAAGTTATTCAGTAACTTGGAAAGGTAATCAAAGGCCAAAATAAATATTGTAGTAGATAATGGATCACCTTGCTTAATACCCCTGGTGGCACTAAAAAAACCATGGCTCTTCCCATTGATCAAAACTGAATGAGCATTGCACCTAAGCCAACTCTCAATCAACTGAATGAATGCTGGATGGAAACCCCTGGCAACAAGAGTATCTAAAATGAATCCCCAACTGATTGTATCATAAGCCTTTTTTATGTCCAATTTAAAAATAATGTTGCCCCCTCTACATTTCCTGTCCAGATCCAACAGAAGCTCTTGTGCTAGCAGAATGTTGTTAGAAATGTTCCTTCCCTTGATAAAAGCAACTTGATTAGCTTGAATAAGATGTTGTAAACATGGTTGAAGCCTGAGTACAAGGATTTTACTGAGCAATTTAAAGTTGACATTGGTGAGGCTGATAGATCTAAAATCTCCCCAAGACTGTGTAATCTGATTCCTGGGTAGTAAAATAATGGAAGAAGCAATGAAATACTTTGGAGGATTAACACCTGTAAAGAAACATTGTATGGCTTTAACCACATAATTACTAATTATTGCCCAGCTCTTCTTATAAAATTGTGCAGTAAATCCATCTAGGTCAGCAGATTTGGTGCCATCTAAAGAGTCTAGAGCAGTCTTAATTTTAGATTCCATAGGTACCTGATGTAACACCAGCCTGTGCACATAGTCTAATTTATCTGCAAAGAGGAACTATGAATGAGGGTTCTGTTGAGTTGCACTTGTGTGAATAAGAGTTGAAAGTAATCTACAACATACTGCGATAATGTCCTCGAGCAGAGAAAGTTTCGGCCGACGGTATTAGTAATAGATAATATTATATTACATTTCCTCTTGTATTTTATACAAGCATGAAAATAATTAGAGTTTCTGTCTCCATCCACAAATTTAGAAATGGCAGCCTTTTGTTAGTGAAAACATTCATAATATTAAATTTGGGAAAGTAACTTCTCATGTGCCAAATGAAAATTATATTCAGACTTGAGTCCCAATTGAAATTCAGCTTCTAATGTGGATACTTCCTCTTCAGCTGCTTTTAATGACTCATGTACATTACCAAACTTGGTCCAATTCCAGTCTTTTAAATGTCTAGTAGCATGTTTTTGAAGTTGCCAGAGATTAACTCAAGGTGAAGCCTTAGGATCAAAAATCTTGACTTTACCAATCTCAGCAATAAAATCAGGATGTAGAGTCCACATATTTTGGAACCTGAAGGAACTACCACCATTGGTAGGAGAATTGTTGATAAAGCACAATAAGGGCTTATGATCAGAACCTGCCATATTCAAGTGAGTGATAACAATGTAAGGAAAAATTTGAAGCCACAAGGAATTACCCAAAAACCTATCCAACCTCTCCCACAAGGTGCCTCTCCTCCAAGTAAATTTTGGGTCCTGGAAGCCCAAATCAAAAAATTCTGTAGTATTTATGAATTGGTTAAACTTATTCATAGATGCAGCCAAAGGAGGATTGCGCCCTATTTTTTCAGAACGAGTTGTGAGGCAGTTGAAATCCCCACTCAAAATCAAAAAAGAGTCAATGGAGCTGACAAACACTGATAAATCTTGCCATAGCAACTGTTGCTGAAAGTAAATACAACTGGCATATATAAAAGTAACATACCCCATCTGACCACCTATGTGAAACTGAATGTGAATAAACTGAGGATGGTCCTGAAGAACAAACCATTGCAATTTAGTCCTGGATAAAAACCAGATTTTATTGTTAACATTAGCAAAATGAGAAAAAGAAGGGAATTTCTGGATGATATTTTAAGAGTTCTTAGATATCATAGGTTCTAAATGAGCAAAGCGCCATAGTTTATGTTTTTTAACCAAAAATTTGAGTCTTCTTACAGAAGATGGATTTGCCACCCCTCTAATGTTCCAACACATGAAGTTGATCATTGAGAAAGGTTTTCTTGTTCTCCCTAGTCCTAGGGTTAGGATTGATAGAACTTTCTGAATTTTGAGTGCCCAAAATGTTTTCAACTTCTGATTTGTTTTTTATTTTTTACTATGTTTTTGTACATTCAATTCATCAGAGATCACCTCCTGCAAGTTACTGATAATTTTCTCTGCAATTAAAGGAAAAGACTCGGAGCTAGGCTTTGCCACATCCTGTTGCCCAGTTCAGTTGTTTCATTCTATTGCAGTTGATTATTTGGATCTGTCAAAGGCCTTGGACTCATAACCTGAGTAACCTGAGCAGAGGGCAACCCCACAGCCTAGACCTGTATAGGTGGAACATTCTGAGGGGGTAATAATGAGACCTAATCTCCTGGAATATGAACACATTTAACTTCAGCTTCAGGATTCCTCCGGTCCAGATGGCTAGGGGGAACTTCAGTGTTCTTTGGTGCTATTTTAGCATTAACTTTAGATGTCCCACTATTCTTTTTCCTTGAAGTGGGATGCAGCCTATAGCAAGTGTCCAGGATGTGCCCAAACATTTTTTAGTGTTGACAATATAGAGGCCTATTTTCCACCTCAATCTCCTGCCAAAATCCTGCATCATCATCAGTGATCCAAACCTTACTAAATCTGGTAAGGTGATATCTCTTTCTACCTGCACTCTAGCACATGCTGGCCTGACCATATCATAAGTGGGGGAAAATACTTGGAGAGGGGTGCCAAGTGCTTGGCTGATGTTGAAAAGGGCATTGGAAAGATATAACTGGATAGGGAGGCGAGGCATTTTAAACCACATAGGGTCAATGGGGGGGGGGTTTGGATGAATCAAAATCTGGAGTCCATTTTATGATTTTCATAGGAGTTCCAGCAATCATAAGAGATTGTTTAGCAAATATCCTTGCATAGTCTTCCTCATCAGCCAATCTAATATGTAAGTGTATACCATCTAGCAATCCAAGTTTCTAGGAGCCCAAAAGCTGCAGCTCATCAAAGAATTTTCTAACAAATTCCATTTTGGGATGTCCAAACTGAAACTTCCCAACTAAAGTGAACTTGATAGCTTTAGTAAGGGTTTTCATTTCAAGATTAGTAAAGAAAACAGCAGGCTTGCCATCTATAGTGCCTAAGGGCCGAATATAGGGACACTCTTTCTTTCCAGCTACAGCATCATGAAATGCCTAAGGGAAAACCAGGTGCTCAAAGCTCTTGTGAACATTTTTATCCCTCCCCACCACACCAGCATATGTAGCCTTAGCCCATTAGGCATTGGTTTCCAAATCAATGGGGTGCTTGGAGGCCATAATAAAACACTAGAGAAGCCAAGAGTTTAAGTCGCCTCACAAGAAAGGAAGCCCAAGCCAGCACCCACAGAAGACCAATAAAAGCCAATGGAACAGTAAAAATTTGCAAGAGAAAAGCCTGGGAAGGAACCAGGACAACAAACTTCTAGCCACCACCACTCAAACACCAAACACCCACACAAACCAAGCTTACCAGAACTCCAACATTTAACTCCACTGAGCTAATACCCATCTGGCGCCGCCAGTGAGGCCATCAAAAACCTAGCAGAGTAGAGCAGAGAGGATGAGCCACCATTATATATATATATATATACATATATATATATATATATATATATATTTCAAAAAACAAAAAACTTCATTCAATCAAAAATTACATACATCTGATATATGGAATATCGATCAAGTCCCCAAAAAGTAAATGCCTTAATTGCTCAACAGGAGTAACAGAAAAAGCTATAGTTTGGGGAGTATTAGCATGTTTTCCCAACCAGTTGGCTGGTTGATTGCCCTCTCTGTAGATATGTGTCCATTTAAGGTTGAGGGAGCCAAAAGTGGAGATCAAAGTTCTGTGAAGATAGACCAAGTTCCAGGGAGGGGGAGATAGACCTTGCAGAATGTTAACTAGCTGTTGTGAGTCAGATTCAATCCATACAAATTGATAATTCAAAACCTTGGCAGTAAGCAATGCCCAATGTGCAGCTTGCAGTTCTGATTCAATGGCTGATGTGGAGATAGTAGGTGCATGAAAGAACCATAAAGTCTGTCCCACTGAATTTCTGCAAATAGCTCCAATTCCTGCAGCAGAAGGTGTATAACTGCCATCAATATTAATTTTAACCCATGGTGGAGGTGGAAGAGACCATTTCAGCAAAATAGGCTTTTTTCTTGGAGATGAGTCCAGCAGTGAGTGTTTACATAGGAAACTGCAGCAATTTGCCACAATCTGATGAATGGTACAGGTTTTGTCCTCATATTTAGCAAGATTTCTTGCCATCCATACAAACCAGCAGATTACTAATGGTATATGGAACCATGTCTCCTCTTTCCAGTCATCCCAGCAAGCCCCCAAATGAGACCAATTATAGTTGAGATGATTCAACTTGAAATGCTGTAATACTATATTCCAAACCTGTTTAGTGACAAAACACTGGAAAAAAAGATGGGAAATGGACTCCTCTTGACAGTGACATAACTAGCATCTGGATGCAGATCTCAAATCTTTAAGTTTCGATGAAATCATCCAATGGCGTGATAATTATCGAACAGGTCTCACAGAGAAGAAAGACATTGAGGGGGATAAGAGCCTAGTCCAGCATTTTGTCTCCCAAGTAGTGTCGAGCCAAGAACATGTTGTGTTATGTATCATGCTTATTTAATGATTTCGATTAGACTTTTTCAGCAAGTCTATCGAGTTTATCGGAGTTAATTGGGATTTGTAGAATTTGTTGAACACCGTCCTCGACCAAAATCTCTCTAAGCATGTTGACATTCCAGTGATCCTCCACCCAAAATCGAAACAGATGAGTTGGTGATTAAACTCGCAGATGAAATTTAAAGTTCCTTCCCCAAGCCAGTTATCATGATAGAAATTAACAGTCCCCTTGCCAACCTCCAACAGAAGAATTGGTTAGCCAATTCTCTAACTTTCAGCAGATATTTCCAATGCTTGGAATCCCCTTGCTTTGGCCTTATAGAGTTAGGATGTAACTTCCACCATTATATATATATATATATATATATATATATATATTTAGCAAAAAGCAAAAAATTTTCATTCAATCCAAAATTACATACATCTGATATATGGAATATCAGTCAAGTCCCCAAAAAGTAAATGCCTTAATTGCTCAACAAGAGTAGTAGAAAAAGCTATAGTTTGGGAAGTATTAGCATGTTTTGCCAACCAGCTTGGTCGGTTGATTGCCCTCTCTGTAGATATGTGTCCATTTAAGATTGAGGGAGCCAAAAGTGGAGATCGAGTTCTCGTGAAGATATACCAAATTCCGGGAGGGGGAGATAAACCTTGCGGAATGTTAACTAGTCGTTGTGAGTCGATTCAATCCATACAAATTGATAATTCAAAGCCTTGGCGATAATCAAAGCCCAATGTGCGGCTTGCGATTCGATTCAATGGCCGATGTGGAGATAGTAGGTGCATGAAAGAACCATAAAGTACGTCCCAATGAATTTCTGCAAATAGCTCCAATTCCCGCGCAGCGAAGGTGTATAACTGCCATCAATATTAATTTTAACCCATGGTGGAGGTGGAAGAGACCATTTCAGCAAAATAGGCTTTTTCCTTGGAGATGAGTCCAGCGAGTGAGTGTTTACATAGGAAACTGCAAGCAATTTGCCACAATCGATGAATGGTACGAGTTTTGTCTTCATATTTAGCAAGATTTCTTGCCATCCATACAAACCAGCAGATTACTAAGGGTATATGGAACCATGATTCCTTTTTCCAGTCATCCCGACAAGCCCCCAAATGAGACCAATTATAGTTGAGATGCTTCAACTTGAAATGCTGTAATACAATATTCCAAACCTGTTTAGTGACAACACATTGGAAAAAAAGATGAGAAATGGATTCCTCTTGACAGTGACATAACCAACATCTGGATGCAGATCTTAAACCTTTAAGTTTTAGTAAATCATCCACTGGCAGATAATTATGGAACGATCTCCGACAGAAGAAAGACATTGAGGGAGATAAGAGACTATTCCGCATTTTGTCTCCCCAAGTAGCGTCGAGCCAAGAACATGTTGTGTTATGTATCATGCTATTTAATGATTTCGATTCGACTTTTCAGTAGAAGTCTATCGGGTTTATCGATTTAATTGGGATTTGTAGAATTTGTTGAACACTCGTCCTCACCGGAATCTCCCTTAGCATGTTGACATTCCATTGATCCTCCACCCAAAAATCGAAACGAGTGAGTTGGTGATTAATCTCAGCAGATGAACTTTAAAGTTCCTTCCCAAGCCAGTTATCATGATAGAAATTAACGGTCCCTCGCTAACCTCCCAACGAAGAATTGATTAGCCAATTCTCTAACTTTCAGCAGATATTTCTAATGCTTGGAATCCCCTTGCTTTGGCCTGACAGAGTTAGGATGTAACTTCCAGCAATACTTATCATTCAGAAATTTGGCCCACATTATATCTTATCTTCTAAATTTGATCCACTGCTTGCAATAAAACAAATAGCTCATCTGTTGGAAGCTTTTCATACCTAACCCCCTGCCTTTGAGTGGTTTACACACTTTGTTCCATACCGCTCAATGGTATCGTTTTGTTTGACCTTCCCACAAAAATTTGTTAAACATAGTTTCAATCAATTTCTCGAGTGCTCTTCTTCATTCTAAACATTTGCAAATGATAGAGGGGGAAAGTCGAGAGGATACTCTTCGGTAGAGCTACTCTACCACCATTTGATAGAAAAACGAGTGGTCCAACAATTTAATGCCGTTGTTATCTTTCTAACCACTTCATCATATTGGGATCGTTTCCTTCTTCCTTTGGTAAGTCGTACCTCTAAATATCTTAGAGGAAGGTCTGCAGTAGTAAATCCAAGTGAGCTCTTTCATCCACTCGATGATAATTAAAACCTTTTCCAAGCAAGAAATCGACATTTCTTCGATTTAGTTCAAGGCCCGCAACCATAGCCAAATGATCCGTTAATTGTAATGTCTTTCTTACAACAAGCTTGTCGCCATTAGTGAAAATGATAACATCATCGGCATAGGCCAAATGGTCGATGAGTCGAGAAGAGCCATGCTTATAATGGAGGTAAGGATAGTAATTATGTGCAAGCATTCAAAATTCGGAAAAATAATCAAAAGCTAATATGAATATGGTAGGAGAGAGTGGGTCTCCTTGCTTCGATACCCTACCGACTTTGAAGAATCCACATTCGCTACCATTAACTAGAACACTGTAGTAAGCATTAGAAAGCCATCTCTGGATTAATGCACAAAAGGATGGGTGAAACCCTTGTGCCTTAAGTACAAGATCAATGAACTGCCAGCTGAGAGTATCATAAGCTTTCTTAAGATCCAACTTGAGAATTAAATTATGCCCTCTACATCTTTTGTCAAGGTCCAGTAATAATTCTTGAGCCAACAAACAGTTATCAGTTATGGTTCTACCCTGCACAAAAGCAGATTGGTTAGAGCTAATCAAATGATTAAGGTGTGGTTGTAGTCTCCCACAAGAATCTTGCTAATGATTTTAGAGAAGGTAGTAGTGAGACTTATAGGTCTGAAATCCGTCCAATGAGATTTTTGGTTCTCTTTAGGGATAAGTACAATACTTGCAGCAGCAAGAAATTTAAGAAGATCAGTCCCTAAGAAGAAGGATTGTACAGCTTGAACAAGATCAGCTCCCACAACTTCCCAAGCTTTAATATAAAATGTGGATGTGAAACCATCCGGCCGACGAATCCCGTTACCATCAATACTTTTTAGAGCCTGCAATATTTCCTGTTCATCTGATAGGAAGGTTAAGTTAAGTTTCTTCACATAGTCAGAGTTATCGAAGAAAATATCGGCAACAAAGGAAGCGAGATGATATTGGAGAAGCAGTAAACATATTCTGAAAATACTGGACAGCACTTTGGGAAATATTGGTTTGATCAGTGATCCAATTACCAGCATCATCCCTGATTTTAAGTATAGCATTAAGTTTCCTTCTATGTTTAATGATTGCATGGAAGTACCTAGAATTCCTATCCCCATAGAGAAATTTATCAACAACAGCTTTTTGTTGGAGGAAAAGTTCCTCCCTTTCCAAAGCTTATAAGTATTGTGATTGGGCAGACCATAAATCCTGTGCCTGGTTCCCTCCAAAATCATTTATAGCTTCCATCAACAGTACTTTGGCTTCAGCATCTTTGACCTTTTGGAAAACATCACCAAATTGTTGTTTGTTCCACATTCTTAATTGATATGCTACATTCTTATGCAGTCTCCATAATTTCACAAGGGGGTTAGAAATAAGATAATCAGGTAAAACCCAGGCTCTTTTCACCACAGCTAGGAAATTGTTATGAGTACACCATACATTTAGGAACCCGAACCGTGAACATCCCTTATAAGAACCGT
Source organism: Papilionanthe hookeriana x Papilionanthe teres (assembly GCA_022702705.1). Taxonomy (NCBI): domain Eukaryota; kingdom Viridiplantae; phylum Streptophyta; class Magnoliopsida; order Asparagales; family Orchidaceae; genus Papilionanthe; species Papilionanthe hookeriana x Papilionanthe teres. Next base: position 58,428,563 of record CM040435.1, on the reverse strand, counting down.
AAGAAATCGAATCAATAGTGGTGAGTGATCCGAGGTAGTTCTATGTAAATGCCGTACACTGTGTAATTGGAAACATTTGCGACCAAGCATCATTGGTTAATACTCTATCCAGTCTCTCTAACAGTTTACCTCTTTGCCATGTAAAAGGAGAACCAATGAATCCAATATCAAATAGCCCACCATTATATATATATATATATATATATATATATATATATATATATTGATACTTATTTTTAATGATATTTTAATGTAGATAATATGTAAGTATAAATATCGTTTATCAAGTAATATAAGACTTTCTGATTAAGCCGCGAGATATCAAACCCACAGCGAAAGTGATAAATAAAGGAAATATATTCTAACATAGAAAACAAAAATTAACTTTTTTACTTTTTATAAAAGATCTTACTCAAACTAAAGATAATTGTTGACCTCATTTTTGGTGAGGTCTTTTCTTCTCTCCTTAGTTCTTAGGATCTAGCCATAAGGTTTCTCCTTAACTATCATAGAGGACTAGAATTGGGACCCACCCTTCAGCAATTCAGCTACTTCTTGACTCCTCTTGGGATCCCACTTGGATGGTGGCAAACCTCTAAATCACCTTAGAAGGTTAAGACCACCATATAGAGAACCAATAGTGAGCTCCTATAAGGTTGTTCAAGCCTTAGGATTACCCCAGGTGGCTCGGTCCCGGTGAGGTCCGGCTTACACACACCGCACTCTCACACACACCATCCTTACCCAATTCTTCCCCCTGGTTCATTTGAGCACTCATGTGGCTAAGTCCAAACCCCTAGCTCTTTAGCTAAGAGGGTTGGGAACAAGCCATGAGATGTTGAGGGTGGAAATTTCTTGGTCCATGGCTCACTTTAAGCTTCATCATGATCAAAATTCAACTTTTGCCAAAATGCCTAGTTTTGACATTGGGTCCTCAAACCTACTTAAAATTACCTAATTGCCCCAAAATTTCCAAAACTTCCAAAAATTACCCAAAATTCCCAAAAATCCTAAAGATCATTTTGAAACAACCCCCACCTTTTAAATTCACCAAAATACCCCAATACTCTCCAAATAACCTCTTGATACTCTAAAATACCCTTTTAGCACAAATTTCCAAAAATTCCCAGAAAATTTCAAAAAATTCCAATTATTCCCAGTTTCATTTTGTTCAACTACACCATAGCCCAAATTTGCCAAAATAACCAACTTTTATCAAAAATCCCTAAATTGATCCATTTTTGCCTAAATGGACCTAATGTCACACCAAACCAACCCATTTGGCCTCAATTTTGCCCAATTTCAATTCTAAACTTTAATTCAACATCATTACTATCATTCTAGACCAAATCCAAGCCCAATTTGATTCATATTTGAGTTCAATTCCATTTGAAATCCAAAATTCCCAATTTTGCCTAATTAATCCAAAACCCCCAATTAACCTAATACCAACTTTTTTTCCCTAAATTTCAATCCTAAACTTTCCATAACATGCCTTTAAAACCTATGCAACCTTCAATTGCCATAATTTGAGCCTAAGCTTAACCTAAATCTATTTGAAAACCAAAATACCCCCATTTTTGCCTAAAGTGAATCCATGCCCTAAACCTACCAAATTGATTAGCCAAACCCTAAAATTTCTTCCCAATGGATGTTAGGAACTCTTGAATACATTCCCCTAGACCATTTAAAACTTTCAATTGAGTCTAAACCCCACACTAACCCAACTTGAATCCAAGTTGATTCAACCTTCCCTAAATTAACCAAAATACCAAAATCCACCAAATTGACCTTCCAATTGAACTCAAAACCATTCCATGTCTTCATGAAAGTTTTTCATGGAAATCATTTCTATAATGTTGCTCAAGACACTTGGAACTAAATCAAACCAAAACCCAAGTTAGCCTAACCCAAACCCAAGTGAGCCAATTTGAACCTATGACCTAATCAAACCAAATTGAACCAAGTGTGGCTAAAACAACCTTTCCACAGCCACCAAGTGAACCCTAGGAACCACCCTAGATCCACCTAGCCTAAGCTAAGTGAGCCATGAACTAAGGGTTCCACATTTTAAGGGATCTCTTCCCTTAAGTGGATAAATCCTCTTTTACCTTACCCCAAAACATCCCCACAACTCGCTAATCACCATTAAACCTCTCCATGACTCACACGACCTCGGGGGCCGGCTCCCACTGTCCTTGCAGGCCGGCCTAGGCTGCTGGGAGGGTCAAAACCGAGAGCCACCATCTACCCAAACACACCTAAACCCCACCAAATGACTACCTCAGCCAAATTAAACATTGGAGCCTCTCTAACCTCCACCTAAGCAACTAAATCCACCCTTCAATTGAGCCCTAGCTTAGCCCAATGGCCCTAGCCATTTAAATACCACCTCTCATCCATGAGAGAGTTGTTGAAATTTTTCTCAACAGAAGCCCTCCAAATTGTTCCTAGAGCTCCTCCTAGCCAAGAGAAGCTCAGCCCTACTGCTTTCCTGCCTCCTTCCCCACTGGTTGAACTCAATTTTTGAGTTCAATCTCAGGCCAAAAAATAGGACACTCTCTGAAACTTAACCAAATCCAAATTAACTCTACTCACACCTTCACCAGATGTAGAGAAGGAGTTCCCCAGTGAAAGCCCCCTCTCCAAGCTACCCAGTTGTTCCAGCTTCCAAGCTTTGTGATCGGGCCTGGTGGAAGACAAGTCTAGACATTTCACCACAACTCCAGGCTTCATGCCTAGCCTCCTTGGACCCTAACGAACGTGCCGAGCATCTCTGATTGAGGCTTCACCTCTCAGAACCAAGGTATGAACTCTGCCTTCCTCTCGAGCTTCTGTGAATCCTCCATTTAGTTTGGCTTAATTTTGTGGCATGTTTACCGTATGGATGTGTTCGTCTTCTTAAGATGAATCCATGGAGCATACGAACTAGAGAATTCAATGAGAATCGAGGGAGTTATTAGGGTTAGAAGGTTCGACGGTCACTGGAGCACACCAGTCGGAGACGATGATCGACCGCCATTGGATTGCACATGTATCGAACGAACAGCTCAGAGGGTATCAGATGAGGAGATGGAACATGAACTGCAGACCGCGTGGCAGCTGAGTCGGATGGCGGCGCCGAACCAGAAGACGACGCGTGGAATTCGATCCGCCGTAGGTTGACGCGGCGCCGACGTGGATAAGTAGGAAAATAGGATTTTTCTGATTTAATTAAATAACCAGAATTTAAAAAATTCATATCTTTGCATATAAAAATCACAAAAATAAAAGAAAAATATCCTCTTGCTCAGTGAACAGAGGAGAATAATGTGAAAAAGGAATTGACTTAATTTGATGAGTATTTTATTTTTAATTAATTATTTACTTATTTTGGTATTTCAATTCTCCATTTGCATAGTCATTTCACCATGGCATGAGACCAAAAGGCTTTTGAAGCCTCTGACTTGGGGAACATTCCCTGAATTTTTCAAGGTCAGAGGCCAACCTTATGACAAGTTATGTATTTTTCAAGTTTATGTCACTATTTTTGACATTTTAATTCCAAAAAGTAGCATGTTGCTTAGAAAATTCCATGAAAATTTGGTGAAGTATCTTAGGACCAGAGGATCCTAAGAAAATTATGGTTTGAATTAATTCCTTAAAAAAAATCCTAATTGGCCTAATCACTCTAAATTGAAATTTAATTAATTAGAGTTAATCACACATTAAAATGACTTGAAAATAATTCTCCACTGATCTTTAGGATCAATGGAATCTCACATAAAAATTTAAAGTCAATTGGAAATGTTTAATCCTATTAAATGGATAAATTAAGCCACATAATCAAAATTAAATTTAAAAATTCGTAACTTCAAAACATTTAAAAAATTCACCAAATTGATTTTGGGACTTCTCTGATATCAGAGGAGTCTAAGAAAAATAAAATTGGATTTTTCTAAAAATTTTCATTTTCAAGTATATTTTTAATATTTTTAATAATTAAAAGATAATAAAAATAAAAAAAATAATAAAAATCATAAAAAATGTCATGTTTGGTTCCCTAATAACTTAGGAACCAATCAAATATTTTTCCTAAGTCTCTAGGTTAAGATATTTAATTTCAAAGCCTTAAAACAATTTTTAAATTAAAAAAATATTTTTTCTAGCCTTCCCACTAAATTAATTCTAATAAATAAAATAAAAATCATAAAAATGTCAAATTTGTTTCTCTCACTTTCTTGAGGTCAGAAGGATTTTTAAAAAAATATAAAATTCATTTTTCAACTTTTATTTTATTTTATGATTAATTAACACTCCAAAACTTAAAATAATCAAAATAAATAAAATATAATGCAAAAAATCACCAAAATTAGTCCCAGTGGTCCTCCGGTCATTAGAAACATCCCATAATATTCTTAAGGATATAAACTTTACCTTGGTCATGTTAGTGAATTTTCTTTGAAAACCCCTATTTTCCTTTAAAAATAATTATATAAATAAATAAAATTCAGAAAAATCACATTTTCTCCTCTAATGTCTTAATTGACATGTGAATGAAGTGGCATAAAAATCTTAAGTTCATTTAAGCTTAATTTAATAATTTATAAAATAAATAAGCTTAAAGGGGCATAAAGGTAATTAAAAGATTTTAACCCCTAACTAAAACTTTAGGTTTAATCAAAATGGGGGTAAAATATCTGATTTTAATTTTTCTCTCAGATGATTGAACTTTGGGAAATCAAAGGGTAGGAATCCATTTATCACTTTAATAAACCAAAAATGTAACTTTAATTAATTAAATAATTTAAATTTTGGAAGATTAATCGAAATTGGATTATTGAAATGGGGATATAACTTAAGAGGATATTAATTCCTTAATTTAAAAATCCCTAAATAAATCACTTAATAATACTTAACTCTTAAACTTAAGAGGATAAATGGAACTAATAATTAAATAATTAAAAGTAAATAATTCTTAATTAAAACCTACATCATTAAATAATTTAACAATTGATTAAAACCTAAAATGTTAAATAATTAAAAAGTAAATTAAAATATTTGAAACTAATCTAAATTCATTTCAAAACAAACTTAAATCAAAATTACAAATTTAAATAATTTTAAGACAACTTACCTTAAAACAATGTAAAAATTAAATCAATTAATATAATTAATCCAAATTAAATCATCAAAATTTGATAAATAATTTGAACACCTCTTTTGACCTAAATTAATCTAAAAATTTAAATTAACATGAAATGTTGATATCATTTATAAAAGTTCAACTTAAATGAATCAAACATCATTCCAAACTTAAAATCATTGATTAAAATTTCATAATTAAATCACATTAATGTAAATCATCAACTTTAACTTTGAATCATTAAAATCTTTAACAAATTAACTTGCCCCTGAAAGCTTTAAATTATTATAACTATTAAATGAAGTGTTAAGTGAAATGTCACTTCACTAATAGGATAATCAAATATCCTAGTTCATTAAGCAAGAGAACAAAACTTAACTAAACCCTTGGATGATTAATTCACCTGTGTAAATAAATTCACTTGGACTCAAAACTGTCCTGCGAGGTATTGAAAAGATGTTTAGAATTTTTTCTAAGCACTTCCTCAATACGATGGGTAGTTTTAAAGAACAACTGAACTTAATTGTTCTTTGGTGAAAAAAATCATCCTTAACCAAAATAAAGAACTTAGACGTCATAGGAAATGACTAGCTATAGGATTAGGATTCTGGTAGACAACCAAAACCCTTCCTTTAGTCTTTACCTAGGTACTTGTTGAAATATTTAAATGCTTTAATATGTGCTTTAAAGTGTAGCTTGGAATGACGGGAAGACCCTCCAGGTATGCTTTTATTTCATTGCAGCTTACTCTATTATATTTTCTTTACCTACACCGCGCTTTACTTTTCTCGCATGTTAAACAAGTCTGTTGCATGAAAACCAAAACCTTTAGGATAGTCCCTGAACTGAAACCAAAACTAAATTAAAAGTCACTACAGGATAAAATCCACTGCCACAACATTCAAAATATAAAACAACTCAAAATCTAATCACAAATAGAACAACAAAGCTACAACTTTAACTAAATTAAAATGTCTCGTTGGATGATCGGGAATACCTCGGATGATGTAACCTACATGTTGCTAAAGGGATTTCCCACAGTCTAAATGAAAGTGTGGAACTCATTCTGTTGAGTTTAGCAAATTCATCTGGACTAAGTGAATCCAATAAAAATAACGATGCCGGAAGGATGGAACCGTGGGATCTTAACCGGTGTTATTATAGTCAACTTGAAGATTTCCCTAATAAAATATTAAAGACATTTGAACTCTAAGATTTCTGTAAACCAAAACACTTCTCTCATCCTTTGATTTATGACTTCTAGAACTAAACCTCTGCAACAACAAGGAGCTTGGAGCATAGTGGGCAGCACGGCCATCGTCATCAGCAAAACATGTGGCTACTTCAGCAAAACCTTTCTTAGAAATAAATAACAAAGCCATAGGATTTCGAGGTAGTTTTCCTAGTGCAACATAAATCCTCAACCTTTTCGTTAGGCACTTGCATAATCATTTTATGCAAATTAAGTCCTAATCAGTCTTAGGATTCCGAGGTAGTTGTTTGGTACGACATAAACCCTCACATCTTTGAGGCTATTTATATGATCATGTCATATAAATATAAGTCCTAATTAATTAAAATTGGCAAGATTGCAACATTAAATAAACTCCCAAATTGAAGCCAAACAATAGGATAGTCTGGGAAGTGGCCAAGATTCTTCTTGGATCCTCAGCTTCTCCTACTTCTCTTCCTTTGGACTCCTTAAAATAAACTGTTCCAAATTTGAGCTAATCCCTATTAAAATCTCCAAAATTCAATCCTTTGAAAACCTTAAACTTTGAAATTCTTGAGAGCAAAACCACTTATCATTATCGAGAGTTTTCTTAAATGATTCCCATTATTTAAGATGTAATTAACTATAGGGTCTTGCCCTTATAGGGAACTTTAAGAACTCAGGAAATATAAACCCTACTTAATTCCTTTATATTAAGTAGGGGAACTTGTCGGCTTACAAAATTGGTTCGCAGACCAAACGGATGTCACAAATCTTCTAGTTTATTTAATCTAGCCCCATCGTCAAGCAATGTGTCTATTCTTCGGAATAGATACACGGTTTGTGATGCGATGTTCTTTTATATAAACTATTTAGGATGTGAGATTGATTTGATTTCATATCTTAAAATTTTCAAACTTAAAATTATTTTCAAAAATCAAATACTACTTTTCAAATTATATATTTAAATTAAATTAAAAATTCGTCGACAACTTCTGTAGGCGACCTCCTTTTCAAAATACAACACAACCAAAAAATAAGCCGCACAACTTTTGGCGACTCCGCTGGGGACTAGTTCCTCTCTCCATTTTTATTGGATGGTTTTACTTTCATAAATCGGTAGTAAGTCCATGCCCCTAGTGGATCAGACTACCATTCTTCCATTTACATATCTTGTTTATTTCTGTCTTGAACAAGTATGATCAACTCTTCTCGGATTTTGGAGCCACTGTTTAGAAATTCCTAAACAGAGAGATTCTGAAATCCTCCTTTTGATACCTCTCCGAAGAGGCAAGGTGGACCCCTAATAGGTGTTAGTTTAGGAGCGGTCCTTCTAGTTGAGAAATCCTACGAGATTTTCCCTTCCTTTCTAAGCTCTGGATTAGGTCCTTTACCCTCTCCAATCTCCTCTCGTTTTAAATGAATAAACTAACCGCCTAATAAACAAACTCTTTTTTAAATCGTAAATGCATAAATAAGACTTAAATAAATTATGTTCGAACTCTTTTCAATTTCTTTTTGTCTTGACGAAGGAAGCATAATTCATGACTGATAATCGAAACTTTCCTTGCAATAGATGTCTGCCACGAAGCTGATTTTCTCCTTTACCAATGGACTTGATTTAGCTGTCTACCAGGACGAACTGCCTAGCGATGCAATCATCTGCTTTGGACAAGGGTTTGACAATACAGACGTTAAGTTTGTCGATGTTACTCTTTTCGCACTGATGAACAAAGTGCCTAAGACTGAAGAGCCTATGATTGAGTTTAACCTGGAGTCGACTCAAGAGTTCCCTCCCCTGTAGAGGGCCCAAGTTGAAGGAAACACTGCTGTTCACAGGAAGTTGACTGCTACCCCCAGAACTGTCATCTCTACCCCCACCGGTCTGGTCATTACTGCACCTACCCCAGTTCTCGCCAAACTGAAAGGAAAGGAAGTACAAGTCAGTTATGAGCCTGTCACCGTGGAAGGTTCAGACTTTGCTGCGATACCGTCTGTTTTCGAGATAGGGTCCGGTTTGAAGTATAGGCCCTTAACTCAGACACAGAAAAGGAATAAAAATAGGAAGTTTGCTAAGATCAAGAAGGTCAGGGAAGCTGAAGCTGCCAGTCTTGAAGAAATCCCCGAAGAGAAAGAGGAAGAACTGCCAGAATACTTATCTCTATTGGAAGGAAATAGATTCCACCCTCTCTCTGCTGCATCTGATGAAGTAGATGCCAGAAAGATCGCCGCTGCGTTACCCCTGCCTGCATATTACAGTGACAGTAAGAAGTAGAAGAGCAAGGCTACACCGCTTACCCGATTGCGTGCGGTAGTCGAGAAATTAGCCAGAAAAGAAGGATGTCCTGTATCAGAGATTCTGAGAAGAATGGGACGAGTGCCAGTTAAGTCTCACCTCGGTCCGCGAGTAGAGCCTACTACTATCCCTGAAAGACAGAAGAAAAAGGTGCGAGCTAGCGAGGGAGGCTCACCCGTTGTGGTATCGGGTCTCCATATTAGGGAGGACACCACCTACTTACGCACCGCCGACAGACCAGCCAGTCCTAGGCCTTCTGCTACAAGAAGGATGGTGTGGCGACCTATTATTGCAGAACCAATACCAACAAGACGTTTTGGAAAGAGAAGTCTCACTGAAGATCCCAGATCTGAAGAAAGTGCCGCAGTAAAAGAAACTCCTGAAAGAGAGGTTCAATAGTCGTCTCCTGACAACCATGAGATCGTTCAGGAAAGGCCACTTGAGGATGCCATAGGGAAACTAAGAATGGACATCCGACAACTAGCAAGAGAAAGAGGAGAAGAATTAAGGGATGAAGTGGATTCATCAGAATTTATGGATGAAGAGTATGCTGAGGTCAACATGGTTAAGACACGAGCATCGTCAGCTTCGCAGGGAGTTCTGCCAGCTTTAGAAAGAGATGAGCCAGAGTTAATGAGAGCACAGCTTTGGGAAAGAGATGATACGATTTCCCAGATGGCGAAAAGGATGGAAGAGATGGCAGCCACCTTAGCCACTCTCCAGAGTCAGGCCCAGCCTTAGAAAGAGATACCCCTGGAGGTCATCCATATTATAGATGGAGGAAAAGAGATTACATTTGTTAACGGAGATGATCAGCTGAAGAAAGATTCTGCACAGAACATGATTCCCGAAAAGGATATTAAGAGCATGGTAGAACAGCAGGTGCGAGAAGCCTTAGCTTAGTCCAAGAACGGAGCATCTATTCAGACAGGTAGACCTTACCCCGAAGAATTTGATGCAGTCCAATACCCGAGGGCTTTGTACCACCTCTGTTTAAGACTTTCGATGGAACGGGAAACCCCCGGCAACATGTCACACATTTTTGTGCCAGTTGCTGCAATGCCGGTGGGAGCGATGCCTTACTCTTCTGTCAGTTCATCTGCAGTTTGTCAGGGATCGCCTTCGACTGGTATGCAGAATTGCCGAATGGTTCAGTCAAGATCTTTGCAGAATTGGAAAATCTCTTCGTTAAGCGGTTTTCCTGAGCTCAGCACCACATCACTATCGGTGATCTAGTGGTGGAGCGACAGAAACCAAATGAAACTTTGGTGGATTACATAGTTTGATGGAGGAACCGGAGCATGAAGTGTGAACCACAACTTCAGGAACAGCATGCAGTCGGTATCTTGCTTAAGAGTATCCATGGCCCGATAGCACTTCTCCTTAAGGGATTCACCATTAAGACTTTCAAGAAGTTGCTTAGCAAGGCCGGGACCTTGCAGGATGAAGCAAAACAGCTAAGTTTCATCGATAAAACCGATAAGCAGAAGCCTGTAAAAGCATTCGAGAAGAAATCAGGAACCGTCACAGCGGTGAACAAAGGTAAACAGCCATTGCAAATACAGCCAAAGCCACCACCGCTGAGTTATCAACTACCGCAACAGACTTATCAACACCCTCAGCAGAATTATCAGCCTCAACAGAGTTTTCAGCCTCGACCGAGTTATCAGTCACCGTGGTAAGATCAGCCACCGTCTCGTCCGCTTCGTCCCCTGAAGGAACTTTTAAACAAAGAATACCCCTTCAAGACTGAGGCAGTGGCTAAGATGTTTTGTAGTTTGATGAAGATGTCCGACTTTCAGTTGCCAGAGCCCAGGAAGCCCGAGGAAGTCGATAAGAAGGATCATCCGAACTACTGTCCCTACCACCGGATGATCGGACATAAGATCGAAGACCGCTTCGGCCTTCAAGAACCGGCTGGAAGATAATCTTCGGAGAGGGAACATAACGATCCCAAAGGAATACATGAAGGAACCCCAAAAGGGAGGTTCCGTCAATGTTATCTCGACGAAGCTTATTGTTCTGATCGACCCGTACACGACTAATGATGGATGGAGTACCATCTGGACAAAGTCTTCAAAAAGAATTATGGATCACATCTAGATCGCTTCGGTGCTCGCTTCAACTCAGAGTTTGAAACCTGTCGAGCCGGCACTATCACTTGCGATTGAAGAACCACTCCAGGAGAAAGAGAAGATTGTAGAAGAAAATAAGACCGAGGCTCTGAAGGCTAGACTCGGGGCTGCTTATCATAGGATGGTTGTTTCTGATTTAGGGGAGAAATCCCTCGAACCTTTGACTCTGTATGATTATTTGCTCGCCCCAGCGGGATCTTATAATGATAAGAGTTTTGGTGTTGCCTTCGTTTTGAATGTTTCTAACGATTACGTGACTAACGACAACCAACCTAATCCGAATCTCGATTTCGATACGAATAACGATTCTCAAATCATACAAAACCTAGATAACCACGATGAAGAGGAGGACATTCATAAGGATGGCTATGAAAGTTCAGTAAGTGACGAGTCTATTTGTGAATTCCGAGGAGCTCCGATCACGATAGAGTTAGAACTATCAGACGCCAAGGCAACTTCAGAAGAGCCAGTCGTTCCAATTCAAGAGGAGACACCGGTAGATTCAGAGGAAATTACTGAAGTCAATATGAGAAGCAGAAAGGTCCTGCCTTCGAGATTGGGTCCAAAGGACAAGGGAAAGCAGGTGGTTGCTCAGGAAGAGCTAACCCCAACAGAAGAATTGCCCGTCCGGGAAGAAATTGAACGACTCGGTAACAAAGTGGACTATAATGTGCTAGCCCATCTTAGGAAGCTACCGACCAAACCGAGCATCTACGACGCTCCGAGCCCGTCAAAGGAGATGAGAGAATCTCCGGTCAAGGCCTTGCTTGATCCAGAAATTTGCTTAGCTTAAATGGCTGGTAATTCCTTCGACGAGGTTTGCTCATTGAAAGGACAAGTGCGGTGTTACCTTCACGGATGATGATTTACTACTTGGAACAACGAGATCACAACCGACCGTTGTACATTTCGACCGGTATTGGAATGTTCACACTCTCCAGGGTGCTAGTTGATCCAGGAGCATCAATTAATATAATGAACCTTCGAATGCTAGCCTATTTAGAGATTGATGCCCGTGATCTCGAGGCAGAAAAGATGATGCTAAGAGGCTTCAACCAGAAAGGAGAAAGAGCTCTTGGATCGATAACATTGTTAATGAAGATAGGTGAATTAGCCAAGACAACCGCAAAGTTCCACATAATTGATTCTGAGACATCATTCAACGCTCTACTGGGCCGGCCGTGGATCCATGAGAACCGGATGGTACCGTCGTCTCTACACCAGTGTATAAAGTACTATGAAGGAGGACAAGAGCAGTGTATCAAAGGTGATTTGCAACCGTTCTCCGTGCATGAAATCGGAATCTACGAAGATGCAGCTTACTATGCACCTCCAAAGAAAACTCTTCTCCAAAAATGCCATACCAAAATCAAGAAAAAGAAGCACGAGACGACAAAGAACCTGAAATCCTCGTTCAACAGTTACTCACCACTCCCTTACGACAAGATGGTGAAGGTTTCTCCAGAAATCGCACCCGAGGTCGAGGAAGAAGTGGTGGAACAGTTGAACAGAAGAAGCCAGTCATCGATGTTGATTGGGAGAATAGCTTAGAAGAAGAAGAAAAAATCAAGAAAGAAGCAGCAATAGTAAACCGAAGGAAACCCCAGTTCAAGATCTCTCTCGAAGATGAAAAGAATGAAGAATACAAAGCAATGTAAGAGAAGATTAACCACTATGTGCATACTATAACCCTGATCCCGACCCCGATCCATTCTAATAAGGTCGAGGGTATGGTGGTCAAGGAAGTGCATGGCGGTGGTGCTAAGCCGATCAAATTCTACCGTGATGCTTCTTCTTCCAAAACTGAAAATGATGTACAATTTTAAGATGTTACTTCTTCTGAATTAATGGAATTGCCTTTTGAGTGGTATTCTCCCTGTGTTCAAAATTTAATTCAATGTGGTGACTTACCTAAACAGTGGTTAAAAGGTCAATCACAGCGCTTCGAAAAATTGTGGAACAATGCCAGTCGGCCTCCCAATTCAAAACATGGTCTTGGATTCGGCACAGTAGGATCAGTTGATGATACAGGATTTTGCTTGGTTGTCACTTGCGAGTCTAATGAAGACTGCATGGAAACCTCAGATGATCTCGAAGATCTGCCAATCGGAGATGCTCCACCAGAATTTGAAGAAGAGATTCAATCTAAAATAGACTAGTTAATGGAAGTTAACTTATGTACTAGTGAAGAGCCTAGGCCGACCATTGTTAGCTCCTTACTCAATAAAGAAGACTCCGAAGAGATGATCAAGCTATTACTGGAATTCAAGGAATGTTTTACTTGGAGTTATGACGAAATGTTGGGATTGGCTCCAGAGGTTGCAGTTCACAGGCTAGGAGTGGATCCCACTGCCGTTCCAGTTAGACAAGCTCCCAGAAGAATGTGTCTAGAGATTGAACAACAAGTTATAGCTGAATTTAAGAAGCAAATAGATGCTAAATTTGTCTGTGAAGAACAATACCCTACTTGGTTAGCCAATGTGGTACCAGTCAGAAAGAAGAATGGACAGATCAGAATCTGCATGGATTTCAGAGATTTGAATAAAGTATGCCCAAAAGATGAATTCCTGCTACCAATTTCAGAATTGATGATCGACATAGCTTCGATACATGAAATCTTCTCTTTCATTGATGGATCATCAGGATACAATCAGATAAAGATGGCACCAGAAGATGAAAGCTCACAGCCTTCAGAACGCCAATCGGAATACACAGCTACACAGTAATGCCTTTCGGATTGAAGAACACATGAGCAACTTACCAAAGAGCAATGACGAAGATCTTTGATGATCTCATTCACAACCAAGTCGAGTGCTACGTGGACGATATGGTCATCAAAAGCAAACTGAAGGAAGATCATTTGTATGATTTGAGAATTGTTTTCGAGCGATTAAGACAATTTAATCTTAAGATGAATCCCTTAAAATGCGCCTTCGGCGTCACCTCTGGGAAATTCTTAGGATTTGTTGCTCGACATCACAGAATTGAAGTCGATCCGAAGAAGATTAAAGCTATCTTAGAAATGCCACCTCCCAAAACCTTGAAACAATTACTATCCTTTCAAGGAAAATTGGGATATCTTCGACGCTTTATCTCGAACTTGTCAGTGTTGACCTCATTTTTGGTGAGGTCTTTTCTCTCCTTAGTACTTCTTAGGATCTAGCCATAAGGTTTTCTCCTTCACTATCCTAGAGGACTAGAATTGAGCCTCACCCTTTAGCAATTCAACTACTTCTTAACTCCTCTTGGGACCCCACTTGGATGATTGCAAACGTCTAAATCACCTTAGAAGGTTAAGACCACCATATGGGGAACCAATAGTGAGCTCCTATAAGGTTGATCAAGCCTTAGGACTACCCTGGGTGGTTTGATCCTGGTGAGGTCTGGCTTACACACACTGCACTCTCACACACACCATCTTTACCCATTTCTCCCCCTGGTTCATTTGAGCACTCATGTGGCTAAGTCCAAACCCCTAGCTCTTTGGCTAAGAGGGTTGGAAACAACCCATGAGATGTTCAGGGTGGACATTTCTTGGTCCATGGCTCACTTTAAGCTTCATCATAATCAAAATTCAACTTTTGCCAAATGCCTAGTTGTGACATTGGGTCCTTCAAACCTACCTAAAATTACCTAATTACCCCAAAATTTCCAAAATTCTCCAAAAATTAACAAAAATTCCCAAAAATCCTAAAAATCATTTTGAAACAACCCCCACCTTTTAAATTTACCAAAATACCCCAATACCCTCCAAATAAACTCTTGATACCCTAAAATACCCTTTTGGCACAAAATTCTAAAAATTCCAAAAATTCCAAAAAATATCAAATATTCCCAATTTCATTTTGTTCAACTACACCACAGCCCAATTTTGCCAAAATAACCAACTGTTATCAAAATCCCCAAATTGACCCATTTTTAACCTAAATGGACCCAATGTCACACTAAACCAACCCATTTGACCTCAATTTTGCCCAATTTAAATTCTAAACTTTAATTCAACATCATTACTATCAATCTAAACAAAATCCAAGTCCAAATTGATTCATATTTGAGTTCAATTCCTTTTGAAATCCAATACCCCCATTTTAGCCTAAAGTGAACCCATGCCCTAAACCAACCAAATTGATTAGCCAAACCCTAAAATTTCTTCCCAATTAATGTTGGGAACTCTTCAATACATTCCCCTAGACCATTTAAAACTTTCAATTGGCTCTAAACTCCACCTTAACCCAACTTGGACCCAAGTTGATACAACCCTCCCAAAATTAACCAAAATACCAAAATCCACCAAATTGACCTTCCAATTGAACTCAAAACCTCCCCATGTCTTCATGAAACTTCTTCATGGCAATCAACTCTTCAAAATTGCTCAAGACATTTGGACCCAAATCAAGACCTAACTCAAGTTAGCCCAACCCAACCCAAATGAGTTAATTTAAACCCCATACCAAACCAAACCAAATTGAACCAAATGTGGCTAAACCAACCTATCCACAGCCACTAAGTGAGCCCTAGGAACCACCCTGGATCCAACTAGCCCAAGTTAAGTGAGCCATGGACCAAGGGTTCCCCATTTTAAGGGATCTTTTCCCTTAAATGGACAAATCCACCTTTTGCCTCACCCCAAATCCCCCCTTGCCTGGTTTATCACCATTAAACCCTACTCCTTGGTTGACCTGACCCATGGCCAGCTCCCTTGTCCTTGCCAGCTGGCCTAGTTGCTGGAGGGAGTCAAAACCTAGAGCCACCACCAAGTGAAACAAACCCAAACTCACCCAATTGGCCACCTCAGCCAAATAAAACCTTGGAGCTCCTCTGCCCTCCACCTGAGTAGTGGAATCCACCCACCAATTGAGCCCTAGCTCAGCCCAATGGTGTTGACCTCATTTTTGGTGAGGTCTTTTCTCTCCTTAGTACTTAGGATCTAGCCTTAGGCTTTCCCTGTGACTATCATGGAGGATTAGAGATGGAACCCACCATTTAGAAATTTAAACACCTCTTAAGTCCCTGCAAACCTCACATGCCTGATTGTAAACCCCTAATTCGCTTGGAGGGTTAAGATCAAATGTGGAGGTTTAAAGGATGAGTTCCCTATAGGACTCTTTGGCCTTAGGACTACCCTGGGTGGCCTGGTCTGGTGAGGGTTGACCTGCACACATTACACTTTCACACACATTCTAAATCCTAAAACTATTCATGCCTAGCTTGACTTCCTGACTCATGTAGGTAATTCATATGGATGGACCTTAACCCCTAGGCCCTTGGCTAAGAGGGTTAGGAACAACGTAGTGAATGCCTAAAATGAGTCCTCTCATGGCTCTTATGGGCTTGATATGGCTTCCTGACTCAACCAAAGTGATTCCATTCTACTCAAATTTGATCAATCTTCATTTTTCCAAAATTTCAATTTTTGACCCCTAGGGCCCTACACCCACTAAACCTACCAAATGCCCTTGAAACTAACCAAAATTTGCAAAATCACCTAAATTACCCAAAATTCCTCAAAATCAATCCTAAACATTTCCCCCCACTCAAATTGATCATCCACAGCCAAATATTCCAAATTTTCCAAAAATACCCCCCAATACCCTCCAAATACCCAAAATGCCCTTCTTAGCCCAAAATTCCATAAATTCCGAAAATTCCCAAAAAATTCCAGAAAATCTCAAATATTCCTATTTTCTTTTTGTTCAACTAAACCATAAGCCAATTTCGTCAATTTAACCAACTTTTACCAAAACCCCCAATTTGATCCATTTTTAACCAAAGTGAGCCCAATGTCAAACCAAACCCCCCCAATTGACCTCAATTTTGGTCCAATTCAATTCTAAACTTCCATTCCATATCCCTAATATCAATCTAGACCAAATCCAAGCCCAACCTGATTAACATTTGGATCCAATTTCAATTTGAAGCCTAAATCCCCTAAATTGGCCTAAACCCAAACCTAACCCAAATAGGCCCAAATCCCAAAATCAAAGCCCAACCAAAGTTGAAAACTCTTTATAACACTCCCTAAACATTTCTCAACATTAATTTTACATCAAATCCAACCTTAAACCAACATTAACCCAAGATAGCCAAAGTTAGCCCAATTTGACCCACCTTGGCCCCATTACCAAAAAGGCCCAAATTAAACCTATTTCAATTCCAAATGACACCAAAGCTTCTCCAAATCACTCATGCCACACTCCTAAACTAAACCCAACATTTTTTTAGCCCAATCTTTCACAAAATCTCCATCCACCAATTTGTTTTCAAACTTAAAAGCCCACTTCCATAAAGCCTTTAAAAGCCCACTTTCCATCAAATTCAAAAGCCCAAAATCCATCCCCAAGCCCACATGAAACCTTTTCTTCATCATTCCTTTGATAATACTATTTGACCAAAGTCTTAAACCATCATGAAATCAACCCATTTGTAGCATCATGACAAATCCCATCAAAGGAATCCAAAGTTTTCAAAATTCCAAATAACCCTTTTCCATGCAAGTGAGCCAACCTTTTCCCAAGCCATGAGCAAGCTAAATGAAGCCATGGAGTCATGAAGAAGCCATATGCAAGCCTTGGGGAGCCCTTTCCACCTCACCATGCCACTTATGGCAAGAAGAGGGGAGCCTTTCCTAAGCCTTCACTAAACCTTTTTTAACCCCATCAATGATACACTTTAACCAAAATTGGCCACCTCACCTTGGATGGGGACTTCACCACACATGTGAGGCTGACCAAATGATCTCACATTAGCCCAAATCAAGCCTTGATGAGTGAACCAAGCCAAAACCATGAATTGACCCAAATTGGACCAAAAATGCTCCTTACACCCATTCCATTTAAATCTTTGACTTTACACATGGCATAACCCAATTGATTGCACCAAGATCAAGCTCAATCATGTGAGTTTTTCGCATCCAAAAAAAAAACCTTGGTGAATGAACCAAGCCAACCCTCATGGCCACCCAAGCTCCACCATAAACTTCCTTATTTAAACCCCACCTCCATGGCCAAGTGGAAGAGATGCAAAGATTACCTTGGGGCAACTCTGTCAAATTGTTCCCAAAGCTTCTCCAAGCACTCCTAAGCTCAATCCAACCATTTCCAATAGAGGCCTCACCTCTTGGACAAAGGTATAAATTTTTTTCTGCTCCAACCTAGCATGTTTTAATTTTCTGTAATTATTCACATGTTTTAAGTATATCATCACCATATAATGTGTGCTACTTGATTAGACGATCATTTTAAAAAAAAAATTCATTCAATTTCATTGAGAATCGAGGGAGATATCAAGGTTTGAAGTTAGACAGTTTTGAGTGAATAGAACAAGGAAAGAGGAGCAGCAGCCGTCCGATCAGGCATGTATCCAACAGACGGCGCTGATGGAGTTGGACGGCAGCTTCATCCGTGAACAGGCAACCATGCCAGCCAGTAGCAGCGCGACACTTGTCATTTGAGCGGGAAATGAATTTTTCTTGATTTATTTTTGAACCTAAACTTCAAAAACTCATAACTTTTCATAGAAAAGTCGAAAAAATAAAATAAAAATACCTTCTTGCTCACTGAAATGAGGAGAATAATGTGAAATTGATTTCATAATTATTTGATGCATATTTTATTTTTAATTAATTAAATAATGTTTTCAATCACTCAATTCTCCATGCATGTATGCAACTCACCATGGCATGAGACCATAGGGCTTTTGAAGTCTCTAATCTTGGAAACATTTCCTAAAATTTTCAAGATCATAGGCCATCTCTATGAAGAGTTATGTATTTTCCAACTTTATGTCACTGTTTGTGATATTTTAATTCCATAAATTAGCATATTACTTAGAAAATTCTAGGAAAATTTGGAGATGTTTCTTAGGATCAGAGGACCCTAGGATAATTATAGTTTGAGTTAATTCATTGAAAATAATCCTAATTGGCCTAATTACTCAAAACTAAATTTTAATTAATTAGGGTTGACCACACTTGGAAATGACTTGAAAATAATTCTCCACTGATGTTTAGGATCAGAAGAACCTCAAATAAAAATTTGAAATCAATTGGAAATGTTTAACCCCACTAAATTGATTGATTAAGTCACATGGATAAAATTAAAATTTTAAAATTCATAACTCCAAAAATACATTTCAAAAATTCACCAAATTAGTTTTGGGATTTCTCTGATATCAGAGGAGTCTGAGAAAATTAAAATTAGAATTTTCTAAAAATTTTCATTTTTAATCTTATTTTAATATTTTTAATAATTAAAAAATAAAAAAATCACAAAAATATTAAAATTCATAAAAATGTCACATTTTAACTCCTAATCACTTAGGAACAAACCAAATATTTTTCCTAAGTCTCTAGGATAAGATATTGAATTTTAAAAGCCTAAAACAATTTTTGAATTAAAAAAATGAATTTCCAAACATTTTCAGTAAAATAATTCTAATAAATCAAATAAAAATCAGAAAATTATAAAATTTATTTCTCTGGACTCCTTGAGGTCAGAGGAATTTAAGAAAAATATAAATTGTTTTTTTGTAATTTTTATTTTATTTTATAATTACTTAATACTCTAAAACTCAAAATAATGATAATAAATAAAATATAACTCAAAAAATCACCAGAATTGGTTTATGTGGTCCTCTAGTCATTAGGAACATCCCAAAATTTTCTTAAGGATAGAAACTTTACCTTGGTCGTGTTGTTGAATTTTCTTTGAAAACCTTTATTTTCTACTAAAAATAATTATATAAAAAAATTAAATTCAGAAAAATCACATTTTCTCCTTAATGTCTTTATTGACATGTGAATGAGGTGAAATAAAAATTTCAAATTCATTTGAGCACAATTTAGTGAGTTATAAAATAAATAAGCTTAAAAGGGCATAAATGTAATTAAAAATTTTAACCCTTAATTAAAACTTTAGGTTTAATCAAAATGGGGGGGGGTAAAATATTTTATTTTATTTTCTCTTGGATGATTGAAACTTAGGGAAAGTAAGGGGTGGGAACCCATTAAACACATTGAAAATATCAAAAATGAAACTTTAATTAATTAAATAATTTAAATTTTGGAAAGAATATATTTAAATTTGGATCATTAAAATAGAGATATTATTAAGAGGACATTTATTCTTTAATTTAAAAATCCCTAAATGAGTCACTTTAACAATATTTAATTCTTAATTCAAAAATTAAAATAATAATCTAAATTAATAATTAAAACTAAAATTAAAACAAATTAAATTAAAATCAAATTAATATTAAAGTTAAACTAAAACTAACAATTAAAATTAAAATTAAAATGAAAATTTAAATTAAATTAAATCCAATTAAATTAAAATTAAATTCAACTAAAATTAAATTAAATTAAAATTAAAATTAAAATTAAATTAAATTATATCAAAAATTAAATTAAATTAAATTAAATTAAATTAAAATTGAATTGAATTAAAAATTAAAATTAAAATTAAATTAAATTAAATTTAAAATTAAATTAAAATTAAATAAAATTAAGTAAAATTAAAATCAAATTGAATTAAAATCATTTAACAACAAACCTAAATGAAATCATTAAGAATTAAATCTAAAATAATTTGAACACTATTCCAAACTTAAAATTATTAATTAAAACCTCATAATTAAATTAAAACACTTTAAACCATTAACTCAAACTTTCAATTAATTTGATTAAAATTCTCAATAAACCAACTTGCCCTTAAATGCTATAATTATTATAACTCTTAAATAGTGTATTAAGTGAGATGTCACTTCATTCATCAGGTAATCAAATACCTAAGTTCACTGAGCAAGAAACAAAGTTTAACTAAACTCGGATGATTAATTCACCTGTGCAACTAAATTTACTTAGACTCAAAACAATCCCAAAAATATTGAAAAGATGTTTAGGACTCGTCCTAAGCACTTCCTCAATATGACGGGATGTTTTAGAAGAACAACTGAATTTAATTGTTCTTTGATGAAGAAAATCATCCTTAAATTAAACCAAGAACCTAGACGTCATAGGAGATGACTAGTTATATGATTAGGAATTTGGTAGACAACCAAAACCCTTCCTTTAGCTTTACCTAGGTATCTGTTGAAATATTTAAATGCCTTAACATGTGTTTTAAGTGCAGCTTGGGATGACGGGAAGACCCTCCAGGTACGCTTTTATTTAATTGCAATTTACTTTATGCAATTTTCTTACATGCACTGTGTTTTACCTTTCTTGCATGTTAAACAAGACTGTTGCATGAAAACCAAAACCTTTAGGATAGTCCCTAAACTGAAACCAAAACTAAATTAAAAGTCATTGCAAGATAAAATTCACCGCCACAATATTCCAAAATATAAAATAACTCAAAATTTAATCACAAACAGAACAACAAAACTACAATCACAACTAAATTAAAACGTCTCGTTGGATGATCGGAAATCCCTCGGATGATGAAACCCACATGTTGCTAACGAGATTTCCCATGGTCTAAATGAAAGTGTGGAACTCATTCAGTTGAGTTTAGCAAATTCATTTTGACTATGTGAATCCGATGAAAATAGCGGTGCCGGGATGACGGAACCGTAGGATCTTAATCGGTTCTGTTTAATCAACTTTAAGATTTGTTTAATTAAAATATTAAAAACACTTAGATTTTAATATTTTCTCTAAACCAAAACAGTTCTCTCGTCTCTTGATTTATAACTTCTAAAACTAAATCTCTGCAACAACAAGGAGCTTGGAGCACGGTGGGCAGCATGGCCATCTTCGTCAGCAAAACAACTCTACATCAGCTAAACATTCCTAAAATTAAACAACCAAACCGTAGGATTTCGAGGTAGTTTGCCTAGTGCAACATAAATCCTCAACCTTTTTGTTAGGCATTTGCATAATCATGTTATGTAAATTAAGCCCTAACTGGTCTTAGGATTCCGAGGTAGTCGTTTAGTACGGCATAAACCCTCACATCTTCAAGGCTATTTGTATGATCATATCATGCAAATATAAGCCCTAATTAATTAAAATTGACAGGATGGAAACATTAAGTAAATTCCCAAATCTAAGCCAAACAATAGGTAGTTTGGGAAGTTGCCAAGATTCTTCTTGGATCCTCAACTTCTCCTACTTCTCTTCCTTTAGACTCTTAAAATAAACTTGTTCCGAATTTGAGCTGATCCCTATTAAAATTTCCAAAATCTAATCCTTTGAAAACCTTAAACTTTGAAATTCTTGAGAGCAACACCACAAATCATTATCGAGAGTTTTCCTAAATGATTCCCGTCATAATTTAAAAAAATCAAATTAAATTAAAATCAAATTGAATTAAAATCATTTAACAACAAACCTAAATGAAATCATTAAGAATTAAATCTAAAATAATTTGAACACTATTCCAAACCTAAAATTATTAATTAAAACCACATAATTAAATTAAAACACTTTAAACCATTAACTCAAACTTTCAATTAATTTGATTAAAATTCTTAATAAACCAACTTGCCCTTAAAGGCTTTAATTATTATAACTCTTAAATAGAGTATTAAGTGAGATGTCACTTCATTCATCGGGTAATCAAATACCTAAGTTCACTGAGCAAGAAAAAAGTTTAACTAAACTCCCGGATGATTAATTCACCTGTGCAACTAAATTTACTTGGACTCAAAACAATCCCAGAAATATTGAAAAGATGTTTAGGACTCGTCCTAAGCACTTCCTCAATATGACGGGATGTTTTAGAAGAACAACTTGAATTTAATTGTTCTTTGATGAAGAAAATCATCCTTAAACCAAACCAAGAACCTAGACATCATAGGAGATGACTAGTTATAGGATTATGAATTTGGTAGACAACCAAAACCCTTCCTTTAGCTTTACCTAGGTATCTGTTGAAATATTTAAATGCCTTAACATGTGTTTTAAGTGCAGCTTAGGATGACGGGAAGACCCTCCAGGTACGCTTTTATTTAATTGCAATTTACTTTATGCAATTTTCTTACATGCACTGTGTTTTACCTTTCTTGCATGTTAAACAAGACTGTTGCATGAAAACCAAAACCTTTAGGATAGTCCCTAAACTGAAAACCAAAACTAAATTAAAAGTCATTGCAAGATAAAATTCACCACCACAACATTCCAAAATATAAAATAAATCAAAATTTCATCACAAACAGAACAACAAAACTACAATCACAACTAAATTAAAACGTCTCGTTGGATGATCGGGAATCCCTCGGATGATGTAACCTACATGTTGCTAACGAGATTTCCTACGGTCTAAATGAAAGTATGGAACTCATTCAGTTGAGTTTAGCAAATTCATTTTGACTAAGTGAATCCGATGAAAATAGCGGTGTCGGGATGACGGAACCGTGGGATCTTAGTCGGTTCTGTTTAATCAACTTTAAGATTTGTTTAATTAAAATATTAAAAACACTTGGATTTTAAGATTTTCTATAAACCAAAACACTTCTCTCGTCTCCTGATTTATGACTTCTAAAACTAAACCTCTGCAATAACAAGGAGCTTGGAGCACAGTGGGCAGCACGGCCATCTTCGTCAGCAAAACTCGGATCTACTTCAGCAAAACTTTCTTAGAATTAAATAACTAAGCCATAGGACTTCGAGGTAGTTTTCCTAGTACAACATAAATCCTCAACTCTTTGTCTGGCATTTTCATAATCATATTATGCAAACTAAGCCCTAACCGGTCTTAGGATTCCGAGGTAGTTGTTTGGTACGACATAAACCCTCACATCTTCAAGGCTATTTGTATGATCATGTCATACAAATATAAGTCCTAATCAATTAAAATTGGCAGGATTGCAATATTAAATAAACTCCCAAATTGAAACTAAACAATAGGATAGTTTGAGAAGTTGTCAAGATTCTTCTTGGATCCTCGACTTCTCCTACTTCTCTTTCTTTGGACTCTTAAAATAAACTCGTTCCAAATTTGATCCATTCCCTATTGAAATTTCCAAAACTCAAATCCTTTGAAAACCTTAAACTTTGAAATTCTTGAGAGCAAAACCACTGATCATTATCGAGAGTTTTCTTTAGTGTCTTCGGACATTTAAGATGTAATTAACTATAGGGGCTTGCCCTTATAGGGAACTTTAAGAACCTAGGTAATATAAACCCTGCTTAATTCATTTATATTAAGTAGGGGAACTTGTCGGCTTATGAAATTGGTTCGCATACCAATCGGATGTCACAAATCTTCTAGTTTATTTAATCGAGCCCCATCGTCAAGCAGTGTGTCTATTCTTCGGATAGATACATGGTTTGTGATGCGGTGCTCGTTTATATAAACTATTTGGGATGTGAGATCGGTTTGATTTCATATCTTAAAATTTTCAAATTTAAAATTATTTTCAAAATCAAATACTACTTTTCAAATTATATATTTAAATTAAATTTAAAATTCGCCGACAACTTCTGTAGGCGACCCCCTTTTCAAAACACATAACCTAAAAATATGCCGACAATTTCTGGCGACTCCGCTAGGGACTAGTTCCTCTCTCCATTTTGATCAGATGGTTTTGCTTTCATAAATCGGTAGTGAGTCCATACCCCTAGTGGACCAAATTACCTTTCTTTCCGTTGGCATACCTCGCTCAATTCTGCCTTGAATGGGTATAGTCAACTCCTTTTGGATTCTGGAGCCACTTTTAGACACCCCTAAATAGAGAGGTTCTGGAATCCTCCCACCTCCCCAAAGAGGCGAGGTGGACCCCAAATAGATGTGTTAGAATAAGAGCGATCTATTGACGTGATTTCATTGTGAATTCAACCTCTTCTAAATCTCGGACCGGATCTGATACTTCATTCCTCTTTACGTTTGACTTGTTGCAAACATGTCAAACTGAAATTCTACTCTAACAACCTTCCAATAAACCATAAATAAAATAAAATTTGGTTAAAATTTTGAACCAAAATAAAACTTCTCAGGACACAACAAGTATACAATAATAAAAAAAAAGAAACAAAAAAAAAAATTGCATGCTTAAAGGATGCCCAGTACAAAGCAAGTTAACTTGAGTACTTTCATTGAAACTGCAAAGCGAGGGACGTCACTGACTTTCAGAAATTCTTCAAATGACAGGAGACAATGTCTTCACCCAAGCTAGTCTTTTCTTTCGCCTCTAGAGTGGAGTTTTCCGTCAATAGGAAGGAACTGCCTAACCTGGCAGTCATTAAGTTTGGACAAGGATTCGATAGTGTTGAAACTAAGTTTGGGAATTTGTCTGTTGAAATGATAAAACCCGAAAAGAGAAAGTCAGTTGAGCCTATTATAGAGTTCAACTTAAAAATTGTTGAAGAGCTCCCTATGCCAAAGAAGGAGTGGATTGAAAAAGACTCTTCTATTGTTGTGAAGTATGCCGCTAGAAGCTCTGGGACTTCTCTGAGGACTGCTTCAGCTCCTACTATTAGAGCCGCCGTCACCACACCAATTGTTTTGTTAGATAAAGGAAAAGAGATTTTACATAAGGAAGAGTTAGTCGATGCTTACACCCTACCTTTTTCCGGACTCGAAATTGGGTCCAATTCAAAGACCGTGCAACTAATGAAAGCACAAAAAAAGAAGCACAACCGGAAAAGTCTAAACGTCGACCAGCCACAACAGCCCCGCCTGCCGCAATGCCGCCAGCTGAGTCAACAGCCATCTCAGCAGAAACCACTCGGACCGAAACGCAGCATCGAAGGAGCTTTTCGACAAGGAATATCCCTTTAAGGATGGAGTAGTGGCTAAAATGTTGTGCAGCTTGAGTAAGATGGTTGATTTTCAACTCGCCGTAGCTGAAAAAGCCAGAAGAGATCGGCGAGAAGGATCACCCGATGTACTGCCCTTACCACTGGATGATTTGACACAAGATAGAAGACTGCTTCACTTTCAAGGATTGGCTCGAAAAGAATTTTGAAAGTGGGAACATAGCAATCCCGAAGGAATATTTAAAGGAAATTGAAAAAGGTTCAGTGAATATGATTTCAGATGTTTCGCTTGGCTTCTATACAATGATGCCAGTGCTCGAGGGGATAAGTGATGTTCCTCAAAAGTCCCCGATTGACCTAAAAATTCTCAAAGGAAGTTCGATTGAGTCCTCCATAGAGAAGCTCAGGGTTGAAATTGCAAAACTATTTGAAGACCAGAAAGAAGATGTCGAAAATGGAAATTAAAGCCTACTAGATTACACGGAACGTGGTTTTGCAGAAATCAACGTCATCGAGACGGAGGCCACACCATCCTCGTGCGACGCTACTTTAACCACTAAGGAGAAAACGCAGATGAGTTTCAAATGGCCATTCAACAGCGGGATGAGCAGATAGGTCAAATGAAGAAACAACTGGAGGAAATAATGGTCGTCATGGCTACAATTCAAGGGCAGTCGCAGTCGTTACCAATAGTAACTTTGGAAGCAAACCAACCAGAAATTGTTCATGTTATGGATGAAAGAAAGGAGTCCACCTTCGACAAACAATTGAAGAAGGATCTAGTTCAGAGTCCGATGCTGGAGAGTGACATTAAACAGATAGTAGAACAATAAGTGAGAGAAGCCCTGGTCCAATCAGAAATAGAGGAATCAGTTTCAAAGGGTAGACCTTACCCAGAAGAGTTTGATACTGTTTAGTACCCTAGAGGTCTCATATCACCGTTGTCCAAAACTTTTGATGGAACTGGAAATCCCCGACAGCATGTTGCACACTTCCGAGCAAGCTGCTGCAACGCGGGGCGTAGCGAAGCACTTTTGTTCCGCCAATTTGTGAACAGCCTCACAGGAGCTGCCTTTGATTGGTATGCAGAGTTACCAAATGATTCGCTAAGAACATTTACAGAAATGGAAAATCTTTTTGTCAAACGGTTTGCTGGAGCTCAGCACCACATCACAGTCGGTGATCTTGTGGTAGAGAAACATAAACCAGATGAAACCTTAGTGAAATACATCCTGCATTGGAGAAATCTCAGCATGAGATGCAAGCCACAGTTGCAATAGTAGCATGCAGTTGAAATTCTTCTAAATAGCATTCACGGTCCAGTTGGTCTCTTGCTCAAGGGATTCACCATCAAAACATTCAAGAAGTTACTTAATAAAGCCGGAAGACTTCAAGAAGAAGCTAAATAACTTGGTTTTCTTGGAAAAGCCAACGAGCTAGAGCCAACGAAGATATTCGAGAAGGAATCTGAGACAGCTGCTGTGGTTAACAAGGGAAAGCGACAATTGAAAGTACATGTCGAACAACACCAGTGGACCTTCCAACGTCCCAGGCAGAACGGTCAGCAATCCTTTCAGCAAAGACTTTATCGGACAAGTGAAAGACAAGTTCCAACAATGGTTGCTTGAACAAACAAGGTGTACTCTTTTAAAGACGAAGCAGCAAGAAAGATGTTCCGCAATCTAATCAAGAACCCTGAATTCTGGTTACCTGAGCCAAAAAGACCTGATGAAGTCAACAAGAAAGGACATCCAAGATACTGTCCATACCACAAGTTCGTTGGACACACCATAGAAGAGTGTTGCAATTTTAAAGATTGGCTTGAAGAGAATTTTAAGAATGGGAACGTAACAATCCCGAAAGAATATTTGAAAGGAACCTCAAAAATATTCTATCAATATGATTTCGGTTGATTTGTTTATTCTAACCTATTCCTACGCAACTGCTAATGAATGAAATGCCTCTTGGCTACTATTGTACTACTTTTGTTGCTAAAAGAAGATATTAGTATGATCAGTATTGGTAAGTGCCATCTCTCTTACTGCAATGAATGAAAGACAAGAAGTTTGTTTTTGTCCAGAAATGTTTAATATTTGGAAAGCTCAAATTTGGATATTTTGCTAAGACTACGACTTCAGAAAGAATGAAATTTATGTCCTAATGACTGGGTCTTTAACTTTAAGGAATTCGGACTGAGTCCTAAGTAAATTTTGGAATGAAGCAGTGTGGTTGAAATACAAGTAATTAATCTAGGATATCAAGAGTCTTTTAATTTTTTGCCATGTGACTGGGTCCAGACTTTTGGATGAGTTATAATATTCCAGGATTCATGTTAAGAAACCATTTCAGATTTATTAATTAGGGGAGTTTCGACATTCAAAATCTTTAACAAAAATATGTCTTACCAGATACAGTAATTCTCAGAAAACAAAAGGAGCGAAAAAAAAGAAAAAAAAAAGAAGAGAGAAGTATTTCTGAGGAGAAGCTTGAGGTGAGCACAAAATCAAAATTTGGTGTCCCAATCTAGACTTTCAAAATCTTTAACATGTACTCCACTAGATACAGTAATCCTCAATAAAAAAAAAAGAAAAGCTCAGAAAAGAAAAGAAAAGGAAATAAAAAGGCTCCCTGCGAAGAAGCTTGAGGCAAGCATATAATAAAAAATTAGTGTCTTAATGCTCCCCCGATTAATGAAACTTGAAAGACTACCTTAAGAAGTTTCCTCTGATATTATGCTTTGAAAAGAGTCAAGTGATTTTATGCCTTTTAGTCAATCATTAATTGACTCAGAAATATCTTTGACCAATGAAAAATATTTCTATCATATGAGCATAAATTTTGAATCTACTTAGGCCCAGAAAGAAGGAATTGAAGTAAAAGGGCCCAGTTATTAAAAATTAATAGAAATTCGAACCAGAAGTCATGTCCTCAGTGCCCGAAAAATACTTATCCAATGTCAGATCAAAGAGCATCAACTGTACCTAGCAGATACAACTCCAACATCAATTTGAAGGGCGTTAGGGTAACTTCGCGAAGAGAGCCTAAACAATCCTCCTAAATCAAAGGTAATGAGTGATGACTGTTACAAACAAAGCTACGAAGTTCCTGTCCCTTCAGCTGTTGTGTCTGTAGAAATAACACATCTTTGTAGGTACTTGAAAAGATATAATTTCAATAGTACCTCGAAGAATAGGTCATTTTCTACAAACGTCTTCGGTCAGTGGATGATACCTCAAGAAGTCTGAGCATCGTGATGTTTCAAAGATAGCCTCGTTCTACGAAGCACAGATGCCGCACTTGCTTATGACTGGGTCCAAACCTTAACTAAAAAAATAATAAAAATAAAAAAATAAAAAATTATGAAACATAAATGAATAAAATAAAACTTCAAAAAAAAAACCAACAATAAATCCCCCAACGAATGACAAGAAATAAATAAAAAAAAGAAAAAAAATGAAAACTAAAAAAAAAATGAAAATTAAAAAAAAAATTGAATAAGATAACGAAACAAACTTCAAATCAAAAAGAAACTTAAAATCAAAATGAAATCCAAAATCGAATTGAAATCTAAATCAAAACGAACTCGAATCATCGAAAAAAAAGAAGAATCTCAATATTAAAAATAAACCTCAAATCTGAATCTATAATCTGTACTTTGAAATCCAATCTCAATTTGAATCTCAAATCAAATCCCAATCAAATTCAAAATCAAAACTTCCAAATCTAAAATCCAATCCCTTCAATTCTCTCCCTTGTCTGAGATAGGAGCAGTCGATTCCATTGACACGGAGCCACGAGTTTTTCGATTTGGTTCTGATGGCGAGGAATCGTATCCAATCCAAACCAGTAATTTTTTTATCAACTCTTTTGAATGGGATATGTGACATCCTCATATTCCCTCCTAATCTGTTTCTTTCCACAAAAATCTTTTACAACTTTCATGAAATTCTCAAACACCAAAATTCTACACTTTGCAAATCAACACTACCAATCTTTGCAAATCAATCACGATATCGAAAATCAAACTTTAGAGGTTGAGGATTTTACATCCGATACCGCATTGCTTTAGGTTCTTTCCCTATCATAATGGCTCAAATCAAAATCAAATTTTAGAGGTTGAGGATTTTACATCCGATACTGCATTACTTTAGGATCTTTCCCTATCGCAATGGCTCAAATCAAAAATCAAATTTTAGAGGTGGAGGATTTTACATCCCGATACCGCATTGCTTTAGGTTCTTTCCCTATCGCAATGGTTCAAATCAAAATCCAATTTTAGAGGTGGAGGATTTTGTATCCGATACCGCATTGCTTTAGGATCTTTCCCTATTGCAATGGTTCAAATCGAAAATTTCAAATTTTAGAGGTTGAGGATTTACATTCGATACCGCATTGCTTTAGGTTCTTTCCCTATCGCAATGGTTCAAATCAATATCAAAATTTATAGGTTGAAGATTTACATCCGATACCGCATTGCTTTAGGATTCCTTCCTATCGCAATGGTTCAAATTCAAAACTTCAAATTTTAGAGGTTGAGGATTCCAACATCTGATACCGCATTGCTTTGCAATGATCTCCTTTCAAGTTTTAGAGGTTGAGGATCACAACATCCAACACCGCATTGCTTTAAGATCATTTTCTATCGCAATGGTTCAAGTCAAAGTTCTCATCGTAGAACATCAATTCTCGAGGCTGGAGATGAACTTCCAGTTCTCATTTCAATTCGGAGGCTGGAGCAGAGCTTCCATCTCTCATTCAAATTAGATCAATTCATCTAACCAAATTGAAACTTTTCTCGCGAACTTTCGTAGAATGGAATTATTTGAAAACCTCAAATTTAGATTCAAAATCAACATTTTCAACTTATATGAAATCACACATAAACTAAACCAAAATTCCAGACTTCATATTCAAACTAAAATTCTAAACTTCAAATTTAAAACAAAATTTCAAACTTCAAATTTCAAGCTCCAAATCTTCAACTCAAATCTTGAAATTTTCAATCTTAAGCTCTAAATCAAATCCGATTGTGTCCTCCATTGTAATGTGGAATTTTAAATTCTTTTGCTTCATTTTGAAGGATTTTACATTTCCTCCCCAGTGAGAGTTCGACATTCTTCGATAGTGAAAATCCACCAGATACTCCCCAGCGGAAACTTTCTTCGCTCCCTCCATTTATTATGAGAGAGTTGTTTTTGACGTATGTGTTGGTTCAGTTGATCTCTTCGGTCAACGCCAATATGCGCGGTGTGCTCCTTCAGCACGCCACACCTATTGGGGGTCCATTTGTTGACCTCATTTTTGGTGAGGTCTTTTCTCTCCTTAGTACTTAGGATCTAGCCTTAGGCTTTCCCTGTGACTATCCTAGAGGATTAGAGATGGCACCCACCATTTAGAAATTTAAACACCTCTTAACTCCCTGCAAACCCCACATGCCTGATTGTAAACCCCTAATTCGCTTGGAGGGTTAAGATCAAATGTGGAGGTTTAAAGGATGAGTTCCCTATAGGACTCTTTGGCCTTAGGACTACCCTAGGTGGCCTGTTCTGGTGAGGGTTGAACTGCACACATTACACTTTCACACACATTCCAAATCCTAAAACTATTCATGCCTAGCTTGACTTCCTGACTCATGTAGGTAATTCATATGGATGGACCTTAACCCCAGTGCCCTGGCTAAGAGGGTTAGGAACAACATAGTGAATGCCTCAAATGAGTCCTCTCATGGCTCTTATGGGCTTGATATGGCTTCATGACTCAACTAAAGTGATTCCATTCTACTCAAATTTGATCAATCTTCATTTTTCCAAAATTTCAATTTTTGACCCCTGGGGCCCTATACCCACTAAACCTACCAAATAACCTTGAAACTACCCAAAATTTGCAAAATCACCTAAATTACCCAAAATTCCTCAAAATCAATCCTAAACATTTCCCCCCACTCAAATTGATCATCTATAGCCTAATATTTTAAAATTTTGAAAAATACCCCCCAATACCCTCCAAATACCCAAAATGCCCTACTTAGACAAAAATTCCATAAATTCTAAAAATTCCCAACAAATTCCAGAAAATCTCAAATATTCCCAATTTCATTTTGTTCAACTACACCATAAGCCAATTTTGTCAATTTAACCAACTTTTACCAAAACCCCCAATTTGATCCATTTTTAACCAAAGTGAGCCCAATGTCAATCCAAACCACCCCAATTGACCTCAATTTTGGTCCAATTCAATTCTAAACTTCCATTCCATATCCCTAATATCAATCTAGACTAAATCCAAGCCCAACTTGATTAACATTTGGATCCAATTTCAATTTGAAACCTAAATCCCCTAAATTGGCCTAACCCCAAACCTAACCCAAATAGGCCCAAATCCCAAAATCAAAGCCCAACCAAAGTTGAAAACTCTTTATAACACTCCCCTAAATATTTCTCAACATTAATTTTACATTAAATCCAACCTTAAACCAACATTAACCCAAGATAGCCAAAGTTAGCCCAATTTGACCCACCTTGGCCCCATTACCAAAAAGGCCCAAATTAGACCTATTTCAATTCCAAATGGCACCAAAGCTTCTCCAAATTACTCATGCCACACTCCTAAACTAAACCCAACATTTGTTTAGCCCAATCTTTCATAAAATCTCCATCCACCGATTTGTTTTCAAACTTAAATGCCCACTTCCATAAAGCCTTTAAAAGCCTACTTTCCATCAAATTCAAAAGCCCGAAATCCATCCCCAAGCCCACATGAAACCTTTTATTCATCATTACTTTGATAATCCTATTTGACCAAAGTCTTAAACCATCATGAAATCATCCCATTTGTAGCATCATGACAAATCCCATCAAAGGAATCCAAAGTTTTCAAAATTCCAAATAACCCTTTTCCATGCAAGTGAGCCAACCTTTTCCCAAGCCATGAGCAAGCTAAATGAAGCCATCGAGCCATGCATAAGCCATATGCAAGCCATGGGGAGCCCTTTCCACCTCACCATGCCACTTATGGCAAGAAGAGGGGAGCCTTTCCTAAGCCTTCACTAAACCTTTTTTAACCCCATCAATGATACACTTTAACAAAAATTGGCCACCTCACCTTAGATGGAGACTTCACCAAACATGTGAGGCTGACCCAAATGATCTCACATCAGCCCAAATCAAGCCTTGGTGAGTGAACCAAGCCAAAACCATGAATTGACCCAAATTGGACAAAAAATGCTCCTTACACCCATGTCATTTAAATCTTTGACTTTACACATGGCATAACCCAATTGATTGCACCAAGATCAAGCTCAATCAAGTGAGTTTTTCTCAGCAAAAAAAAAACCTTGGTGAGTGAACCAAGCTAACCCTCATGGCCACCCAAGCTCCACCATAAACTTCCTTATTTAAACCCCACCTCCATGGCCAAGAGGAAGAGATGCAAATATTACCTTGGGGAAACTCTGTCAAATTGTTCCCAAAGCTTCTCCAAGAACTCCTAAGCTCAATCCAACCATTTCCAATTGAGGCCTCACCTCTTGGACAAAGGTATCAAATTTTTTCTCCTCTAACCGAGCATATTTTAATTTTCTGTAATTATTCACATACTTTAAGTATATCATCACTATATAGATGTGTACTACTCGGTTAGATGATCATTTTAAAAAAAATTCATTCAATTTCGTTGAGAATCGAGGGAGATATCATGTTTTGAAGTTGGACCGTTTTAAGTGAATAGAACAAGGAAAGAGGAGCAGCAGCCGTCCTATCAGGCATGTATCCAATGGACGGTGCTGATGGAGTTGGACGACAGCTTCATCTGTGAACAGGAAACCACGCCAGCCAGTAGCAGCGCGACACGTGTCATTTGTGCGGGAAATGGATTTTTCTTAATTTATTTTTGAACCTAAACTTCAAAAACTCATAACTTTTCATAGAAAACTCAAAAAAATAAAATAAAAAAACTCTCTTGCTCACTGAAATGAGGAGAATAATGTGGAAGTGATTTCATATTTATTTGATGCATATTTTATTTTTAATTAATTAAATAGTGTTTTCAATCATTCAATTCTCCATGCATGTATACAACTCATCATGGCATGAGACCATAGGGCTTTTGAAGCCTCTGATCTTGGGAACATTCGCTGAATTTTTTAAGATGATAGGCCATCTCTATGAAGAGTTATGTATTTTCCAAGTTTATGTCACTGTTTGTGATATTTTAATTTCATAAATTAGCATATTACTTTGAAAATTCTAGGAAAATTTGGATATATTTCTTAGGATCAAAAGACCCTAGGATAATTATGGTTTGAGTTAATTCATTAAAAATAATCCTAATTGGCCTAATTACTCAAAATGGAATTTTAATTAATTAGGGTTGAACACACATGGAAATGACTTGAAAACAATTCTCCACTGATGTTTAGGATTAGAGAAACCTCAAATAAAAATTTGAAATCAATTGGAAATGTTTAACCCCACTAAATGGATTGATTAAGTTAAAAATTAAAATTTAAAAATTCATAACTCCAAAAATACATTTCAAAAATTCACCAAATTAGTTTTGGGACTTCTCTGATATCAGAGGAGTCTGAGAAAATTAAAATTAGAATTTTCTAAAAATTTTCATTTTTAAGCTTATTTTAATATTTTTAATAATTAAAAAATAATAAAAATCACAAACAAATTAAAATTCATAAAAATGTCACATTTTAACTCCTAATCATTTAGGAATAAACCAAATATTTTTCCTAAGTCTCTAGGATAAGATATTGAATTTTAAAAGCCTAAAATAATTTTTGAATTAAAAAAATGAATTTCCAAACATTTTCACTAAAATAATTCTAATAAATCAAAGAAAAATCAGAAAATTATAAAATTTGTTTCTCTGGACTCCTTGAGGTCAGAGAAATTTAAGAAAAATATAAAATCCTTTTTTTATTTTTATTTTATTTTATAATTAATTAATACTCTAAAACTCAAAATAATGATAATAAATAAAATGTAACTCAAAAAATCACCAAAATTGGTCCAAGTGGTCCTCTGGTCATTAGGAACATCTCATAATTTTCTTAAGGATAGAAACTTTACCTTGGTCATGTTGTTGAATTTTCTTTGAAAACCTTTATTTTCTACTAAAAATAATTATATAAATAAATTAAATTTAGAAAAATCACATTTTCTCCTCTAATGTCTTAATTGACATGTGAGCATGGTGACATAAAAATTTCAAATTCATTTGAGCTCAATTTAGTGAGTTAAGAAATAAATAAGCTTAAAAGGGCATAAAGGTAATTAAAAATTTTAACCCTTAATTAAAACTTTAGGTTTAATCAAAATGGGGGGGGGGGGTAAAATATTTGATTTTAATTTTCTCTTGGATGATTGAAACTTAGGGAAAGTAAGGGGTTGGAACCCATTAAACACTTCCACATGCAATGAAACTTTAATTAATTAAATAATTTAGATTTTAGAAAGAATATATTTAAATTTGGATCATTAAAATAGGGATATTATTAAGAGGACATTTATTCTTTAATCTAAAAATCCCTAAATGAGTCACTTTAACAATATTTAATTCTTAATTAAAAAATTAAAATAATAATCTAAATTAATAATTAAAACTAAAATTAAAATCAAATTAAATTAAAATCAAATTAAAATTAAAGTTAAACTAAAACTAACAATTAAAATTAAAATTAAAATCAAAATTTAAATTAAATTAAATCCAATTAAATTAAAATTAAATTTAATTAAAATTAAATTAAATTAAATTAAAAATTAAATTAAAAATTAAATTAAATTAAATTAAATTAAATAAAAATTAAATTAAATTAAAATTAAATTGAATTAAAAATTAAAATTAAAATTAAATTAAATTAAATTTAAATTTAATAAAATTAAATAAAATTAAAATCAAATTGAATTAAAATCATTTTACAACAAACCTAAATGAAATCATTAAGAATTAAATCTAAAATAATTTGAACACTATTCCAAACTTAAAATTATTAATTAAAACCTCTTAATTAAATTAAAACACTTTAAACCATTAACTCAAACTTTCAATTAATTTGATTAAAATTCTCAATAAACCAACTTGCCCTTAAAGACTTTAACTATTATAACTCTTAAATAGAGTATTAAGTGAGATGTCACTTCATTCATCAGGTAATCAAATATCTAAGTTCACTGAGCAAGAAACAAAGTTTAACTAAACTCCCGGATGATTAATTCACCTGTGCAACTAAATTTACTTGGACTCAAAACAATCCCAGAAATATTGAAAAGATGTTTAGGACTCGTCCTAAGCACTTCCTCAATATGACGGGATGTTTTAGAAGAACAACTGAATTTAATTGTTCTTTGATGAAGAAAATCATCCTTAAACCAAACCAAGAACCTAGACGTCATAAAAGATGACTAGTTATAGGATTAGGAATTTGGTAGACAACCAAAACCCTTCCTTTAGCTTTACCTAGGTATCTGTTGAAATATTTAAATGCCTTAACATGTGTTTTAAGTGCAGCTTGGGATGACGGGAAGACCCTCCAGGTACGCTTTTTTTTAATTGCAATTTACTTTTGTGCAATTTTCTTACATGCACTGTGTTTTACCTTTCTTGCATGTTAAACAAGACTGTTGCATGAAAACCAAAACCTTTAGGATAGTCCCTAAACTGAAACTAAAACTAAAATAAAAGTCATTGCAATTCACCGCCACAATATTCAAAAATATAAAATAACTGAAAATTTAATCACAAACAGAACAACAAAACTACAATTACAACTAAATTAAAACGTCTCGTTGGATGATCGGGAATCCCTCGGATGATGTAACCCACATGTTGCTAACGAGATTTCCAACTGTCTAAATGAAAGTGTGGAACTCATTCAGTTGAGTTTAACAAATTCTTTTTGACTAAGTGAATCTGATGAAAATAGTGGTGCCGGGATGACGGAACCGTGGGATCTTAATCGGTGCTGTTTAATCAACTTTAAGATTTATTTAATTAAAATATTAAAAACACTTGGATTTTAAGATTTTCTCTAAACCAAAACACTTCTCTTGTCTCCTGATTTATGACTTCTAAAACTAAACCTCTACAACAACAAGGAGCTTGGAGCACAGTGGGCAGCACGGCCATCTTCGTCAGCAAAACCGTGGGAGCTTGTCGGCTTATAAAATTGGTTCGCAGACCAAACAGATGTCACAAATCTTCTAGATTATTTAATCGAGCCCCATCGTCAAGCTGTGTGTCTATTCTTCGGATAGATACA
Source organism: Papilionanthe hookeriana x Papilionanthe teres (assembly GCA_022702705.1). NCBI lineage: Eukaryota > Viridiplantae > Streptophyta > Magnoliopsida > Asparagales > Orchidaceae > Papilionanthe > Papilionanthe hookeriana x Papilionanthe teres. The sequence goes on along the minus strand of CM040435.1, from coordinate 58,391,827 downwards.
CGGTTTGTGATGTGGTACTCGTTTATATAAACTATTTCGGATGTGAGATCGGTTTGATTTCATATCTTAAAATTTTCAAATTTAAAATTATTTTCAAAATCAAATACTACTTTTCAAATTATATATTTAAATTAAATATAAAATTCGTCGACAACTTCTGTAGGCGACCCCCTTTTCAAAACACATAACCTAAAAATATGCCGACAAATGGCCCTGGCCATTTAAACACCTCTTCTCAGCCATGAGAAAGGTGCTGAAGGGTGTTGAAATTTGTCTCATCAAAACCTCACCAAATCACTCCCAGAGCTTCTCTCAGCCTAGAGAAGAAGAACCCCATTGTTCTTCTGCCCTGAATCCCCCAGCTGAGCTCAATTTCTCAGCTGAAAATTAGGCCCGAAACATGACACTCTTTGGAACTTCACCAAATCCGAACTAACTCTTCCCACACCTTCACCAGATGTAGAGAAGGAGTTCCCCAGTGAAAGCCCCCTCTCCAGACCACCCAGTTGTTCCAGCCTCCAAGCTTTGTGATTGGGCCTGGTGGAAGTCAAGCCTAGACATTTCACCATAGCTCCAGGCTTCATCCCTAGCCTCCTTGGACTCCAACGAATGTACTGAGCCTCTCTAATAGAAGCTTCACTTCTCAGAGCCAAGGAATTGCCCTCTTCTTCCTCCCGAGCTTCCAGCGATTCTTCATTTTATTTAAGTCAATTTCAATTCCTGTTGACCATATGGATGTGTTCGTCTTCTCAAGAAAAATCCATAAAGCATAAGAACTCGAAAATCCATTGAGAATCGAGGGAGATATTAGGGTTAGAAGGTCGACGGCTCAAGGGATGCACCAGTCGTAGACGATGACCAGGAGGAGTCTGATCGATTGTGTATCGGTTGAACGGCGGAGATCAAGTCGGACCAGAAGACGGAGCGGGACCGCGGGACGCGTGGCAGCTGACTCAGGTAGCGGCGTCGAATGGGAGCGCGACACGTAGAGCTTCAGAGCCGCCGAGGTTGACGCGGCGCTGACTGGTTTAAGTAGGAAAATCCGATTTTTCTTATTTATATAAATACCTGAAACTTCAAAAAATGATATCTTTGCATAGAAAAATCATAAAAATAAAAGAAAAATAACCTCTTGCTCAGTGAATAGAGGAGAATAATGTGGAAAAGGAATTGATCTATTTTGTTGAGTATTTTATTTTTAATTAATTTAATACTGTTTTGAGCATTTTAATTCTCCATGCATGTATACATTTCACCATGGCATGAGACCATAGGGCTTTTAAAGCCTCTGATCTTGGGAACATTCTCTGAATTTTTCAATGTTAGAGGCCATCCCTGTGGTAGGTTATGTATTTTTCAAGTTTATGTCACTATTTTTGACATTTTAATTCCATAAATTAGCATGTTGTTCAGAAAATTCCAGAAAAATTTGGTGAAGTCCCTTCGGATTAGAGAACCCTAGGATAATTTTGGTTTGAGTCAATTCATTAAAAATAATCCTAATTGGCATAATAACTCAAAATTGAACTTTAATTAATTAGAGTTAATCACACATTAAAATAACTTTAAATTAATTCTCCACTGATCTCTAGGATCAAGGGAACCTCACATAAAAATTTGAAGTCAATTGGAAATGTTTAACCCCACTAAATGCATCAATTAAGCCACATAATCAAAATTAAACTTTAAAAATTCATAACTCCAAAAATACATTTCAAAAATCCACCAAATGGAATTTGAGACTACTCTGATATCAGAGGAGTCTAAGAAAAATAAAATTGGAATTTTCTAAAAATTTTCATTTTTAAGCATATTTTAATATTTTTAATAATTAAAAAATAATAAAAATCATAAAAATAATAAAAATCATAAAAATGTCATATTTGGTCCCCTAATCACTTAGGAACCAATCAAATATTTTTCCTAAGTCTCTAGGTTAAGATATTTAATTTCAAAGCCTTAAAACAATTTTTTTGAATTAAACATGTATTTTTTTAGCCTTTCCACTAAATTAATTATAATAAATCAAAGAAAAATCGTAAAAATATAAAATCCATTTTTCAACTTTTATTTTATTTTATAATTAATTAACACTCCAAAACTTAAAATAATTCAAAAAATCACCAAAATTGGTCCAAGTAGTCCTCTAGTCATTAGGAATGTCCCATAATTTTCTTAGGACAGAAACTTTACCTTGGTCATGTTGATGAATTTTCTTTAAAAATTCCTATTTTCCATTAAAAATAATTATATAAATGAATTAAATTCAGAAAAATCACATTTTCCCCTCTAATGTCTTAATTGAAATGTGAGTGAAGTGGCATAAAATTTTTAAGTTCATTTAAGCATAATTTAATGAGTTATAAAATAAATAAGCTTAAAGGGGCATAAAGGTAATAAAAAATTTTAACCACCTAATTAAAACTTTAGGTTTAATCAACATGGGGGTAAAATATCTGATTTTAATCTTCTCTTAGATGATCAAAACTTTGGGAACTTGAAGGATAGGAACCCATTAATCACTTTAATAAACCCAAAAATGAAATTTTAATTAATTGAGTGATTTAAATTTTGGAAGATGAATTAAAATTGGATTATTAAAATAGGGATATAACTTAAGAGGATATTAATTCCTTAATTTAAAAATACCTAAATAAATCACTTAATAATATTTAACTCTTAAACTTAAGAGGATAAGTGGAATTAATAATTAAATGATTGAAAGTAAATAATTCTTAATTTGATTAAAACCTACATCATTAAATAATCTAACAATCGAGTAAAACCTAAAATGTTAAATAATTAAAAAGTAAATTAAAATATTTGGAACTAATTAAGAATCATTTCAAAACAAACTTGAATCAAATTTGCAAAATTTTAAATAATTTTAAGATAACTTACCTTAAAATATAATGTAAAAATTAAATTAATTAAAATAATTAATTCAAATTAAATAAGCAAAATTTAATAAATAATTTGAGCACCTCTTTTGACCTAAGTTAATCTAAAAAAATTAAATTAACATAAGATTTTGATATCATTTATAAAAGGTTTAACTTAAATGAATCAAACACCATTCTAAACTTAAAATCATTGATTAAAATTTCATAATTAAATCACATTAAGATAAATCATCAACTTTAACTTCAAATCATTAAAAATCTTTAACAAATTAACTTGCCTCTGAAAGCTTTAAATTATTATAACTAGTAAATGAAGCGTTAAGTGAAATGTCACCTCACTCATAAGATAATCAAACATCCTAGTTCACTGAGCAAAGGAACAAAACTTAACTAAACCCTTGGATGATAATTCACCAGTACAATGAAGTTCATTTGGACTCAAAATAATCTCTGAAGTATTAAAAATATGTTTAGAATTCGTTCTAAGCACTTCCTCGATACGGTGAGATGTTTTAAAGAACAATTGAACTTAATTGTTCTTCGATGAAGAAAATTCATCCTTAACTAAAAAAATCAAGAACCTAGATGTCATAGGAAATAACTAGCTATAGGATTAGGATTCTGGTAGACAACCAAAATCATTCCTTTAGTCTTTACCTAGGTACTTGTTGAAATATTTAAATGCCTTAACATGTATTTTAAAATGTAGCTTGGAATGACGGGAAGACTCTCCAGGTACGCTTTTATGTTATTGCAATTTAATTTATTGCACTGCGCTTTACTTTTATTGCATGTTAAACAAGATTATTGCATGAAAACCAAAACCTTTAGGATAGCCACAAAATCAAAACCAAAACTAAATTAAAAGTCACTACAAGATAAAATCCACCGCCACAACATTTCAAAATATAAAACAACTCAAAATTTAATCACAAATAGAATAACAAAACCAGAACTTTAACTAAATTAAAACGTCTTGTTGAATGATCGGGAATACCTCGAATGATGTAACCCACGTGTGTTGACCTCATTTTTGATGAGGTCTTCTCTTCTTCTTTTTAGTACTTAGGATCTAGCCTTAGGCTTTTCCTTTGACTATCTTAGAGGACTAGAATTGGGATCCACCATCTAGAGTTTCAAACCACTTCTTAACTCCCTGCAAACTCCACAAACTTGACTGTAGACCCCTAATCACCTAGAGGGTTGAAATCAAATGTGGAAGTTTAGAGGATGAGTTCCTATAGGACTCTTTGGCCTTAGGACTGCCCTGGGTGGCCTGGTCTCGTGAAGGGGCTGATTTACACACACACTACACTCATACACTACACTTTCACACACCTCCTAAAACCACAACCATACCTAACTTGACCTCCTGACTCATGTAGGTGATTCACATGGATGGTCCTTAACCCCTAAGCCCTTGGATAAGAGGGTTAGGAACAACATAGTGAATGCCTCAAATGAGTCCCTTCATGGCTCATGTGGGCTTGATATTGCTTCATGGTTCAACCAAAATGATTTCATTCCACTTATATTTACCCAATCTTCAATTTTCCAAATTTTCAATTTTCCAAATTTTCAATTTTCCAAATTTTCAATTTTCCAAATTTTCAATTTTCCAAATTTTCAATTTTTGACCCCCGGGACCCTACACCCGCTTAACCTACCCAAAACCCTTGAAACTACCCAAATTTCTCAAAAAATTTCCAAATCACCCAAAATCCCCGAAAATCAATTCCGAACATTTCCACATCACTCAAATTGACCATCCATGCCCAAAAATATCCAAAATTCCAAGAAAACCTCCCAATACCCTCCAAATACCCAAAATACCCCTCTTGACCCAAAAATCTAAAAATTCAGAAAATTCCTAGAAAATTTCAGAAAATCCTGAATATTCCCAATTTCATTTTGTTCAACTACACCATGGGCCAATTTTGTCAATTTACTCCACTTTTATCAAAACCCCCAATTTAACCCATTTTAACCCTAAGTGAACCCAATGTCAAACCAAACCTACCCAATTGACCCAAATTCTGGTCCAATTCAATTCTAAACTTCAATTCAACATTCCCAACACCAATCTAGATCAAATCCAAGTCCAATTTGATTGACATTTGGATCCAATTTCACTTTTCGTCTTAAAGCCCAATTTGGACCCATGACCCAAACCTAACCCAAACTCACCCAATTCAACTCCAATTAACCCCAAATATTTTCTAAATCTTCCTTAGCATCCCCACAAGCAAAACACTAACATGATTTGCCCAAAATTTAGACCCAAACCCCACTCAAATTCAACCCAAAGCTAAAAGGCCCAATTTTGACCTAAACCCAAACCTAACCCAAATGAGCCCAAACCCCAAAATCAAAGCCCAACCAAAGTCAAAACCTATTTGAAACACTCCCATAAACATTTCTCAACAATAATTTTACATCAATTTCAACCCTAGCCCAACATTGGCCCAACTTGGCCCACTTGAACCTATATTGGCCCATTCACCAAAAGAACCCAAATTCAACCCAAATAACCCCCAATTTGCTTCAAGTCACTCATGACACATCCATGAGCTAAAACCAACAATTATTTGGCCCAACCTCTTTACAAAATTCCCATCCATAAATTCATTTTTAAACTTAAAGGCCCATTCCTTAAACCATTTTAAAAGCCCATCCTTCACCACATCCAAAGGCCCAAAATTGGTCCCAAAGCCCATATGATATTTCTCTACATCATCCATTCAATTAAAATCATCCCTAAGTCATAAAACAATGATCAAATAATTCTAAATGAAGCTTCATCCAAATTTTCACCAAAATATCCAAAATTCTTAAAACCCATTTTTATGAAATTGACCAAACTTTTTCCAAGCCAAATGTGAGCCATTGAGCCATGCACAAGCCACATGGAAGCCATGGAGACCACTTTCCACCTCACCAAGCCATTAATGGCAAGAAGAGGGGATTCTTTCCTAATCCTTCATTAAGCCCTTTTAACCATATTCATGTCACACTCTAAACCATGCTTAGCCACCTCACCATGGATGGAGACTTCACCACTCCAATCAAGCTGAACCAAATGACTTTCCCTCAACCCACACCAGGTCATGGGATGGTGAACCAAACCCATTTGCATGAGTTGACCAAAATGATCTCAAAAGACACTCTCCCCCATTCCATTTTAATCAAGCTTTTTACACATGTCAAACTCCAATTGACTTCACCAAATTCAACCCCTGACCCACCTGACCTTGAGGGTGACCCATGCTCGGCCGGCCGGCCACCGTGCCGCCGGAAAACACCATGGTCGAGAGCTCACATGTGAGCCAACTTTGAAATTCTCCCTTGCTGAGCCGCCCCATCCCCGGTGGCCATTGGAGCCGTTCTTCTCTTGCCAAGAGCAAGCTGATCCCAAGCCCTAACTCTCCCCGGGAGGCCCTCCACCCTCTCCTATTTAAACACCACCCCTCTCGGCCATGAGAGGTGCCGAAACAAACCTTAAGGAAACTCTGCCAAAATTGTTCCGGACTCCTCCCCATACACGAGCACTTGATCCCCACCGAGATCCCCCTGCCATTTCTTCTCTGTGAGCTCAATTTCGGAGTTGAAATCTAGGCCCAAAACCGGGACACTTCTCCACGGTGAGCCAATCCCCGAATTGATTGGTTCTACACCTTCACCGGACCGAGGGAAGGTGTCCACCAGCGAAAGCCCCATCTCCGGAGCCACCCGATTGCTCCGGCCTCCAAGCTTTGTGATCGGCTGTGGTCGAAATCCTACCTAGGCAATTCACTGGACCGGGAGACTTCATCGGAGCTTGTTGGGATCCAATCGAAGGTGCAACAACTCTCGGATCGAAGCCACACTTCTCCGAGCAAAGGTATGGCCTCACTCTTCTTCCCGAGCTTCGAACATTCTCCATTTTTATTGCGTAAATTTCATCCCACATAAACCATATAGATGTGTTCGTCTTCTCGAAGACGAATCCATGGAGCATAAGAACATGAAAATCCATTGAGTATCGAGTGAGATCTTAAGGATTTAGTGTGGAGGGCTCTCGGGTGAGGACGCTCGGGGACGATGAACGGATGCGCGTCCATTCAATACACGCGCGGACGGACGACTCGGATGGCGTCGGATCGGAGAGACGGTACGAGAACCGCGGGGCCCGGGCTGCTGACTCAGATGGCGGCGTCGAATGGGAGCGCGACGCGTGTGCGTTCGGAGATGCCGAGGATGACGCGGCGCCGCGTGGATAAATAGAAAATTAGGGGTATTTTCTATTTATTTAATTCCCTAAACTTCAAAAATTCATAACTTTGTGTAGGAAAATCAGAAAAATAAAATAAAAATATCCTCTTGCTCAGTGAACAGAGGAGAATAATGTGGAAAAGAAATCATTTAATTTCATCAAGTATTTTATTTTTAATAATTTATTTACTCTCTGCATATTTTTAATTCTCCATGCATGTATACAATTCACCATGGCATGAGACCATAGGGCTTTTCAAGCCTCCGAATTTGGGAACATTTCCTGAATTTTCCAAAGTCGGAGGCCATCCCTATGAAAAGTTATTGATTTTTCAAATTCATGTTTCGTTTTGAGTATTTTAATTCCAATAAATAGCATGTTGTGAAATAAATTCTAGGAAAATTTTGTGATTTTCCTTATGACCGAAGGACCCTAGGAAAAATAGGTTTTGAGTTAGTTCATTTAAAACAACCCTAATTGGCTTAAACACCCAAAATGGATCTCTAATTAATTAGAGCTAACCATACATCAAATTGACCTGAAATCAATTCTCCACTGACCTTTAGGATCAGAGGAACCCACCATAAAAATTTGAGGTCAATTGGACTTGGTTAGCCCTACTAATTGGGTTGATTAAGCCATTTAGCCATTTTAAACTTTAAAAATTTATAACTTTCAAAATATCTTTCAAAAATTCACCAAATTGGTTTTGGAGCCTCTCTGATATTAGGGAATTTAAGAAAATTAAAATTTTAATTTTCTAAAAAAGTTGATTTTTAATATTATTTTAATATTTTTAATAATTAAAAAATAATAAAAATCACAAAAATAATAAAATTCACCAAAATGTCACATTTTGAATTTTAATCACTTAGGAACAAACCCCATATTTTTCTTAGGTCTATTTAGTGAGATATTAAATTTTAAAGCTCTAGGGTAATTTTAAAATTAAAAAATGTATTTTCTAGCATTTTCACTAACATAATTATGATAAATCATAGAAAAATCAGAAAATTGCAAAATTTGATTCTCTGATTTCCTTGATATTAGAGAGATTTTTGAAAATTATAAAACTCAATTTTCAACATTTATTTTATTTTTAAATTAATTAACACTCCAAAATTTAAAATAATTATAATAAAAATAATATAATTAAAAAAATCACCAAAATTGGTCCAAGTGGTCCTCTGGTCATTAGGAATGTCCCTTAATTTTCTTAAGGACAGAAACTTTCCCTTGGTCATGTTATTAAATTTTCCTTGGAAATCTCTATTTTCTACCAAAAATAATTATATAAATAAATTAAATACAGAAAAATCACATTTTCTCCTCTCATGTCTTTATTGACATATGAGTGAAGTCACATAAAAATTTCAAGTTCATTTGAGTTCAATTTAGTGAGTTATGAAATTATTAAGCTTAAAGGGTAAAGTGGTAATTAAAATTTTTAATCCTTAATTAAAACTTTAGGTTTAATAAAAAATTAACAAGTAAAATATTTGATCCTAATCTGATTTGGATGATTGAAATTTAAATAATTAAAGGGTAGAAACCCATTAAGCAATTTAAAATGATTAAACCTTAATTAAATAATTGATTAAATTTGGAAAAATAACAAAATTGGAATTATTAAAATAGGGATATTATTAGGAAGAGATTTATTCTTTAATTTAAAATTCCTTAATTAATTATCTCATTAATATTCAATTCTTAATTAAAATGATAACTCAAATTCAAAACATTAAAAGACTTAATCATTAAACTAAAATTAAATTATTAACTCTTTTAAAAATTTCAATTAAAATTCAAAAAAATAATAAAATTAAATTAAAAATTAAATTAAATTAAGTAAATTAAATTGGATTAAATTAAATTAAACTAAATTAAAATTAAAAGTTGAATTAAATTAAATTAAATAAAATTAAATTAAATAAACAAATTAAATTAAATTAAATGAATTAAATTAAATTAAATTAAATTAATAAAACCAAATTAAATTAAGTTAAACCAAATTAAAAATTAAATTAAATGAATTAAAATTAAATTAAATTAAATTAAATTAAATTAAATCAAATTAAATTAAAATTAAATCAAATCAAATTAATTTAATGTAACATCAAATCAAACTAAATTGAATTAAATTGAATTAAATTAAATTAAAACTCAATTAAATTAAATTAAATTAAATTAAGTTGAATTAAATATAACATCACCAAAGACATAAAGAATTCAAAATAAATCTAAAATAACTTGAACACTATTCCAAATTTAAACCCATTAATGGAAATTAAACTAAATCACAAACCATTTGAACACCGATTTACCCTCAAAAGCTTTAGTTATCATAACTCCTAAACAGAATATTAAATGAAATGTTACTTCACCTATAGGATATTCAAATGTCCTAGTTCACTGAGCAAGATAACAAAACTTGAGATTCTTGGACGATTAATTCATTTGTGTAATTGAATCCATTTGGACTTAAAACAATTCTAGCAATATTGAAAAGATGTTTAAGATTATTCTTAAACACTTTCTCAATATGATAGGATGTTTATAAGAACAATTGAATTTAATTGTCCTTTGATGAAGAAAATCGTCCTCAAACCAAAACACAAAGACCTAGACGTCATAGGAAATGACTAGCTATAGGATTAGGAACTTGGTAGAAAACCATAACCCTTCCCTTAGCTTTACCTAGGAACTTGCTTAAATATCCTAATTGTGTTTTAAGTGCAGCTTGGGATGACGGGAAGACCCTCCAGGTACGCTTTTGTTTTATTGCAATTTATTTTCTTGCAATTTACATTATTGCAATTTATTTAACTGCATTGCACTTACTTTTCTTGCATGATAAACAACTCGTTGCATGAAAACCCACACCTTTAGGATAGTCCCTAAAGCTGAAACCAAAACTAAGTTAAAAGTCATTGCAAGATAAAATTCACCGCCACAACATTTCAAAATATAAAACAACTCAAAATTTAATCACAAACGAACACAAAACTACAATTACAACTAAATTAAAACGTCCTCGTTGGATGATCGGGAATACCTCGGATGATGTAACCTACGTGTTGCTAACGAGATTTCCCACGGTCCGAATGAAAGTGTGGAACTCATTTAGTTGAGTTTAGCAAATTCATCTGGACTAAGTGAATCCGATAAAAATAATGATGCCGGAAGGATGGAACCGTGGGATCTTAACCGGTGTCGTTATAATCAACTTTAAGATTTGTTCTAATTAAAATATTGAAAACACTTGGAAATTAAGATTTTCTCTAAACCAAAACACTTTTATCATCCCCTGATTTATGATTTCTAAAACTAAACCTCTGCAACAACAAGGAGCTTAGAGCATGGTGGGCAGCACGACTATCGTCATCAAGCAAAACTCGGGTCTACTTCGAAGAAAGCTTTCTTAGAATTAAATAACCAAGCCATAGAACTTCGAGGTAGTTTGCCTAGTGAAACATAAATCCTCAACTCTTCGTTAGGCATTTGCATTGCAAATTAAGCCCTAACCGGTCTTAGGATTCCGAGGTAGTCGTCTGATACGACATAAACCCTCACATCTTCGAGGCTGTTTGTATGATTCTATCATATAAATATAAGCCCTAATTAATTAAAATTGACAAAATAAAAACATTAAATAACATTAGGACTTTTCCTAAATCCAAGCCAAACAATAGGATAGTCGGGAAATTACCGAAGTTCGCTTCGAATCTGTGATTTCTCCTACTTTTCTTCCTTTGGATTCCCAAAACAAAATGTTCCAAATTTGATCCATTCCCTATTGAAATTCCAAAATTCAATCCCTTGAAAACTTAAACTTTGAAATCCTTGAGAGCAGAATTATTGATTATTATCGAGAGTTTTCTTAGGTGATTCCCATCACTTAAGATGTAATTAACTATAGGGGCTTGCCCTTATAGGGAATTTTAAAAGAACCCACGTAATATAAACCCTGTTTAATGCTTTCATATTAAGCGAGGGAATTTGTCGGCTTATAAAATTGGTTCGCGGACCAAACGGATGTCACAAATCTTCTAGTTTATTTAATCAAGCCCCACCGTCAAGCAGTGTGTCTATCCTTAGGGATAGATACACGGTTTGTAGTGTGGTGCTCGTTTATGTAAACTATTTGGGATGTGAGATCGGTTTAATTTCATATCTTAAAATCTTTAAATTTGAGATTATTTTCAAAATCAAATACTACTTTTCAAATTATTTATTTAAACTAAATTAAAAATTCGCCGACAACTTCTGTCAGGCGACCCCCTTTTCAAAATAAAACACACAACCTAAAAATATGCCAACAACTTCTGGCGACTCCGCTGGGGAGAATTCCTCTCTCCATTATAATCAAATAATTCTGCTTTGAAAAATCGGTAGTGTATCCATGTCCTTAATGGGTCAAACTACCCTTCTTTCCGTTGGAATACCATGTTCATTTCTACCTTGGACAAGTATAGCCAACATTCTCTTGGATTTAGGAGCCACTGTTTAGACACCCCTAAACAGAGAGGTTCCGAGATCCTTTTACCTCATTTCTGAGGTGGGGTGGACCCCCAATAGGTGTTAGTTTAGAAGTGATCCTTCGAGTTGAGAAGTCTTGCATAAGACTTTCTTTTCCTTTCCAACTCCGAATCGGATTCCTTACCTCCTCTACACCTCTGAACATTCCGTTCTAAATAAACAAAACCTTTTATAAATGATTCTTCTAACAAATGATTCCTTCTTATAAATACATGAACAAGAATGTGTTCAGACTCTTTTCAATTCCTTTCTTTTCGTCCTAAAGAAAAGAAGCATAACTTGGGACTGACAACCAGAATCTACCCTGCGGAGATGGAAGCCCCAAAGCCGATTTTCTCCTTCACCAATGGATCGGACTTCGCCGTACTATAAGGATGAGCTGCCCGACAATGGGATCATCCGATTTGGACAAGGATTTAAAAACACGAATGTCAAGATCACCGATGTTTCCTTTTTGCACCGACGAACAAGGTATCCGAAGCCGAGAAGCCGCTGCTGGAGTTCAACCTTAGGTCGACCCAAGAGTTTCCTCCCCTGCGAAAGATCCCGACTGAGAGGAGTACTGCTGTCCGCAGGAGGACTGTTCTTACTACCCCCACTGGTCTAGTTGTTTCTGCACCTACCCCGACTTCTGCCGAATTAAAGAGGAAAGAAATCCAGAATTATGGTGAACCTGTTACCGTGGAGGGTACGGATCTTCTCGTAAGACCTTCCGTTTTGAAATCGGGTCCGGTTCAATGATTCCATCACCGACGAGGACCCAAAGAAGAAACGAAGTAGAAGGATCGCTAGAGAAGCCGTAGCCGCCGAAATTGCTTTCTGGAGGAAATCCCGAATCTGCTCGAATATACACATCGCCAGAATATACACCGCTGCCTGAATACATACCACTTTTGGGAAGAAGCAGGTTCCATCCCCTCTTCGCCGCAGAAGATGAAGAAAATGTTCGCAAGATTGCTGCCGCATTGCCTCAGCCCGCATATTACAACGATAGCCGCAAGAAAATGATTAGAACTACGCCGTTTGCTCGACTGCAAACTTTGGTAGAAAAGTTAGCAAAGAAGGAAAAGTGCCCCGTATCGGAGATTCTATGAAGGATAGGGCGGGTGCCAGTCAAATCCCGTCTTGGGCCCCGAGTAGAACCCGTCGTCATGACAGAAAAGCCAAGTAAAAGAATGAAGGCTAGTCCGCCTGTCGTCGTCTCAGGATTACAGATTAGGGAGGATACCACCTTCCAGCATTTGGCCGATAGACCATCTGGTCCTAGACCTTCTGCTGCTAGAAGGATGGTATGGCGTCCCACTACTGGGCAGTTGAGATTGAAACAACAGCCCAAGAAAGAAAGTCTCGCCAGGAGACTTGAATCTGAAGAAAGTGCTACTACGATAAAGGGGACTCGTGAAAAGGGGACCCGGTAGCTATCGCATGACAACCGCGAGGACACACAGAAAGCCCCGCTAGAAGATGCCATGGAAAAGTTGAGAACCGATATCCGACGATTAGCAAAAGAAAGAGAAGAAAAGTTCGGAGACGAGATTGATTCATCGGAATTCATGGACGACGAATATGCGAGAAATCAACATGGTCGAAACACGAGCTTCATCGGCTTCGCAAGGTGCTCCTGCAGCCGCAGAAGAGAGGAGCCGGAGCGATGAGAAGGCGGCTTCGGAGAAAGACGACACGATCGCTCGAATGGCGAAAAGGATGGAAGAGATGGTCGCGGCTCCGGCCACTCTCCGGAGTCAAGTGCAACCACAAAGAGAGACACCCCCGAGAGGTCATTCACATTGTAGACGGAGGAAATGAGATTACATCCGTCAACGGGGATGATCAGTCGAAGAAGGATACAACACAAAGTATGATCCCTAAAAAGGATATCGAGAGCTTGGTGGAACAGCGAGTGCGAGAAGCCTTAGCACAATCAAAGAGCGGGACATCCATTCGGACGGCTAGACCTTACCCGATGGAGTCGACGCCGTCCGGTACCCAAAAGGCTTCGTACCACCTCTCGTTCAAGACCTTCGATGGAACCGGGAACCCCCGACAGGCATGTTGCACACTTTCGTGCCGAGTTGTTGCAATGCCGGCGGGAGCGATGCATTACTCTTCCGACGGTTCATCGGCGGCTCGTCGGGAATCGCCTTCGACCGGTATGCGGATTACCAAATGGTTCGGTGAAGACGTTCTCGGAACTAGAGAACCTCTTCATCAAGCGATTCGCCGGAGCTCAGCACCACATCACTATAGGTGATTTAGTGGTAGAGAAACAAAGGCCGAATGAAACTTTGGTGGATTACATACTTCGATGGAGGAACTTAAGCATGAAGTGTGAACCACAACTATAAGAACAACATTCAGTCGGCATCTTACTTAAAAGCATTCACGGCCCGATAGTCCTTCTCCTCAAAGGATTCACTATTAAGACTTTCGAGAAGTTGTTAAGCAAGGCCGGAAGCTTGCAAGAAGAGGCGAAGCAATTAAGTTTCGCCGACAAGACAGACAAGCAAAAGCACCGTGAAGACTTTGAAAAGAAATGCGGGATCGTTGCGGCGAGTTGACAAAGGCAAGAAACCGATGCAAATACCACTCGAACGGCCGCAGCAACCACAACGAGAATTACCGAGCAACCCCGGCCCAGCTATCGGTCATCTCCACGAGTATGAACAACCGCCTCGTCCGCAACGTACATTAAGGGAGCTTCGAGCGGAGAATATCCATTCAAGAATGAAGCGATGCCGAAAATGTTCCGTAGTCCGATGAAGACTCCAAATTTCCGACTGCCGCAGCCTAAAAGACCAGAGGAAGTCAACAAGAAAGGTGATCCCAACTTTTGCCCCTACCACCGGATGCTTGGGCACAAGATAGAAGATTGCATTACCTTCAAAAGTTGGCTCAACGACAACCTTCGGAAAGGGAATATAACAATCCCAAAGGAGTACATGAAGGAACCCCAGAAAGGAGGTTCCGTCAATGTTGTCTCAACTGATCTCATTGTTCCGATAGATCCCTATGCAACTGAAGATGGATGGACTACCGCTTGGACGAGGTCTTCAAAAAAGATTTTAGACAGCATCCAAACCGCCTCGGTGCGAGCTTCAATTCAGAGTTCGAGACCTGTTAAGCCGGTACTATCACTTGTGATAGAAGAACCACCTCAACAGGAGATGATTGAAGAGAAGAAGAAAATCGACGAAGAAGAGAGGACCGAGACTCCTAAGGCTAGACTAGGGGCTGCTTATCCTAGGATAGTTGTTTCTGATTCGGGGGAGAAATCCCTCGAACCTCTGATTTTGTATGATTATCTGCTCACTTCGGTGGGATCATATAACGATAAGGGTGATGGCGTTGGCTACGTTTTGACTGTTTCTAACGATTACGTAACTAGCGACAATCCGAATATCGATTTCGACATCAACGACAATTCTCAAATCATACACAATCTCGATGAGCAAAATAACGAAGAAGACATCCATCAAGGAGGCTACGAGAGTTCAACAAGCAACGGATCTATCTGCGAGTTTCGAGGAGCTCCAGTCACGATAGAGTTAGAGCCTTCAGATTCTGAATATAATCCGGAAGAGCCTGTCATTCCGATTCAGGAGGAGACACCGGCAAACTCAACACTAGATTCAGAAGAAATTACAGAAGTTAACTTAAGAAGTGGAAGAGTTCTACCTCTGAGAACGGGTCCAAAGGACAAAGGAAAGAAGGTGGTTGTTCAAGAAGAACCAACCCCGGCAGAAGAAATACCCATTCGGGAAGAAGCCGAGACACATGGAAATAAAGTGGACTACAACGTGCTAGCCCATCTTAGGAAACTACCAGCCAAACTAAGCATTTACGACGCTCTCATCTTATCAAAGGAGATGAGAGAAGCTCTGATCAAAGCCTTACTTGATCCCGTAAATTTTCTTGGCTCAAATGGCCGGAGATTCCTTAGATGAGGTTTGCTCGTTAAAGGAACAGCCGAGGTGTTACCTTCACGGACAATGACCTACTACTTGGGACGATGCAGACCACAACCGACCGTTGTACATTTCAGTTACAATTGGGAAGTTTACGCTCTCCAGAGTATTGGTGGATCCAGGAGCATCAATCAATATAATGAGTCTTCGAACACTAGCATACTTGGTAATTGATGCTCGTGAGCTCGAGGCCGACAAAAATGTTATTAAGAGGATTCAACCAGAAAGGAGAAAGGGCCCTCGGATCAATAACACTCCTAATGAAGACCGGTGACTTAGCAAAGACAACCGCAAAATTTCACATAATTGATTCAGAAACGTCATTCAACGCTCTACTGGGCCGACCATGGATACATGAAAACAGGATGGTACCATCATCTCTACATCGGTGCATCAAATACTACGATGGAGGGGAACGAGTGCATCAAAGGTGACTTACGACCATTCTCCGTACATGAGATCGGAATCCATGAAGATGCGACTTATTATGCGCCTTCGAAGAAAACAATTTTCTCCAGGAGATACCATAACGAATGAAGCAAAGAAAGTTCGGGACAACGAAGAACCCGAAGTTCTAGTCCAACGAGTCACTCACCACTCCCTTCCGGCGAGATGGTGAAGGTTTCTCCACAACTCGCATCCGAGGTCGAGGCCGGGGACGAGGTCGTGGTAGAGACGTTAGGACAGTTGGACAGAGGAAACCAGCCATCAATGTTGATTGGGAAGATAGTTCTGAAGAAGAAAAAGAAATCAAACAAAAAGCAGCGACAATAAGTCAGAAGAAGCCGCAATTCAAGATCTCTCTCGAAGATGAAAAGAATGAAGAATACAAATCGATGTACGAGAAGATTAACCACTACGTACATACTATGACCCTAACCCCGATCCATTCTAATAAGATCGAGGGTATAGTGGTCAAAGAGGTACGTAACGATGGTGCAAGGCCAATCAAATTCTACCGTGGTGCTTCTTCCTCCAAAGCCGAAAATAATGTACAATTCGAAGATGTCACTTCATCGGAATTAATGGAATTACCTTTTGAGTGGTACTCTCCCTGTGTTCAAAATTTAATTCAACGTGGTTTCTTACCTCGACAATGGACAAAAGGTCAATCACAACATTTTGAAAAATTATGGAATAATTCCGGTCGTCCACCCAATTCAAAGCATGGTCTCGGATTCGGCACAGTAGGATCGAGTTGACGATACCGAATTTTGCTTGGTTGTCACTTGCGAGTCTAATGAAAAGCCGCATGGAAACTACGGATGAACTCGAAGATTTACAAATTGGAGATGCTCCACAGAATTTGAAGAAGAAATTAAATCTACAATAGATGAGTTAACGGAAGTTAACTTAGGTACTAGCGAAGAACCTAGACCTACCTTTGTTAGCTCCTTACTCAATAAAGAAGACTCCGAAGAAATAATCAAGTTATTAATGGAATTTAAAGACTGTTTTGCTTGGAGCTACGATGAGATGCCGGGATTAGCTCCGGAGGTCGCAGTCCATAAGCTAGGAGTGGATCCTACTTCGTCCGGTCGGACGAGGTCCCGAAGAATGCGTCTAGAAATCGAACAACAAGTCATAGCCGAAGTTAAAAAGCTAATAGACGCTAAATTTGTCCGTGAAGAACAATACCCAACTTGGCTAGCCAATGTAGTGCCGATCGAAAGAAGAATGGTCGGATCGGAATTTGTGTGGACTTCGGAGATTTAAACAAGGCATGTCCAAAAGATGAATTCCCTCTACCGATCCCGAATTAATGATCGACATTGCTTCGACAAATGAAATATTTTCATTCATGGATGGATCTTCGGGATACAACCGGATAAAAATGGCTCCAGAAGATGAAAAACTTACGGCATTCGAACGCCGATCGGAGTATTTTGCTACACAGTGATGCCATTCGGACCGAAGAACGCGGAGCAACCTACCGGAGAGCAATGACAAGAATTTTTGATGATCTCATCCACAATCAAGTCGAATGCTACGTGGACGATGTGGTCATCAAAAGCAAAGTAAAGGAAAACCACTTCGTATGATTTGAGAATTGTTTTCGAACGATTAAGACAATTTAACCTTAAGATGAATCCCTTAAAATGCGCCTTCGGCGTCACCTCCGGGAAATTCTTATGATTCGTTGTCCGACATCGTGGAATTGAAATTGACCCGGAAAAGATTAAAGCTATCTTAGAAATGCCGCCTCCCAAAACCTTAAAACAACTATGATCCTTTCAAGGGAAGTTGGCATATCTTCGACGCTTTATCTCAAACTTGTCAGGTAGGTGTCAGCCTTTCTCGGCACTAGTTAAAAAGGACGCCAAATTTATTTGGGAAGAGAAATGCCAGAAGGCCTTCGAGGACATTAAATAATATTTAATGACACCTCTTGTCTTAGCAGCCCCAGTCTCAGGTAGACCACTGATACTTTACACCGCGGCTTTAGACGACTCTCTCGGAGCCCTGTTAGCCCAGGTCAATGATGAGGGTAAAGAAAATGCTCTTTACTATTTAAGCCGTGGTTTACTTCCGACAGAAATAAGGTATCCCGCAATTGAAAAGCATTGTTTAGCCACGATCTTCGCCGCTCGAAAGCTCGGGCACTACATGCTTTCTCATAAGGTCAGCCTCGATCTCGAAATTTAATCCATTGCGATACTTGATGACTCGTCCGACACTTTCCGAGCGGACTTGCCGGATGGTCGATGATATTATTGCAATTCGATATAACTTTCGTGCCTCTTCGTGCCGTAAAGGGACAAGTCTTAGCGGACTTCCTCGCAGCACACCCTTTGCGGCGAATCTCCTCTCGATGACGATCTGCCAGATGAACAAATAATGAGCCTAGAAGACCCTGATGATCGACGTTGGGAATTGTATTTCAACGGAGCATCTTCAGCACACAAAGACAAAGAATCGCAAGTGATAGTGCCCGGTAAGGCAGGAATCGAGCTAATCTTTATAACACCGGAGCGGGGGATGTTAAGATACTCCTACCACTTAACAGAACCATGTACAAACAACGAAGCAGAATATGAAGCCCTCATAACGGGACTGGAATTAACTATTCAAATGGGGATAACAGACATCAACATCTACGGGGATTCACAGTTAATCATTCAACGGATCGCCGGACGAGTACGGAATTTTAAAGCCAAAACTCGAGCAATACTTCCGGTATGCCATACGAGTCTGTTGGAAAAGATTTCGAATGTGACGATCTACAAAATTCCCGAGAAAAGAAAATGCTTTAGCAGATGCTTTAGCCCGTCTCGCAAAAGAATTTGCCTGTTTGCAAGATGAATCGATAGAAGTGTCGGTTCACGGACTTCGGGTCTTATCACGACTCGACATAGACACAATACACAAATCGAAAAAGAAAAAGAATGCATTGCGGCGGTGACGGAAAACACGAGAAGATTGGCGACGGCCATTGATGAACTACCCGCAAACGGGAAAGCTACCGGACGATAGGTCGCTAGCCCATCGGATCGAAAAGAACTCGTCTTACGCATTAATAAACAACACATCATACGGAAGGTCTTTTGATCGAATGTGGCTAAGGTGCCTAAGCGGGTCCGAGGCCCGTGAAATTGTTAAGGAGGTGCATTCGGGACTCGTGGCGCTCACCGGTCGGGTCCGAAGATGAAAATGAAAATTAAAAGACTAGGGTACTACCGGCCCTCGATGATGACCGACCGCATGAAAATCGCCAAGAGCCGTCACCGATGCCAAGTGCACGGAGTGGTTCTACACCAACCTCCAAATGTGCTACATCCGATAATTGCGTCATGGCCATTTGAATGTTGGGGCACAGATATAGTGAGTCCAATAGAACCACCATCTTCAAAAGGACATTGCTTCATTCTTGCGGCTACAGATTACTTTTCCAAGTGGGCGGAGGCGGTTCCACTCGGAGAAGTGAAAGCACACCACGTGCTACGGTTTTCGAGAACCAAGTTGTCTACCGTTTCGAGTGCCGCGCGAGATTATCTCGGATAATGGGTCGGCATTCGAAGCACGCAAATCAACAATTTTGTCAGGAGACACGGAATCGACTGGCGATACTCAACAATTTACTACCCAAGAGCAAACGGCCTCGCTGAGGCTTTTAATAAAACTCCCATTCAAATCTTAAAGAAAACTTTGGACGATAATAAGAGAAATTGGCACGAGAAGTTGTTAGAAGCCTTATGGGCTTACCGGACAACCTTCAGAACTCCTACTCAAGCTACACCTTACGCTCTGGTGTATGGGTCCGAGGCAGTGTTACCTTTAGAGGTCCGGATTCCTTCACTCGAATTGCGAGTTGCAAACAAAATCACAACGGAAGAGAACGCCAAATTACGACTAGAAGAATTAGAAAGCACGGAAGGGAAAAGACTTGCAGCGCAACAGAATTTAGAACTATACCAAGCTAAGATGGTTCAAGCCCATGACAAGCTGGTTCACCCAAGAACCTTCAAAGTTGGTGACTTAGTTCTCGTTCTCAAGAGACCTATCCTTTCACACCGCAAGATAGGAGGAAAATTTGAACCCACTTGGGAAGGACCGTTTGTGGTTGAAGCAGTATACTCAGGAGGCTCCTACCAGCTAGTGAATTGCCAAGGAGAACGACATATGCTTCCGATCAATGGACGATACTTGAAAAAGTATTATGCTACCTGATGTTTCGAAGGAATGAATTCTTCATCCTTAGAAGCACGGGCGAAGTAATTACTTATGACTGGGTCCGAACCCAAAAATAATAAAATGTGCTAAAGTAAATAAAATCATGATAATAAAGCTTTCCTTGTTTTCTCTTCCAAATCAAAATCTCTTCCCTGATCTTATCCCACTTCATTCCTGTTAAATTTAAGAATATAAAAAAAAAGAAATTAAAAAAATATGTCTTTAATAAACATTTTCTTAATGTTCTTGTTCTTAGTACAGCCCCTGATCCTTTTCCTTGTCTTTTCGTAGGGAAATGTCGAGCGGGCGGTTGGTCCTGAACTTTAAGAATGGCGTAAGCCTTGCACTCGATGAAAAGAGGGTGAAAGATGGAGCGATAATCGAGATTGACTCGGATTTCGCACCAGCAGGCCTACAGTACGAGGAAAGTGACCGGGTCCCGATTGATCGAGAAGAACCGCCGGGCGGACGAGTGATGAAAGTGGGTGGCCCAAGCCACCAATCCAACGAGCAAGAAAAGAAAGGCAAACGCCGAAGAAGACAAGAAAATGAAGTCCGTAGTCGCTACGGCGAGAGGGCGAGCTTGTCGGCGCCGCGCCCACGAAACTCGGGAAATTCGAAGAGCTACTCTCACGACGAACGCAACGAAGAAATAAGAATCGCCGTATCCGTAAGATGTTAACAAAACTAGCTGCGGACCAGCTCGACGAGACGATTGCTAATGCCGGAACATACACTTCGAGGACACCGGTTCACCGGGAACTCGAAGAAAGGAGGCCGGCTCCTAGGATAACGAAAGAACCGGGGAAATCTCACAAAGACCCGAAGAAAGAAGGCTACCACGCCACCGGATAGAACCACCGGTAATGCATGACCTTGTTGCGGAAGCAACCCCGGGGATGTCCCGACGGCATCATCCCTGAGGAGCCGAGGTATGCAGGAGAACGTGAAGTGATTGAACCGTATATCCCACAATATGTCACCAGGCCTCGCCATCTGCAGATCATTTCGGAATACGAGCTGGAGAGAATGCATAATGTTGAAAAGAAAACCTTTGAATACTTCGAGAGAATTAAAGGCAGAAGGATCAATATACTAGAAGGCCTCGAGCTACATACAGATGTATTCTCAGAATATGAACAACAGCAAATCGTGGATTGCATCCGGGATTTGAAAAGAATGGGCCGAGCAGAGCCGCCGAGGAAAACACATACTCAGAACCCCGGAGATGGATGCCAGGGAAGGGAAGAATAACAATACAAAGCGGATGCTGCTACAACTTTGCGGAAGACAGGAAGGGAAACCCACCAGGAATACTCCATCATGGGCAAGTGGATCCGATGCCATTAGTCATCAAGAGAATGGTAAAGAGATTGATAACATGGAGGGTATCGCCAGCAGATTGCATACCCAATAGCTGCATTATTAACATCTACAAGCGGGGTGATCGCATACCCCCACACATAGATCACCACGACTTTGTCGGACCTTTCGCACGATCTCTTTCCCGAACGAGTGTAACATCATGTTCGGATCCGACCTTCGGATAGCAGGCCCGGGTGAGTTCCGAGGGCCGGTGAAGATACCTTTACCGGTAGGTTCCGTCATGATACCGAAGGGCAACGGAGCGGATATCGCTAAGCATTGCATACCAGGAGTACCGGTGAAGCGGATCTCGGTTACCTTCGAAGGATGGACGACGGGAAGACACCTTACCATTTCCGACCGGACCGGAGCTAGAGAGCCTCCGGCCTTACGAGCTGTGAGTTACATGGAAAATATCACACCTCCAATGTACATCTATACGGCATCCTTGCCAAGGATGGCTTGGAAGGTGATGTTATTGACCATGTACCCCACTATTCAGACATGGATTTTTGACAGATGCTTCTTTTGATGGATCGACGAAGATCATACATAGTCCGTTTTGAGTCTACATGGATTGTATGAAATATATTCCAGATCAAGTTGTATGATGTATCTTCAACATGATTGGAATGAAAGTGTCCATGTCACATTTTTGGCCTTCACCTCTTTTGTGCAAATTGACTGGGAAATGCCATTAAAGTTAAATGAACTTCGAACAAAGAATAGAAAAGAAATAAAAAAAAAGAATAAAAGAAAACTTTCCTTAAAAATCTAAAAATGACGAACACCAAATTCACATGAACATTAAACAAACGATAAAATAAAATTTGAATCATTAAAAGACAAATGAAATGAACATAAATTTTAAATCAAATCAAATCTAAATGAAATTTCAAATTCAATCTTTCCAGATTTCAAATCTCAATCAAATTTCAAATTCAATCTTTCCAGATTACAAATCAAATCTCAATCAAATTTCAAATTCAATCTTTCCAGATTTCAAATCTCAATCAAATTTCAAATTCGATATTCCAGATCTCAAATCAAATCTCAATCAAATTCAAACTTTTGGATCGAGGATTTTACATCCAAGACTGCATTGCTTTAGGATCCTTTCCCTATCGCAATGAAGTACATCAAATTCAAACTTTTGTATCGAGGATTTTACATCCAAGACTGCATTGCTTTAGGATCCTTTCCCTATCGCAATGAAGTACATCAAATTAAAACTTTTGGGTCGAGGATTTTACATCCAAGACTGCATTGCTTTAGGATCCTTTCCCTATCGCAATGAAGTACATCAAATTCAAACTTTTGGGTCAAGGATTTTACATCCAAGATCGCTTGCTTTAGGATCCTTTCCCTATCGCAATGAAGTACATCAAATTCAAATCTTTTGGGGTTGAGGATTTTACATCCGAGACTGCATTGCTTTAGGATTCTTTCCCTACCTCAATGAAATACATCAAAATTCAAATCTTTTGGGGTCGAGGATTTTACATCCAAGACTGCATTGCTTTAGGATCCTTTCCCTATCGCAATGAAATACATCCAAATCAAACTTTTGGAATTGAGGATTTTACATCCGAGACTGCATTGCTTTAGGATTCTTTCCCTATCGCAATGAAATACATCAAAATCAAATTCTTGAGGTTGAGGATTTTACATCCGAGACTGCATTGCTTTAGGATTCTTTCCCTATTGCAATGAAATACACCAAAATCAAACTCTTAAGGTTAAGGATTTTACATCCAATACCGCATTGCTCTGAGATCTCTCCTCATTGTAATGATTCAATCCAATCAATTCAATTTTCTTTTGGGGTTGAAGATGTTACATTTAAAACCACGAAATTCCAATTTTCATTTCAAATCAAATCCCTTCAAATTAATCTTGACAAACTTCAATCTAAATTGAAACTTCAAATTGAAATCTAAACTCACACATCGAAATTTAAATTGAAACAAAATAAAATCTAAATTGAATTTCCCCCAGATCATGTGATTTGGAATTCACCTCCTTTTCCTTTCCCCAGCGAGAGTTCAGGAATCTCCGGTTTCAGAGATATGCTTGACACTCCCCAACGGAAACTCTTTTATTTCGTCCTAAGTTTGTCACTTGGACATCTGTGTTGGTTTTGTTGATCGCTTCGGTCAACACCAATACGCGCGGTGTGCTCCGTCAGCTCACCACACCTATTGGGGGTCCATTTGTTGACCTCATTTTGATGAGGTCTTCTCTTCTTCTTTTTAGTACTTAGGATCTAGCCTTAGGCTTTTTCTTTGACTATCTTAGAGGACTAGAATTGGGATCCACCATCTAGAGTTTCAAACCACTTCTTAACTCCCTGCAAACTCCACAAACTTGACTGTAGACCCCTAATCACCTAGAGGGTTGAAATCAAATGTGGAAGTTTAAAGGATGAGTTCCTATAGGACTCTTTGGCCTTAGGACTGCCCTGGGTGGCCCGGTCGCGGTGAAGGGGCTGATTTACACACACACTACACTCATACACTACACTTTCACACACCTCCTAAAACCACACCCATACCTAACTTGACCTCCTGACTCATGTAGATGATTCACATGGATGGTCCTTAACCCCTAAGCCCTTGGCTAAGAGGGTTAGGAACAACATAGTGAATGCCTCAAATGAGTCCCTTCATGGCTCATGTGGGCTTGATATGGCTTCATGGTTCAACCAAAATGATTTCATTCCACTTATATTCACCCAATCTTCAATTTTCCAAATTTTCAATTTTTGACCCCCGGGACCCTACACCCGCTTAACCTACCCAAAACCCTTGAAACTACCCAAATTTCTCAAAAAATTTCCAAATCACCCAAAATCCCCCAAAATCAATTACTAACATTTCCACATCACTCAAATTGACCATCCATACTCAAAAATATCCAAAATTCCAAGAAAACCTCCCAATACTCTCCAAATACCCAAAATACCCCTCTTGACCCAAAAATCCAAAAATTCAGAAAATTCCCAGAAAATTCCAAAAAATCCCAAATACTCCCAATTTCATTTTGTTCAACTACACCATGGGCCAATTTTGTCAATTTACCCCACTTTTATCAAAACCCCCAATTTAACCCATTTTAACCCTAAGTGAACCCAATGTCAAACCAAACCTACCCAATTGACCCAAATTCTTGTCCAATTCAATTCTAAACTTCAATTCAACATTCCCAACACCAATCTAGATCAAATCCAATTCCAATTTGATTGACATTTGGATCCAATTTCACTTTTGGTCTTAAAGCCCAATTTGGACCCATGACCCAAACCTAACCCAAACTCACCCAATTCAACTCCAATTAACCCCAAATATTTTCTAAATCTTCCTTAGCATCCCCACAAGAAAAACACTAACATGATTTGCCAAAAATTTAGACCCAAACCCCACTCAAATTCAACCCAAAGCTAAAAGGCCCAATTTTGACCTAAACCCAAACCTAACCCAAATGAGCCCAAACCCCAAAATCAAAGCCCAACCAAAGTTAAAACCTCTTTGAAACACTCTCATAAACATTTCTCAACAATAATTTTACATCAATTTCAACCCTAGCCCAACATTGGCCCAACTTGGCCCACTTGAACCTATATTGGCCCATTCACCAAAAGAACCCAAATTCAACCCAAATCACCCCCAATTTGCTTCAAGTCACTCATGACACATCCATGAGCTAAAACCAACAATTATTTGGCCCAACCTCTTTACAAAATTCCCATCCATAAATTCATTTTTAAACTTAAAGGCCCATTCCTTAAACCATTTTAAAAGCTCATCCTTCACCACATCCAAAGGCCCAAAATTGGTCCCAAAGCCCACATGATATTTCTCTACATCATCCATTCAATTAAAATCATCCCTAAGTCATAAACCAATGATCAAATAATTCTAAATGAAGCTTCATCCAAATTTTCACCAAAATATCCAAAATTCTTAAAACCCATTTTTATGAAATTGACCAAACTTTTTCCAAGCCAAATGTGAGCCATTGAGCCATGCACAAGCCACATGGAAGCCATGGAGACCACTTTCCACCTCACCAAGCCATTAATGGCAAGAAGAGGGGATTCTTTCCTAATCCTTCATTAAGCCCTTTTAACCATATTCATGTCACACTCTAAACCATGCTTAGCCACCTCACCATGGATGGAGACTTCACCACTCCAATTAAGCTGAACCAAATGACTTTCCCTCAGCCCAAACCGAGTCATGGGAGGGTGAACCAAACCCATTTGCATGAGTTGACCAAAATGAGCTCAAAATACACTCTTCGCCATTCCATTTTAATCAAGCTTTTTACACATGTCAAACTCCAATTGACTTCACCAAATTCAACTCCTGACCCACCTGAACTTGAGGGTGACCCATGCCTGGCCGGCCAGCCAACAGGCCGTCGGAAAACACCATGGCCGAGAGCTCACAAGTGAGCCAACTTTGGAATTCTCCCTTGCTGAGCTGCCCCATCCACAGTGGCCATTGGAGCTGTTCTTCTCTTGCGAAGAGCAGCTGATCCCAAGCCCTAACTCTCCCTGGGAGGCCCTCCACCCTCTCCTATTTAAACACCACCCCTCTCGGCCATGAGAGGTGCCGAAACAAAACCTTAAGGAAACTCTGCCAAAATTGTTCCAGACTCCTCCCCATACACAGAGCACTTGATCCCCACTGAGATCCCCCTGCCATTTCTTCTCTGTGAGCTCAATTTAGAGTTAAAATCTAGGCCCAAAACCAGGACACTTCTCCACAGTGAGCCAATCCCCAAATCGATTGGTTCTACACCTTCACCAGACCAAGGGAAGGTGTCCACCGACAAAAGCCCCATCTCCGGAGCCACCCAATTGCTCCAGCCTCCAAGCTTTGTGATCGGCCGTGGTCGAAATCCTACCTGGGCAATTCACCGGACCGGGAGACTTCATCCGGAGCTTGTCGGGATCCAATCGAAGGTGCAACAACTCTCAGATCGAAGCCACACTTCTCTGAGCAAAGGTATGGCCTCACTCTTCTTCCCGAGCTTCTGAACATTCTCCATTTTTATTACGTAAATTTCATCCCACATAAACCATATAGATGTGTTCGTCTTCTCAAGACGAATCCATAGAGCATAAGAACATTAAAATCCATTGAGTATCGAGTGAGATCTTAAGGATTTAGTGTGGACGGCTCTTGGGTGAGGACGCTCGGGGACGATGAACGGATGCCGTCTATTCAATACCGCGCGGACGGACGGCTCAGATGGCGTCGGATCAGGAGACGGTACGAGAACCGCGGGGCCCGGGCTGCTGACTCAGATGGCGGCGTCGAATGGGAGCGCGACGCGTGTGCGTTCGGAGATGCCGAGGATGACGCAGCTCCGCGTGGATAAATAGAAAATTAGGGGTATTTTCTATTTATTTAATTCCCTAAACTTCAAAAATTCATAACTTTGTGTAGGAAAATCAGAAAAATAAAATAAAAATTCCCTCTTGCTCAGTGAACAGAGGAGAATAATGTGGAAAAGAAATCATTTAATTTCATCAAGTATTTTATTTTTAATAATTTATTTACTCTCTGCATATTTTTAATTCTCTATGCATGTATACAATTCACCATGGCATGAGACCATAGGGCTTTGAGCCTCGAAATTTGGGAACATTCCCCGAATTTTCCAAAGTCGGAGGCCATCCCTATGAAAAGTTATTGATTTTTCAAATTCATGTTACTGTTTTAAGTATTTTAATTCCAATAAATAGCATGTTGTGAAATAAATTCTAGGAAAATTTGGTGATGTTCCTTATGACAAGAGGACCCTAGGAAAAATAGGTTTTGAGTTAGTTCATTTAAAACAACCATAATTGGCTTAAACACCCAAAATGGATCTCTAATTAATTAGAGCTAACCATACATCAAATTGACCTGAAATCAATTCTCCACTGACCTTTAGGATCAGAGGAACCCACCATAAAAATTTGAGGTCAATTGGACTTGGTTAGCCCTACTAATTAGGTTGATTAAGCCATTTAGCCATTTTAAAATTTAAAAATTTATAACTTTCAAAATATCTTTCAAAAATTCACCAAATTCTTTTTAGAGCCTCTCTGATATTAGAGAAATTTAAGAAAATTAAAATTTTAATTTTCTAAAAAAGTTGATTTTTAATATTATTTTAATATTTTTAATAATTAAAAAATAATAAAAATCACAAAAATAATAAAATTCACCAAAATGTCACATTTTGAATTTTAATCACTTAGGAACAAACCCCATATTTTTCTTAGGTCTATTTAGTGAGATATTAAATTTTAAAGCTCTAGGGTAATTTTAAAATTAAAAAATGTATTTTCTAGCATTTTCACTAAAATAATTATGATAAATCATAGAAAAATCAGAAAATTGCAAAATTTGATTCTCTGATTTCCTTGATATCAGAGAGATTTTTGAAAAATATAAAATTCATTTTTCAACATTTATTTTATTTTTAAATTAATTAACACTCCAAAACTTAAAATAATTATAATAAAAATAATATAATTCAAAAATCACCAAAATTGGTCCAAGTGGTCCTCTGGTCATTAGGAATGTCCCCTAATTTTCTTAAGGATAGAAACTTTCCCTTGGTCATGTTATTAAATTTTCCTTCGAAATCTCTATTTTCTACCAAAAATAATTATATAAATAAATTAAATACAGAAAAATCACATTTTCTCCTCTCATGTCTTTATTGACATATGAGTGAAGTCACATAAAAATTTCAAGTTCATTTGAGTTCAATTTAGTGAGTTATGAAATTATTAAGCTTAAAGGGTAAAGTGGTAATTAAAATTTTTAATCCTTAATTAAAACTTTAGGTTTAATAAAAAATTAACAAGTAAAATATTTGATCCTAATCTGATTTGGATGATTGAAATTTAAATAATTAAAGGGTAGAAACCCATTAAGCAATTTAAAATGATTAAACCTTAATTAAATAATTGATTAAATTTGGAAGAATAATAAAATTAGAATTATTAAAATAGGGATATTATTAGGAAGAGATTTATTCTTTAATTTAAAATCCCTAAATTAATTATCTCATTAATATTCAATTCTTAATTAAAATGATAACTCAAATTACAAACATTAAAAGACTTAATCATTAAACTAAAATTAAATTATTAACTCTTTTAAAAATTTCAATTAAAATTAAAAAAAAATAATAAAATTAAATTAAAAATTAAATTAAATTAAGTAAATTAAATTGGATTAAATTAAATTAAATTAAATTAAAATTAAAAGTTGAATTAAATTAAATTAAATTAAATTAAATTAAATAAACAAATTAAATTAAATTAAATGAATTAAATTAAATTAAATTAAATAAATAAAACCAAATTAAATTAAGTTAAACCAAATTAAAAATTAAATTAAATGAATAAAAAATTAAATTAAATTAAATTAAATTAAATTAAATCAAATTAAATTAAAATTAAATCAAATCAAATTAATTTAATGTAACATCAAATCAAACTAAATTGAATTAAATTGAATTAAATTAAATTAAAACTCAATTAAATTAAATTAAATTAAATTAAGTTGAATTAAATATAACATCACCAAAGACATAAAGAATTCAAAATAAATCTAAAATAACTTGAACACTATTCCAAATTTAAACCCATTAATGGAAATTAAACTAAATCACAAACCATTTGAACACCAATTTACCCTCAAAAGCTTTAGTTATCATAACTCCAAAACAGGATATTAAATGAAATGTTACTTCACCTATAGGATATTCAAATGTCCAAGTTCACTGAGCAAGATAACAAAACTTGAGATTCTTGGACGATTAATTCATTTGTGTAATTGAATCCATTTGGACTTAAAACAATTCTAGCAATATTGAAAAGATGTTTAAGATTCTTCTTAAACACTTTCTCAATATGATAGGATGTTTATAAGAACAATTGAATTTAATTGTTCTTTGATGAAGAAAATCGTCCTCAAACCAAAACACAAAGACCTAGACGTCATAGGAAATGACTAGCTATAGGATTAGGAACTTAGTAGAAAACCATAACCCTTCCCTTAGCTTTACCTAGGAACTTGCTTAAATATCCTAATTGTGTTTTAAGTGCAGCTTGGGATGACGGGAAGACCCTCCAGATACGCTTTTGTTTTATTGCAATTTATTTTCTTGCAATTTACATTATTACAATTTATTTAATCGCATTGCACTTACTTTTCTTGCATGATAAACAACCGTTGCATGAAAACCCACACCTTTAGGATAGTTCCTAAAACTGAAACCAAAACTAAGTTAAAAGTCATTGCAAGATAAAATTCACCGCCACAACATTTCAAAATATAAAACAACTCAAAATTTAATCACAAACGAACACAAAACTACAATTACAACTAAATTAAAACGTCCTGTTGGATGATCGGGAATACCTCGGATGATGTAACCTACGTGTTGCTAACGGGATTTCCCACGGTACTGAATGAAAGTGTGAAACTCATTCGGTTGAGTTTAGCAAATTCATACGGACTAAGTGAATCCGATAAAAATAATGATGCGGAAGGATGGAACCGTGGGATCTTAACCGGTGTCGTTATAATCAACTTTAAGATTTGTTTAATTAAAATATTGAAAACACTTGGAAATTAAGATTTTCTCTAAACCAAAACACTTTTCTCATCCCCTGATTTATGATTTCTAAAACTAAACCTCTGCAACAACAAGGAGCTTGGAGCATGGTGGGCAACGACGGCTATCGTCATCAACGAAAACTCGGGTCTACTTCAAGCAGAGCTTTCTTAGAATTAAATAATAAAGCCATAGAACTTCGAGGTAGTTTGCCTAGTGCAACATAAATCCTCAACTCTTCGTTAGGCATTTGCATTGCAAATTAAGCCCTAACCGGTCTTAAGATTCCGAGGTAGTCGTCTGATACGACATAAACCCTCACATCTTCGAGGCTGTTTGTATGATTCTATCATATAAATATAAGCCCTAATTAATTAAAATTGACAAAATTAAAACATTAAATAACATTAGGACTTTTCCTAAATCTAAGCCAAACAATAGGATAGTCGGGAAATTACCGAAGTTCGCTTCGAATATGTGATTTCTCCTACTTTTCTTCCTTTGGATTCCCAAAATAAAATGTTCCAAATTTGATCCATTCCCTATTGAAATTTCAAAATTCAATCCCTTGAAAACTTAAACTTTGAAATCCTTGAGTGCAGAATTATTGATTATTATCGAGAGTTTTCTTAGGTGATTCCCATCACTTAAGATGTAATTAACTATGAGGGCTTGCCCTTATAGGGAATTTTAAAAGAACCCGAGTAATATAAACCCCGTTTAATGCTTTCATATTAAGCGAGAGGAATTTGTTGGCTTATAAAATTGGTTCGCAGACCAAACGGATGTCACAAATCTTCTAGTTTATTTAATCGAGCCCCACCGTCAAGCAGTGTGTCTATCCTTAAGGATAGATACACGGTTTGTAGTGCGGTGCTCGTTTATGTAAACTATTTGGGATGTGAGATCGGTTTAATTTCATATCTTAAAATCTTCAAATTTGAGATTATTTTCAAAATCAAATACTACTTTTCAAATTATTTATTTAAACTAAATTAAAAATTCGCCGACAACTTCTGTCAGGCGACCCCCTTTTCAAAATAAAACACACAACCTAAAAATATGCCGACAACGTGTTGTTAACCGGATTTCCCACGGTCTAAATGAAAGTGTGGAACTCATTCAGTTGAGTTTAGCAAATTCATCTGGACTAAGTGAATTCGATCAAAATAACAGTGCCGGGATGACGGAACCGTGGGATCTTAATCGGTTCTGTTTAAACAACTTTAAGATTTGTTTTAATTAAAACACTAAAAGACATTTGGACTTTAAGATTTTTAAACCATAACACTTTTCTCATCTCTTGATTTTCATCTTCTAAAACCAAACCTCTGCAGCAACAAGGAGCTTGGAGCATAGTGGGCAGCACGACCATCTTCGTCAGCAAAACTTGTGTCTACTTCAGCAAAACATTCCTTAGAATTAAATAACCAAGCCATAGGACTTCGAGGTAGTTTGCCTAGTGCAACATAAATCCTCAATCTTTTCGTTAGGCGTTTTCATAATCATGTTATGCAGAATAAGCCCTAACCGGTCTTAGGAGTCTGAGGTAGTCTTTTGGTACGACATAAATCCTCACATCTCTGGGGCTATTTGTATGATTGTGTCATACGAATATAAGTCCTAATTAACTAAAACTGGCAGGATGAAACATCAAATAAATTCCTCTCAAAATCAAAGCCAAATAGAAGGATAGTTAGAAAGTCACTGAAGTTCGCTTCAGATCCGTGACATCCACTACTTCTCTTCCTTTGGATTCCGCAAAATAACTGTTCCTAATTTGATCCATTCCCAATTGAAATTTACAAAATCCAATTTGTTGAAACCTTAAACTTTGAAATTTCTTGAAAGCATAAACCACTGATCAGCTTTCTTAAATGATTCCCGTCATTTAAGATGTAGTTAACTATAGGGGCTTGCCCTTATAGGGAACTTCAAGAACCCAGGTAATATAAACCCTGCTTAATTCCTTTATATTAAGCAGGGGAACTTGTCGGCTTATAAAATTGGTTCTCAAACCAAACGGATGTCACAAATCTTCTAGTTTATTTAATCAAGTCCCATCATCAAGCAATGTATTTATTCTTCGGGATAAATACACGGTTTGTGGTGTGTGCTCGTTTATATAAACTATTTGAGATGTGAGATCGGTTTAATTTCACATCTTATAATTTTTCAAATTTAAATTTTTTTTCAAAATCAAATACTACTTTCTTAATTTTTTATATATTTAAATTAAAAACCTAAAAAAAATAAAAAAAATAAAAATATACGCCGACATGTTTCTGGCGACTCCGCTGGGGACTAGTTCCTCTCTCCATTTTGATCGGATGGTTTTGCTTGCATAAATCGGTGGTAAGTCCATGCTCCTAGTAGATCAGTCTACCATTCTTCCGTTGGCATACCTCGCTCATTTCTGTCTTGAACGGGTATAGTCAACTCCTTTTGGATTTTGGAGCCACTGTTTAGACACCCCTAAACAGAGAGGTTCCTGATTCTTCCTTTGATACCTCTCCGGAGAGGCGAGGTAGACCCCCAATAGGTGTTAGTTTAGGAATAGTCCTTCGGGTTGGGAAATCCTACGAGATTTTCCCTTCCTTTCTGAGCTCCGGATTATGTCCTTTACCCTCTCTAATCTCCTCTCATTTTTAACGAATAAACTAACCGCCCAACAAACAAAATCTCTTTTTAATCAAACTTAAATAAATTGTGTTCGGACTCTTTTAGATTTCTTTCTTTTCGTCCCAACGAAGGAAGCATAATTCAGGACTGATAGTCGGAACTTGCCTTGCAGAAGATGCCTGCCTTGAAGCTGATCTTCTCTTTCACCAATGGACTTGACTTAGCTGTCTACCAGGACGAGCTGCCTAGCGATGCAATCATCCGCTTTGGACACGGGTTTGACAATACGGACATTAAGTTTGCCAATGTTACTCTTTTCGAACTGATGAACAAAGTGCCTGAGACTGAAGAACCTATGATTGATTTTAACCTGAAGTCAACTCAAGAATTCCTTCCCCTGCAGAGAGCCCCAGTTGAGAGGAACACTGCTGTTCACATAAAGTTGACTGCTACCCCAAGAATTGTCATCTCTACCCCCACCGGTCTGGTCATTATTGCACCTACTCCGAACCCTGCCAAACTGAAGGGAAACGAGGTACACGTCAGTTATGAGCCTGTCACTGTGGAGGGTTCAGATTTCGCTGCAATGCCGTCTGTTTTTGAAATAGGGTCTGGTTCGAAGTATAGGCCCTTAACCCAGATACAAAGGAGGAATAAAAAAAGGAAGTTTGCTAAGATCAAGAAGGTCAGAGAAGCTGATGCCTCCTATCTTGAAGAAATCCCCGAAGAGAAAGAGGAAGAACTGCCAGAATACTCACCGCCGTTGGAAAAAAATAGATTCCACCCTCTCTCTACTGCATCTAATGAAGTAGATGCCAGAAAGATCGTTGCTGTGTTACCCCGGCCTGCATATTACAGTGACAGTAGGAAGAAGAAGAGCAGGGCTACACCGCTCACCCGATTGCGTGCGGTAGTCGAGAAATTATCCAGAAAAGAAGGATGTCCTGTATCAGAGATTCTGAGAAGAATAGGACGAGCACCAGTTAATTCCCGCCTCGGTCCTCGAGTAGAGCCTGCTACTGTCCCTGAAAGACCAAAAAAAAGGTACGAGCTAGCGAGGAAGGCTCACCTGTTGTTGTATCGGGTCTCCATATTAGGGAAGACACCACCTACTTACGCACCGTCGACAGACCAGCCGGTACTAGGCCTTCTGCTACAAGAAGGATGGTGTGGCGACCTATTATTGTCAAACCAATACAAATACAACGTTCTGGAAAGAGAAGTCTCACTGAAGATCCCAGATCTGAAGAGAGTGCGGCAGTAAAGGAAACTCCTGAAAGAGAGGTTCAACAGTCGTCTCCTAACGACCATGAGATTGCTCAGAAAAGGCCACTTGAGGATGCCATAGGGCAACTAAGAATGGACATCCGACGGCTAGCAAGAGAAAGAGGAGAATAATTAAGGGACGAAGTAGATTCGTCAGAATTATGGATGAAGAATATGTTGAGATTAACATGGTTGAAACACGAGCATCGTCAGCCTCGCAGGGAGTTCCGCCAGCTTTAGAAAGAGATGAGCCAGAATTAATGAGAGCACAACTTCGAGAAAAAGATGATACCATTTCCCAGATGGCAAAAAGATGGAAGAGATGGCTGCCGCCTTAGCTACTCTCCAAAGTCAGGCCTAGCCTCAGAAAGAAATACCCCCAGAGGTCATCCATATTGCAGATGGAGGAAAAGAGATTACATCTATTAACGGAGATGATTAGCTGAAGAAAGATTCTGCACAGAACATGATTCCCAAAAAGGATATTAAGAGCATGGTAGAACAACAGGTGCGAGAAGCCTTTACTCAGTCCAAGAATGGAACATCTATTCAGAAGGGTAGACCTTACCCTGAAGAATTTGATGTAGTCCAATACCCGAAGGGCTTTGTACCACCTCTATTTAAGACATTCGATGGAATGGGAAACCCCCGACAACATGTCGCACATTTTTATGCCAGTTGCTGCAATGCCTGTGGGAGTGACACCTTACTTTTTCGACAGTTCGTCAGCAGCTTATCAGAGATCGCCTTCGACTAGTATGTAGAATTGCCCAATGGATCAGTCAAGACTTTTGCAGAATTGGAAAATCTCTTCGTTAAGCGGTTTGCCGGAGCTCAGCACCACATCACTATCGGTGATCTAGGTGGAGTGACAGAAACTGAACAAAACTTTGGTGGATTACATACTTCGATGGAGGAACCTGAGCATGAAATGTGAACCACAGCTTCAGGAATAGCATGCAGTCGGTATCTTGCTTAAGAGTATCCATGGCCCGATAGCACTTCTCCTTAAGGGATTCACCATTAAAACTTTCGAGAAGTTGCTTAGCAAGTCTGGGAGCTTACAAGAGGAAGCAAAACAGCTAAGTTTCATCAATAAAACCGATAAGCAGAAGCCTTTGAAAGCATTTGAGAAGAAATCTGGGACCGTTGTAGCAGTGGACAGAGGTAAGCAGCCAGTGCAAATACGGCCAGAGCAACCACAACAGACTTATCAACACCCTCAACAGAATTATCAGCCTCAACAGAGTTTTCATCCTCGACCGAGTTATCAGTCGCCGCGAAATGATCAACAGCCGTCCCATCGGCTCCTTGCTCTGAAGGAACTGTTGAACAAAGAATACCCCTTCAAGACTGAGGCAGTGGCTAAGATGTTTCGCAGTTTGATGAAGACGCCTGAATTTCAGTTACCAGAGCCCAGGAAGCCTGAAGAAGTCTACAAGAAGGATCATCCGAACTACTGTCCCTACCATCAGATGATCGGACATAAAATCGAAGACTGCTTCACTTTTAAGAATTGGCTTAAGAACAACCTTCGACAAGGGAACATAAGGATCCCGATGGAACACATGAAGGAACCCCAGAAAGGAGGTTCCATCAATGTTATCTCGGCGAAGCCTATTGTTCCAATCGACCCGTACACGACTAATGAGGGATGGAGTACCGTCTGGACAAAGTCTTCAAAGAAAATTTTGGATCACATCCAAATTACTTCGTTGCGCGCTTCAACTCAGAGTTTGAAACCTGTTAAGCTGGCACTATCGCTTGCGATTGAAGGACCGCCTCAAGAGGAGGAGAAGATCGTAGAAGAAAAGAAGACTGATGCTCCGAGGACTAGACTAGGGGCTGCTTATCCTAGGATGGTTGTTTCTGATTTGGGGGAGAAATCCCTCTAACCTCTGACTCTGTATGATTATTTGCTCGCTTCGGCGGGATCTTATAATGATAAGAGTTTTGGTGTTGGCTATGTTTTGACTGTTTCTAACGATTACGTAACAAACGACAACCAACCTAATCTGGATCTCGATTTCGACACGAATAACGATTCTCAAATCATACAAAGCCTAGATAACCACGATGAAGAGGAAGACATTCACAAGGATGGCTACAAAAGTTCAGTAAGTGACGAGTCTATTTGTGAAATCCGGGGAGCTCCGATCACGATAGAGTTAGAACTATCAGACGCCGAGGCAACTTCAGAAGAGCCAGTCGCTTTGATCCAAGAGGAGACACCGATAGATCCAGATGAAATTACTGAAGTCAATCTAAGGAGCAGAAAGGTCCTACCTCTGAGATTGGGTCCAAAGGACAAAGGAAAGCAGGTGGTTGCTCAGGAAGAGCCAACCCCAGAAGAAGAATTGCTCGTTCGGGAAGAAATTGGACAGCCTGGTAACAAAGTGGACTATAATGTGCTAGCCCATCTTAGGAAGATACCGGCCAAACTGAGCATCTACGACGCTCTGATCCTGTCAAAGGAGATGAGAGAATATCTGGTCAAGGCCTTGCTTGATCCAAAAATTTGCTTAGCTCAAATTGTTGGTAATTCCTTCGATGAGGTTTGCTCATTGAAAGGACAACACGGTGTTACCTTCACGGACGATGATTTACTACTTGGAACAACAGATCACAACCGATCGTTGTACATTTCAGTCAGAATTGGAAAGTTCACACTCTCCAGGGTGCTAGTCGATCCGGGAGCATCAATTAATATAATGAACCTTCGAATGCTAGCCTATTTAGAGATTGATGCCCTTGATCTCGAGGAAGATAAGATGATGCTGAGAGGCTTCAAACAGAAAGGAGAAAGAGCTCTTAGATCGATAACACTGTTAATGAAGATCAGTGAATTAGCCAAGACAACCGCAAAGTTCCACATAATTGATTCTGAGACTTCATTCAACGCTCTACTGGGCCGGCCCTGGATCCATGAGAACCGGATGGTACTGTCGTCTCTACACCAGTGCATAAAGTACTATGAAGGAGGACAAGAACAGTGTATCAAAGGTGATTTGCAACCATTCTCCGTGCATGAAATTGGAATCCATGAAGATGCAGCTTACTACGCGCCTCTAAAGAAAACTATCTTCTCCAGAAATGCCATACCAAATCAAGAAAAAGAAGCACGAGACAACAAAGAACCTGAAATCCTTGTTCAACAGTTACTCACCACTCCCTTACGACGAGATGGTGAAGGTTTCTCCAGAACTCGCACCCGAGGTCGAGGCCGGGGATGAGGTCAAGGAAGAAACGGTGGAACAGTTGAACAGAAGAAACCGGTCATCGATGTTGATTGGGAGAATAGCTCTGAAGAAGAAGAAGAAATCAAGAAAGAAGCAGCTACGATAAACCGAAGGAAACCCCAGTTCAAAATCTCTCTCAAAGATGAAAAGAATGAAGAATACAAATCAATGTACGAGAAGATTAACCACTATGTGCTTACTATGACCTTGACCCCGATCCATTCTAATAAGATCGAGGGTATGGTGGTCAAGGAAATATATGGTGGCGGTACTAAGCCAATAAAGTTCTACCGTGTTGCTTCTTCTTCTAAAACTGAAAAAGATGTACAATTTGAAGATGTTACTTCTTCTGAATTAATGGAATTTCCGTTTTAGTGGTATTCTCTCTGTGTTTAAAATTTAATTCAATGCGGTTTCTTACCTAAACAGTGGTCAAAAGGTCAATCACAGCGCTTTGAAAAGTTATGGAACAATGCCAGTCGGCCTCCCAATTCAAAATATGGTCTTGGATTCGGCACAGTAGGATCAGTTGATGATACAGGATTTTGCTTGGTTGTCGCTAGTGAGCCTAATGAAGACTACTTGGAAGTTTCAAAAATCTTGTTGATCTACCAATCGAAGATGCTCTGCTAGAATTTGAAGAAGAAATTAAAACTACAATAGACGAGTTAATGGAAGTTAACTTAGGTACTAGTGAAGAGCCTAGGCCGACCTTTTTTAGCTCCTTACTCAACAAAGAAGACTACGAAGAGATAATCAAGTTATTAATGGAATTCAAGGACTTTTTTTGCTTGGAGTTATGATGAAATGCCAAGATTAGCTCCAGAGGTTGCAGTTCACAAGTTAGGATTGGATCACACCGTCATTCCAGTCAGACAAGCTCCCAGAAGAATGCGTCTAGAGATTGAACAACAAGTTATTGCTGAAGTTAAGAAGCTAATAGACGCTAAATTTGTCCGTGAAGAACAATACCCTACTTGGTTAGCCAATGTGGTACCGGTCAGAAAGAAGAATGGACATATCAGAATCTGCATGGATTTCAAAGATTTAAATAAAGCATGCTCGAAAGACGAATTCCCGCTACCAATTCCAGAATTAATGATCGACATCGCTTCAACACTTGAAGTCTTCTCTTTCATGGATGGATCATCAGGATACAATCAGATAAAGATGGCACCAGAAGATGAAAAGCTCACAGCCTTCAGTACGCCAATCGGAATATACTGCTACACAATATTTCCTTATGGATTGAAGAATGCAGGAGCAACTTACTAAAGAGCAATGACAAGGATTTTTTATGATCTCATTCACAACCAAGTCGAGTGCTACGTGGACGATGTGGTCATCAAAAGTAAACTGAAGGAAGATCATTTGCATGATTTGAGAATTATTTTCGGGCGATTAAGACAATTTAACCTTAAGATGAATCCCTTGAAATGCGCCTTCGGCGTCACCTCTGGGAAATTTTTAGGATTTGTTGTCCGACATTGCGAAATTGAAATCGATCGGAAAATATTAAAACTATCTTAGAAATGCCGCCTCCCAAAATCTTGAAACAACTACTATCCTTTCAAGGAAAATTGGCCTATCTTCGACGCTTTATTTCGAACTTGTCAGGTAGGTGTCAGCCCTTCTTGGCATTGGTTAAAAAGGATGCCAAATTAGTTTGGAAAGATAAATGCCAACGGGCCTTCGAGGACATTAAGTAATATCTAATGACACATCCTGTCTTAGCAGCCCCAGTCTCGGGTAGACTGTTGACACTTTATACCGCGGCTTTAGACTACTCCCTTGGAGCCCTGTTAGCCTAGGTCAATGACGAGGGAAAAGAAAATGCACTCTACTACGTAAGTCTTCATCTGATTCCGACGGAAGTAAAGTACCCTCTGATTGAGAAGCATTGTTTTGACCTGATCTTCGCCACTCAGAAACTCAGGCATTACATGCTTTCTCATAAGGTTAACCTTATTTCGAAGTTCAATCCATTGCAATATTGATGAATCGTCCAACGCTTTATGGCAGACTTGCTAGGTGGTCGATGATACTATTGTAATTTGATATAACTTTCATTCCTCTTCGTGCCGAAGAAGGGCAAGTCTCAGCAGACTTCCTCGCAACACATCCTTTGCCGGCAGGGTTGTCTCTCAATGACGACTTGCCAGACGAGCAGATAATGAGCTTAGAAGACCTCGATGATCAGTGTTAGGAATTGTACTTTGATGGAGTATCTTCAGCGCAAAAAGACAGAGAATCGCAAACAATAGTGCCCAATAAGGAACTAATCAGACTAATCTTTATAACACCGGAGCAGGGGATGTTAAGATACTCCTACCACCTAACATAACCGTGTACAAATAACGAAGCAGAATATGAAGCCCTCATAACAGGATTGGAATTAACCATTCAGATGGGTATAACAGATATCAACATCTACGGAGATTCGCAGTTGATCATTCAACAGATTGCTGGACAATACAGAATTCTGAAACCGAGACTCGAGCAGTACTTTCAGTATGCCATGAAACTATTGGAGCAAATTCCAAACGTAACAATCTATAAGATTCCCAAAAAAGAAAATGCTCTTGCAGATGCGTTAGCCCGCTTCGCAAAAGAGTTTGCCTGCTTACAAGATGAATCAGTTGAAGTGTTAGTTCAGGGACGACAGGTTCTCTCACAGCTTGACATGGACATGATACATAAATCAGAAGAAGAAGGAGAAACAATTGTAGCAATAATAGAAAATACAGAAGATTGGCGGCAGTCATTAAAAGACTAGTTACAAACAGGAAACCTACCGGACGATAAGTCATTAGCCCATCAAATCAAGAAAAGAACTCTGTCTTACACATTAATTAATAATACATTATACAAAAGGTCTTTTCACCAGATGTGGCTAAGGTGCCTGAGCGGGTCCGAGGCTCGTGAAATTGTTAAAGAAGTGCACTCAGGACTTTGTGGCACTCATCAGTGAGGTCTGAAGATGAAAATGAAGATTAAGAGACTAGGGTACTACTGGACCTCAATGATGACCGACTACATGAAGGTCGCCAAGAGTTGTCACCAGTGCCAAGTGCATGGAGTTGTTCTACATCAACCTCCATATGCGCTACATCCGACAATTGCGTCGTGGCCATTTGAATGTTGGGGCATAGATATAGTGGGTCCAATAGAACCGCCTTCTTCAAGAGGAAATCGTTTCATTCTCACAGCTACAGATTACTTTTCCAAGTGTGCAGAAGCAGTACTGCTCAGAGAAGTGAAGGTACATCACGTGCTACAGTTCTTCAAGAATCAGGTCATCTACCACTTTGGGGTACTGCGCAGAATCATTTCAGATAATGGGCCCGTGTTTAGAAGCATGAAGATCAATAATTTTGCCAGAAGACACGGGATCGATTGGTGTTATTCAACAATCTACTACCCAAGAGCAAACATCTTGGTCGAGGCTTTTAATAAAACTCTCGTCCAAATCTTAAAGAAAACATTGGACGACAACAAAAGAAATTGGCACGAAAAGTTGTTAGAAGCCTTATGGGCCTACAGAACAACTTTCAAAACTCCTACTCAGTCTACGCCCTACGTTTTAGTGTACAGGTCCGAGGAAGTTCTACCCTTGGAAGTTCAGCTACCATCACTCAGAATTGTAGTTGCGAACAAAATCACTATAGACGAAAATACCAGACTACGGCTGGAAGAATTGGAAAACTTGGAAGGAAAACGACTTGCAGCACAACAGAATCTGGAACTGTATCAAGCTAAGATGATCCAGGCCCACGACAAACTGGTCCGCCCAAGGACATTCAAAGTCGGTGACTTGGTTCTAGTTCTCAAGAGACCTATTCTTGCACACCGCAAGATAGGAGGTAAATTTGAACCGACTTGGGAAGGGCCGTTCATGGTTGAGACAGCCTACTCAGGAGGTTCTTACCAGCTTGTGAATTACCATGGACAACGATTTATGCTTCCGATCAATGGACGATATTTGAAGAAGTATTACGCAACCTGATGTTTCGAAGAATGAAATTTCATTCCTAGAAGCACGGGTAGAGTAATCACTTATAACTAGGTCCGAACCCGAAAGAAAATGAATGATAAAAAATCATAAGAAAAAGAATGTATTAAAGGAAAACATATGCAATTGAAGTAATAATGGAATTTTGACTCTTCCTTTCAAGCCCAGCTCACTCCTGATGTTTTCCTGTCTTCTCTTAATCTTATAAAATTTGAAATAATTAAATAAGAATTTTTCATTAATAAGTAAATATTCTTATTGTTCTCGTCCTGAGTACAACCCTTGATCCTTTCCTTGTTTTCTTTTTAGGGAAATGTCGAACGGGCGGTGATCTATAAAAAAATACCTATTTCTTTATATCTTAATTCTTATTAATTTCTAAGGATATTATGCTTTAATGAAAGGTATTTTTTGTGTTTTTGGATGTAGGTAATGTAAAAAGGTCTAAGAAGGAAAAAGGAGCAAAAAGGAGCAAAAATGGAGCAAAATACCAAAAGTATAAAAAAATTATGGCCTGGTGCCTAGGCGCCAGAAACTGGCGCCTATGCGCCAGACTCGATATGAAAACTGTCAAGTTTTTTACAATGTTTGATTAGTTATTTTGATGGAGTGAGCGGTTATTTGACATTCTAGAAGGCTGACAGTTGTTCCTTGATAATAGGACATGTGATACATTGCATTTGGATGCTCCAAAACTGTTTTAATTGCAAAGAGGTGCGAGCCAAAGTGAAGAGGTACGAAGAACTGGACGCGGTGTCCGGCGCCCCACGCCAGATTCCCACGCCTAGGCGCCAGAATGACCTTCTAGAAGATTCATTGAATGTGGACATGTTTTGAAGAGGTGCTTCAAGGCAACCCTTGAAGCCTATAAATAGAGGTCCATTTCTTCAGAAAACGGGCCCCTCCCATTGTACCCCTTTCTCTTATCTACTTTAGGATCTCTCATCCTCAGAGAGAGAGTTAGAGAGAGAAATTTAGGACCACTTTTATTTAGTTTAGTGAGTTTATTTTCAAGTTATTGCATCTGAAGTTCATTACACTGTGGAGTCAGTAGGAATCAAAAGATCTGTAGAAGAAATATTTGAGATAAGTATATTTTTACATTTGATTCAAAGTTTAATTATCATGTTTTGCTATTTATTTTCAATGTGTTATGAGTAGTTAGTTTACTTTCTTCATTCAATTATGAAGAGATAGATAAGATAATATAAAGATTCAATGGAGAATTAAAATTCAAATTATTTCAAAACATTGTGATGACATTAATACCTGATCTTACTTTACTTTTTAAATTGGCAGTTTGAATTGTTAAAACCTGTTGAAGAGTTTTGAGACCTTGAAGGAGAAGAACTCTTAACTTGTAAATGTCACATGAATCCTTGGGTAGTCGAAGGCCATGAGTGGACTATTCAAGATGAAGTGCAAATAAATAGGAAGATAAGATTTAAAGGGCGTAGAATTGATAAGGTTTTAGAGTGACAGACCAAATTCTTATAATTTCATTTATAGACTAGGAACAGGTCACTAGTAGGCCGATCATAGCCACCCTTAGATATCTAGAAGTGTGAGCCTAGATTAACCTATTCTACTAACAATACATCCGAACCTTTTCTGTAAATTAGTCAATGTTCTTTGCGCCTGGATCAAAGTGTAAAGAATAGGAATGCTTCTATTTGGCACAATACCATAAATCAAATTCTCCAACGAATATTAAATTATCTTAAAAATCTTAGATTAATTGAAGGAAAGAAAGTTGTTTATTTTATATAGAATTCATAAAATCATTTTCTTATTGTTTTTGTCTTTATTTGCATCTAGTAAATTAATAGTAATTTATAGATAAAATAAAAATATTTTTACTATTTTATTTTTTTGGATAAATCTTCCCTGTGGGATCGATACTGGGGTCTTTGTTTAAAAACCCTATATTACTTGAAACGATACGTATACTTGCGTAGTAGCCCTAGTGTGTAAAAAAATTTTCTAAATTATATAATATTAATTAATACACTAGCCGCTATTTATAAATTGAGTCAAAGCTTTTGGCTATCTTTTGGAAGCAAACATTACTGCGTTATTTGAGGTCGGGTAAAGTTTTTGTCGCCGTTGCCGGGGATCTGAAGGAAGTAAGAAATAGAATAATTTAAATTTTATATTATATTCCTTGTTTTATGCGAAGATTTGGTTCTAAAGGATTAATACCTTTAGATTCTGAATTGGAAAGAACAATTAGAAAAATTAAAAGGGAAAAAAATTCAAAAATTTCAAGAAATGGCTACTTTACAAAATCCAATTGAACTTAATGATCAAAATGTTTATAAACCATTAAGGGATTATGCTAACCCTACAGTTGATGAACTTCATAGTAGTATTCAAATACCCACTGTAGATGCTAATTCTTTTGAACTTAAACCGTCTATTATTCAAATGGTGCAAAACAATCAATTTGGTGGATCACCAAATGAGGATCCAAATTTACATCTTGTTAGTTTTTTAGAACTTTGTGCTACCTTTAAATATAACAATGTTTCGATGATGCTTATTAGACTTAGACTCTTTCCTTTTTCTTTGAGAGATAAAGCAAAGATGTGGTTAAACTCATTAGCGACTGGTTCTATTAAAACATGGGCTGAAATGGCACAAAAATTCCTTGCTAAATATTTTTCTCCTTCTAAAACTGCTAAATTAAGAAATGATATTATTTTATTTAGTCAATTTGACGGGGAGACAATATATGAAACTTGGGAAAGATTTAAAGAGCTATTAAGAAAATGTCCTCATGATGCTTTACCTGATTGGTTGATTATTCAAACATTTTATAATGGATTAATTGGATCTTTAAAATCAATTATTGATGCTACTGCTGGAGGTTCTTTAATGTCCAAATCATTTGAAGAAGCTTACACTTTAATTGAAGAAATGACTAACAATAATTTTCAATGGCCTTCCGGAAGGAATAATCCTAAAAAGATGGCCAGTATTCAAGATAATGAAGCCTTTTC
Organism: Papilionanthe hookeriana x Papilionanthe teres; assembly: GCA_022702705.1. NCBI lineage: Eukaryota > Viridiplantae > Streptophyta > Magnoliopsida > Asparagales > Orchidaceae > Papilionanthe > Papilionanthe hookeriana x Papilionanthe teres. The sequence continues at coordinate 58,347,360 of CM040435.1, read as the reverse complement.
TATCTTAGCTTCACAAGTTGCAGGAATGTCTAAGAAATTAGATAATTTTGCAATTAATATTTCGCATAATAACTCTGTTAATATTGAAGATTCTCAAACTATTGAAACTTTACAAGCTATTGCAAGTAAAAATAATCCTTATTCAAATTATTATAATCCTGGGTGGAAAAATCATCCTAATTTTAACTAGAATAATTCACGACAACAATGGGGTAATAATCAATCTCATCCCACTGGAAATTGGAATAATCAAGTTAATCCAAATTATAAACCTCCTGGATTTAATAATCAACAAAAAAAGTTATCAATAGAAGAATTAATTATGCAAATGAATAATCAATTACAAAATCAAAATACTGCTATTAGTAATATTGAAAATCAAATGGGGCAAATTGCTACTTTAATTAATAATAGACCTGTAGGAACACTTCCTAGTAATGTTGAAATCAATCCAAAAGAAACTGGAAAAGAACATGAACAAGTTAAAGTTGTGCAACTTAGAAGTGGAAAGGAATTAAAAGAAAGATTGAAGAATGAAATTGAAAAAGAGATTGAGGTTGAAGAGATTGAAAAACCTAAAGAAACTCTCTCCTAGTCAAGATCAGACTGTTATACCTATTAATGTGGAAGTTGAAAAACTACCACCACCTTTTCCTCAAAGACTTAAATAGCAGAAACTTGATCATCAATTTTCTAAGTTCTTTGAAATTTTTAAGAAACTTACTATTAACATACCTTTTGCTGAAGCTTTGGAACAAATGCCAACTTATGCAAAATTTATGAAGCATATTTTAAGCAAAAAACAAAAAATTGAAGCTTTTGAAACTATTGTATTAAGTGAAGAATGCAGTGCAATAATTCAAAAGAAATTACCTGAAAAGCTTAAGGATCCTGGAAGTTTCACTATACCCTGTGCTATTGGAGAAAAATTTTGTGGAAAAGCTTTATGTGAGTTAGGAGCAAGTATTAATCTCATGCCATTTTCTATCTTTCGAAGATTGGATTTAGGAGATATTACTCCCACCACTGTAACTCTTCAGTTAGGCGATAGATCTATCACTTATCCTAAAGGAGTTATAGAGGATGTCCTTGTTAAAGTGGATAAATTTATCTTCCCTGTAGATTTCATAGTACTTGATATGAAAGAAGATAAAGAGATACCTATTATTTTAGGAAGACCTTTTCTAGCTACCGGACGAGCTATGATTGACGTAAAAAATGAAGAATTAACGATGAGAGTCAATGATCAAGAAATTAAATTCAATATTCTTAAATCAATGAAGTACCCTGATAAAGAGAAATGTTATCTAATGAATATAATTGATTATTTAATTGAAAAAAATTATCAACAAAAATGTAAAGTTATTTCTGAAGAACAATTTGAATTTTTAACTGATGAAGATGAAGTAATAGAAGAAGAAGAGACTCATTTTATTAAAGATAATTGGGAAACTTAAGACATAACTCAAAATGATATACTTTTACCCTCAATTTAAAAAGCACCTGAACTGGAATTAAAAATGTTACCTTCCCATTTAAAATATGTGTTTCTTGGAAATTCGTTAACTTTACCTGTTATTATTTCTTCTGAACTAAGTAAAGATCAAGAAGAAAAATTACTAGGTGTGTTAAAGAATTATAAGAGAGCTTTTGGTTGGACTATTGCTGATATAAGAGGAATAAGCCCTTCCATTTGCATGCATAGAATTTTAATGGAAGAAAATTTTAAACCTACTATAGAATCGCAAAGAAGATTAAATCCTATTATGAAAGAGGTTGTTAAAAAGAAATTATTAAGTGGTTAGATGCTGATATTATTTATCCTATTTCGGATAGTCAATGGGTAAGTCTTATTCATTGTGTTCCGAAGAAAGGAGGTGTAACTGTCATTGTTAATGATAAAAATGAACTTATTCCTACAAGACAAGTTACTGGATGACGAATTTGTATTGACTATAGGAGACTAAATAAAGCCACTAGAAAGAATCATTTTCCTTTACCTTTCTTGGATCAAATGGTCGATAAATTAGCTAGACACTCATATTTCTGTTTTCTGGATGGATATTTTGGTTATCATCAATTACTTATTGCTCCTGAGGACCAAGAAAAGACAACTTTTACAAGTACTTATGGAACATTTGCTTTTAGAAGAATGCCTTTTGGTTTATGTAATGCACTCGCAACTTTTCAAAGATGTATGATGTCAATATTTTGTGATTTGATTGACAAAGGAATTGAAATATTCATGGACGATTTTTCAGTCTTCGGAACTTCTTTTGAATTTTGTTTGGAAAACATAGCCAAAGTTCTGAAAAGATGCGAAGAAACAAATTTAGTTCTCAACTGGGAAAAATGTCAATTCATGGTCACAGAAGGCATTGTACTTGGTCACAAAGTATCACAAAAAGTGATGGAAGTAGATCAAGCAAAAGTGAAAATTATTCGCTGAATTGTAACCACCTACTACATTATCGATGTGAGAAGTTCTCTAGGTCATGCTGGATTTTATAGAAGATATATAAAGGATTTTTCTAAAATTGCTAAACCTCTTTGTCATTTATTAGAAAAAGATGCACAATTTGAATTTAATAAAGAATGCATTAATGCTTTTAATATTCTAAAAGAAAAATGAATAACTGCACCTATCATTGTCGCACCTGACTGGAATAAATCTTTTGAATTAATGTGTGATGCAAGTGATTTTGCAATTGGAGTTGTATTAGGACAAAAATATGAGAAAGTTTTCAATGTTGTATATTATGCTAGTAAAACTCTCACTGAAACACAAAGAAATTACACTACTACTGAGAAAGAGCTTCTAGCTATAGTATATGCCTTTGATGAATTTAGACCTTATCTTCTTGGTACTAAATGCATAGTTCATACTGATCATTCTGCTATTAAATATCTAATATCTAAGAAGGATTCTAAACCTAGACTTATAAGATGGGTTTTACTTCTACAAGAATTTGATTTTCAAATAGTATATAGAAAAGGAAAGGAAAACCAAATTGCTGATCATTTGTCCAGAATTAAAAATGATATTATTTCGGAAGAAAATATAAATGAGAAATTCCCTGATGAATCTTTATATGTTATTCAAAGATACAAAACACCGTGGTATGCTGATATTGTTAATTATTTAGTTAGCAATATTTTGCCTTATGACTTGGATAACAAATTTATTAAGAAATTTAAAAATGATGCTAAATCTTATATTTGGAAAGAACCTCATTTATTTAAAATTGGTAAAGATTCTATGATTCGAAGATGTGTACCTTATGAGGAAACTTTTGCTATTATTCAAAAATGTCATGATTCTGATTTTGGAGGACACTTTGGCATAGATAAAACTGCATTTAAAATTTTAAATTCTGGATTTTATTGGCCTATCTTATTAAAAGATGTGAGACAATATGTGAAAACATGTGATAGATGTCAAAGGATGGGAAATATATCTAGGAACGATGAAATGCCTTTAAACTATATATTAGAAGTTGAAATTTTTGATATATGGGGATTAGACTTTATGGGACCATTTGTTCCATCATCTGGAAAAATTTATATTTTATTAGCTGTTGATTATGTTTCAAAGTGGATTGAAGCCGTTGCTTTACCCAACTGTGATTCCAAAAGTGTTTCAAAATTTTTAAAGAAAATGATATTTTCAAGATTTGGAATGCCAAAGGTAATTATCACTGATGGTGGAAGTCATTTCAGGAATATAAGAATTCAATCATTACTACAAAAATTTGGAATCAAACATAGAATTGCAACTGCTTATCACCCTCAAACTAGTGGAATGGCTGAAGTATCAAACAAAGAAATTAAAAGAATTTTAGAAAAGACTATTAATCCTAAAAGAATTGATTGGGTTGATAGACTTGATTCTGCATTATTGGCTTATAGAACAGCTTATAAGACACCAATTGGAATGTCACCTTACCGGTTAATTTATGGTAAACATTGTCACTTACCTGTAGAACTTGAACATAAAGCTTATTGGGCCATAAAAGAGTTTAATTTTAATTTGAATAAAACAGGAGAAAAACTATTATTGCAACTAAATGAGATGGAAGAAATTAGAAATGAATCGTATGAAAATGCGAGAATTTATAAAGAGAAAATGAAGATGTTGCTTGATAAGACAATTTCAGAAAAAATTTTTGAGTCTGGACAAAAAGTATTACTATTTAATTCTCGTTTAAGACTTTCCCTGGAAAATTAAGATCTAAATGGATTGGACCTTATTTAGTTAAGAAAGTATACCATTATAAAGCTGTGGATATTAAAGATCCTAAAACAGGAAAAATTTTTAAAGTAAATGGATTAAGATTGAAGCCTTATCTGGGAGATATTAAGAAGATTTATAAAGAGGCTTATGAATTGAGTCAACCTGATTAAAGATTTACTTAAGTCGGGCTGATGACGTTAAACCAAGCGCTTTGTGGGAGGTAACCCATAATTATCTTGTGTTTTAATATAAGGTTATGCCTCGATCTTGATTAATTTTATATTACTTTAGAAAAATTTGATGCTTATAAGTCTTATTTGACTTAGGATGAAAATTATTTTGAAGTATGTAAGATTTAAAAATAGGATCACTCTATTTTGAATATGAGTAAAAAGGAGATCAAGTTAACCTTCATTATGATAGTTTACAAAGTGAGTTATCAAGTCTAAATTACTCTTACCATTATAATTTACCTATCTTGAAGAACAAAATTTTGAAAATTTGACGATTAGGTGAAACGGAGTTGAACATAGTTCCGGCGCCTAGGCGCCCGAATTCGGCGCCTAAGCGCCAGAATAAACTATGTATCAATAAGTCCGGCGCCTAGGCGCCAGATTTGGCACCTAAGCGCCACGGTTACTGGGTCATGCAAAAACTGAAAATTTTTCAGTTTTTCACACGATTATCACCTTTAAGTCAACCCATCTTCTTCCCTAACTATCAAGCAATCAAAATTACGTCCCTTACACTTCATTCTTGAGAGATTTGAGAAATTTTTGAAGAAATGGAAAGAAGAAATCATGGAGAAGAGGCTAGGGACAATGTATCTATTCTCTGGGATAGATATACAGTTTATGGTGCGGTGCTCGTTTATATAAACTATTCGGGATGTGAGATCAATTTGATTTCATATCTTAAAATTTTCAAATTTAAAATTATTTTCAAAATCAAATACTACTTTTTAAATTATTTATTTAAATTAAATTAAAAATTTGCCGATAATTTCTGTAGGCGACCACTTTTCAAAAATACAACACTCAACCTAAAAATATGCCGACAGCTGCCGGACGAGCTATGATTGATGTACAAAAAGGAGAACTAACCATGAGAGTTAATGATCAAGAAATCAAATTCAATATTCTTAAATCAATGAAGTACCCTAATAAAGAGAAATGTTATCGAATGGATATAATTGATTATTTAATTGAAAAATATTATCAAGAAAAATGTAAAGTCATTTCTGAAGAAAAATTTAAATTTTTAACTGATGAAGATGAAGTTATGGAAGAAGAAGAGACTTATTTTATAAAAGATAATTGGGAAACATTAGACAAAACTCAAAATGATATACTTTTACCATCAATAGAAAAAGCCCCTGAACTGGAATTAAAAATATTACGTTCCAATTTAAAATATGTGTTTCTTGGAAATTCATTAACTTTACCTGTTATTATTTCTTCTAAACTTAGTACAAATCAAGAAGAAAAACTAATAGGTGTGTTAAAGAATTATAAGAAAGCTTTTGGTTGGACTATTGCTGATATAAGAGGAATAAGCCCTTCCATTTGCATGCATAGAATTTTAATGGAAAAAAATTTTAAACCAACTATAAAATCTCAAAGACTATTAAATCCTATCATAAAAGAGGTTATTAAAAAATAAATTATTAAATGGTTAGATGCTGGTATTATTTATCCTATTTTAGATAGTCAATGGGTATGTCCTATTCATTGTGTTCCGAAGAAAGGAGGAGTAACTGTCATTGTTAATGATAAAAATGAACTTATCTCTACAAGACAAGTTACTGGATGGCGAATTTGTATTAACTATAGGAAATTAAATAAAGCCACTAGAAAGGATCATTTTCCTTTACCTTTCTTGGATCAAATGCTTGATAAACTAGCAGGACACTCATATTTCTGTTTCCTGGATGAATATTCTGGTTATCATCAATTACTTATTGCTCCTGAGGACCAAGAAAAGACAACATTTCCAAGTCCTTATGGAGCATTTGCTTTTAGAAGAATGCCTTTTGGTTTATGTAATGCACCTGCAACTTTTCAAAGATGTATGATGTCAATATTTTGTGATTTGATTGACAAATGAATTGAAATATTCATGGATGATTTTTCAGTCTTTGGAACTTCTTTTGAATCTTGTTTGGAAAACATTTCCAAAGTTCTGAAAAGATGTGAAGAAACAAATTTAGTTCTTAACTGGGAAAAATGTCAATTCATGGTCACAAAAGACATTGTACTTGGTCACAAAGTATCACAAAAAGGGATGGAAGTTGATCAAGCAAAAGTAAAAATTATTGCTGAATTACAACCACCTACTAATGTTACTGATGTGAGAAGTTTTCTAGGTCACGCTGGATTTTATAGAAGATACATAAAGGATTTTTCTAAAATTGCTAAGCCTCTTTGTCATTTATTAGAAAAAGATGCAAAATTTTAATCTAATAAAGAATGTATTAATGCTTTTAATATTCTTAAAGAAAAATTAATATCTGCACCTATCATTGTTGCACCTAATTGGGAAAAATCTTTTGAATTAATGTGTGACGCAAGTGATTTTGCAATTAGAGCTCTATTAGGACAAAAATATGAGAAAATTTTCAAAGTTGTTTATTATGCTAGTAAAACTGTCACTGAAACACAAAGAAATTACACTACCACTAAGAAAGAGCTTCTAGCTATAGTATATGCCTTTGATAAATTTAGACCTTATCTTCTTGTACTAAATGCATGGTTCATACTGATCATTCTGCTATTAAATATCTATTATCTAAGAAGGATTCTAAACCTAGACTGATAAGATGGGTTTTACTTCTACAAGAATTTGATTTTCAAATAATAGATAGAAAAGGAACTGAAAACCAAATTGCTGATCATTTTTCTAGAATTAAAAATGATATTATTTCGGAAGAAAATATAAATGAGAAATTTCTTGATGAATCTTTATATGCTATTCAAGAATATAAAATACCTTGGTATGCTGATATTATTAATTATTTAGTTAGCAATATTTTGCCTTATGACTTGGATAACAAATTTATTAAGAAATTTAAATATGATGCTAAATCTTATATCTGGGAAGAACTTCATTTATTTAAAATTGGAAAAGATTCTATGATTCGAAGATGTGTACCTTATGAAGAAACTTTTGCTATTATTCAAAAATGTCATGATTTCGATTTTGGAGGACACTTTGGCATAGATAAAACTGCATTTAAAATTTTAAATTCTGGATTTTATTGGCCTACCTTATTTAATGATGTGAGATATTATGTGAAAACATGTGATCGATGTCAAAGGATGGGAAATATATCTAGGAAGAATGAAATGCCTTTAAACTATATATTGGAAGTTGAAATTTTTGATATATGGGGTTTAGACTTTATGGGACCATTTGTTCCATCATTTGGAAAAATTTATATTTTATTAGCAGTTGATTATGTTTCAAAGTGGATCGAAGCTGTTACTTTACCAAACTATGATTCCAAAAGTGTTTCTAAATTTTTAAAGAAAATGATATTTTCAAGATTTGGAATGCCTAAGGTAATTATCACGGATGGTGGAAGTCATTTTAGGAATATAAGAATTCAATCATTACTACAAAAATTTGGAATCAAGCATAGAATAGCAGACTCGCTTATCACCCACAAACAAGTGGAATGATTGAAGTATCAAACAGAGAAATTAAAAGAATTCTAGAGAAGACTGTTAATCCTAAAAGAACTGATTGGGTTGATAGACTTGATTCTGCATTATGGGCTTATAGAACAACTTATAAGACACCAATCGGGATGTCACCTTACCGGTTAATTTATGTTAAACATTGTCACTTACCTATAGAACTTGAGCATAAAGCTTATTGGGCGATAAAGGAGTTTAATTTTAATTTGAATAAAGCAGGAGAAAAGAGATTATTGCAATTAAATGAGATGGAAGAAATAAGAAATGAAGCATATGAAAATGCGAGGATTTATAAAGAGAAAATGAAGTTGTTACATGACAAGAAAATTTCAGTGAAAAGTTTTTGAACCTGGACAAGAAGTATTACTGTTTAATTCTCGTTTAAAACTTTTTCCTGGAAAACTAAGATCTAAATGGATTGGACCTTATATAGTTGAGAAAGTATACCATTATGGAGCTGTGGATATTAAAGATCCAAAAACAGGAAAATTTTTTAAAGTAAATGTATTAAGATTGGGAGACATTAAAAAGATTTATAAAGAGGCTTATGAATTGAGTCAACCTGATTAAAGATTTACTTATGTCGGGCTAACGATGTTAAACTAAGCGCTTTGTGGGAGGCAACCCATATTTTTTTTTGTTTTAAGTGTTTTTGTGTTTTAATGTAAGGTTATGCCTCGATCTTGATTAATTTTATATTACTTTAGAAAAATTTGATGCTTATAAGTCTTTATTGACTTAGGCTGAAAATTATTTTAAAGTATGTAAATTTAAAAATTGGATCACTCTATTTTGAATATGAGTAAAAGGAGATCAAGTTAACCTTCATTATGATTGCTTATGATGTGAGTTGTTGAGTCTAAATTACTCTTACCAGTATAGTATACCTATCTTGGAGAACGAAATTTTGAAATTTGACGATTAAGGGAAACGGAGTTGAACATAGTTCTGGTGCCTAGGCGCCGAATCCCGCGCCTAAGTGCCGGAATCGCCTATGTATCAATAGGTCCGGCGCCTAGGCGCCGATTCGGCGCCTAAGCGCCACGGTTCATCGGGACGTGCAAAAACCAAAATTTTCAGTTTTTCACATGATTTTCCCTTATAAATCAACCTATTCTCTTCCCTAACCATCAAAGTAATCAGAATTACGTCCCTTGCACTTCATTCTTGAGAGATTTGAGAGAATTTTGAAGAAATGGAAGGAAGAAATCATGGAGAAGAAGTTAGAGACAAGGTTTCTAAGGATCCTCAACCCTACTTCAATGGTTTCATCGCTGTAAGTTTAGAAAAAATCTCTAGTCGTTTGGATAAGTTAGAAGTGGATTTTACAAGAATTGGAGATCCCCTTCATGAGATGTTTCATCAGATTGAACATCTAGAATGGCAGATGAAACTTCAATTTGATCATTTTGCGGCTTATCAAGATGCTCAAGTTGAAATGTATGCGAAGAACAAGTGGAGTGACGAAAAGACGGCTACGGATTTCCTGAGAGCGTTAGTGTTCTTTCCAAGTAGAATTCACAATTTCCCTTGTGAAGATTGAATATTCTGGTCATGGGTTAGTTATTATATGGTTTGTTGAGTCGTTGTATCGATTTAGAGAATCAATTGTGTTTTTTTGTGTATTTGCTTTCATGTTCAATGTGTGTTATTTTTGCTTAGAAATTGTTATGTTTGAGTGTGTATTAGGAACTTGAATCAAGTATAATACTTATCTGGAATGTATTGAATCAACATTGAAGATTATGAATGGAATTTAGTGAGTTTGATGTAAACTTAGTGTTTGATTGGTGGATTTAATATTTAATTTTTAAAATTTTTGGAAAATGTTTTGGAAGTTAGAAACTGAAGCCCTACTCTAATATGAGTAATTGGAAGTTGAATTTATGAATTTTGGTGGAAAATTAAATTTAAAAATAATTTTTTGTGAAAGGCGAGTCTGGCGCCTAAGCGCTAGTTCGGCCTGCTACCCGAAAATTACCATTTAAACCCCCGAAAGCCATTTTTGACGCCTAAGCTTCATCTTCTTCCCCATTTTCGCGAAAATACACCCTTTTGATCCATTTTGAAGTCAATACATTAAGGATTTAAGCGCGAAACCACTCGATTTCATCGTCTCAAGGTCAGATCTACATTTTAAACCATTTATTTTCGATTTTCACCATAGATTTTCCTAGTTTTTGCTAAGAACCGAAATTTTGAAAATTTTTTTGATTTTTAATGATTTCTTTGGATTTTTAAACTTATTTTAAGTTTTATAAACTTAAAAAGAGTTTAAATCTTTGATTCCTAAATTTGTTCTTGTTTTCTTTCACATTTAGATGGCACCAAAAACTAAGTGCGGGAAGGGACGAGAAAATTTTGATAGCAGCAAATTTCCAACTGCGGCTGCGCATTTTCGCTTCCATGAACTTGCGTCGTCGAGAAAGTTCATCTCAGAACGATGTTTCTATCATCCTGTGGAGATTACCAAAAACACTATCGTTGCGTACAACTGACAACAATTTTGTTACTTCACTGCTATTGCTGTTATCCCGGTTGTTCGAGAATTTTATGCAAATTTTTTGGATGCTGAGGATTTTGAAGTCTTTGTTAGAGGAATCGGAGTAGGATTTACTCCAGAAAGAATCAACATATTCTATGACCTGCCACCGACAATTTAGTGTTATTAGTCTGGATTATCACCATCTGAGGGTGATTTAGATATGAATATTGCCTATTTGACTGATGGTATTGGATCTTGGAAGATCAGGAACGTCAAAAGGGTAAATTTCAAATCTTCCAAGCTGAATGGTATTTCAAAAGCATGGCACTATTTTATTTCCGCGAGATTGTTACCTTCCAATCATCTGAGTGAAGTAACTAAAGATCGAGTGATCTTGAACTATTGCATTCAAGAGAGGAAGCCTATAAACATTGGCAGTATTATTTATGAATTTGTGGATTCAATTGTGAGATCTAGCACTTCTATTGGATTGGGATTTCCTTCTTTGATTTATTTGTTATGTGTGTTGACCTCATTTTTGATGAGGTCTTCCCTTCTTCTTTTTAGTGCTTAGGATCTAGCCTTAGGCTTTTCCTTTGACTATCTTAGAGGACTAGAATTGGGGCCCACCTTTTAGAAATTCAAACCACTTCTTAACTCCCTGCAAACTCCATAAACTTGACTGTAGACCCCTAATCACCTAGAGGGTCGAAATCAAATGTGGAAGTTTAAAGGATGAGTTCCTATAGGACTCTTTGGCCTTAGGACCGCTCCGGGTGGCCTCGGTCTGGTGAAGGGGCTGACTTACACATACACTTACACACTACACTCCCACACACCTCCTAAAACTACACCCATACCCAACTTGACCTCCTGACTCATGTAGGTGATTCACATGGATGGTCCTTAACCCCTGAGCCCTTGGCTAAGAAGGTTAGGAACAACATAGTGAATGCCTCAAATGAGTCCTCTCATGGCTCATATGGGCTTGATATGGCTTCATGGCTCAACCAAAATGATTTCTTTCCACCTAAATCCACCCAATCTTCAATTTCCCAAATTTTCAATTTTTGACCCCCGGGGCCCTACACCTACTAAACCTACCCAAAACCCTTGAAACCCAATTTTTTGCAAAATTTCCAAGTTACCTAAAATTCTTCAAAATTATTCCCAAACATTTCTACACCACTCAAATTGACCATCTATATCCAAAAATACCAAAAATTCCAAGAAAACCTCCCAATACCCTCCAAATACCCAAAATACCCTTCTTGGCCTAAAAATCCAAAAATTCAAAAATTCCCAGAAAATTCCAGAAAATCCTAAATATTCCCAATTTCATTTTGTCCAACTACACCATGGGCCAATTTTGTCAATTTACCCTACTTTTGTCAAAACCCCCAAATTGACCCATTTTAACCCAAAGTGAACCCAATGTTAAACCAAACCTATCCAATTGACCCAAATTCTGGTCCAATTCAATTCTAAACTTCAATTCAACATTCCCAATACCAATTTAAACCAAATCCAAGTCCAATTTGACTGACATTTGGAGCCAATCTCACTTTTGGCCTTAAAGCCCAATTTGGACCCATGACCCAAACTTAACCCAAACTCACCCAATTCAACTCCAATTAACCCCAAATCTTTTCTAAACCTTTCTTAACATCCCCATAAACAAAACACTAACATGATTTGTCCAAGATTTTGACCCAAACCCCACTCAAATTCAACCCAAAATCAAAAAGCCCCAATTTTGACCTAAACCCAAACCTAACCCAAATAGGCCCAAACCTCAAAATCAAAACCCAACCAAAGCCAAAACCTCTTTGAAACACTCCCATAAACACTTCTCAACAATAATTCTACATCAATTTCAACCCTAGCCCAACATTGGCCCAACTTGGCCCACTTGGACCTATATTGGCCCATTTACCAAATAAACCCAAATTCAACCCAATTCAAACCCAAACCACCTTAAATCTATTTCAAATTATTCATGAAACATCCCTAAACCAAAACCAACAACTATTTGGCCCAAAATTCTACAAAAATTCCCTTCCATGAACACATCCTTAAACTTAAAAGCCCACTTCCCTTAAACCTTCTTAAAAGCCCATCTTCATTAAATTTTAAAAGCCCAAATCATCCTAAAGCCCACATGACACTTCCCCTCATCATCCATTTGATCAAAATCACCCCTAAGTTTCAAAATCATCAATTAAACCATTCCAAATCAAGCCACATGTCAAATTACCCCCTAAATGTCAAATATTTCTAAAACCCTTTTCATGAAACAAATCAACCTTTTCCCAAGCCAAATGAAGCCATGAACAAGCCATTCTCAAGCCACATGAAGCCATGAGGGCTTTGACTTGTCATTAGTCCATTTATGGCAAGAAGAGGGGGTTCTTTCTTAAACCTCCTTTAACCCTTTTTTACCTTAATCATGTCACACACTAAACCATGTTTAGCCACCTCATCATGGATGGAGACTTCACCACTCCTTCTAAGCCGACCTAAATGATTCCCTCAGCTCAAAATCAGAGCTTGGAAGGGTGCACCAAGCCCAAAATGGTGGGTTGACCCAAACCAAGCCAAAGTGAGCCTTCTCCCATTCCATTTAAATCAAACTCCTTTACACATGTCAAACCTCAATTGACTGCACAAGCCTCCAGCCCTGACCCACCTGAGCTCGAGGGTGACCTGACCCTGGCCGGCCGGCCACCCAGTCGCCGGAAAACACCATGCCCGAAACCTCGGGAGGAGCCAAATTTTGGAATTCCACCTTGCCGAGCTGCCTCACTCCAAATGGCCATTGCAGACTGTTCTTCTCCTCACCGGAGCAAGTCGATCCCAACCATTAAACTCCCCGGAGAGCCTCCAGCCATGCCTATTTAAACCCCTCACTCTCTCGGCCAAAGAGAGGCTGAACCAAAAACCTTAAGGAAACTCTGCCAAAATCACTCCAGATCACTCTCCACACATAGAGCACCTGATCCCCACTGAATTTCAGCCCCAATTCCCTCTAGCTGAGCCCAATTTTGAGCTCAAACTTTAGCCCAAAAACCAGGACACTTCTTCACAGTGAGCCAATTCCCAAATTGATTGGTCCTACACCTTCACTGGACCAAGAGGAGAAGTTCCCCACTGAAAGCCCCATCTCTAGGCCACCCAGTTGCTCCAGCCTCCAAGCTTTGTGATCGGCTGTGGTCGAAGTCCAACCTAGACAAGTCACCAGACCAGGAGACTTCATCTGGAGCTTACTAGGATCCAATCGAAGGTGTAACAACTCTCAGATCGAAGCTTCACTTCTCTGAGCAAAGGTATGAACTCCCTCTTCTTCCCGAGCTTCCAGAGATTCTCATTTTAATTTGAGTCAATTTAAATGCATGTTTACCGTATGGATGTGTTCGTCTCTTCAAGACGAATCCATGGAGCATAAGAACACGAAAATCCGTTGAGAATCGAGTGAGAAATTAGGGTTAGAAGGTTGACGGTCACGGGTGCACACCAGTCGTAGACGATGACCAGGAGCCGTTGGATCGCGCGTGTATCGAGCGGACGATTCAGATTGCGTCGGACCAGGGAATGTTACGTGAACCGCGGGGCCCGGGACGGATGACTCAGATGGCGGCGCCCAATCACAGCGCGACACGTACCCCTTCGGAGCTGCCGATGTTTCGTTGGCGCCGCGTGGATAAGTAGATAAATAGGGTATTTAATGTATTTATTAAATATCATAAACTTTAAAAATCCATATCTTTGTGTAGAAAAATCACAAAAATAAAATAAAAATACCCTCTTGCTCAGTGAACAGAGGAGAATAATGTGGAAAAGAAATCATTTAATTTCATCAAGTATTTTATTTTTTATAATTTATTTACTCTCTGCATACATTTAATTCTCCATGCATGTATACAATTCACTTTGGCATGAGACCATAGGGCTTTTGAAGCCTCTCGAACTTGGGAACATTCCCCGAATTTTCCAAGGTCGAGGCCATCTCTCGTGAAAAGTTATTTATTTTTCAAATGCATGTTGCTGTTTTGAGTATTTTAATTCCAAAAAATAGCATGTTGTGAAATAAATTCTAGGAAAATTTGGTGATGTTCCTTATGACCAGCAGAACCCTAGGAAAAATAGGTTTTGACTTAGTTCATTTAAAACAACCCTAATTGGCTTAAACACCCAAAATAGGTCTTTAATTAATTAGAATTAACCAGGCATCAAATTGACTTGAAATTAATTCTCCACTGACCTTTAGGATCAGAGGAACCCACCATAAAAATTTGAAGTCAATTGGACTTGGTTAGCTCCACTAATTGGGTTAATTAAGACACTTAGCCATTTTAAACTTTAAAAATTCATAACTTTTAAAATACTTTTTAAAAATTCACCAAATTGGTTTTGGAGCCTCTCTGATATCAGGGGAATCTAAGAAAATTAAAATTTCAATTTTCTAAAAAAGTTGATTTTTAATAATATTTTAATATTTTTAATAATTAAAAAATAATAAAAATCACAAAAATAATAAAGTTCACCAAAATGTCACATTTTGAATTTTAATCACTTAGGAACAAATCCCCCATTTTTCCTAGGTCTATTTAGTGAGATATTGAATTTTAAAGCCCTAGGGTAATTTTAAAATTAAAAAAATGTATTTTCTAGCATTTTCACTAAAATAATTATAATAAATCATAGAAAAATCAGAAAATTGCAAAATTTGATTCTCTGGTTTCCTTGATATCAGAGAGATTTTTTTGAAAAATATAAAATCCATTTTTCAACATTTATTTTATTTTTAATTTAATTAACACTCCAAAACTCAAAATAATTATAATAAAAATAATATAATTCAAAAAATCACCAAAATTGGTCCAAATGCTTCTCTGGTCATTAGGAATGTCCCCTAATTTTCTTAAGGACAGAAACTTTCCTTTGGTCATGTTGTCAAATTTTCCTTGAAAATCTCTATTTTCACCAAAAATAATTATATAAATAAATTAAATACAAAAAAAATCACATTTTCTCCTCTCATGTCTTTATTGACATATGAGTGAAGTCACATAAAAATTTCAAGTTGATTTAAGTTCAATTTAGTGAGTTATGAAATTATTAAGCTTAAGGGGTAAAATGGTAATTAAACTTTTAACCCTTAATTAAAACTTTAGATTTAATAAAAAAATCAACAAGTAAAATATTTGATCTTAATCTGGTTTGGATGATTGAAATTTAAATAATTAAAGGGTAGAAACCCATTAAATAATTTTAAAATGATTAAACTTTAATTAAATAATAGATTAAATTTGGAAGAATAATAAATTGGAATTATTAAAATAAGGGATATTTATTAGGAAGAGATTTATTCTTTAATTTAAAAATCCCTAAATTAATCATCTCATTAATATTCAACTCTTAATTAAAATGATAATTCAAATTCAAAATATTAAAAGACTTAAAATCTCAATTAAAATTATAAATTAAAATTAAATTAAATAATTAAATTAAATTAAATTAAACAATTAAAATTATAAATTAAAATTAAATTAAATAATTAAATTAAATTAAATTAAACAATTAAATTAAATTAAATTAAATTAAATTAAATTAAATTAAATAATTAAATTAAATTAAATTAAATTAAATTAAATTAAATAATTAAATTAAATTAGATCAAATCAAATTAATTAAACATCAAATCAAATTAAATTAAATTAAATTAAATTAAAACTCAATCAAATTAAATTGAATTAAATATAACATCACCTAAGACATAAAGAATTCAAAATAAATCTAAAGCAACTTGAACACTATTCCAAATTTAAACCCTTTAACTTAAATCAAATCATTTGAATACTAATTTACCCTTGAAAGCTTTGATTATTATAACTCCTAAATGAAACATTAAATGAAGTGCTACTTCACTCATAAGATATTCAAATGTCTTAATTCACTGGGCAAGTTAACAAAACTTGAAAACCTCGGACGATTGATTCATTTATATAATTAAATTCATTTGGACTTAAAACAATCCTAGAAATATTGAAAAGATGTTTGAGATTCTTCTTAAGCACTTCCTCAATATGATAGGATATTTATAAGAACAATTGGACTTAATTGTTCTTTGATGAAGAAAATCGTCCTCAAACAAAAAACACAAAGAACCTAGACGTCATAGGAGATGACTAGCTATAGGATTAGGAATTTGGTAGAAAACAATAACCTTTCCCTTAGCTTTATCTAGGAACTTGCTTAAATATTCTAATTGTGTTTTAAGTGTAGCTTGGGATGACGGGAAGACCCTCCAGGTACGCTTTTATTTTATTGCAATTTACTTTATTGCAATTTACTTTCTTGCAATTTACTTTCTTGCAATTTACTTTATTGCAGATGCACTTTACTTTTCTTGCATGATAAAACAACTGTTGCATGAAAACCCACACCTTTAGGATAGTCCCTAAAACTGAAACCAAAACTAAGTTAAAAGCCATTGCAAGATAAAATTCACCGCCACAACATTTCAAAATATAAAACAACTCAAAATTTAATCACAAACAGAACACAAAACTACAATTGCAACTAAATTAAAACGTCCTGTTGGATGATCGGGAATACCTCGGATGATGTAACCTACGTGTTGCTAACGGGATTTCCCACGGTCTAAATGAAAGTGTGGAACTCATTCAGTTGAGTTTAGCAAATTCATCTTGGACTAAGTGAATCCGATAAAAATAATGGTGCGGAAGGATGGAACCGTGGGATCTTAACCGGTGTCGTTATAATCAACTTTAAGATTTGTTTTAATCAAAATATAAGAACACTTGGAAAATTAAGACTTCTCTAAACCAAAACACTTTTCTCATCCCACGATTTATGATTTCTAAAACTAAACCTCGCAACAACAAGGAGCTTGGAGCATGGTGGGCAAGCACGGCCATCGTCATCAACAAAACTTGAACCTACTTCAACAAAACCTTCTTAGAATTAAACAACAAAGCCATAGGACTTCGAGGTAGCTTGCTTAGTGCAACATAAATCCTCAACCTCTTCGTTAGGCATTTGCATTGCAAATTAAGCCCTAACCGGTCTTAGGATTCCGAGGTAGTCGTCCGATACGACAATAAACCCTCACATCTTCTAGTGCTATTTGTTTGATTTTATCATACAAATATAAGCCCTAATTAATTAAAATTGGCAAGATTGAAATACTAAATAAACATTAGGACTTTCCTAAATTCAAGCCAAACAATAGGATAGTCGGGAAATTACCAAAGTTCACTTCGAATCAGTGATTTCTCCTACCTTTCTTCCTTTGGATTCACAAAACAAAATGTTCCAAAGTTTGATCCATTCCCTATCGAAATTCCAAAATTCAATCTTTGAAAACCTTAAACTTTGAAATTCTTGAGAGCGGAATTATTGATTATTATCGAGAGTTTTCTTAGGTGATTCCCGTCACTTAAGATGTAATTAACTATAGGGGCTTGCCCTTATAGGGAATTTTAAAGAACCCGAGTAATATAAACCCCGTTTGATACTTTCATATTAAGCAGGGAATTTGTCGGCTTATAAAATTGGTTCGCGGACCAAACGGATGTCACAAAAACTTCTAGTTTATTTGATCGAGCCCCACCATCGAGCGGTGTGTCTATCCTTAGGGATAGATACACGGTTTGTGGTGCGGTGCTCGTTTATACAAACTATTTGGGATGTGAGATCGGTTTAATCTCATATTTAAAATTATTTTCAAAATCAAATACTACTTTCTAAATTATATATATATATTTAAATTAAAAATTTAAAATTTAAATTCGCCGACAACTTCTGTTAGGCGACCCCTTTTCAAAATATCACACAACTTAAAAATATGCCGACATATTTCTGGCGACTCCGCTAGGGACAATTCCTCTCTCCATTATAATCAAATAATTCTGCTTTCAAAAATCGGTAGTGTATCCATGTCCCTAATGGATCAAACTACCCTTCTTTCCGTTGGAATACTATGTTCATTTCTATCTTGAACAAGTATAGCCAACATTCTCTCGGATTTAGGAGCCATCTGTTTAGACACCCCTAAACGGAGAGGTTCCGAGATCCTTTTACCTCATTTCGAGGTGGGGTGGACCCCGATAGGTGTTAGTTTAGGAGTGATCCTTCGAGTCGGGAAGTCTTGCTTAAGACTTTCTTTTCCTTTCTGAATCGGATTCCTTACCTTCTCTACATCTTTGAACATTCCGTTCTAAATAAACAAACCCTCTAATAAGTGATTCCTTTAACAAATGATTCTTTTTTTTATAAATACATGAACGAAAATGAGTTCGGACTCTTTTCAATTCCTTTCTTTTCGTCCTAAAGAAAAGAAGCATAACTTGGGACTGACGATCAGAATCTACCTTGCAGAAATGGAAGCCCCGAAACTGATTTTCTCCTTCACCAACGGACCTGGACTTCGCTGTCTATAAGGATGAGCTGCCCGACAATGGGATCATCCGATTTGGACAAGGATTTGAAAACACGAACGTCAAGGTCACCGACGTCTCCCTCTTTGCACTGACGAACAAGGTATCTGAAGTTGAGGAGCCACTGCTTGAGTTCAACCTTAGATCGACCCAAGAGTTTCCTCCCCTGCAAAGGATCCCGACTAGGAGGAGTACTGCCGTCCGCAGGAGGACCGTTCTTACTACCCCCATCGGTCTAGTTGTTTCGCACCTACCCCGACTTCGCCAAATTAAAGGGAAAGAAATCCGGAACTATGATAAACCCGTTACCGTGGAGGGTACTGGATCTTCCCGTAAGACCTTCCGTCTTCGAAATCGGGTCCAGGTTCGAAGATTCCGTCGCCGACAAAGACCCAAAGAAGAAATAGAAATAGAAGGATCGCCGTGGAAGCCGTAGACTGCCGAGATTGCCTTCCTGGAGGAAATTCCGGAGTTGCCGTAATATACACCACCTGCTCGACTACATACCACTTTTGGGAGGAAGCAGGGTTCCATCCCCTCTCCGCCGCAGAGGATGAAGAGAATGTTCGCAAGATTGCTGCCACATTACCACAGCCCGCATACTACAACAATAGCCGCAAGAAAAGAACTAGAACTACGCCGTTTGCTCGACTGCAAACTTTGGTAGAAAAGCTAGCAAAGAAGGAAAACTGCCCCGTGTCGGAAATTCTACGAAGGATAGGACGGGTGCCAGTCAAATCCCGTCTTGAGCCCCGAGTAGAACCCGCCGTCATGATGGAAAAGCCAAGCAAGAGAATGAAGGCTAGCCCGCCTGTCGTAGTATCAGGATTACAGATTAGGGAGGATACCACCTTCCAGCATTTGGCCGATAGACCATCTGGTCATAGACCTTCTGCTGCTAGAAGGATGGTGTGGCGTCCCACTACGGGCGATTGAGACCGAAACGAGCTCGACGAGAAGAAAGTCTCGCCGAGAGGCCGGAATCCGAAGAAAGTGCTACCGCGATGAAGGGGACTCGTGAAAAAGGACCCGGCAACCATCGCACGACAACCACAAAGATACACGAAAAGCTCCACTAGAAGATGCCATGGAAAAGTCGAGAACCGACATCCGACGGTTGGCAAAAGAAAGAGAAGAAAAGTTCGGAGATGAGATCGACTCATCGAATTCATAGACAACGAATATGCGAAATCAACATGGTTGAGACACGAGCTTCATCGGCTTCTCAAGGTGCTCCCGCAACTGCAGAAGAGAGGAGCCGTAACCGATGAAGAGACGACTTCGGGAAAAGGACGACACGATCGCTCAAATGGCGAAGAGGATGGAAGAGATGGCCATAGCTCTAGCCACTCTCCAAAGTCAAGTACAACCACATAGAGAGACACCCCCGCAGGTCATTCACATCGTAGACGGAGGAAAGGAGATTACATCCGTCAATGGGGATGACCAACTGAAAAGGATACAAGACAAAGTATGATCCCCGAAAAGGATATCAAGAACTTGGTAGAGCAGCGAGTGCGAGAAGCCCTAGCACAATCGAAGAACGGGACATCCATTCGGACGGGTAGACCTTACCCGGAAGAATTCGACGCCGTCCAATACCCGAAAGGCTTCGTACCACCTCCGTTTAAGACCTTCGACGGAACCGGGAACCCCCGACGAGCATGTTGCACACTTTCGTGCCGCTTGTTGCAATGCCGACGGGAGCGATGCGCTACTCTTCCGACAGTTCGTTAGCAGTCTGTCGGAATCGCCTTCGACTGGTATGCAGAATTACCCAACGGTTCTGTGAAGACATTCTCAGAGCTAGAGAGTCTCTTCATTAAGCGATTTGCCGGAGCTCAGCACCACATCACTATAGGTGATTTAGTGGTAGAGAAACAAAGGCCGAATGAAACTCTAGTGGATTACATACTTCGATGGAGGAATTTAAGCATGAAGTGTGAACCACAACTGCAAGAACAACATGCAGTCGGCATCTTGCTTAAAAGCATTCACGGCCCGATAGCACTTCTCCTCAAGGGATTCACTATTAAGACTTTTGAGAAGCTGTTAAGCAAGGCCGGAAGCTTGCAAGAAGAGGCGAAGCAATTAAGTTTTGCCGACAAGAAGGACAAGCGAAGCCGGTGAAGACCTTCAAAAAGAAATCCGGGATCGTTGCGAGCAGTTGATAAAGGCAAACAACCGATGCAAATACCACCGAACGGCCGCAAAGAACCACAACAAAATTACCAAGCAACCCCGGTCCAGCTATCGGTCGTCTCCGCAGAGTATGAACAACCGTCTCGTCCGCAACGTACATCGAGGGAGCTTCGAGCGAGAGAATATCCGTTCAAAAATGAAGCGGTATCGAAGATGTTCCGCAGCTTAATGAAAACTCCAGATTTCCGACTGCCGGAGCCCAAAAGATCGAGGAAGTCAACAAGAAAGGTGATCCCAACTTTGCCCCTACCATCGGATGCTTGGGCACAAGATGTAAGACCGCATTACCTTCAAAAGTTGGCTCAACGACAACCTTCGGAAAGGAAATATAACAATCCCGAAGGAGTACATGAAGGAACCCCGGAAAGGAGGTTCCGTCAATGTTATCTCAACCGATCCCGTCATTCCGATAGATCCCCATGCAACCGAGGATGGATGAACTACCGCTCGGACGAGATCTTCGAAGAAGATTTTAGACAACATCCGAACCGCTTCGGTGCGAGCTTCAATTCGGAGTTCGAGACCCGTTAAGCCGGTACTATCACTTGCGATAGAAGAACCACCTCGACAGGAGACAATCGAAGAGAAGAAGAAAATTGACGAAGAAGAGAGGACCGAGATTCCTAAGGCTAGACTAGGGGCTGCTTATCCTAGGATAGTTGTTTCCGATTCGGGGGAGAAATCCTCGAACCTCTCGATTTTGTATGATTATCTCGCTCACTTCGGTGGGATCATATAATGATAAGGGTGATGGCGTTGGCTACGTTTTCGATCGTTTCTAACGATTACGTAACTAGCGACAATCCGGGCGTCGACTTCGATACCAACAACAATTCTCAAATCATACAAGATCTCGACGATCAAAATGACGAAGAAGGCATCCATCAAGGAGGCTACGAGAGTTCAACAAGCAACGGATCTATCTGTGAGTTTCGAGGAGCTCCAGTTACGATAGAGTTAGAGCCTTCAGATTTGGAAGATAATCCAGAAGGGCCAGTCATTCCGATTCAGGAGGAGACACCGACAAACTCAACACTAGATTTAGAAGAAATTACAGAAGTCAACTTAAGAAGTGGAAAAGTTCTACCTCCAAGAATGGGTCCAAAAGACAAAGGAAAGCAGGTGGTTGTTCAAGAAGAACCAACCCCAGCGGAAGAGATACCCGTTCGAGAAGAAGCCGAGACGCATGAAAACAAAGTGGACTACAACGTGCTAGCCCATCTTAGGAAACTACCGGCCAAACTGAGCATTTACGATGCTCTCATCTTATCAAAGGAGATGAGGGAAGCTCTGATCAAGGCCTTACTTGATCCGAAATTTGCTTAGCTCAAATGGCCGGAGATTCCTTAGATGAGGTTTGCTCATTAAAGGAACAGCGAGGTGTTACCTTCACGGACAATGACCTACTACTTGGGACAGCAGATCACAACCGACCGTTGTACATTTCAGTTACAATTGGGAAGTTTACGCTCTCCAGAGTATTGGTGGATCCAGGAGCATCAATCAATATAATGAGTCTTCGAGCACTAGCATACTTGGAAATTGATGCTCGTGAGCTCGAGGCCGACAAAATGTTATTAAGAGGATTCAACCGAGAAGGAGAAAGAGCCCTCGGGTCAATAACGCTACCGATGAAGACCGGTGATTTAACAAAGACAACCGCAAAATTTCATATAATCGATTCGAAACATCGTTCAACGCTCTCATCGGCCGACCATGGATACATGAAAACAAGGATGGTACCATCATCTCTCGCATCGTTGCATCAAATATTACGATGGAGGGGAACAAGGCATCAAAGGCGACTTACAACCATTCTCCGTACATGAGATTGGAATCCATGAAGATGCAACTTATTATGCACCGCCAAAGAAAACGATCTTCTCAGGAGATACCGTAACAAATAAAGCAAAGAAAGTTCGGGACAACGAAGAACCCGAAGTTCTAGTCCAACGCTCACTCACCACTCCCTTCCGGCGAGATGGTGAAGGTTTCTCCACAACTCGCATCCGAGGTCGAGGCCGGGGACGAGGCCGTGGTAGAGACACTAGGACAATCGGACGGAGGAAACCAGCCATCAATGTTGATTGGGAAGATAGTTCCGAAGAAGAAAAAGAAATCAAGCAAGAAGCAAGCAACAATAAGTTGAAAGAAGCCGCAATACAAGATTCCCTCGAAGATGAAAAGAACGAAGAATACAAATCAATGTACGAGAAGATTAACCGCTACGTACATACTATGACCCTAACTCCGATCCATTCTAATAAGATCGAGGGTATGGAGGTCAAAGAGGTACGTAGTGACGCGTGCAAAGCCGATCAAATTCTACCGCGGTGCTTCTTCCTCCAAAACTGAAAATAATGTACAATTCGAAGATGTCACTTCATCAGAATTAATGGAATTACCTTTTGAGTGGTACTCTCCCTGTGTTCAAAATTTAATTCAACGTGGTTTCTTACCTCGACAATGGACAAAAGGCCAATCTCAGCATTTTGAAAAGTTATGGAATAACTCCGGTCGTCCTCCCAATTCAAAGTATGGACTCGGATTCGGCACAGTAGGGTCAGTTGACGATACTGAATTTTGCTTGGTTGTCACTTGCAAGTCCAATGAAAACTGCATGGAAACTACATGACGAACTCGAAGATTTACAAATTGGAGACGCTCCACCGAATTCGAAGAAGAAATTAAATCCACAATAGATGAGTTAACGGAAGTTAACTTAGGTACTAGCGAAGAGCCTAGACCTACCTTTGTTAGCTCCTTACTCAACAAAAAAGACTCCGAAGAAATAATCAAGTTATTAATGGAATTTAAGGACTGTTTTGCTTGGAACTATGATGAGATGCCAGGATTAGCCCCCGGGGTTGCAGTCCATAAGCTAGGAGTGGATCCTACTTCGTTCCGGCCGGACAAGGTCCCGAAGAATGCGTCTAGAAATCGAACAACAAGTTATAGCCGAAGTTAAAAAGCTAATAGACGCTAAATTTGTCCGTGAAGAACAATACCCGACTTGGCTAGCCAATGTGGTGCCGATCAGAAAGAAGAATGGTCAGATCAGAATTTGTGTGGACTTCAGAGATTTAAACAAGGCATGTCCAAAAGATGAATTCCCTCTACCGATCCCAGAATTAATGATCGACATTGCTTCAATGCATGAAATATTTTCATTCGTGGATGGATCTTCAGGATACAACCAGATAAAAATGGCTCCAGAAGATGAAAAGCTTACGGCATTCGAACGCCGATCGGAGTATTTTGCTACACGGTGATGCCATTCGGATCGAAGAACGCAGGAGCAACCTACCAAAGAGCAATGACAAGAATTTTTGATGATCTCATCCACAATCAAGTCGAGTGCTATGTGGACGATGTCGTCATCAAAAGCAAAGTAAAGGAAAACCACCTGTATGATTTGAGAATTGTTTTCGAACGATTAAGACAATTTAACCTTAAGATGAATCCCTTAAAATGCGCCTTCGGCGTCACCTCCGGGAAATCTTAGGATTCGTTGTCCGACATCGTGGAATCGAAATCGACCCGAGAAGATTAAAGCCATCTTAGAAATGCCGCCTCCCAAAACCTTAAAACAACTACGATCTTTTCAAGGGAAGTCGGCATATCTTCGACGCTTTATCTCAAACTCGTCGGTAGGTGTCGACCTTTCTCGGCACTAGTTAAAAAGGACGCCAAATTTATTTGGGAAGAGAAATGCCGTAAGGCCTTCGAAGACATTAAACAATATTTAATGACACCTCCTCGTCTTAGCAGCCCTGGCCTCGTGTAGCCAGCCGATACTTTACACCGCGGCTTTAGATGACTCTCTCGGAGCCCCGTTAGCCTGTGTCAATGATGAGGGTAAAGAAAATGCTCTTTACTACTTAAGCCGTCGTTTACTTCCGACGGAAGTAAGGTATCCCGCAATCGAAAAGCATTGTTCGGCCCCGATCTTCGCCGCTCAAAAGCTCAGGCACTACATGCTTTCTCATAAGGTCAACTTGATTTCGAAGTTTAATCCATTGCAATACTTGATGACTCGTCCAACACTTTCCGACAGACTTGCCGGATGGTCAATGATATTATTGCAATTCGATATAACTTTCGTGCCTCTGCGTGCCGTAAAGGGACAAGTCTTAGCAGACTTCCTCGCAGCACACCCTTTGCCGGCCGAATCTCCTCTCAATGATGATTTGCCAGATGAACAAATAACCCTGATGATCGACGTTGGGAATTATATTTCGACGGAGCATCTTCAGCACACAAAGACGAAGAATCGCAAGTGATAGTGCCCGGTAAGGCAGGAATCGGGCTAATCTTTATAACACCGGAGCGGGGGATGTTAAGATACTCCTACCACTTGACGGAACCGTGTACAAACAACGAGCGGAATACGAAGCCCTCATAACGGGATTGGAATTAACCATTCAAATGGGGATAACGGACATCAACATCTACGGGGATTCACGGTTAATCATTCAACAGATCGCCGGACAGTACAGAATTCTAAAGCCAAGACTCGAACAATACTTCCAATATGCCATACAGCTGTTGGAACAGATTCCAAATGTGACAATCTACAAAATTCCTAGAAAAGAGAATGCTTTAGCAGATGCTTTAGCCCGTCTCGCAAAAGAATTTGCCTGTTTGCAAGATGAATCAGTGGAAGTGTCAGTTCACGGACGTCAGGTCCTATCACAGCTTGACATAGACATGATACACAAATCAGAAGAAGAAAAAGAATCAGTTGCAGCAGTGACAGAAAACACAGAAGATTGGCGACAGCCAATCGATGAACTACCCGCAAACGTGAAAGCTACCGGACGATAGGTCGCTAGCCCATCGGATCAAGAAAAACTCCGTCCTACGCATTAATAAACAACACATTATACGGAAGGTCTTTTGATCAAATGTGGCTAAGGTGCCTAAGCGAGTCCGAGGCCCGTGAAATTGTTAAAGAGGTGCATTCGTGGCTCGTGGCGCTCACTCGGTCGGGTCCAAAGATGAAAATGAAAATTAAGAGACTAGGGTACTACCGGCCCTCGATGATGACCGACCGCATGAAAATCGCCAAGAGCCGTCACCAATGACAAGTGCACGGAGTGGTTCTACACCAACCTCCAAATGTGCTACACCCGACAATTGCGTCGTGGCCATTTGAATGTTGGGGCACGGATATAGTGGGTCCGATAGAACCACCATCTTCAAAAGGACATCGCTTCATTCTTGCGGCTACAGATTACTTTTCCAAGTGGGCGAGCAGTTCCACTTAGAGAAGTGAAAGCACACCACGTGCTACAGTTTTTCAAGAACCAAGTTGTCTACCGTTTCGGAGTGCCGCGCAGGATCATCTCAGATAATGGGTCAGCATTCAGAAGCACACAAATCAACAATTTTGTCAGGAGACACGGAATCGACTGGCGATACTCGACAATTTACTACCCAAGAGCAAACGGTCTCGCTGAGGCTTTTAATAAAACTCTCATTCAAATCTTAAAGAAAACCCTGGACGATAATAAGAGAAATTGGCACGAGAAATTGTTAGAAGCCTTATGGGCCTACGGACAACCTTCGTAACTCCTACTCAAGCTACACCTTACGCTCCGGTGTATGGGTCCGAGGCAGTGTTACCTTTAGAGGTTCGGCTTCCTTCACTCGAATTGCGAGCTTGCAAACAAGATCACGACGAAGAAAACGCCGATTACGACTCGAAGAATTAGAAAGCTCGGAAGGGAAAAGACTTGCAGCGCAAACGAATTTAGAACTATACCAAGCTAAGATGGTTCAAGCCCATGACAAGTCGGTCCGCCCGAGAACCTTCAAAGTCGGTGACTTAGTTCTTGTTCTCAAGAGACCCATTCTCGCACACCGCAAGATAGGAGGAAAATTCGAACCCACTTGGGAAGGACCGTTTGTGGTTGAAGCAAGTATACTCGGGAGGTTCCTACCAGCCTAGTGAATCGCCGGGGAGAACGACATATGCTTCCGATCAACGGACGATACTTGAAAAAGTATTACGCTACCTGATGTTTCGAAGGAATGAATTCTTCATCCCTAAGAAACACGGGCGAAGTAATTACTTATGATTGGGTCCGAACCCAAAAAATAATAAAATGTGCTAAAATAAATAAAATCATGATAATTAAGTTTTCCTTGTTTTCTTTTTCAAATCAAAATCTCTTCCCTCATCTTATCCTACTTCATTCCTGTTAAATTTAAAAATATAGGAGAAATAAAAAAAATGTATCTTTAATAAACATTTTCTTAATGTTCTTGTTCTTAGTACAGCCCCTGATCCTTTTCCTTGTCTTTTCGCAGGGAAATGTCGAACAGGCGGTTGGTCTTGAACTTTAAGAATGGCGTAAGCCTTGCACTCGATGAAAAGAGGGTGAAAGATGGAGCGATAATCGAGATTGACTCAGATTTCGCACCAGCAGGCCTACGATACGAGGAGAGTGACCGGGTCCCGACTAACCGAGAAGAACCGCCCGGACGTACAGATGATGAAAGTGGGTGGCCCAAGCCACCAATCCAACAACAAGAAAAGAAAAGCAAACACCGAAGAAGACAAGAAAATGAAGTCCGTAGTCGCTACGACGGAGGGCGAGCTTGTCGCCGCCGCGCCCGCAGAGATTCAAGAAGTTCGGAGGGCTACTCTCATGCACCACGCAACGAAGGAATAAGAATCGCCGTATCCGTAAGATGTTAACAAAACTAGCCGCGGACCAGACACGACGAGACAATCGTCGATGCCAGCACATACATTTCAAGGACACCGGTTCACCGAGAACTCGAAGAAAGGAGGCGAGCTCCTAGAATAACGAAAGAACCGTGGAAATCTCCGGAAGATCGAAGAAAGAAGGCTACCACGCCACCGGATAGAACCACCAGCAGAGTGCATGACCTTGTTGCGAAGCAACCCCGGGGATGTCCCGACGGCATCATCCCCGAGGAGCCAAGGTATGCGGGGGAACGTGAAGGGATCGAACCATATATCCCACAATATGTCACAAGGCCTCGCCATCTGCAGATCATTCCGAATACGAGCCGGAGAGAATGCGGAATGTTGAAAAGAAAACTTTCGAATACTTCGAGAGAATTAAAGGAAGAAGAATCAACATACTAGAAGGCCTCGAGTTACACACCGATGTATTCTCGCAGTATGAACAACAAGCAAATCGTGGATCGTATCCAGGATCCGAAGAGAATGGGCCGAGCAGCCGCACCGAGGGAAAACACATACTCGGAACCCCGAAGATGGATGCCGGGAAAGGAAGAATCACAATACAATGCGGATGCCGCTACAACTTTGCCGAAGACAGAAAGGAAACCCACCGGGATACTCCGTCATGGGCAAGTAGATCCGATGCCATTAGTTATCAAGAGAATGGTAAAAAGATTGATAACATGGAGGGTACGCCGACAGATTGCATACCCAATAACTGCATTATCAACATCTACAAACAGGGTGACCGCATACCCCCACATATTGATCACCACGACTTCGTCGGACCTTTCGCACGGTCTCTTTCTTGAATGAGTGTAACATCATGTTCGGATCCGACCTCCGGATAAGCAGGCCAAGGTGAGTTCCGAGGGCCGGCAAAGATACCTTTACCGGTGGGTTCCGTCATGATACTCGCAGGGTAACGGGGCAGATATCGCAAAGCATTGCATACCGGGAGTGCCGATGGAGCGAATCTCGGTTACCTTCGGGAGAATGGACGACAAGTAAAATACCTTACCATTTCCAACTGCACCGGAGCTAGAGAACCTCCAGCCTTACGAGCTGTGAGTTACATGGGAAATATCACACCTCCAACGTACATCCAGCCGGCATCCTTGCCAAGGATGGCTTGGAAGGTGATGTTATTGACCATGTACCTCACTATTCAGACATGGATTTTGACAGATGATTCTTTTGATGAATCAACAAAGATCATACACAGTCCGTTTTGAGTCTACATGGATTGTATGAAATATATTCCAGATCGAGTTGTACGACGTATTTTCAACATGATTGGAATGAAAGTGACCATGTCACGTTTTTGGCCTTCACCTCTTTTGTGCAAATTGATTGGGAAACGCCATTAAAGTTAAATGAACTTCGAACAAAGAACAGAAAAGAAATAAAACAAAAAAAAAGAGAATAAAAGAAAACTTTCTAAAAAAAAATCTAAAAAATGACAAACACCAAGTTCACATGAACAATAAAATAAAATTTGAACCATTAAAAGATAAACGAAATCAACACAAATCTCAAATTCCATCTTTCCAAACTTCAAAATCAAATTTCATCTTTACAAATTCCAAATCAAATTCTCAATCAAATTTCAAATCCAATCTCGATCAAGTTTCAAACTTGATCTTCCAAATTTCAAATCAAATCTTAAATCAAATTTCAATCGAGTTCAAACTCATCCTTCCAAATTTCCAAATTCAATCTTTCCAGGCTTCAAGTCTCAATCAAATTCAAATTCAATTTCTTCCAGATCTCGAATCAAATATCAATCAAATCAAATTCAAAACTTTTGGGTCGAGGATTTTACATCCAAGACTGCACTGCTTTAGGATTCTTTCCCTATTGCACTGAAATACATCAATTCAAACTTTTGGGTCGAGGATTTTACATCCAAGACTGCACTCGCTTTAGGATTCTTTCCTATTGCACCGAAATACATCAAATCAAACTTTTGGGTCGAGGATTTTACATCCAAGACCGCACTCGCTTTAGGATTCTTCCCTATTGCACTCGAAATACATCAAATCAAACTTTTGGGTCGAGGATTTTACATCCAAGACTGCACTGCTTTAGGATTCTTCCCTATTGCACTGAAATACATCAAATTCAAACTTTTGGGTCGAGGATTTTACATCCAAGACTGCACTGCTTTAGGATTCTTTCCCTATTGCAATGAAAAACATCAAATTCAAACCTTTTGGGTCAAGGATTTTACATCCAAGACTGCACTGCTTTAGGATCCTTTTCCTATTGCACTGAAATACATCAAATTCAACCTTTTGGGTCAAGGATTTTACATCCAAGACTGCACTGCTTTAGGATCCTTTTCCTATTGCACTGAAATACATCAAATTCAAACTTTTGGGTCGAGGATTTTACATCCAAGACTGCACTGCTTTAGGATTCTTTCCCTATTGCACCGAAATACATCAAAATTCAAACTTTTGGGTCGAGGATTTTACATCCAAGACCGCACTCGCTTTAGGATTCTTCCCTATTGCACCGAAATACATCAATTCAAACTTTTGGGTCGAGGATTTTACATCCAAGACCGCACCGCTTTAGGATTCTTCCCTATTGCACCGAAATACATCAAATCGAATTCCCGGGGTTAAGGATTTTACATCCGAGACCGCATTGCTTTAGGATCATTTCCCTATCGCAATGAAATACATCAAAATCAAACTCTTGAGGTTAAGGATTTTATATCCAACACCACTTTGCTCGAGATCTCTTCTCATTGCAACGATTCAATCTAATCAATTCAATTTTCTTTCGAGGTTGGAGATGTTACATCTAAAACCTCAGAACTCCAATTTTCATTTCAAATCAAATCCTTCAAATTAATTTTGACAAAACTTCAATCTAAAAAAAAACTCTCCAAGTTGAAATCTAAACTCACACATAAAAATCTAAAACAAAATAAAATCTAAATTGAAATTCCCCAGGTCATGTGATTTGGGATTTACCTCCTTTTCCTTTCCCCAGCGAGAGTTCAAGAATCTCCGGTTCCAGAGATATACTTGACACTCCCCAGCTAGAACTCTTCTATTTCGTCCTAAGTTCGTCACTTGGACATCTGTGTTGGTTTTGTTGATCGCTTCGGTCAACACCAATACGCGCGGTGTGCTCCGTCAGCTCACCACACTTATTGGGGGTCCATTTGTTGACCTCATTTTTGATGAGGTCTTCCCTTCTTCTTTTTAGTGCTTAGGATCTAGCCTTAGGCTTTTCCTTCGACTATCTTAGAGGACTAGAATTGGGGCCCACCTTTTAGAAATTCAAACCACTTCTTAACTCCCCGCAAACTCCATAAACTTGACTGTAGACCCCTAATCACCTAGAGGGTTGAAATCAAATGTGGAAGTTTAAAGGATGAGTTCCTATAGGACTCTTTGGCCTTAGGACTGCCCTGGGTGGCCTGGTCTGGTGAAGGGGCTGACTTACACATACACTTACACACTACACTCCCACACACCTCCTAAAACTACACCCATACCCAACTTGACCTCCTGACTCATGTAGGTGATTCACATGGATGGTCCTTAACCCCTGAGCCCTTGGCCAAGAAGGTTAGGAACAACATAGCTGAATGCCTCAAATGAGTCCTCTCATGGCTCATATGGGCTTGATATGGCTTCATGGCTCAACCAAAATGATTTCTTTCCACCTAAATCCACCCAATCTTCAATTTCCCAAATTTTCAATTTTTGATCCTCGGGCCCTACACCTACTAAACCTACCCAAAACCTCAGAACCCAAATTTTTGCAAAATTTCCAAGTTACCTAAAATTCTTCAAAATTATTCCCAAACATTTCTACACCACTCAAATTGACCATCTATATCCAAAAATACCAAAAATTCCAAGAAAACCTCCCAATACCCTCCAAATACCCAAAATACCCTTCTTGGCCTAAAAATCCAAAAATTCAGAAAATTCCCAGAAAATTCCAGAAAATCCTAAATATTCCCAATTTCATTTTGTCCAACTACATTATGGGTCAATTTTGTCAATTTACCCTACTTTTGTCAAAACCCCCAAATTGACCCATTTTAACCCAAAGTGAACCCAATGTTAAACCAAACCTATCCAATTGACCCAAATTCTGGTCCAATTCAATTCTAAACTTCAATTCAACATTCCCAATACCAATTTAAACTAAATCCAAGTCCAATTTGACTGACATTTGGAGCCAATCTCACTTTTGGCCTTAAAGCCCAATTTGGACCCATGACCCAAACTTAACCCAAACTCACCCAATTCAACTCCAATTAACCCCAAATCTTTTCTAAACCTTTCTTAACATCCCCATAAACAAAACACTAACATGATTTGTCCAAGATTTTGACCCAAACCCCACTCAAATTCAACCCAAAATCAAAAAGCCCCAATTTCGACCTAAACCCAAACCTAACCCAAATAGGCCCAAACCTCAAAATCAAAACCCAACCAAAGCCAAAACCTCTTTGAAACACTCCCATAAACACTTCTCAACAATAATTCTACATCAATTTCAACCCTAGCCCAACATTGGCCCAACTTGGCCCACTTGGACTTATATTGGCCCATTTACCAAATAAACCCAAATTCAACCCAATTCAAACCCAAACCACCTTAAATCTATTTCAAATTATTCATGAAACATCCCTAAACCAAAACCAACAACTATTTGGCCCAAACTTCTACAAAAATTCCCTTCCATGAACACATCCTTAAACTTAAAAGCCCACTTCCCTTAAACCTTCTTAAAAGCCCATCTTCATTAAATTTTAAAAGCCCAAATCATCCTAAAGCCCACATGACACTTCCCCTCATCATCCATTTGATCAAAATCACCCCTAAGTTTCAAAATCATCAATTAAACCATTCCAAATCAAGCCACATGTCAAATTACCCCTAAATGTCAAATATTTCTAAAACCCTTTTCATGAAACAAATCAACCTTTTCCCAAGCCAAATGAAGCCATGAACAAGCCATTCTCAAGCCACATGAAGCCATGAGGGCTTTGACTTGTCATTAGTCCATTTATGGCAAGAAGAGGGGGTTCTTTCTTAAACCTCCTTTAACCCTTTTTTACCTTAATCATGTCACACACTAAACCATGTTTAGCCACCTCATCATGGATGGAGACTTCACCACTCCTTCTAAGCCGACCTAAATGATTCCCTCAGCTCAAAATCGGAGCTTGGAAGGGTGCACCAAGCCCAAAATGGTGGGTTGACCCAAACCAAGCCAAAGTGAGCCTTCTCCCATTCCATTTAAATCAAACTCCTTTACACATGTCAAACCTCAATCGATCGCACAAGCCTCCAGCCCCGACCCACCCGAGCTTCGAGGGTGACCTGACTCGGCCGGCCGGCCACCCGCCGCCGGAAAACACCATGCCCGAAACCTCGGGAGGAGCCAAATTTTGGAATTCCACCTTGCCGAGCCGCCTCACTCCAAATGGCCATCGTAGCATGTTCTTCTCCTCACCAGAGCAAACTCGATCCCAACCATTAAACTCCCCGGAGAGCCTCCAGCCATGCCTATTTAAACCCCTCACTCTCTCGGCCAAAGAGAGGCTCGAACCAAAAACCTTAAGGAAACTCCGCCAAAATCACTCCGCATCACTCTCCACACATGAGAGCACCCGATCCCCACCGAATTTCAGCCCCAATTCCCTCTAGTCGAGCCCAATTTCGAGCTCAAACTTTAGCCCAAAAACCAGGACACTTCTTCACAGTGAGCCAACTCCCAAATCGATTGGTCCTACACCTTCACCGGACCAAGAGGAGAAGTTCCCCACCGAAAGCCCCATCTCTAAGGCCACCCAGCTTGCTCCAGCCTCCAAGCTTTGTGATCGGCCGTGGTCGAAGTCCAACCTAGACAAGTCACTGGACCGGAGACTTCATCCGGAGCTTACTAGGATCCAATCGAAGGTGTAACAACTCTCGCATCGAAGCTTCACTTCTCCGAGCAAAGGTATGAACTCCCTCTTCTTCCCGAGCTTCCAGAGATTCTCATTTTAATTTGAGTCAATTTAAATGCATGTTTACCGTATGGATGTGTTCGTCTCTTCAAGACGAATCCATAGAAGCATAAGAACACGAAAATCCGTTGAGAA
Source organism: Papilionanthe hookeriana x Papilionanthe teres (assembly GCA_022702705.1). NCBI lineage: Eukaryota > Viridiplantae > Streptophyta > Magnoliopsida > Asparagales > Orchidaceae > Papilionanthe > Papilionanthe hookeriana x Papilionanthe teres. The sequence continues at coordinate 58,313,431 of CM040435.1, read as the reverse complement.
TCGAGCGAGAAATTAGGGTTGAAGGTTGACGGTCACGGTGCACACCGCCGTAGATGATGACCGAGAGCCGTTGGATCGCGCGTGTATCGAGCGGACGATTCGATTGCGCCGGACCGTGGAATGTTACGTGAACCGCGGGGCCCGGGACGGATGACTCGGATGGCGGCGCCCAATCGCGCCGCGACACGTACCCCTTCGTAGCCGCCGATGTTCTCGCCGGCGCCGCGTGGATAAGTAGATAAATAGGGTATTTAATGTATTTATTAAATATCGAAACTTTAAAAATCCATATCTTTGTGTAGAAAAATCACAAAAATAAAATAAAAATACCCTCTTGCTCGATGAACAACGGAGAATAATGTGGAAAAGAAATCATTTAATTTCATCAAGTATTTTATTTTTTATAATTTATTTACTCTCTCGCATACATTTAATTCTCCATGCATGTATACAATTCACCATGGCATGAGACCATAGGGCTTTTGAAGCCTTCGAACTTGGGAACATTCCCCGAATTTTCCAAGGTCGAGGCCATCTCTCGTGAAAAGTTATTTATTTTTCAAATGCATGTTGCCGTTTTGAGTATTTTAATTCCAAAAAATAAGCATGTTGTGAAATAAATTCTAGGAAAATTTAGTGATGTTCCTTATGACCAGAGAACCCTAGGAAAAATAGGTTTTGACTTAGTTCATTTAAAACAACCCTAATCGGCTTAAACACCCAAAATAGGTCTTTAATTAATTAGAATTAACCAGGCATCAAATTGACTTGAAATCAATTCTCCACTGACCTTTAGGATCAGAGGAACCCACCATAAAAATTTGAAGTCAATTGGACTTGGTTAGCCCCACTAATTGGGTTAATTAAGCCACTTAGCCATTTTAAACTTTAAAAATTCATAACTTTTAAAATACTTTTTAAAAATTCACCAAATTGGTTTTGGAGCCTCTATGATATCAGGGGAATCTAAGAAAATTAAAATTTCAATTTTCTAAAAAAGTTGATTTTTAATAATATTTTAATATTTTTAATAATTAAAAAATAATAAAAATCACAAAAATAATAAAGTTCACCAAAATGTCACATTTTGAATTTTAATCACTTAGGAACAAATCCCCCATTTTTCCTAGGTCTATTTAGTGAGATATTGAATTTTAAAGCCCTAGGGTAATTTTAAAATTAAAAAAATGTATTTTCTAGCATTTTCACTAAAATAATTATAATAAATCATAGAAAAATCAGAAAATTGCAAAATTTGATTCTCTGGTTTCCTTGATATCAGAGAGATTTTTTTGAAAAATATAAAATCCATTTTTCAACATTTATTTTATTTTTAATTTAATTAACACTCCAAAACTCAAAATAATTATAATAAAAATAATATAATTCAAAAAATCACCCAAATTGGTCCAAATGCTTCTCTGGTCATTAGGAATGTCCCCTAATTTTCTTAAGGACAGAAACTTTCCTTTGGTCATGTTGTCAAATTTTCCTTGAAAATCTCTATTTTCACCAAAAATAATTATATAAATAAATTAAATACAAAAAAATCACATTTTCTCCTCTCATGTCTTTATTGACATATGAGTGAAGTCACATAAAAATTTCAAGTTGATTTAAGTTCAATTTAGTGAGTTATGAAATTATTAAGCTTAAGGGGTAAAATGGTAATTAAACTTTTAACCCTTAATTAAAACTTTAGGTTTAATAAAAAAATCAACAAGTAAAATATTTGATCTTAATCTGGTTTGGATGATTGAAATTTAAATAATTAAAGGGTAGAAACCCATTAAATAATTTTAAAATGATTAAACTTTAATTAAATAATAGATTAAATTTGGAAGAATAATAAAATTGGAATTATTAAAATAAGGGATATTTATTAGGAAGAGATTTATTCTTTAATTTAAAAATCCCTAAATTAATCATCTCATTAATATTCAACTCTTAATTAAAATGATAATTCAAATTCAAAATATTAAAAGACTTAAAATCTCAATTAAAATTATAAATTAAAATTAAATTAAATAATTAAATTAAATTAAATTAAACAATTAAAATTATAAATTAAAATTAAATTAAATAATTAAATTAAATTAAATTAAACAATTAAATTAAATTAAATTAAATTAAATTAAATTAAATTAAATAATTAAATTAAATTAAATTAAATTAAATTAAATTAAATAATTAAATTAAATTAGATCAAATCAAATTAATTAAACATCAAATCAAATTAAATTAAATTAAATTAAATTAAAACTCAATCAAATTAAATTGAATTAAATATAACATCACCTAAGACATAAAGAATTCAAAATAAATCTAAAGCAACTTGAACACTATTCCAAATTTAAACCCTTTAACTTAAATCAAATCATTTCAATACTAATTTACCCTCGAAAGCTTTGATTATTATAACTCCTAAATGAAACATTAAATGAAGTGCTACTTCACTTATAAGATATTCAAATGTCTTAATTCACCTGGCAAGTTAACAAAACTTGAAAACCTCGGACGATTGATTCATTTATATAATTAAATTCATTTGGACTTAAAACAATCCTAGAAATATCGAAAAGATGTTTCGAGATTCTTCTTAAGCACTTCCTCAATATGATAGGATATTTATAAGAACAATTGGACTTAATTGTTCTTCGATGAAGAAAATCGTCCTCAAACAAAAAAACACAAAGAACCTAGACGTCATAGAGATGACTAGCTATAGGATTAGGAATTTGGTAGAAAACCATAACCTTTCCCTTAGCTTTATCTAGGAACTTGCTTAAATATTCTAATTGTGTTTTAAGTGCAGCTTGGGATGACGGGAAGACCCTCCGTGTACGCTTTTATTTTATTGCAATTTACTTTATTGCAATTTACTTTCTGCAATTTACTTTCTTGCAATTTACTTTATCGCGGATGCACTTTACTTTTCTTGCATGATAAAACAACTGTTGCATGAAAACCCACACCTTTAGGATAGTCCCTAAAACCGAAACCAAAACTAAGTTAAAAGCCATTGCAAGATAAAATTCACCGCCACAACATTTCAAAATATAAAACAACTCAAAATTTAATCACAAACGAACACAAAACTACAATTGCAACTAAATTAAAACGTCCTGTTGGATGATCGGGAATACCTCGGATGATGTAACCTACGTGTTGCTAACGGGATTTCCCACGGTCTAAATGAAAGTGTGGAACTCATTCAGTTGAGTTTAGCAAATTCATCCGGACTAAGTGAATCCGATAAAAATAATGGTGCCGGAAGGATGGAACCGTGGGATCTTAACCGGTGTCGTTATAATCAACTTTAAGATTTGTTTTAATCAAAATATAAGAACACTTGGAAAATTAAGACTTCTCTAAACCAAAACACTTTTCTCATCCCCTGATTTATGATTTCTAAAACTAAACCTCTGCAACAACAAGGAGCTTGGAGCATGGTGGGCAAGCACGGCCATCGTCATCAACAAAACTTGAACCTACTTCAGCAGAAACCTTCTTAGAATTAAACAACAAAGCCATAGGACTTCGAGGTAGCTTGCCTAAGTGCAACATAAATCCTCAACCTCTTCGTTAGGCATTTGCATTGCAAATTAAGCCCTAACCGGTCTTAGGATTCCGAGGTAGTCGTCCGATACGACAATAAACCCTCACATCTTCTGTGCTATTTGTTTGATTTTATCATACAAATATAAGCCCTAATTAATTAAAATTGGCAAGATCGAAATACTAAATAAACATTAGGACTTTCCTAAATTCAAGCCAAACAATAGGATAGTCGGGAAATTACCGAAGTTCACTTCGAATCGTTGATTTCTCCTACCTTTCTTCCTTTGGATTCACAAAACAAAATGTTCCAAAGTTTGATCCATTCCCTATCGAAATTCCAAAATTCAATCTTTGAAAACCTTAAACTTTCAAATTCTCGAGAGCAGAATTATTGATTATTATCGAGAGTTTTCTTAGGTGATTCCCGTCACTTAAGATGTAATTAACTATAGGGGCTTGCCCTTATAGGGAATTTTAAAGAACCCGAGTAATATAAACCCCTGTTTGATACTTTCATATTAAGCGAGGGAATTTGTCGGCTTATAAAATTGGTTCGCGGACCAAACGGATGTCACAAAAACTTCTAGTTTATTTGATCGAGCCCCACCATCAGCAGAGGTGTCTATCCTTAGGGATAGATACACGGTTCGTGGTGCGGTGCTCGTTTATACAAACTATTTGGTATGTGAGATCGGTTTAATCTCATATTTAAAATTATTTTCAAAATCAAATACTACTTTCTAAATTATATATATATATTTAAATTAAAAATTTAAAATTTAAATTCGCCGACAACTTCTGTTAGGCGACCCCTTTTCAAAATATCACACAACTTAAAAATATGCCGACACTTAAGGAATGAAGAATTTATTTGAGATAACTTATATTTTTGAAATTATAAATAATTTAGTGAAATTAACCAAAATTTTACTAACTTTGATTGATTTTAAGAATAAAATTATTTAAATTAAAGAAGAATGAGATAAAGAATTTTTCTATTCATGGTAGAAATAATAGAATTTTAGAATTATTAAGTAATCAAAAATTATCACTTGAAAAAGAAAAGAATGGAATTCTTTTAGAATTTTTATTTATGTTATAATAATTAAGTAGAAATGTATAAGTTTTGAAAATATAAGTTAAGGATAGTGAAGTTCAAAACCATTAACAGGCTATCCAGATATAGTAATCCTCTCTATAAAAAAAAAAGAGATTGAGAGGAGAAACTTGAGGAAATGCCTAATAAAAAATTGGCTTCACTTGAATTATCTTATAGGAAGAAAACTAATTACATACTTTACTTAATTTTTATACATAAATATTTATTTAGAAAAGATTTTTCATGAAGATCTTTTTCTTGTAAATAATCTATGAAAGCTTAATATAATAAACCTCTATTATTTTAAAAATGAATAAAAAGTTTGAAATCTTATGATTTGGTAGTTAAATATTCTTTAAATTCTTAAAATTAAACCTAGTTAGTGAAATTGGGTTAATAATTTACTAAAGACTTTATAAAATAAAAAATTATAAGGAATCTTAAATATTTATCTTTATTTCCAAAGGTTATTATTATTTTTTTTATATATAGTAGAAAAAGTTACTTGAGGACAAGTAACATTTAAGTTTGGGGGATTTTGATCTATAAAAAAATACCTATTTCTTTATATCTTAATTCTTATTAATTTCTAAGAATATTATGCTTTAATGAAAGGTATTTTTTGTGTTTTTCGATGTAGGTAATGTAAAAAGGTCTAAGAAGGAAAAAGGAGCAAAAAGGAGAAAAAATGGAGCAAAATACCAAATGTATAAAAAAATTATGGCCTGGCGCCTAGGCGCCAGAACCTGGCGCCTAGGCTCCAGACTCGATACGAAAACTGTCAAGTTTTTGACAACGTTTAATCAGTTATTTTGACGGAGTGAGCGGTTATTGGATATTCTAGAAGGCTGGCAGTTGTTCCTTGATAATAGGACATGTGATACATTGCATTTGGACGCTCCAAAACGGTTTTAATCACGAAGAGGTGTGAGTCAAAGTGAAGAGGTACGAAGAACTGGACGCGGTGTCCGGCGCCTAGGCGCCAGACCGACCTTCTAGAAGATTCATTGAATGTGGACATGTTTTGAAGAGGTGCCTCAAAGCAACCCTTGAAGCTTATAAATAGAGGTCCATTTCTTTAGAAAACTGGCCCCTCCCATTGTACCCCTTTCTCTTATCTACTTAGGATCTCTCATCCTTAGAGAGAGAATTAAAGAGAGAAATTTAAGACCACTTTTGTTTACTTTAGTGAGTTTATTTTCAAGTTATTGAATCTGGAGTTCATTACACTGTGGAGTCAGTAGGAATCAGAAGATCTGTAGAAGAAATATTTGAGATAAGTATATTTTTACATTTGATTCAAAGTTTAATTATCATGTTTTGCTATTTATTTTCAATGTGTTCTGAGTAGTTAGTTTACTTTCTTCCTTCGATTTTGAAGAGATAGATACAATAATATAAAGATTCGATGGAGAATTAAAATTCAAAATATTTTCAAAACATAGTGATGACATTAATACCTGATCTTACTTTACTTTTTAAATTGGTTGTTTGAATTGTTAACACTCGTCGAAGAGTTTTGAGACCTTGAAGGAGAAGAACTCTTAACTTGTAAATGTCACATGAATCCTTGGGTAGTCGAAGGCCATGAGCGGGCTATTCAAGGTGAAGTGCAAATAAATAGGAAGATAAGATTTAAAGGGCGTAGAATTGATAAGTTTTTAGAGTGACAGACTAAATTCTTATAATTTGATTTATAGACTAGGAAAGGGTCACTAGTAGGGTCGACCATAGCCACCCTTGGACATCTAGAAGTGTGAGCCTAGATTAACTCATTCTATTAACAATACGTACGGACCTTTTCTGTAAATTAGTCAATGTTCTTTGCGCCTGGATCAAAGGGTAAAGAATAGGAATGCTTCTATTCGGCACAATACCATAAATCAAATTCTCCAACGAATATTAAATTATCTTAAAAATCTTAGATTAATTGAAGGAAAGAAAGTTGTTTATTTTATATAGAATTCATAAAATCATTTTCTTATTATTGTTGTCTTTATTTGCATCTAGTAAATTAATAATAATTTATAGATAAAATAAAAATATTTTTACTATTTTATTTTTTTCGATAAAACTTTTTTGTGGGATCGATACTGGGGTCTTTGTTTAAAAACCTTATATTACTTGAAACGATACGTATACTTGCGTAGTACCCCTAGTGTGTAAAAATATTTTCTAAATTATATAATATTAATTTATACACTAGCCGCTATTTATAAATTGAGTCAAAGCTTTTGGCTATCTTTTGGAAGCAAACATTGCTGCGTTATTTGCGGTCGGGTCAGGCGGCTGTTCCTGAACTTTAAAGATGGCGTAAGTCTTGCATTTAACAAAGATGAGCTGAAAGCTGATGCTGTGATAGAGGTTGGCTCGGACCTTGTACAAATAGAGTTGGAATATGAGGAAGCTGTTTGGACTGCTGTAGATCCCAAACAGTTCCGTAGGAAGATAGTGATGAGGCTGAACAAGAAGGCTCCCCAAGATGCGAACAAGAAGAGAAAGATCAATATGATCGAGGAAAACAAGATGAAATCAGTGATAACGTCAGCAAGAGGAAAGCTTGTTAGTGCTGCTCTTACCGAGATTCAGGGGGAGAGGAGAGACACCCTGACCCCAACTCAGAGAAGAAACAAGAATCATCATATCGCCAAGATGCTGAAGAAATTAACAGAAGAGCAAAACAAGGAAGAAACACCGACGACAGTAGCAGTTACCCCAAGGAGGCCAGTCCTCAGGAGCATCATAACAGAGGTTGTTCCGGAGAAGGTTACTATAAAGCCTACACCTGAGATAGTGACGATCCCAGGAGAGCGTGACTGTGTGGAGCCATATATCCCACAGTACGTCACTAGACCCCGACAGCTGCAGATAATTTTAGAGCACGAATTGTAGATGATCCAGAGGGTGCAGAAGTAGAATTTTGAATACTTTCAGAGAATCAGAGGCAGATATGTCAACATCCTGGAAGGACTAGAGTTAGAACTAGATGTTTTCTCTCACTACGAGCAGAGTGAGATTGTAGACTACGTCAATGAGCTGAAGAAACAAGGTCATGCAGGACGATTACGTAGCAGGACCTACTCCGAGCCAAAGAAATGGAAAAGAGGTAAAGGGAGGATTACTATTCAATTTGGATGCTGTTACAACTTCGCTGATGATAGGAAAGGAAATCCTCCAGGGATACTCCGCTACGATGAAGTGGATCCAATGCCAGTTTTAATTAAGAAAATGATAAAAAGGATGGTGGCTTGGCAAGTTCTACCCGCTGATTGCATACCGAACAGCTGTATTATCAAAATCTATGCAGAAGGAGACTGCATTCCACCTCACACAGATCATCATGATTTTGTAAGGCCCTTTTGTATCGTTTCCTTCATCAACCAATGCAACATTATGTTCGGGACAAAACTCCGGATAGTTGGCCCCGGAGAATTCCGAGGGCCGGTGGAGATACCTCTACCGGTATGCTCTATTCTCGTACTACAAAGAAATGGTGCAGATCTAGTGAAGCATTGCATATCGGGAGTTCCCTAAGAGCGAGTCTCCATCACCCTCAAAAGGATGGATGAGAGTAACATTCCGTTCTACTTCCAAACAGATCCAGAACTAGAGAATTTGCATCCCTACGAGCTGTAGGCTACAAGGTAGTATCACACCTCTAAAATACACTTACGTGGGATTCTCCTCTAGAAAGTGGCTTAGAAGGTGATGTTATTACCTATGTAGTTTACTTTTCAGACATGGATGAATCGAACAGACAATTTTGTCAGAGTACATGAAGATATCAATGCAGTCTGTGTTCAGAGATATATATATGAACTTTTGTAAAAGTTTGATTTCAGAAGGATGTCATCAGAAATGTTTTGATGGAATCACCTGATGTATCTTCGACATTTTAGTGGAGATTAACTTTGTGTTTTACCTTTAGTTTTGTGCAATTTACTGCAAACGCTACCAGATCTGAGTTTAACTCGGTTTAAAAAGAAAGTTGGACAAAGAACGATTTGAATGAAATTATAACAACAAAATAAAATTTGAATTCAAAGTCTGAATAAAACACAAACCAAAACTTAAAACAGATCAACTTAAAACTTCAAGATGTGAACCAAGTAAATCAATTAAAATCTGAATCAAAGTGAAATTTCAATCGAAAACGAAACTTAAAAAATCACATCACTAAAAGCAATGAATAATGAAAACGAAGCTCCGAATCCGATATCTCCAGCCTCTGGCTGTTCTCGAAATATTTTCGACTCTCTGTGATTTCTCCCCTCTTTTGAGAAGGTCGCTGAGTCTACTGACACAGAACCACAAGATTCTCGATTTGGTTCTGATGGCGTGGATTCACTTCCTTCGCCAAACTTTCAACCTTTGATGAAATCCTTCGGGACGTGAAACACTTTCATGTCTCATTTCAATCTTCTACTATGCTTCTAATCATTGAAATCTTCACGAATCAATCATCAACCTCCCGAGACTGGTACTTAAATTCTAGTTCTCACTTTTCGAGACTGGTACCTAAATTCCAGTTCTCTCCTTTCGAGGTCGGTACCTAAATTTCGACTCTCTTTTTGAGATTGATACTTAAATTTCAATTCTCATCCATTTCGAGATCAGTACTTAAATTCCGATTCTCATCCCTTTCAAGGTCGGTACCTAAATTCTGACTCACTTTTTGAGATTGATACCTAAATTTCAATTTTCATCCCTCTCGAGGTCAGTACCTAAATTCCGACTCTCTTTTTGAGATTGATACCTTAATTTCAATTCTCATCCCTTTCGAGATCAGTACCTAAATTCTGATTCTCATCCTTTGTGAGGTCGAAACCTAAATTCCGACTCTCTTTTCGAGATCGATACCTAAATTTTGATTCTCTTTCGAGACTGGTACCTAAATTCTAGTTCTCTCCTTTCGAGGTCGGTACCTAAATTCTGACTCTCTTTTTGAGATTGATACTTAAATTTCAATTCTCACTCTTTTCGAGATCGATACCTAAATTTCAATTCTCTTTTGAGACTGGTACCTAAATTCCAGTTCTCTCCTTTCGAGGTCGGTACCTAAATTCTGACTCTATTTTTGAGATTGATACTTAAATTTCAATTCTCATCCCTTTCAGGATCAATACCTAAATTCTGATTCTCATCCTTTGTGAGATCGGTACCTAAATTTTGACTCTCTTTTCGAGATTGATACCTAAATTTTGATTCTCTTTCGAGACTGGTACCTAAATTCCAGTTCTCTCCTTTTGAGGTCGGTACCTAAATTCTTACTCTCTTTTTGAGATTGATACCATCCTTTGTGAGGTCGGTACCTAAATTCTGATTCTCTCTCCGAGACTGGTACTTAAATTCTGGTCCTCTTTCTGAGGTTGGAGCCTAAATTCCAACTCTCTTCGTCGAGACTAGAGCCTAAATTCTAGTTCTCTTTCAAATTCCGAGGTTAGAACCTAGGTTCCAATTCTCATTCCAAATTCTGAATCTCAACTAGGTCCACCTTGAAATCAATCTTAAACCGAACTTTAACTAAAATTGAAACTCAAATCAATTTGGACTCAAACTTAAAATTGAAACTTGAATTAAAAATGAAACGAATCCAAAATCTAATCTCTCCAAGTCTTGTGATTTGGAATTCACCTCCTTCTTCCCCAGCGAGAGTTCAGGGATCTTCAATCTTAGAGATCTGCCTGACACTCCCTAGTGAATTTTTTTTTCTCCACTCTGTTTTAAGTGTGTCACTTAGACGTCTGTGTTGGTTTTGTTGATCTCTTCGGTCAACACTAATACACACTGTGTGCTCCGTCAACATAACACACCTATTGGGGGTCCATTTGTTGACCTCATTTTTGGTGAGGTCTTTTCTTCTCTCCTTAGTTCTTAGGATCTAGCCATAAGGTTTCTTCTTAACTATCCTAAAGGATTATAATTGGGACCCACCCTTTAGCAATTCAGCTACTTCTTGACTCCTGTTGGGATCCCACTTGGATGGTTGCAAACCTCTAAATCACCTTAGAAGGTTAAGACCACCATATGAAGAACCAATAGTGAGCTCCTATAAGGTTGTTCAAGCCTTAGGACTACCCTGGGTGGCCTGGTCCTAGTGAGGTCTGGCTTACACACACTGCACTCTCACACACACCATCCTTACCCAATTCTTCCCCCTGGTTCATTTGAGCACTCATGTGGCTAAGTCCATACCCCTAGCACTTTGGCTAAGAGGGTTGGGAACAACCCATGAGATGTTGAGGGTGGACATTTCTTGGTCCATGGCTCAATTTAAGCTTCATCATGATCAAAATTCAACTTTTGCCAAAATGTCTAGTTTTGACATTAGGTCCTTCAAACCTACCTAAAATTATCTAATTGCCCCAAATTTTCAAAAACTTCCAACAATTACCCAAAATTCCCAAAAATCCTAAAGATCATTATGAAACAACCCCCACCTTTTAAATTCACCAAAATACCCCAATACCCTCCAAATAACCTCTTGATACCCTAAAATTTTTAGAAAATTCCAGAAAATCTCAAATATTCCCAATTTCATTTTGTTCAACTACACCATAGCCCAATTTGGCTAAAATAACCCACGCTTATCAAAATCCCCAAATTGATCCATTTTTAACCTAAATGGACCCAATGTCACACCAAACCAACCCATTTGACCTTAATTTTGCCCAATTTCAATTCTAAACTTTAATTCAACATCATTACTATCAATCTAAACCAAATCTAAGCCCAATTTGATTCATATTTGAGTTCAATTCCATTTGAAATCCAAAATCCCCAATTTTGCCTAATTAATCCAAAACCAATTAACCCAATACCAACTTTTTTTCCCCAAATTTCAATCCTAAACTTTCCATAACATGCCCATAAAACCTATGCAACCTTCAATTGCCCTAATTTGAGCCGAAGCTTAACTAAATCTATTTGAAAACCAAAATACCCCCATTTTTGCCTAAAGTGAGTCCATGCCCTAAACCTACCAAATTGATTAGCCAAACCCTAAAATTTCTTCCCAATTGATGTTGGGAACTCTTCAATACATTCCCCTAGACCATTTGAAACTTTCAATTGGGTCTAAACCCCACCTTAACCCCACTTGGACCTAAGTTGATTCAACCTTCCCTAAATTAACCAAAATACCAAAATCCACCAAATTGCCCTTCCAATTGAACTCAAAACCATTCCATGTCTTCATGAAAGTTTTTCATGGAAATCATTTCTACAATGTTGCTCAAGACACTTGGACCTAAATCAAACCCTAACCCAAGTTAGCCTAACCCAAACCCAAGTGAGCCAATTTGAATCTATGGCCTAATCAAACCAAATTGAACCAAGTGTGGCTAAACCAACCTTTCCACAGCCACCAAGTGAACCCTAGGAACCACCCTAGATCCACCTAGCCCAAGCTAAGTGAGCTATGGACCAAGGGTTCCCCATTTTAAGGGATCTCTTCCCTTAAGTGGATAAATCTTCTTTTACCTTACCCCAAAACATCCCCTCAACTGCTAATCACCATTAAACCTCTCCATGACTCACCTGACCTCAGGGGTCAGCTCCCCTGTCCTTGTCGGTAGGCCTAGCTGCCGGAGGGGTCAAAATCGAGAGCCATCATCTACCCAAACACACCCAAACCCCACCAAATGACCACCTCAGCCAAATTAAACATTGGAGCCTCTCTGCCCTCCACCTAGGCAACTGAATCCACCCTTCAATTGAGCCCTAGCTCAGCCCAATGGCCCTAGCCATTTAAACACCACCTCTAGGCCATGAGAGAGTTGTTGAAAGTTTTCTCAACAGAAGCCCTCCAAATTCTTCCCAGAGCTCCTCCTAACTAAGAGATGCTCAGCCCTACTGCATTCCTGCCTCCTCCCCCACTGGTTGAACTCAATTTTTGAGTTCAATCTCAGGCCAAAAAATAGGGCACTCTCTGAAACTTCACCAAATCCAAATTAAATCTTCCCACACCTTCACCAGAGGTAGAGAAGGAGTTCCCCAGTGAAAGCCCCCTCTCTAGGCCACCCAGTTGTTCCAGCCTCCAAGCTTTGTGATCGGGCCTGGTGGAAGTCAAGTCTAGAAATTTCACCACAACTCCAGGCTTCATCCCTGGCCTCCTTGGACCCCAACAAACGTGCCGAGAATCTCTGATTGAGGCTTCACCTCTCAGAACCAAGGTATGAACTCTGCCTTCCTCCCGAGCTTCTGTGAATCCTCCATTTAGTTTGGCTTAATTTTGTGGCGTGTTTACTGCATGGATGTGTTCGTCTTCTCAAGACAAATCCATAGAGCATAAGAACTCGAGAATTCTTTGAGAATCAAAGGAGATATTAGGGTTAGAAGGTCGACGGTCACAGGCGCACACCAGTCGGAGACGATGATCCACCGCCGTCGGATTGCACGTGTATCGAACAAACGACTCAGATGGCGTCAGACGAAGAGATGGAACGTGAACCGCGGACCGCGTGGCAGCTGAGTCGGATGGCGGTGCCGAACCAGAAGACGACGCGTGGAATTTGATCTGCCGTAGGTTGACGTGGCGCCGACGTGGATAAGTATGAATATAGGATTTTTCTGATTTGATTAAATAGCCAGAATTTAAAAAATTCATATGTTTGCATATAAATATCACAAAAATAAAAGAAAAATACCCTCTTGCTCAGTGAACAGAGGAGAATAATGTGAAAAAGGAATTGAGTTAATTTGATGAGTATTTTATTTTTAATTAATTATTTACTTATTTTGGTATTTCAATTCTCCATTTGCATAGACATTTCACCATGGCATGAGACTATAGGGCTTTTGAAGCCTCTCACTTGGGGAACATTCCCTGAATTTTTCAAGGTCAGAGGCCAACCCTATGACAAGTTTTGTATTTTTCAAGTTTTTGTCACTATTTTTGACATTTTAATTCCAAAAATTAGCATGTTGCTTAGAAAATTCCAGGAAAATTTGGTGAAGTATCTTAGGACTAGAGGATCCTAGGAAAATTATGGTTTGAATTAATTCCTTAAAAATAATCCTAATTGGCCTAATCACTCTAAATTGAACTTTAATTAATTAGAGTTAATCACACATTAAAATGACTTGAAAATAATTCTCCACTGATCTTTAGGATCAGGGGAACCTCACATAAAAATTTAAAGTCAATTGGAAATGTTTAATCCTATTAAATGGATCAATTTAGCCACATAATCAAAATTAAACTTTAAATATTCATAACTTCAAAAATACATTTAAAAAATTCACCAAATTAATTTTGGGACTTCTCTGATATCAGAGGAGTCTATGAAAAATAAAATTGGAATTTTCTAAAAATTTTCATTTTCAAGTATATTTTTAATACTTTTAATAATTCAAAAATAATAAAAATCACAAAAATAATAAAAATCCTAAAAATTTTATGTTTGGTTCCCTAATCACTTAGGAACTAATCAAATATTTTTCCTAAGTCTCTAGGTTAAGATATTTAATTTCAAAGCCTTAAAACAATTTTTAAATTAAAAAATATTTTTTTAGCCTTCCCACTAAATTAATTCTAATAAATCAATGAAAAATCATAAAAATGTAAAATTTGTTTCTTTGAATTTCTGGAGGTCAGAGGGATTTTTGAAAAATATAAAATTCATTTTTCAACTTTTATTTTATTTTATAATTAATTAACACTCCAAAACTTAAAATAATCATAATAAATAAAATATAATGTAAAAAATCACCAAAATTGGTCCCAGTGGTCCTCTAGTCATTAGAAATATCCCATAATTTTCTTAAGGACAGAAACTTTACCTTGGTCATGTTAGTGAATTTTCTTTGAAAACCCCTATTTTCCATTAAAAATAATTATATAAATAAATTAAATTCAGAAAAATCACATTTTCTCCTCTAATGTTTTAATTGACATGTGAATGAAGTGGCAAAAAAATCTTAAGTTCATTTAAGCTTAATTTAATAAGTAATAAAATAAATAAGCTTAAAGAGGCATAAAGGTAATTAAAAGATTTTAACCCCTAACTAAAACTTTAGGTTTAATCAAAATGGGGGTAAAATATCTGATTTTAATTTTTCTCTCAGATGATTGAAACTTTGGGAAATCAAAGGGTAGGAACCCATTAATCACTTTAATAAACCAAAAATGAAACTTTAATTAATTAAATAATTTAAATTTTGGAAGATTAATCGAAATTGGATTATTGAAATGGGGATATAACTTAAGAGGATATTAATTCCTTAATTTAAAAATCCCTAAATAAATCACTTAATAATACTTAACTCTTAAACTTAAGAGGATAAATGGAACTAATAATTAAATGATTAAAAGTAAATAATTCTGAATTAAAACCTACATAATTAAATAATTTAACAATTGATCAAAACCTAAAATGTTAAATAATTAAAAAGTAAATTAAAATATTTGAAACTAATCTAAAATCATTTCAAAACAAACTTAAATCAAAATTACAAATTTTAAATAATTTTAAGACAACTTACCTTAAAACATAATGTAAAAATTAAATCAATTAATATAATTAATCCAAATTAAATCATGAAAATTTAATAAATAATTTGAACACCTCTTTTGACCTAAATTAATCTAAAAATTTAAATTAACATGAAATTTTGATATCATTTATAAAAAGTTCAACTTAAATGAATCAAAAATCATTCCAAACTTAAAATCATTGATTAAAATTTCATAATTAAATCACATTAAAGTAAATCATCAACTTTAACTTCGAATCATTAAAATCTTTAACAAATTAACTTGCCCCTGAAAGCTTTAAATTATTATAACTATTAAATGAAGCGTTAAGTGAAATGTCACTTCACTCATAGGATAATCAAATATCCTAGTTCATTAAGCAAGGGAACAAAAGTTAACTAAACCCTTGGATGATTAATTCACCTGTGTAATTAAATTCACTTGGATTCAAAACTGTACCAGAGGTATTGAAAAGATGTTTAGAATTTGTTCTAAGCACTTACTCAATACGATGGGTAGTTTTAAAGAACAACTGAACTTAATTGTTCTTTGGTGAAGAAAATCATCCTTAACCAAAATCAAGAACCTAGACGTCATAGGAAATGACTAGCTATAGGATTAGGATTCTGGTAGACAACCAAAACCCTTCCTTTAGTCTTTACCTAGGTACTTGTTGAAATATTTAAATGCTTTAATATGTGCTTTAAAGTGTAGCTTGGAATGACGGGAAGACCCTCCAGGTACGCTTTTATGTCATTGCAGCTTAATCTATTGCATTTTCTTTACCTACACCGCGCTTTACTTTTCTTGCATGTTAAATAAGACTGTTGCATGAAAACCAAAACCTTTAGGATAGTCCTTGAACTGAAACCAAAACTAAATTAAAATTCACTACAAGATAAAATCCACTGCCACAACATTCAAAATATAAAACAACTCAAAATCTAATCACAAACATAACAACAAAACTACAACTTTAACTAAATTAAAATATCTCGTTGGATGATCCGGAATACCTAGGATGATGTAACCTATGTGTTGCTAACGGGATTTCCCACGGTCTAAATGAAAGTGTGGAACTCATTCAGTTGAGTTTAGCAAATTCATCTGGACTAAGTGAATTCGATAAAAATAACGATGCTGGAAGGATGGAACCGTGGGATCTTAACCGGTGTTGTTATAGTTAAATTGAAGATTTCCCTAATAAACATTAAAGACATTTGAATTCTAAGATTTCTCTAAACCAAAACACTTCTCTCATCCTTTGATTTATGACTTCTAGAACTAAACCTCTGCAACAACAAGGAGCTTGGAGCATAGTGGGCAGCACGACCATCGTCATCAGCAAAACATGTGGCTACTTCAGGAAAACCTTTCATAGAAATAAATAACAAAGCCATAGGATTTCGAGGTAGTTTGTCTAGTGCAACATAAATCCTCAACCTTTTCGTTAGGCACTTGCATAATCATTTTATGCAAATTAAGTCCAAACCGGTCTTAGGATTCCGAGGTAGTTGTTTGGTACGACATAAACCCTCACATCTTCGAGGCTATTTATATGATCATGTCATATAAATATAAGTCCTAATTATTTAAAATTGGCAAGATTGCAACATTAAATAAACTCCTAAATTGAAGCCAAATAATAGGATAGTCTGGGAAGTGGCCAAGATTCTTCTTGGATCCTCAGCTTCTCCTACTTCTCTTCCTTTGGACTCCTTAAAATAAACTGTTCCAAATTTGAGCTAATCCCTATTGAAATCTCCAAAATTCAATCCTTTGAAAACCTTAAACTTTTAAATTCTTGAGAGCAAAACCACTGATCATTATCGAGAGTTTTTTTAAATGATTCCCGTCATTTAAGATGTAATTAACTATAGGGGCTTGCCCTTATAGGGAACTTTAAGAACCCATGTAATATAAACCCTACTTAATTCCTTTATATTAAGCAGGAGAACTTGTCGGCTTATAAAATTGGTTCACAGACCAAACGGATGTCACAAATCTTCTAGTTTATTTAATCGAGCCCCATCGTCAAGCATTGTGTCTATTCTTCAGGATAGATACACGGTTTATGATGCGATGCTCGTTTATATAAACTATTTGGGATGAGAGATCGGTTTAATTTCATATCTTAAAATTTTCAAACTTAAAATTATTTTCAAAAATCAAATACTACTTTTCAAATTATATATTTAAATTAAATTAAAAATTCGCCGACAACTTTTGTAGGTGACCTCCTTTTCAAAATACAACACAACCTAAAAATAAGCCGCACAATAATATTCTCAGAAAATAAAATTTGGTTTTATTTGTTAATTTTTATAAATTGAAATGAAAGTAAGCAACTACTTTTTCTAAACTTTTGTAAGATGAAAACTTATGAAAATGAAATATCAGTAACAAGTTATGGAAATTATTATTGTGGAAGTATCTAAAATTTTTTGTGCTAAATAGGAGCAATTTTATTCTTTACCCTTACTAAAGATGTTATAAAGAACATAGGTTAATCTACTGTTTTAAAATTCTTGAAGCAGGGTTAGGCAGGAAAGATGCTAGCTCTCACTCCAGAGTTTTTTTTTATTCCCTCCACCTGGGGGCTAGCATCTCGTATCAAAACATAAAATAATAAATCAAATTGGGGGCTTTATCCTGTCACCCTAAAGTCCTCTAGTTTTACACCCATCAAAGCATATTTCCCTATTTATTTACACTTAATCATATGGATTACCTTCTCTCTCATACATTGAAATCCTATACATTATCATGTGATTATTTCATATTGTTGATTGAGATAATACCTTACTGATTCTTACATGTTCTTACAACTAATTTTAATATCTTAATTGGCCAAATCAAGAAGTAAATGAAGTGCAAGGTTTTAAATCATTACAACTTCTTCCAACATTGAAATCCTATACTTCCATAACTTCACTACTTCATCATTTTAAGGAAAAAAGATAAAGAAAACTACACATAATTCATTGGTAAAATACAATCACAACTTTGTTTAAAAGTTGAAAACATAGTGAAAACACAAGAAATCTTAATTAAAAACCAAATGTAATTACAAGGATAAAGACTTATCTAAAATTCCTCTACACCAAACTCTTGAAGTTCCTTTGAAAACTTTGCTTTCCCTTACAATACTCCTTAGAGGTTGGTGGCCAACTTTAAGAGTTCTAAATCTCACGTCTAATCCTAATACAAACTGTAATAAAGTAAAATAAAAATGGTGAAGTGGAGATGTGTGTTCTAAAATAACTCTCTAACATAATCCACACCCTAAAACATAAACCACACCCTCCAAAATCAACCAAACCCTCCAACAACAACCCTTTTTCTGATCTTCATGTTCTCTTTTTATACTTTTCCAAAAGATTTCTTCGTATCTCTTCAAACTGTGTCGGATTCAAAGTAACTTCCAAGAGATGCATCCATTCAAGAGAGATTTAATTTAAATTTGGCACCAATAGGATGTTACCTAAGTTCTTACCAAGAGGTGCCTCAAAAACTTCTTCGAAATGGCACCTAAATTTAAATAACTTCTCTTTTATAACTCCCGCACATAAGCGCGGGGTACCGACGCTTAGCCGCGAGCCTGCTGGGGCTTATGCTCCAGATCTAGGTGCATAGCTGTGGGGCCTTTGCTCGTAATCGCGAATTCTTGCGTTTAGCCGCCAGAGGTCACTTTTTCCATTTTCTTCACTTTTCCTCCAAATTAGATCATTTTTCACTTCTTTCACCACAACAAATCTATTTAATGATATGTGTAAGAAAAAAACACAAAATAGGTGTAAAGTTGTGTATAAAAATACTATATATTTTTAGGTGTATTAGTAGGTCCTAAAAAAGCCTATGCAAGCACCTCATTGAAGCCACGCCTCTCAGGCAAAGGTAAAGAAATTTTCTCTCATTTTTGTGTTTGGTTAGGTCTTTTATGAAGAGAAGTTTGATTTCATATTGATAAACAGTATGGATGTGTTCTTCTGGACTAGATGAAGGAGTTGGAAGGAACCCAAAGTGATTTGGATTAGTCTATACAGAGATCTTAAGGTTTTATTGTGGACGGTTTATGGGTTAGGTCAGTTGGGGATGATGACTAGGAGCAGTTGGATCGTGCGTGTACTAGACAGACACTCCGGATCAAGTCAGACGAATAGATGAAACATAAAGCGCGGGTTGACGAGGCAGCTATGTGGATAGTGGTGTCTGATTCGGGTGCAGTGTCGCTAACATAAATATTTAAAAGATAGTTTCAATTCAATTCTCAATAAGATCAATTGAATAATTAAGCATACACTCGTGTATGTAAGTATACGTGTTATTCATGTAATACAGGGCTCTAGTTGAGTCCTGGTTATCGATCCCAATAGGAAGGTTGGAACTTTTCAAAGTATAGTATAAAATTGAAATCCAATACTCATTTCATAATGCAAGTTCAGGTAATATTTAAGTTTCTAGTGTTAAGATGACTAAAGCTAAATTAACTAAAATTACTTTTTAAACTTCCAAACAGGATTAACTCCAAACAGGATTAACTAACACATACTAAGTTTTGTATTGAAAGGTTCAACTATGGAAAAGCATCTTTCATCTTGCAATGATTCTATGATGAGTGAAAGATATAGATTGATAATAAATTTGTACTGTACCAAATAGGAACATTCATATTCTTTACCCTCTTCAAAGTACCCCATCTTTAGATTTATGTAAAGAACATTGGCAAATCATAGGCTTAGTCCCTAAATCCATGGTTAGGCTGGGAGGATACTGGCTCTCACTTAAGAGCTCCCACTTCCCTTCACCTGAAGGCTAACCCTAGCTTTAGTTACCAAGCTTTAGGGCCAAATTGGCGATTTCATCCTGTCACTCTAATATCTCTAATTCGATGCCCATCAAACCACATTTTCCTATTTATTTGTACTCAATTCCCATGAACTACACAACTTATTCATGAACATTGAATGAATTCTCAACTATTGTTTTAGAACACTTATTCCTCTCGGATTGAATGTTTCACAACAAGTTTTAACAATTCAATTGGCCAGATTGAAAACTAAATGTTGTTCAAAGTGAAAAATCATCACAATTTCTTAGCCTTTCAAATGGCACATCAAATCTACATCACCACTTCACCACATCTCATTGTAAGAAGAAAGACGAAGACATTTACTCAAAATTCATGAGAAATATACAACAACACATAGATTTTATATATAAAAGCAAAGTCATACAAACCACAAAAAGTAAATCTAACTTATCTTAATTTCGTTTCCAAGCAAATTCCTTGAAGTTCCTTTGAACCCTTTTATCTCTTCACTACAAAACACAATTCTCTTTTTTAGAATAGTAGGGAAGAAGCAATCCCTCACTTTTCTTCTTCTCCTACACACTTTCCTTACTCCAAAACACACCTCTCCCTCTCTTCTCTCTCTTTCTTAGCATCCAAATCTGTTTGAAATATTTTAGAAACAAATTCCCCAAGAGTTTCTTCAAGCAACCCTTCAAAAATCATCCAAATACATTGAATTTGACTTCCATCGACATAGGTGGCCAACGGGACTGGATAGGGCGCTGACGGCACTGCCCTGATGATTTATTTCAATGCTCTCTGGAATTGGGCTCGAGTGGCGCCCATTTTGGCGCTTGCGGTGCCAGTGTGCTGTTTTTGCCAAATTGCCTATTTTGCTCTAAATTCGTTTCATTTTGCTTCCTTTTGCTCCAATCACCTAAAATCATTATACTTGCAGTAAAATATGAAGAATACCTTCCTTTAAAGTGCAATATCACCAAAAATGAGTATGTATTATATTACAAAAATCGAACATATTTTTGGTGCATTAAAATTCCCCAAACTTAATTATTACTTGTCTTCATGTAATACTTTTACTACATAAAAATATAACTCATAGTAGTGAACTTTTCACTTGTAGAATACTATGATCTTTTATTTAAATGAATCTAATAGTAAGATTCTTGAAAAAAGTTTAGTAACTCAGGTTAAAACTACATGTATAAGATCCTTCAGTAGCCAAGTCTAAGAGTTCTAGTTTCCTATTCATTGCAAGATTAACCATAATTTGTCACATTAAGGGTGCCTTGAAAGACTATATGAAGTAGGCTAATATTTTAAATATAAATTCAGAAATGTAGCAAAGTTCTTCCTTTAGGTTGATTTAAGTGAAGATAATTTTTTATTATGCATCTCCTCAAGCTTCTCCTCATATATATTTTATTTCTTTTCTTTTTCTATTTTTTTCTTAGGGATTTTTTTCATTCCCCCTTTTTTTCTTTTATTTATTTTCTTTTCTTGGGAGGATTACTATATCTGGATAGCCTTTAATAATTTTTGAACTTCACCCTTCTCTTTCTAAAGTTGAAACTTGAAACACCTCCATACTCGATAGATATATATTAGCTTTATAATTCATCATAAAGTCACAATCCTTTCTTCTCACATAATTCTTTAAGTCTCTTAACTTTTCAATAATACAATTTTCTTTATTTTAAATAGCCAACTATAGTCCAATCCTCTTATACTAAATATCTTAACCCTATAAAGTTAACATTTACTACTAAAAACTTTCATTCAAATCTACCATAATCTTTAAATGAAATAAAAAATTTAGTTATCTAAAGTTAGGTTCAACTACTAAAAGTTATGTTAATAATTATTGAAAATATAGTAAATGAGAACAAAAAAGAATTAATATTCTACCCTCTCCTAAAGTTAAGTTTTTCATTACATATAAATTTATAAAGGTAAGAGTAAAAGAAAACTAACCTTTTTTTGTGCTGGGATTTTGAAATCTTCTGAAGCTATGCTGGCATTAATCAATAATTTAAGCTAGCAAGCATGAAACAGTTAGAAGCAGTGATATATATAATATCAAAAATTTGCAGGGTGAAGAAATATTAAAGACTTAAACTTTAAACATCCAACATAAACATCACAATATCAATCCAAATCACAAAAAAAACTAACACAGAGTTCATTAAATTTTCATCTCTAACACTAATACATTTGCAAATTACACACATCACAGAAAAACAAATAACTAACACATAAAAGTACTACAGAACACAATGAAAATAGAAATCACAGAACTACCAATCATCATAGTAGCTTCCTCAGCTTCATTTGCATGATCAGGTCAGTATGGAACATGAATAGGGCAGGTAGGAAATATCACTCCAGTGTCTCCCCACATGAATCTGACCTGAGCATCATGGTAAGCAATGCTATAATCAACTCTCCTCCTCATATAATCATCATTAAAATCGCTTCAAGCCTCAAATCCATCCATCCTGCTATGGAATCTATCAATACTGGCACTATGAATCCTCAATTGCTCCATAACATTAAACTAAGTAGTTTTCATAGAAATAGATGGTATGTCTTGGCTAGTATTAGGATTATCACTACTCCTACTTTCTCCACTCCATCCTACATGAGGCTCATAAGTACAAATATTGACTTTGGTAATAGACATCAGTGGATGGACTAGATCCACAGTACTATCAAACCCAACTCCAGACTATACACATAATTTATGAATCATGGCAGGATGTTGTAATCCACCAGTGGTTTTTCTTCTAGCTATAGTCTGAATACTCTCATCGCGTCAAAATTTGTATAATGGCAGATAGGCATGTTTTTAATCATAAACAAGTCATTAATCTTTGAAGCAGTGAATGGTACAAACCTGCTTTGCACATAGACAAATCCTTGGTTGATTCCATGAAGATTTACATAAAAATCTTTCACAATCGGAATGAATATAGCGGCAGTAGTGTAGCATAACACATTCCAATGTCTTTGCATAATAATCTCTTATACGCCAGTACTTGAGTATCCATACCTCGATTCAGAAAGCCTCTTCCTTTGATAATCCTTTTCTTCATCATCACTTTGTTGAATAATCATTGCACCTCAGAACTGATGAAATTCTGTTGGTTAAAAATTTTAAATATCGGGGTTTCTACGGAGTTGGAATCCATTGGATGTGAATTTGGATTGAATCCTTTCGTTTTTATGGAGTTTAGGGGGTTAAAACAAGTTTTGAGAAGTTACAAGGACAATATCCCACCTAAAACTGCAAAAAATCAAAATTTAAAACTCTAAAAACCGTCTCTGGTTCATCAACACTATCGACACCTAAACTCTGAATTAATGGTTCATTTTCTGGAAATGGGCATTGGTGGCACCCATTCTGGCACCATCGGCATCTGTGTACAAAAGTGCACCTAAATTCGTTTTGGTCCGAAATATTCCAATTTTTTGATACGATCTAATAATTATCATTCTTTATGAAATAAGACTAACTATAAATACAACTACCAAAATTAACACAAGCAAACTAGTATAATAAAAATAAATATGGGTTCCCTCCCATAAAGCGCATGGTTTAACATTGTCAGCCCGAAATATATTAAGTTATTCAGGATGACTTAACATTAAAACCTTTTTAAATTTTGGTCAAAAATCCTTCAAAATATGGTTTTAATCTATGCTCATTAACTTTAAATATCCTTCTAGTTTTAGGATCCTCAATTTCAACAGCTCCAAATGAAGAAACTTTTATAACAGCTAGAGTTCCTATCCACCCAGACTTTAGTTTTCCAAGAAATAATTTAAATCTTTTATTATATAGTTAAAATTTCTATTCAGGTTCAAATTTCTTTCTTAATATCTTTCGATCATGTTATATTTTCATTTTCTCCTTATAAATTCTATCATTATCATAAGATTCAATTATAATTTCTTACAATTCATTCAATTGCACAATTATCTTTTCACCAGCATTATTTAAATTGAAATTTAGCTCTTTTATCATCCAATATACTTTATGCTCCAATTTTATAGGTAAGTGGCAAGTCTTTCCAAATACTAGTCTATAAGGAGACATTCTGATAGAGGTCTTGTAAGCAGTCATGTATGCCCATTATGCAGTATCTAATCTCACAGACCAATGTAATTTGTGAAGATTCTCAATTTTCTCCAAAATTCTTTTAATTTCACGATTAGACACTTCTGTTAAATCACTAAGTTGGGGATGATAGGCAGTAGAGATTCTATGAATAATGTTATATTTTCCAACCAGTCTCTGAATTAGGTTATTTCGAAATTGAGATCCACCATCAGGTATGATCACTCTCGGCTTTCCATACCTTGTAAAAATATTTTTCATTAAGAATTTTGAAATAATTTGAGCATCACATCTAGGTAAAGCAATTGCTTCGATCCATTTTGAGACATAATCTACAACAACTAATATATATGGATTCTAAATAAAGGAGTAAATGGTCCCATAAAATTCAATCCCCATACATCAAAGATCTCAACTTCTAATGTAAAATTTAGAGGCATTTAATTTCTTCAAGAAATATTACCTACTCTCTGATATTGATCACATGATTTTGTATATCTATATACATCCCTAAAAGAGTAGGTCAATAAAATCTAGATTGTAAAATTTTACAAGCAATTTTATCAGTTCCGAAATGTCCTCGAAATTTTGAATCATGACATCTCTGAATAATTGGTTTAATTTCTTCATATGGCACACATATTCTAATAATAAAATCCTTATACTATTTATATAGGTATGGCTCATTTCTAAAATTAAAATTTAGTGTCATAGAAAAAATTCTTTTCTTTTTGCCTCGTTAAATCAAGTGGAAAAATATCGCTTACTATATAATTCACAATATCAGCATACCAAGTCAACTCCCTTTCCTTAATGTTATAAACTTTTTCATCAGGGAACGTTTCTGTAATTTCCTTCTTAAATTTAGACAGTTTATAGTACTTCAGTCTAGACAAATGGTCAGCAATTTGGTTATCAGTTCCTTTTTATCAACTATCACAAAGTCAAATTCTTGCATTAAAAGTATCCATTTGATTAATTTTTGTTTGGCATCCTTTGTTTTCATTAAATATTTGATAGCTAAATGATCTGTATGCACTATACATTTAGTTCCAATCAAATAAGGTCTAATTTTTTCAAAAGCATACACAATAGCTAATAATTCTCTTTCTGTATTAGTATAACTGATCTGAGCTTCATTAAGAGTTTTACTAGCATAGTAAATAACCTTAAACATTTTATCATACATTTTCCTTAAAGCAACTCCAATCGCAAAATTACTAGCATCACTCATAAGTTTAAATGGTTTCTCCCAATCAGGTAAAACAATTATAGGGGTGGTGATTAGTTTTACTTTTAATAGTTCAAAGACATTTAAACACTCTTCATTAAAGTCAAATTTCTTATCCTTTTCCAAAAGTTGGCACACATGTTTAGTAAATTTCAAAAAATCTTTAATATAACGGTTGAAAACCTAGCATGTCTGATGAAATTCCTTACCCCTCTCACTGTAGTAGGAGGTGGTAATTTCTCAATAATCTTAATTTTTTGCAGGGTCAACCTCCATACCAAGTTTAGAAATTTTATGCCTAAGTACAATTCCTCCTGCAACCATAAATGGACATTTTTCCCAATTTAGAACAAAATTTGTTCATTTGCAAACTCTAACACTTTTTCTAAATTATTCAAACATATGTAAAATGATGTTACAAATACAAAAAAATCATCCATAAATACTTATATTCCATTATCGATCAGATTACTAACAATGGACATCATGCATCTTTGAAATATTGCAGGTGCATTACATAATCCAAAAAACATTTTTCGAAAAGCAAAAGTTCCATATGGGCTAGTAAATGTAGTCTTTTCTTGATCCTTAGGAGCAATAGATATTTGATGATAGCCAATATATACATCCAAAAAGCAATATTAATCATGCCCAACAAGTTTATCCAACATTTGATCTAGAAAAGGAATGGGAAAGTGATCTTTCCTAGTGGCGGCATTTAATTTTCTACAATTGATACAAATTCTCTAATCATTAATTTTTCTTGTTGGCATAATTTCATTCTGTTCACTCACATTAACTGTAACTCTTGCTTTCTTAGGGACACAATGAATTGGACTTACCGAAGCACTATCTGAAATAGGATAAATAATTCCAGCATGAAGCCATTTTAAAATTTCCTTCTTAACCACTTCTTTCATCATTGAATTTAGTCTCCTTTGTGGATCATCTCTAGGTTTATGTTGTTCATCAAACAAAATTTTATGCATACAGATCGAAGGACTGATTCCTTTAATATTGGCTAATGTCCAACCAAAAGCCTTTCAGTAGCAAGCAATGGTCTTCCAAAAATAATTGGAATTTCTTTATCTTCCTAAAAATTTCTAAAAATTTCGCAAATCGGTTATCTCTATTTTGTTTTTTAAGTCTTTGAGGAAATGGAGGTGGTGGTTTTTTAACAATAATTTTTGATGGTTCAAGCGGATATTCTAAGTCTGAATGTACTTTATTAGTACCTTTTTCAATTTCCACCTTTTTTTCAGTTTCAATTTCTTTTTGCACTCTCGTTTCTAATTATTTTCCACTCTTTAATTGTATAGCCTTAATTTGCACTTTATTTTTTATTTTTTGGATTGATCTAAATATTACTCGGAAGAGTTTCTGAAGGTCTGTTATTAAACACAGTGAAAATATGTCCTAATTAATTCTTAATATTCTTAATTGCAACAACCTGAGTTTGTAATTGATTACCCATGTTTAAAATTAATTCTTCAGTAGATAGCTTCTTTTCCTTATGTTGTGGGTTACTATTAAAGCCTGGAGGATAAGAAGGTCTATAGTTTGTTTTTCCTTGGTTGTTCAAATTTCCTACTGGGTTCACATAATTGTCTCCCCATCGCGGGTTAACAGTAGCATTGTCATTATTACTCAAGTTTTAATTCGGGTGATTCTTCTAACCAGGATTATAATAATTTGAATAAGGATTGTTAGGTCTATTATGTAGCATTTAAGTTCTCATAAGGTGTTTGAGATTTTATCATCTGTCCTAATGAATTTTCCTGTAAGACTAGGGGTGTTTGAGAATAATTCATTCCATACTGTTCAATTTTATTTTAAAAGGCAGCAATTTGAGAGACTACCACAATTATAGCATTAGAATCATGAATACTAGCTACTCTATTAGGATTTACCCATTTTGAGGGCCTTTGAAAATTATTAGTGGCCATCTCTTTTATTAACGAATATGCTTCATCAAAAGGTTTTGACATTAACGATCCACTAGCAGTAGCATCTATAGGTGATCTCAGTGATCTTACAAATCCAATATAAATGTTTAAATTATTAACCATTCTAGTAAAGTATGATGTGGACACTTCCTAAGGAGATCTTTATATCATTCCAAAGCTTCATATATTGATTTACCTTCAAAATGACCAAAAGATGTAATATCATTTCTTAGCTTTGCAGTTTTTTATGGAGGAAAATATTTTGACAAAATTTTTTGTGAAAGTTTTCCCCAAGTTCTAATAGATTCAGATGCTAATGAATTTAACCACGCTTTGGCATTATCCCTTACAGAAAAATGAAAAAGTCTAAGTCTGGCAGCAACATTCGACAGTCCATCATATTTAAAAGTATTACACAATTATAGAAAACTAGTGCGATGTAATTTAGGATCTTCATTAGGTGTTCCTCCAAATTATTTATTTTGTATAATTTGGGTAATAGCAGGTTTAAGCTCAAATGAATTAGCAACAACATCAGGATTTTGGATAGTTAAGTTTCATCTACTGTTGGGTTAGCATAATCTCTTAAAGGTCTTGATAAATTTTAATTTTCATTTCTTTGATTATCTAAGTTGTTCATCATTTTGTAAGGATTTTCAAATTATTTTTATTATTTTTAATTTTTTTAATAGTACGCTCTAATTCTGAATCGTAAGGCCCTAAACATATGCATCCAATCTTACGAATAAAAAATCACACTAAACACACTTAAAAGTAAACAAGCACACACACAATTGTAAATTAAAAAGTAAAGGTTTTCAAATACTACAAATTTGATAATTTTCATTTTATAACTTCCCTGACAATGACACCAAAAACATGATTCAGGTGCGTTGTCGCTAATGTATATACTCAAAAGATAGTTTCAATTTAGTTTCACAATAAGATCAATTTAATAATTAGGAAATCACTCGTATACGCAAGTTTACGTATCGTTCAAGTAATACAGAGCTCTAGTGGAGTCCTGGTTATTGATCCCATGAGGAAGGTTGGAACTTGATGCACCAAAAATATATACTATTTTTTATATATAATTTTACTTATTTTGGTGATATTACACTTTAAAGAAAGGTATTTTTCTTGATTTGTTGCAGGTATGATGATTTTAGGTGATTGGAGTGAAAAGAAGCGAAAAGGAACGAATTCGGAGCAAAAAGGAGCAAAAAGGAGGAAAACATATTTTGGTGCCGCCGGCGCCATTTTCCAGAGAACTCAGCAATTAATTCGACGATAGAGCGCTGCTGGTGCCCTATCGGGCGTCGCCAGCACCCAATGTCGGTGGAGTTCAAATTTGAAGTGTTTTGACAACTTTTTAAAGGGATGCCTATGGAAACATTTGGGATTTTGTTTTTAACTTATAAGTAACTATTTTTGGACAAAAATGGTGTGGTTTTAGTGTGTGTTCTGAAGTTCTGGAGAGGGAGAGTGTGTGTTGAGTGTTAGGGCTTAGAAGGAAAGTGTGTAAAAGTTAGAATTTAAGAAGAATTCTTCTCTAAGGAGTGAAGGAGAAGAAGTAAAGTGAGAGATTGCTTCTTCCTTTCCATTCTAAAGAGGGAATTAATTGTTGCAAAGAAGAAAGAAAAGGATTCAAAGGAAGTTCAAGGGAATTGCTTTGGGGAAGAGAAAGAGATAAGCCGTCCATTTAATACACGCGCGGACGGACGGCTCAGATGGTGTCGGATCAGGAGACGGTACGAGAACAGCGGGGCCCGGGCTGCTGACTCAGATGGCGGCGTCGAATGGGAGCGCGACGCGTGTGCGTTCGGAGATGCCGAGGATGACGCGGCGCCGCGTGGATAAATAGAAAATTAGGGGTATTTTCTATTTATTTAATTCCCTAAACTTCAAAAATTCATAACTTTGTGTAGGAAAGTCATAAAAATAAAATAAAAATACCCTCTTGCTCAGTGAACAGAGGAGAATAATGTGGAAAAGAAATTATTTAATTTAATCAAGTATTTTATTTTTAATAATTTATTTACCCTCTGCATATTTTTAATTCTCCATGCATGTATACAATTCACCATGGCATGAGACCATAGGGCTTTTGAAGCCTTTGATCTTGGGAACATTCCCTGAATTTTTCAAGATCATAGGCCATCTCTATAAAGAGTTATGTATTTTCCAAGTTTATGTCACTGTTTGTGGTATTTTAATTCCAATAATTATCATGTTGAGAAATAAATTCTAAGAAAATTTGGTAATGTTCCTTAGGACTAGAGGACCCTATGAAAAATATATTTTGAGTTAACTCACTTGGAATGATCCTAATTGGCTTAAACACCCAAAATAGATCTCTAATTAATTAGAGCTAACCATACATCAAATTGACTTGAAATCAATTCTCCACTGACCTTTAGGATCAGAGGAACCCACCATAAAAATTTGAGGCCAATTGGACTTGGTTAGCCCTACTAAATGTGTTGATTAAGCCATTTAGTCAATTTAAACTTTAAAAATTCATAACTTTCAAAATACTTTTTAAAAATTTACCAAATTGGTTTTGGAGCCTCTCTGATATTAGGGGAATTTAAGAAAATTAAAATTTCAATTTTCTAAAAAAGTTGATTTTTTAATATTATTTTAATATTTTAATAATTAAAAAATAATACAAATCACAAAAATAATAAAATTCACCAAATGTCACATTTTGAATTTTAATCACTTAGGAACAAACCCCATATTTTTCTTTGGTCTATTTAGTGAGATATTAAATTTTAAAGCTCTAGGGTAATTTTAAATTAAAAAAATGTATTTTCTAGCATTTTCACTAAAATAATTATAATAAATCATAGAAAAATCAGAAAATTGTAAAATTTGATTCTCTGATTTCCTTGATATCAGAGAGATTTTTGAAAAATATAAAATTCATTTTTCAACATTTATTTTATTTTTAAATTAATTAACACTCCAACATTTAAAATAATTATAATAAAAATAATATAATTCAAAAAATCACCAAAATTGGTCCAAGTGGTCCTCTGGTCATTAGGAATGTCCCCTAATTTTCTTAAGGACAGAAACTTTCCCTTGGTCATGTTATTAAATTTTCCTTGGAAATCTCTATTTTCCACCAAAAATAATTATATAAATAAATTAAATACAGAAAAATCACATTTTCTCCTCTCATGTCTTTATTGACATATGAGTGAAGTCATATAAAAATTTCAAGTTCATTTGAGTTTAATTTAGTGAGTTATGAAATTATTAAGCTTAAAGGACAAAATGGTAATTAAAATTTTAACCCTTAATTAAAACTTTAGGTTTAATAAAAAATTAATAAGTAAAATATTTGATCCTAATCTGATTTGGATGATTGAAATTTAAATAATTAAAGGGTAGAAACCCATTAAACAATTTAAAATAATTAAACCTTAATTAAATAATTGATTAAACTTGGAAGAATAATAAAATTGGAATTATTAAAATAGGGATATTATTAGGAAGAGATTTATTCTTTAATTTAAAAATCCCTAAATTAATTATCTCATTAATATTCAATTCTTAATTTAAATGATAACTCAAATTCAAAATATTAAAAGACTTAATCATTAAACTAAAATTAAATTATTAAACTCTTTTAAAATTTCAATTAAAATTAAAAATAAAATTAAATTAAAAATTAAATTAAATTAAGTAAATTAAATTGAATTAAATAAAATTAAATTAAATTAAAATTAAAAGTTGAATTAAATTAAAGATTAAATTAAATTAAATAAACAAATTAAATTAAATTAAATTAAATTAAATTAAATTAAATTAAATTAAATTAAAATTAAATCAAATTAAATCAAATTAAATTAAAATTAAATCAAATTAAATTAATTTAATTTAACATCAAATCAAACTAAATGAAATTAAATTGAATTAAATTAAATTAAAACTCAATTAAATTAAATGAAATTAAATTAAGTTGAATTAAATATAACATCACCAAAGACATAAAGAATTCAAAATAAATCTAAAATAACTTGAACACTATTCCAAATTTAAACCCATTAATAAAACTAAATCACAAACCATTTGAAAACCAATTTACCCTCAAAAGCTTTAGTTATCATAACTCCTAAACAGAATATTAAATGAAATGTTACTTCACCTATAGGATATGCAAATGTCCTAGTTCACTGAGCAAGATAACAAAACTTGAGATTCTTGGACGATTAATTCATTTGTGTAATTGAATCCATTTGGACTTAAAACAATTCTAGCAAAATTGAAAAGATGTTTAAGATTCTTCTTAAACACTTTCTCAATATGATAGGATGTTTATAAGAACAATTGAATTTAATTGTTCTTTGATGAAGAAAATTGTCTTCAAACCAAAACACAAGGAACCTAGACGTCATAGGAAATGACTAGCTATAGGATTAGGAATTTGGTAGAAAACCATAACCCTTCCCTTAGCTTTACCTAGGAACTTGCTTA
The DNA here is from genome assembly GCA_022702705.1 of Papilionanthe hookeriana x Papilionanthe teres. Taxonomy (NCBI): domain Eukaryota; kingdom Viridiplantae; phylum Streptophyta; class Magnoliopsida; order Asparagales; family Orchidaceae; genus Papilionanthe; species Papilionanthe hookeriana x Papilionanthe teres. The sequence continues at coordinate 58,281,696 of CM040435.1, read as the reverse complement.
AATATTCTAATTGTGTTTTAAGTGCAGCTTGGGATGACGGGAAGACCCTCCAGTGTACGCTTTTATTTTATTGCAATTTACTTTCTTGCAATTTACATTATTGCAATTTCATTAATCGCATCACACTTACTTTTCTTGCATGATAAACAACTCGTTGCATGAAAACCCACACCTTTAGGATAGTCCCTAAAACTGAAACCAAAACTAAGTTAAAAGTCATTGCAAGATAAAATTCACCGCCACAACATTTCAAAATATAAAACAACTCAAAATTTAATCACAAACATAACACAAAACTACAATTACAATTAAATTAAAACGTCCCGTTGGATGATCGGGAATACCTCGGATGATGTAACCTACGTGTTGCTAACGGGATTTCCCACGGTCTAAATGAAAGTGTGGAACTCATTCAGTTGAGTTTAGCAATTCATTTGGACTAAGTGAATCCGATAAAAATAATGATGCCAGAAGGATGGAACCGTGGGATCCTAACCGGCGTCGTTATAATCAACTTTAAGATTTGTTTTAATAAAAGTATTGAAAACACTTGGAAATTAAGATTTTCTCTAAACCAAAACACTTTTCTCATCCCCTGATTTATGACTTCTAAAATTGAACCTCTGCAACAACAAGGAGCTCGGAGCATGGTGGGCAGCACGGCCATCGTCATCAGCAAAACCTGAGTCTACTTCAGTAAAACTTTCCTAGAATTAAATAACAAAGCCATAGGACTTCGAGGTAGTTTGCCTAGTGCAACATAAATCCTCAACTCTTCGTTAGGCACTTGCATTGCAAATTAAGCCCTAATCGGTCTTAGGATTCCGAGGTAGTCGTCCGTACGACAATAAACCCTCACATCTTCGAAGTGCTATTTGTATGATTCTATCATATAAATATAAGTCCTAATTAATTAAAATTGGCAAGATCAAAACATTCAAATAAATATTAGGACTTTCCTAAACTCGAAGCCAAACAATAGGATAGTCGGGAAATTACCGAAGTTCGCTTCGAATCCGTGATTTCTCCTACTTTTCTTCCTTTGGATTCCCAAAACAAAATGTTCCAAATTTGATCCATTCCCTATTGAAATTCCAAAATTCAATCCCTTGAAAACTTAAACTTTGAAATCCTTGAGAGCGAATTATTGATTATTATCGAGAGTTTTCTTAGGTGATTCCCATCACTTAAGATGTAATTAACTATAGGGGCTTGCCCTTATAGGGAATTTTAAAAGAACCTGAGTAATATAAACCTCGTTTAATGCTTTCATATTAAGCAGGGGAATTTGTCGGCTTATAAAATTGGTTCGCAGACCAAACGGATGTCACAAATCTTCTAGTTTATTTAATCGAGCCCCACCGTCAAGCAGTGTGTCTATCCTTAGGGATAGATACACGGTTTGTGGTGTTGTGCTCGTTTATATAAACTATTTGGGATGTGAGATCGGTTTAATCTCATATCTTAAAACCTTCAAATTTAAAATTATTTTCAAAATCAAATACTACTTTTCAAAATTATTTATTTAAATTAAATTAAAATTCGCCGACAACTTCTGTTAGGCGACCCCCTTTTTAAAATAAAACACACAACCTAAAAATATGACGACAACTTCTGGCGACTCCGCTGGGGAAGATTCCTCTCTCCATTATAATCAAATAGCTCAGCTTTCAAAATCGGTAGTGTATCCATGTCCCTTGTGGATCAAACTACCCTTCTTTCCGTTGGAATACTATGTTCATTTCTACCGTGAACAAGTATAGCCAACATTCTCTCGGATTTAGGAGCCACTGTTTAGACACCCCTAAACAGAGAGGTTCCGAGATCCTTTTACCTCATTTCTAAGGTGGGGTGGACCCCCAATAGGTGTTAGTTAGGAGTGATCCTTCGATTCGAGAAGTCTTGCATAAGACTTTCTTCTCCTTTCCAACTCTGAATCGGATTCCTTACCTTCTCTACACCTTTGAACATTCTGTTCTAAATAAACAAACCCTTTTAATGAATAACTCTTTTAACAAATAACCCCTTCTTATAAATACATGAACAAGAATGTGTTCGGACTCTTTTCAATTCCTTTCTTTTCGTCCTAAAGAAAAGAAGCATAACTTGGATCGACAACCGAATCTACCTCGCGAGATGGAAGCCCCAAAGCTGATTTTCTCCTTCACCAATGGACTGGACTTCGCTGTCTACAAGGATGAGCTGCCCGACGATGAGATCATCCGATTTGGACAAGGATTTGAAAACACGAATGTCAATATCACTGACGTTTCCCTTTTCGCACTGACGAACAAAGTATCTGAAACTGAGAAGCCGTTGCTCGAGTTCAACCTTAGGTCGACTAAAGAGTTTCCTCCCCTGCAAAGGATCCCTACTGAGAGGAGTACTGCTGTCCGCAGGAGTACTGTCCTTACTACCCCCACTGGTCTAGTTGTTTCTGCACCTACCCTGACTTCTGCCCAATTAAAGGGAAAGAAATCCGGAATTATGGTAAACCCGTTACTCGTGGAGGGTACGGATCTTCTCGTAAGACCTTCGTTTCGAAATCGGGTCCGGCTCAAAGATTCCATCACCGACAAGGACCCAAAGAAGAAACGAAGTAGAAGGATCGCTAGAGAAGCCGTAGCCGTTGAAATTGCTTTCCGGAGGAAATCCCGGAACTCGCTCGAATATACACCGCTGCTCGAATATACACCGCTGCTCGAATACATAGCACTTTTGGGAGGAAGCAGGTTCCATCCCCTCTCCGCCGCAGAGGACGAGGAAAATGTTCGCAAGATTGCTGCCGCATTACCTCAGCCCGCATATTACAACGATAGCCGTAAGAAAAGGACTAAAACTACTCCATTTGCTCGACTGCAAACTTTGGTAGAAAAGTTAGCAAAGAAAGAAAAGTGCCCCGTATCGGAGATTCTACGAAGGATAGGGCGGATGCCAGTTAAATCCCGTCTTGGGCCCCGAGTAGAACCCGCCGTCATGATAGAAAAGCCAAGTAAAAGAATGAAGGCTAGTCCACCTGTCGTCGTCTCAGGATTACAGATTAGGGAGGATACCACCTTCCAGCATTTGGCCGATAGACCATCTGGTCCTAGACCTTCTGCTGCTAGAAGGATGGTTTGGCGTCCCACTACTGGGCAGTTGAGATTGAAACAACAGCCCAAGAAAGAAAGTCTCGCCAGGAGACTTGAATCTGAAGAAAGTGCTACTGCGATAAAGGGGACTAGTGAAAAGGGGACCCGGCAGCTATCGCATGAGAACCGCGAGGACACACAGAAAGCCCCGTTAGAAGATGCCATGGAAAAGTTGAGAACCGATATCCGACGATTAGCAAAAGAAAGAGAAGAAAAGTTCGGAGACGAGATTGATTCATCAGAATTCATGGACGACGAATATGCAGAAATCAACATGGTCGAAACACGAGCTTCATCGGCTTCGCAAGGTGCTCCTGCAGCGCGCGAAGAGAGGAGCCAGAACTGATGAGAAGGCAGCTTCAGGAGAAAGACGACACGATCGCTCAAATGGCGAAAAGGATGGAAGAGATGGCTGTAGCTCTGGCTACTCTCTAGAGTCAAGTGCAACCACAAAGAGAGACACCCCCAGAGGTCATTCACATTGTAGACTGAGGAAAGGAGATTACATCTGTCAACGGGGATGATCAGCTGAAGAAGGATACAACACAAAGTATGATCCCTGAAAAGGATATCAAGAGCTTGGTGGAATAGCAGGTGCGAGAAGCCTTAGCACAATCAAAGAGCGGGACATCCATTCGGACGGGTAGACCTTACCCGGAAGAATTCGACGCTGTCCAAGTACTCCAAAGGCTTCGTACCACCTCTCGTTCAAGACCTTCGATGGAACCGGGAACCCCCAACAAGCATGTTGCGCACTTTCGTGCCGCGTTGTTGCAATGCCGGCGGGAGCGATGCATTACTCTTCCGACGGTTCGTCGGCGACTCGTCGAGAATCGCCTTCGACCGGTATGCGAATTACCAAATGGTTCGGTGAAGACGTTCTCGGAACTAGAGAACCTCTTTATCAAGCGATTCGCCGGAGCTCAGCACCACATCACTATAGGTGATTTAGTGGTAGAGAAACAAAGGCCGAACGAAATCGATGGAGGAACTTAAGCATGAAGTGTGAACCACAACTACAAGAACAACATGCAGTCGGCATCTTACTTAAAAGCATTCACGGCCTGATAGCACTTCTCCTCAAAGGATTCACTATTAAGACTTTCGAGAAGTTGTTAAGCAAGGCCGGAAGCTTGCAAGAAGAGGCGAAGCAATTAAGTTTCGCCGACAAGACGGACAAGCAAAAGCCTGTGAAGACTTTTGAAAAGAAATCTAGGATCGTTGCAGCGAGTTGACAAAGGCAAGCAACCGATGCAAATACCACCGAACGGCCGCAAGCAACCACAACAGAATTACCAACGAACCCCGACCCAGCTATCGACTCATCTCCACGAGATGAACAACCGCCTCGTCCGCAACGTACATTAAGGGAGCTTCGAGCGAGAGAATATCCGTTCAAGAATGAAGCGAGTGCAAAAATGTTCCGTAGTCCGATGAAGACTCCGGATTTCCAGCTGCCGAGCCTAAAAGACCAGAGGAAGTCAACAAGAAAGGTGATCCCAACTTTTTCCCCTACCACCGGATGCTTGGGCACAAGATAGAAGATTGCATTACCTTCAAAAGTTAGCTCAATGACAACCTTCGGAAAGGGAATATAACGATCGCGAAGGAGTACATGAAGGAACCCCAGAAAAGAGGTTCCGTCAATGTTATCTCAACTGATCCCATCATTCCGATAGATCCCTATACGACTGACGATGGATGGACTACCGCTTGGACAAGGTCTTCGAAAAAGATTTTAGACAACATCCAAACCGCTTCGGTGCGAGCTTCAATTCAGAGTTCGAAACCTGCTAAGTCGGCACTATCACTTGCGATAGAAGAACCACCTCAACTGGAGACGATTGAAGAGAAGAAGAAAATCGACGAAGAAGAGAGGACCGAGACTCCTAAGGCTAGACTAGGGGATGCTTATCCTAGGATAGTTGTTTCCGATTCGGGGAGAAATCCCTCGAACCTCCGACTTCGTATGATTATCCGCTCACTTCGGTGGGATCATATAATGATAAGGGTGATGGCGTTGGCTACGTTTTGATCGTTTCTAACGATTACGTAACTAGCGACAATCCGGACATCGATTTCGATACCAACGACAATTCTCAAATCATACACGATCTCGACGAGCAAAATAACGAAGAAGACATCCATCAAGGAGGCTACGAGAGTTCAACAAGCAACGGATCTATCTGCGAGTTTCGAGGAGCTCCAGTCACAATAGAGTTAGAGCCTTCAGATTCTGAAGTTAATCCGGAAGAGCATGTCATTCCGATTCAGGAGGAGACACCGACAAGCTCAACACTAGATTCAGAAGAAATTACAGAAGTCAACTTAAGAAGTGGAAGAGTTCTTCCTCCGAGAATGGGTCCAAAGGACAAAGGAAAGCAGGTGGTTGTTCAAGAAGAACCAACCCCGGCAGAAGAAATACTCATTCGGGAAGAAGCCGAGATGCATGAAAATAAAGTGGACTACAACGTACTAGCCCATCTTAGGAAACTACTGGCCAAACTGAGCATCTATGACGCCCTCATCTTATCAAAGGAGATGAGAGAAGCTCTGATCAAGGCCTTACTTGATCCAGAAATTTGCTTAACTCAAATGGCTGGAGATTCCTTAGATGAGGTTTGCTCGTTAAAGGAACGGCGAGGTGTTACCTTCACGGACAATGACCTACTACTTGGGACGACGAGATCACAACCGACCGTTGTACATTTCGATTACAATTGGGAAGTTTACGCTCTCCGGAGTATTGGTAGATCCGGGAGCATCAATCAATATAATGAGTCTTCGAACACTAGCATACTTGGAAATTGATGCTCGTGAGCTCGAGGCCGACAAAATGTTATTAAGAGGATTCAACCGGAAAGGAGAAAGAGCCCTCGGGTCAATAATGCCGCTAATGAAGACCGGTGACTTAGCAAAGACAACCGCAAAATTTCACATAATTGATTCGAAACGTCGTTCAACGCTCTACTGGGCCGACCATGGATACATGAAAACAGGATGGTACCATCATCTCTACATCAGTGCATCAAATACTATGATGGAGGAGAACAGTGCATCAAAGGTGACTTGCAACCATTCTCCGTACATGAGATCGGAATCCATGAAGATGCAGCTTATTATGCGCCTCCGAAGAAAACAATTTTCTCCAGAGATACCATAACGAATGAAGCAAAGAAAGTTCGGGACAACGAAGAACCCGAAGTTCTAGTCCAACGATCACTCACCACTCCCTTCCGGCGAGATGGTGAAGGTTTCTCCACAACTCGCATCCGAGGTCGAGGCCGGGGACGAGGTCGTGGTAGAGACGTTAGGGACGATTGGACGGAGGAAACCGACCATCAATGTTGATTGGGAAGATAGTTCGAAGAAGAAAAAGAAATCAAACAAGAAGCGAGCGACAATAAGTCGAAGAAACCGCAATTCAAGATCTCTCTCGAAGATGAGAAGAACGAAGAATACAAATCAATGTACGAAAAGATTAACCACTACGTACATACTATGACCCTAACCCCGATCCGATCTAGCAAGATCGAGGGTATGGTGGTCAAAGAGGTACGTAGCGACGGTACAAAGCCAATCAAATTCTACCGTGGTGCTTCTTCCTCCAAAGCCGAAAATAATGTACAATTCGAAGATGTCACTTCATCGAATTAATGGAATTACCTTTTGAGTGGTACTCTCCCCGTGTTCAAAATTTAATTCAACGTGGTTTCGTACCTCGACAATGGACAAAAGGTCAATCACAACATTTTGAAAAATTATGGAATAATTCCGGTCGTCCACCCGATTCAAAGCATGGTCTCGGATTCGGCACGGTAGGATCGGTTGACGATACTGAATTTTGCTTGGTTGTCACTTGCGAGTCTAATGAAAACTGCATGGAAACTACAGACGAACTCGAGGATTTACAAATTGGAGATGCTCCACCAGAATTCGAAGAAGAAATTAAATCTACAATAGATGAGTTAACGGAAGTTAACTTAGGAACTAGCAAAGAACCTAGACCTACCTTTGTTAGCTCCTTACTCAATAAAGAAGACTCCGAAGAAATAATCAAGTTATTAATGGAATTTAAAGATTGTTTTGCTTGGAGCTACGATGAGATGCCAGGATTAGCTCCAGAGGTCGCAGTCCATAAGCTAGGAGTGGATCCTACTTCTGTCCCAGTCAGACAAGGGAAGTTGGCATATCTTCGACGCTTTATTTCAAACATGTCAGGTAGGTGTCAGCCTTTCTCGGCACTAATTAAAAAGGACGCCAAATTTATTTGGGAAGAGAGATGCCAGAAGGCCTTCGAGGACATTAAACAATATTTAATGACACCTCCTGTTTTAGCGACCCCGGTCTCGGGTAGACCGCTGATACTTTACACTGCGGCTTTAGACGACTCTCTCGGAGCCTCGTTAGCCGGAGTCAATGATGAGGGTAAAGAGAATGCTCTTTACTATTTAAGCCGTCGTTTACTTCCGACGGAAATAAGGTATCCCGCAATTGAAAAGCATTGTTTGGCCCACGATCTTCGCCGCTCAAAAGCTCGGTGCACTACATGCTTTCTCATAAGGTCAATCCGATCTCGAAATTTAATCCATTGCAATACTTGATGACTCGTCCGACACTTTCCAAGCGGACTTTCCAGATGGTCAATGATATTATTGCAATTCGATATAACTTTCGTGCCTCTGCGTGTCGTAAAGGGACAAGTCTTAGCAGACTTTCTCGCACAACACCCTTTGCCGGCAGAATCTCCCCTCAATGACGATTTGCCAGATGAACAAATAATGAATCTAGAAGACCCTGATGATCGACGTTGGGAATTATATTTCGACGGAGCATCTTCGACACACAAAGACGAAGAATTGCAAGTGATAGTGCTCAGTAAGGCAGGAATCGAGCTAATCTTTATAACACCGGAGCGGGGGATGTTAAGATACTCCTACCACTTGATAGAACCGTGTACAAACAATGAAGCAGAATACAAAGCCCTCATAACGGGACTGGAATTAACTATTCAAATGGGGATAACAGACATCAACATCTACGGGGATTCGCAGTTAATCATTCAACGGATCTCGGACAGACTGCAATTTTAAAGCCAAGACTCGAGCAATACTTCCAAGTATGCCATACAAATGTTGGAACAGATTCCAAATGTGACAATCTACAAAAATCCCGGAAAAGAAAATGCTTTAGCAGATGCTTTAGCCCGTCTAGCAAAAGAATTTGCTCGTTTGCAAGATGAATCGATAGAAGTGTCGGTTCACGGACGTCGGGTCCTATCACAGCTCGACATGTACACAATACACAAATCGGAAAAGAAAAAGAATCGATTGCAGCAGATGACGGAAAACACGGAAGATTGGCAACAACCATTAATAGACTACACCGCAAACAGGAAAGCTACCGGACGATAGGTCGCTAGCCCATCGATTAAGAAAAAAACTCGTCTTACGCATTAATAAACAACACATTGTACGAAGGTCTTTTGATCAAATGTGGCTAAGGTGCCTAAGCGGGTCCGAGGCCCGTGAAATTGTTAAGGAGGTGCATTCGGGACTCCGTGGCGCTCACCGATCGGGTCCGAAGATGAAAATGAAAATTAAAAGACTAGGGTACTACCGGCCCTCGATGATGACCGATCGCATGAAAATCGCCAAGAGCTGTCACCAATGCCAAGTGCACGGAGTGGTTCTACACCAACCTCCAAATGTGCTACATCCGACAATTGCGTCGTGGCCATTTGAATGTTGGGGCACAGATATGGTGGGTCCGATAGAACCACCATCTTCGAAAGGGCATCTCTTCATTCTTGCGGCTACAGATTACTTTTCCAAGTGGGCAGAGGCAGTTCCACTTAGAGAAGTGAAAGCACACCACGTGCTAAAGTTTTTCAAGAACCAAGTTGTCTACCGTTTCGGAGTGCCGCGCAGGATCATCTCAGATAATGGGTCAGCATTCAGAAGCACGCAAATCAACAATTTTGTCAGGAGACACGGAATCGACTGGCGATACTCAACAATTTACTACCCAAGGGCAAACGGCCTCGCTGAGGCTTTTAATAAAACTCTCGTTCAAATCTTAAAGAAAACTTTGGACGATAATAATAGAAATTGGCACGAGAAGTTGTTAGAAGCCTTATGGGCCTACCGTACAACCTTCAGAACTCCTACTCAAGCTACACCTTACGCTCTGGTGTATGGGTCCGAGGCAGTGTTACCTTTAGAGGTTCGGCCTTCCTTCACTCGGAATCGCGAGTTGCAAATAAAATCACGACGAAGAGAACGCCAAATTACGACTCGAAGAATTAGAAAGCCTGGAAGGGAAAAGACTTGCAGCGCTACAAAATTTAGAACTATACCAAGCTAAGATGGTTCAAGCCCATGACAAATCGGTCCGCCCAAGAACCTTCAAAGTTGGTGACTTAGTTCTTGTTCTCAAGAGACCTATTCTTGCACATCGCAAGATAGGAGGAAAATTTGAACCCACTTGGGAAGGACCGTTTGTGGTTGAAGCGGTATACTCGAGAGGTTCCTACCGACTAGTGAATTGCCGTGGAAAACGACATATGCTTCCGATCAACGGACGATACTTGAAAAAGTATTACGCTACTCGATGTTTCGAAGGAATGAATTCTTCATCCCTAAGAAACACGGCGAAGTAATTACTTATGATTGGGTCCGAACCCAAAAATAATAAAATGTGCTAAAATAAATAAAATCATGATAATAAAGTTTTCCTTGTTTTCTTTTCCAAATCAAAATCTCTTCCCTGATCTTATCCTACTTCATTTCGTTAAATTTAAAAATATAAAAAAAAAGAAAAAAAATATGTCTTTAATAAACATTTTCTTAATGTTCTTGTTCTTAAGTATGACCCCCGATCCTTTTTCTTGTCTTTTCGCGAGGAAATGTCGAACGAGCGGTTGGTTCCGAACTTTAAGAATGGCGTAAGCCTTGCACTCGATGAAAAGAGGGTGAAAGATGGAACGATAATCGAGATTGACTCGGATTTCGCACCGACGAGCCTACGAGTACGAGGAAAGTGACCGGGTCCCGGTTGACCGAGAAGAATCGCCCGGCGAGACAAGTGATGAAGGTGGGGGGCCCAAGCCACCAATCCAGCAGACGAAGAAAAGAAAAGCAAACACTGAAGAAGACAAGAAAATGAAGTCTGTAGTCGCTACAGCAGAGGGCAAGCTTGTCAGCGCCGCGCCCACAGACATTCAAGAAGTTCGAAGAGCTACTCTCACAGCAACGCAACGAAGAAATAAGAATCGCCGTATCCGTAAGATGTTAACAAAACTAGCTGCGGACCAGCGCGACGAGACAGTTGCTAATGCCAGTACATACACTTCAAGGACACCGGTTCACCGAGAACTCGAAGAAAGGAGGCCAGCTCCTAAGATAATAGAAAGGACTAGGGAAATCTCACAAAGACCAGAAGAAAAAAGGCTACCACGCCACCGGATAGAACCACCGGTAATGCATGACCTTGTTGCGAGAGCAACCCCGGGGATGTCCCGACGGTGCATCATCCCCGAGGAGCCGAGGTATGTAGGAGAACCTGAAGGGATTGAACCGTATATCCCACAATATGTCACTGTGGCCTCGCCATCTGCAGATCATTCCGGAATACGAGCTGGAGAGAATGCAGAATGTTGAAAAGAAAACCTTTGAATACTTCGAAATAATTAAAGGCAGAAGAATCAATATACTAGAGGGCCTCGAGCTGCATACAGACGTATTCTCAGAGTATGAACAACAGCAGATCATGGATTGCATCTGGGATTTGAAAAGAATGGGCCGAGCAGAGCCACCCGAGGGAAAACACATACTCGAACCCTCGAGATGGATGCCGGGGAAGGGAAGAATCACAATACAATGCGGATGCCGCTACAACTTTGCGGAAGACAGGAAGGGAAACCCACCGGGAATACTCCGTCATGGGCAAGTGGATCCGATGCCATTAGTCATCAAGAGAATGGTAAAGAGATTGATAACATGGAGGGTATCGCGCAGCAGATTGCATACCCGATAGCCGCATTATTAACATCTACAAGCGAGGTGACCGCATACCCCCACACATAGATCACCACGACTTTGTCGGACCTTCTGCACGATCTCTTTCCCGAACGAGTGTAAAATCATGTTCGGATCCGACCTCCGGATAGCGAGCCCAGGTGAGTTCCGAGAGCCGGTGAAAATACCTTTACCGGTAGGTTCCGTCATGATACCGAAGGGCAACGGAGCGGATATCGCTAAGCATTGCATACCGGGAGTACCGATGAAGCGGATCTCGGTTACTTTCGGAAGGATGGACGACAGGAAGACACCTTACCATTTCCAGCCAGACTCGGAGCTAGAGAGCCTCCGGCCTTACGAGTTGTGAGCTACATGGAAAATATCACACCTCTAATATACATCCGTACGGCATCCTTGCCAAGGGTGGCTTGGAAGGTGATGTTATTGACCATGTACCCTACTATTCAGACATGGATTTTTGACAGATGCTTCTTTTGATGGATCGACGAAGATCATACATAGTCCGTTTTGAGTCTACATGGATTGTATGAAATATATTCAAGATCAAGTTGTATGATGTATCTTCGACATGATTGGAATGAAAGTGACCATGTCACATTTTTGGCCTTCACCTCTTTTGTGCAAATTGACTGGGAAACGCCATTAAAGTTAAATGAACTTTGAACAAAGAACAGAAAAGAAATAAAAAAAAAAGAATAAAAGAAAACTTTCCTTAAAAATCTAAAAATGACGAACACCAAATTAACATGAACATTAAACAAACAATAAAATAAAATTTGAATCATTAAAAGACAAACGAAATGAACATAAATTTCAAATCAAATCAAATCTAAATCAAATCTCCAATTCAATCTTTCCAGATTTCAAATCTCAATCAAATTTTGAATTTCATCTTCCAGATCTCAAATTCAAACTTTTGGGTCGAGGATTTTACATCCAAGACTGCATTGCTTTAGGATCATTTCCCTATCGCAATGAAGTACATCAAATTCAAACTTTTGGGTCGAGGATTTTACATCCAAGACTGCATTGCTTAAGGATCCTTTCCCTTTCGCAATGAAGTACATCAAATTCAAACTTTTAGGTCGAGGATTTTACATCCAAGACTACATTGCTTTAGGATCCTTTCCCTTCGCAATGAAATACATCAAATTCAAACTTTTGGGTCGAGGATTTTACATCCAAGACCGCATTGCTTTAGGATCATTTCCCTATCGCAATGAAATACATCAAATTCAAACTTTTGGGTCGAGGATTTTACATCCAAGATCGCATTGCTTTAGGATCATTTCCCTATCGCAATGAAGTACATCAAATTCAAACTTTTGGGTCGAGAATTTTACATCCAAGATCTGCATTGCTTTAGGATCCTTTCCCTATCGCAATGAAATACATCAAATTCAAACTTTTGGGTCGAGAATTTTACATCCAAGACTGCATTGCTTTAGGATCCTTTCCCTATCGCAATGAAGTACATCAAATTCAAACTTTTGGGTTAAGGATTTTACATCCAAGACTGCATTGCTTTAGGATCATTTCCCTATCGCAATGAAGTACATCAAATTCAAACTTTTGGGTCGAGGATTTTACATCTAAGACTGCATTGCTTTAGGATCATTTCCCTATCGCAATGAAGTACATCAAATTCAAACTTTTGGGTCGAGGATTTTACATCCAAGACTGCATTGCTTTAGGATCCTTTCCCTATCGCAATGAAGTACATCAAATTCAAACTTTTTGGGTCGAGGATTTTACATCCAAGATCGCATTGCTTTAGGATCCTTTCCCTATCGCAATGAAGTACATCAAATTCAAACTTTTGGGTCGAGGATTTTACATCCAAGACCGCATTGCTTTAGGATCCTTTCCCTATCGCAATGAAGTACATCAAATTCAAACTTTTGGGTCGAGGATTTTACATCCAAGACCGCATCGCTTTAGGATCATTTCCTATCGCAATGAAGTACATCAAATTCAAACTTTTGGGTCGAGGATTTTACATCCAAGATCGCATTGCTTTAGGATCCTTTCCCTATCGCAATGAAATACATCAAAATCAAACTTTTTGGAGTTGAGGATTTTACATCCAAGATCGCATTGCTTTAGGATCTTTTCCTATCGCAATGAAATACATCCAATTCAAATTTTTGGGGTTGAGGATTTTACATCCGAGACTGCATTGCTTTAGGATTCTTTCCCTATTGCGATGAAATACATCCAAATCAAACTTTTGGGGTTAAGGATTTTACATCCGAGACTGCACTGCTTTAGGATTCTTTCCCTACAGCAATGAAATACATCAAAATCAAACTCTTGAAGTTTAGGATTTTACATCCAATACCGCATTACTCTGAGATCTCTCCTCATTGTAATGATCCAATCCAATCGATTCAATTTTCTTTTGGGGTTGAAGATGTTACATCTAAAACCACGAAATTCCAATTTTCATTTCAAATCAAATCCCTTCAAATTAATTTTGACAAACTTCAATCTAAATTGAAACTCCAAATTGAAATCTAAACTCACGCATCAAAACTTAAATTGAAACAAAATAAAATCTAAATTGAATTTTCCCAGCATCATGTGATTTGGAATTCACCTCCTTTTCCCTTTCCCGCCGAGAGTTCAGGAATCTCCAGTCTCAGAGGTAAGCTTGACACTCCCCAGCAGAAATTCTTCTACTTCGTTCTAAGTTTGTCACTTGGACATCTGTGTTGGTTTTGTTGATCTCTTCGGTCAACGCTAATACGCGCGATGTGCTTGGTTAGCTCACCACACCTATTGGGGGTCCATTTGTTGACCTCATTTTTGATGAGGTCTTCTCTTCTTCTTTTAGTACTTAGGATCTAGCCTTAGGCTTTTCCTTTGACTGTCTTAGAGGACTAGAATTGGGACCCACCTTTTAGAAATTCAAACCACTTCTTAACTCCTCGCAAACTCCACAAACTCGATCGTAGACCCCTAATCACCTGGAGGGTTGAAATCGAATGTGGAAGTTTAAAGGATGAGTTCCTATAGGACTCTTTGGCCTTAGGACCGCCACAGGTGGCTCGGTCCAGTGAAGGGGCCGACTTACACACACACTACACCTATACACTACACTTTCACACACCTATACCTAACTCGACCTCCCGACTCATGTAGGTGATTCACATGGATGGTCCTTAACACCTAAGCCCTCGGCAAGAGGGTTAGGAACAACAATGTGGGTGCCTCAAACGAGTCCCTTCATGGCTCATGTGGGCTTGATGTGGCTTCATGGCTCAACCAAAATGATTTCATTCCACTTATATTCACCCAATCTTCAATTTTCCAAATTTTTAATTTTTGACCCCCGGGACCCTACACCCACCTAACCTACCCAAAGCCCTTGAAATTACCCAAAATTTTCAAAATCACCTAAATTACCCAAGATTCCCCAAAATCAATCCCAAACATTTCCACATCACTCAAATTGATCATCCATACCCAAAAATACCAAAAATTCCAATCCAAATACCCAAAATACCCCCCTTGACCCAAAAATCCAAAAATTCAGAAAATTCCCACAAAATTCCAGAAAATTCCAAATATTCCCAATTTCATTTTGTCCAACTACACCATGGGCCAATTTTGTCAATTTACCCCACTTTTGTCAAAACCCCCAATTTGACCCATTTTAACCCAAAGTGAACCCAATGTCAAGCCAAACCTACCCAATTGACCCAAATTCTGGTCCAATTCAATTCTAAAAATCAATTAAACATTCCCAATACCAATCTAGACCATATCCAAGTCCAATTTGATTGACATTTGGATCCAATTTCACTTTTGGCCTTAAAGCCCAATTTGGACCCATGACCCAAACTTAGCTCAAACTCACCCAATTCAACTCCAATTAACCCCAAATCTTTTCTAAATCTTTCTTAGCATCCCCACAAACAAAACACTAACATGAATTGCCCAAAATTTAGACCCAAACCCCACTCAAATTCAACCCAAAGCTAAAAGGCCCAATTTTGACCTAAACCCAAACCTAACCCAAATGAGCCCAAACCCCAAAATCAAAGCCCAACCAAAGTCAAAACCTCTTTGAAACACTCCCATAAACATTTCTCAACATTAATTTTACATCAATTTCAACCCTAGCCCAACATTGGCCCAAGTTAGCCCACTTTGACCTAGATTGGCCCATTCACCTAAAGAGCCCAATTCAAACCTAAATCACCCCCAATTTGCTTCAAGTCACTCATGACACATCTATGAGCTAAACCCAACAATTATTTGGCCCAAGCCTTTACCAAAATTTCATCCCAAAATCCATTTTAAAATTCAAAAGCCCACTTTCCTAAACCATCTTAAAAGCCCATCTAAAACCATTTCAAAAAAGCCCAAAATCCGCCCTAAAGCCCACATGACATCTCCATTTGCCATCTACTTAATTAAAGCCATTACCTAAGTCCTAAATTCATCATCAAATAATTCCAAATCAAGCCTCATGCCAAATCACCCCTAAATACCAAAATTTTTCTTAAATCCATTTCCATGAAATTGACTCCACTTTTTCCAAGCCAAAGGTGAGCCATGCAAGCCATGGACAAGCCACATGAAGCCATGGAAGGCTTGACATGTGATCAAGTCACTAATGGCAAAAGGAGCAGCCTCTTTTAAGCCCCCTTAAAAAGGTTTTAACCCTTTTAATGCTTCACCTTAATGCATGTTAAATCAAAATATTCATGGATGGTGACTTCTCCACCCTTTCCTAGCTGATCCATCTGATCTTCCCTCAGCCCAAATCAGCCATGGGGAGGTGAACCAAGCCCAAAAGGTGGGTTGACCCATTTGGATCCAAAATGAGCTCAACCCCCATTCCATTTCAATTCAACTCCTTTACACATTTCCATGGCCAATTGATCGCACAAACCTCCAGCCACGACCTCCCCGACCTTGAGGGTGACTGACCTCGGCCGGCCAGCCACCGAGCCGCCGGAAAACACCATGGCCGAGAGCTCACATGTGAGCCAACCTAGGATTTCTCCTTGCCGAGCCGCCCCATCCTCGGTGGCCATTGGAGCTGTTCTTCTCTTGCCAAGAGCAGGCCTGATCCCAAGCCCTAACTCTCCCGGGAGGCCCTCCACCCTCTCCTATTTAAACACCACCCCTCTCGGCCATGAGAGGTGCCGAAACAAACCTTAAGGAAACTCGCCAAAATTGTTCCGGACTCCTCCCCATACACGAGCACTTGATCCCCACCGAGATCCCCCCGCCATTTCTTCTCTGTGAGCTCAATTTCGGAGTTGAAATCTAATCCCAAAACTATGACACTTCTCCACGAGTGAGCCAATCCCCAAATTGATTGGTTCTACACCTTCACCGGACCGAGGAAGGTGTCCACCAAGCAAAGCCTCATCTCCGAGGCCACCCGATTGCTCCGGCCTCCAAGCTTTGTGATCGGGCTTGGTCGAAATCACACCTAGACAATTCACTGCGACCGGGAGACTTCATCCGGAGCTTGCTGGGATCCAATCGAAGGTGCAACAACTCTCGGATCGAAGCCACACTTCTCGCGAGCAAAGGTATGGCCTCACTCTTCTTCCCGAGCTTCGAACATTCTCCATTTTTATTGCGTAAATTTCATCCCACATAAACCGTATAGATGTGTTCGTCTTCTCAAGACGAATCCATAGAGCATAAGAACATGAAAATCCATTGAGTATCGAGTGAGATCTTAGGGATTTAGTGTGGACGGCTCTCGAGTGAGGACGCTCGGGGACGATGAACGGATGCCGTCCATTTAATACACGCGCGGACAGACGGCTCAGATCGCGTCGGATCGGGAGACGGTACGAGAACCGCGGGGCCCGGGCCGCCGACTCGGATGGCGGCGTCGAATGGGAGCGCGACGCGTGTGCGTTCGGAGATGCCGAGGATGACGCGGCGCCGCGTGGATAAATAGAAAATTAGGGGTATTTTCTATTTATTTAATTCCCTAAACTTCAAAAATTCATAACTTTGTGTAGGAAAGTCATAAAAATAAAATAAAAATACCCTCTTGCTCAGTGAACAGAGGAGAATAATGTGGAAAAGAAATTATTTAATTTCATCAAGTATTTTATTTTTAAGAATTTATTTACCCTCTGCATATTTTTAATTCTCCATGCATGTATACAATTCACCATGGCATGAGACCATAGGGCTTTTGAAGCCTTTGATCTTGGGAACATTCCCTGAATTTTTCAAGATCATAGGCCATCTCTATAAAGAGTTATGTATTTTCCAAGTTTATGTCACTGTTCGTGGTATTTTAATTCCAATAATTATCATGTTGTGAAATAAATTCTAAGAAAATTTGGTAATGTTCCATAGGACTAGAGGACCCTATGAAAAATATATTTTGAGTTAACTCACTTGGAATGACCCTAATTGGCTTAAACACCCAAAATAGATCCCTAATTAATTAGAGCTAACCATACATCAAATTGACTTTAAATCAATTCTCCACTGACCTTTAGGATCAGAGGAACCCACCGTAAAAATTTGAGGCCAATTGGACTTGGTTAGCCCAACTAAATGGGTTGATTAAGCCATTTAGTCAATTTAAACTTTAAAAATTCATAACTTTCAAAATACTTTTTAAAAATTCACCAAATTGGTTTTGGAGCCTCTCTAATATTAGGGAATTTAAGAAAATTAAAATTTCAATTTTCTAAAAAAGTTGATTTTTTAATATTATTTTAATATTTTAATAATTAAAAAATAATAAAAATCACAAAAATAATAAAATTCACCAAAATGTCACATTTTGAATTTTAATCACTTAGGAATAAACCCCATATTTTTCTTAGGTCTATTTAGTGAGATATTAAATTTTAAAGCTCTAGGGTAATTTTAAATTAAAAAAATGTATTTTCTAGCATTTTCACTAAAATAATTATAATAAATCATAGAAAAATTAGAAAATTGTAAAATTTGATTCTCTAATTTCCTTGATATCAGAGAGATTTTTGAAAAATATAAAATTTATTTTTCAACATTTATTTTATTTTTAAATTAATTAACACTCCAAAATTTAAAATAATTATAATAAAAATAATATAATTCAAAAAATCACCAAAATTAGTCCAAGTGGTCCTCTGGTCATTAGGAATGTCCCCTAATTTTCTTAAGGACAGAAACTTTCCCTTGGTCATGTTATTAAATTTTCCTTGCAAATCTCTATTTTCCACCAAAAATAATTATAGAAATAAATTAAATACAGAAAAATCACATTTTCTCCTCTCATGTCTTTATTGACATATGAGTGAAGTCATATAAAAATTTCAAGTTCATTTGAGTTCAATTTAGTGAGTTATGAAATTATTAAGCTTAAAGGGCAAAATGGTAATTAAAATTTTAACCCTTAATTAAAACTTTAGGTTTAATAAAAAATTAATAAGTAAAATATTTGATCCTAATCTAATTTGGATGATTGAAATTTAAATAATTAAAGGGTAGAAACCCATTAAACAATTTAAAATAATTAAACCTTAATTAAATAATTGATTAAACTCATTATTAGGAAGAGATTTATTAGGAAGAGATTTATTCTTTAATTTAAAAATCCCTAAATTAATTATCTCATTTATATTCAATTCTTAATTAAAATGATAACTCAAATTCAAAATATTAAAAGACTTAATCATTAAACTAAAATTAAATTATTAAACTCTTTTAAAATTTCAATTAAAATTAAAAATTAAATTAAATTAAGTAAATTAAATTGAATTAAATTAAATTAAATTAAATTAAAGATTAAAAGTTGAATTAAATTAAAGATTAAATTAAATTAAATAAACAAATTAAATTAAATTAAATTAAATTAAATTAAATTAAATTAAATTAAAATTAAATCAAATTAAATCAAATTAAATTAAAATTAAATCAAATTAAATTAATTTAATTTAACATCAAATCAAACTAAATTGAATTAAATTAAATTAAATTAAATTAAAACTAAAAAAATTTTATTAAATTAAATAAAGTTGAATTAAATATAACATCACCAAAGACATAAAGAATTCAAAATAAATCTAAAATAACTTGAACATTATTCCAAATTTAAACCTATTAATAAAACTAAATCACAAACCATTTGAACACCAATTTACCCTCAAAAGCTTTAGTTATCAAAACTCCTAAACAGAATATTAAATGAAATGTTACTTCACCTATAGGATATGCAAATGTCCTAGTTCACTGAGCAAGATAACAAAACTTGAGATTCTTGGACGATTAATTCATTTGTGTAATTGAATCCATTTGGACTTAAAACAATTCTAGCAATATTGAAAAGATGTTTAAGATTCTTCTTAAACACTTTCTCAATATGATAGGATGTTTATAAGAACAATTGAATTTAATTGTTCTTTGATGAAGAAAATTGTCTTCAAACCAAAACACAAGGAACCTAGACGTCATAGGAAATGACTAGCTATAGGATTAGGAATTTGGTAGAAAAACATAACCCTTCCCTTAGCTTTACCTAGGAACTTGCTTAAATATTCTAATTGTGTTTTAAGTGCAGCTTGGGATGACGGGAAGACCCTCCAGGTACGCTTTTATTTTATTGCAATTTACTTTCTTGCAATTTACATTATTGCAATTTCATTAATCGCATCGCACTTACTTTTCTTGCATGATAAACAACTTGTTGCATGAAAACCCACACCTTTAGGATAGTCCCTAAAACTGAAACCAAAACTAAGTTAAAAGTCATTGCAAGATAAAATTCACCGCCACAACATTTCAAAATATAAAACAACTCAAAATTTAATCACAAACATAACACAAAACTACAATTACAATTAAATTAAAACGTCCTGTTGGATGATCGGGAATACCTCGGATGATGTAACCTACGTGTTGCTAACGGTATTTCCCACGGTCTAAATGAAAGTGTGGAACTCATTCAGTTGAGTTTAGCAATTCATTTGGACTAAGTGAATCCGATAAAAATAATGATGCCGGAAGGATGGAACTGTGGGATCCTAACCGGTGTCGTTATAATCAACTTTAAGATTTGTTTTAATTGAAGTATTGAAAACACTTGGAAATTAAGATTTTCTCTAAACCAAAACACTTTTCTCATCCCCTGATTTATGACTTTTAAAATTGAACCTCTGCAACAACAAGGAGCTCGGAGCATGGTGGGCAGCACGGCCATCATCATCAGCAAAACCTGAGTCTACTTCAGCAAAACTTTCCTAGAATTAAATAACAAAGCCATAGGACTTCGAGGTAGTTTGCCTAGTGCAATATAAATCCTCAACTCTTCGTTAGGCACTTGCATTGCAAATTAAGCCCTAATCGGTCTTAGGATTCCGAGGTAGTCGTCCGGTACGACAATAAACCCTCACATCTTCAAGGCTATTTGTATGATTCTATCATATAAATATAAGTCCTAATTAATTAAAATTGGCAAGATCAAAACATTCAAATAAATATTAGGACTTTCCTAAACTCAAGCCAAACAATAGGATAGTCGGGAAATTACCGAAGTTCGCTTCGAATCTGTGATTTCTCCTACTTTTCTTCCTTTGGATTCCCAAAACAAAATGTTCCAAATTTGATCCATTCCCTATTGAAATTCCAAAATTCAATCCCTTGAAAACTTAAACTTTGAAATCCTTGAGAGCAGAATTATTGATTATTATCGAGAGTTTTCTTAGGTGATTCTCATCACTTAAGATGTAATTAACTATAGGGGCTTGCCCTTATAGGGAATTTTAAAAGAACCTGGTAATATAAACCCTCTTTAATGCTTTCATATTAAGCGGGGAATTTGTCGGCTTATAAAATTGGTTCGCGGACCAAACGGATGTCACAAATCTTCTAGTTTATTTAATCGAGCCCCACCTTCAAGCAGTGTGTCTATCTTTAGGGATAGATACACGGTTTGTGGTGCTGTGCTCGTTTTTATAAACTATTTGGGATGTGAGATCGGTTTAATCTCATATCTTAAAACCTTCAAATTTTAAATTATTTTCAAAATCAAATACTACTTTTCAAAATTATTTATTTAAATTAAATTAAAATTCGCCGACAACTTCTGTTAGGCGACCCCCTTTTTAAAATAAAACACACAACCTAAAAATATGCCGACAAAATCCAATTAAAAATTCGAACAATCAAGGAAATACAAATTTAAGACCATCTTATCCTCCTGAATTCAATAGTAACCCACAATTTAAGGATAAGAAGTTGTCTACAGAAGAAATGATTTTGAATATGAGAAATCAATTACAAGCTCAAGGTGTTGCCATGAAAAATATTAAAAATCAACTGGGACATATTTTCACTGCACTTAATAAAAGACCTTCTGAAACACTTTCAAGTAATGTTGAGATCAATCCAAAAGATCAAAACAAGGAACAACTTAAGGCTATTCAATTATGGAGTGGAAAAAAATTGGAAACTAGAGTGCAAAAAGAAGTTGAAACAGAAAAGGAGAAGGTGGAAATTGAAAATGGTTCAAAGAAGATTTATCCAGACTTGGATTATCCTTTTGAGCCAATGAAGATAACTGTTGAAAAACCACCACCTCCATTTCCTGAAAGATTGAAGAAACAAAATAGGAATAATAGATTTGGAAAATTTTTGGAGATCCTTAAGAAATTAACGATAAATATTCCTTTTATTGAAGCATTAGAACAGATGTCTGACTATGCCTAGTTTGTGAAGGATATTCTGAAAAAGAAAAGAATGTTTACAGATCATGAAACTGTTGCACTTAGCGGAGAGTGTAGTGTAATTATTCAGAAGAAGCTTCCGGAAAAACTTAAAGATCCTGGTAGTTTCACTATTCCGTGTGCTATAGGTGAAAATTTTTTTGGAAGAGCCTTATGTGATATGGGAGCTAGTATTAATCTTATGCCTTTATCAACTTTCAAAAGGTTGGGAATAGGAGAAATTTCTACTACATCTGCGACTCTTCAGTTGGCTGATCATTCAATTGCTTACCCTAAACGAGTGGTGGATGATGTGTTAGTGAAAGTGGATAAATTTATCTTTCCTGTGGATTTTATTATACTTGATATGGAGGAAGATAAAGAAATTCCAATCATTTTGGGAAAATCATTCCTTGCTACTGGAAGAGCAGTGATTGATGTTCAAAAAGGAGAATTAACTATGACAGTTAATGATCAAGAGATGACCTTTAATATTTTGAAATCTATGAAGTATCCCTCAATGGAAAAAGAGAATGAATGTTTTAGGGTGGAGGTCTGTGAATATTTGAGAAACGATCATTTTGAAAATATATGTGAAAAAAAAGTAGAGTATGAAAATTTGTTTGAAGAAGAAGTTGAAGATGAAGAAAATTTAGATAGTAAAGAGAATGAAGATTTGGAGTATGTTCGGGAGAGATTCAAAGTATTAGACACTATGGAAGGTGGAAATAAAAGCTTAATTCCATCTATAATAAAACCTCCTGAAGTTGAGATGAAAATTCTTCCTAATCATTTGAAGTATATGTTTTTAGGAGAATCATCTACCCTGTCAGTTATTGTATCTTCGGAGTTAAACGATTTTCAAGAACATAAGTTGTTGGAAATTTTATAAAGATACAAGAAACCTTTTGGATGGACTTTGGCAGATATTAAAAGAGTTAGTCCTTCGATTTGCAAGCACAGAATTTTATTAGATGAAGAACATAAACTGAGAGTTTTTTTCTCAAAGGAGATTGAATCCAATAATGAAAGAAGTATTTAAGAAAGAGATTTTAAAATGGCTGGATGCTGGAATTGTTTATCCTATTTTGGATAGTGCTTAGGTGAGTCCAATACATTGTGTACCAAAAAAGGGAGGAGTGACTATTGAAGTGAATGAATGTAATGAAATTATACCCACAAAAAAAATTAATGGATGGCGAATTTGTATTGACTATGGGAAATTAAATGCCGCCACCAGAAAAGATCACTTTCCTCTTCCTTTTCTCGATCAAATGATAGATAGACTTGTTGGACATAAGTACTACTGCTTTCTGGATGGATATACTGGTTACCATCAAATACCTATTTCTTATGAGGATCAATAAAAGAAAACATTAACTAGCCTTTATGGAACCTTTGCTTTTCGAAGAATACCTTTTGGATTGTGTAAAGCACATGCAACATTTCAGAGATGTATAATGTCTATCTTCAGTAGTATGATAAATAATGTAATAGAAGTTTTTATGGATGATTTCTCTGTATTCGGGACTTCATTTGAAATTTTCCTGGAAAACTTAGTAAAATTATTGGAGCTCTGCGAGAAAACAAATTTAGTTCTGAATTGGGAGAAATGTCAATTTATGGTTACAGGAGGAATTGTGCTTGGGCATAAAATTTCTGAATTGTGCTTGGGCATAAAATTTCTAAATATGGTATGGAGGTCTATCCAGCTAAAATTAGAGTGATTGAGAGATTGCCACCACCCACTATCGTGAGATATGTGAGGAGTTTTTTAGGACACACTGGATTTTACAGGTGATATATTAAAGATTTTTCTAAAATTACTAAACCTTTGTGCCGACTTGTAGAAAATGATAGAAAATTTGATTTTAACGATGAATGCTTGAGTTCTTTCGAATTAGTGAAAGAGAAATTAATCACTCCACCTAGTTGTTTCACCAGATTGGGAGAAAACAATTGAACTTATGTGTGATGCGAGTGATTATGCGATCAGAGTAGCATTGGGGCAAAGGCATGATAAAGTTTTCAAAGTCATTTACTATGCTAGTAAAACTCTTAATGTGGCTCAAATTAATTATACCACTACTAAAAGAGAGTTATTAGCTATATATTTGCTTTTGAAAAGTTTTGACCTTATTTAATTGGAGCAAAAAGTATTGTGCATACAGACCATTCGACTATCAAATATTTAATGCAAAAGAGGATGTGAAACCTAGACTAATTAGATGGATAATTCTTCTGCAAGAATTTGATTTTATGATAGTTAATAGGAAGGGAGCTGATAACCAAATAGTTGATCATCTGTCAAGATTAGAGTATGATAAATTATCTGAATTTGAGAAGGAAGTTACATAAACTTTCCTTGATGAACAACTTTATAGTATTATGGGAAGAAATTTGCCTTGGTATGCTGATATTGTGAATTATATTGTAAGTGATATTGTACCATCTGATTTAACAAGGAAACAACAAAAGAAGTTTAAAAATGATGTAAGATTTTATTTTTGAGATGAGCTCTATTTATAGAAACAGTGTATTGATCTGATTATTAGGAAACGTGTGCCACAAGAAGAAACGAATTTGATTATTCAACAATGTCATGATTCTGAATTTGGAGGTCATTTTGGTGCTGGTAAAACTGCTTTTAAGATTTTACAATTTGGATTTTATTGGCCTACTCTTTTAGAGATGTTATAAATATATTAAATCATGTGATCTATGTCAAAGAGTAGGTAATATCTCTAGATGAAATGAGATGCCTCTAAATTATAATTTGGAAGTTGAAATTTTTTATGTATGGGGATTAGATTTTATGGGACCATTTACTCCTTCATTTGGTCATTTATATATACTGTTTGTCGTTGATTATGTCTCAAAATGGATTGAAGCTATTACTTTACTTAGATGTGATGCTCGAAGTGTTTTAAAATTTTTAAAGAAAAATATATTTACAAGATATGGAATGCCGAGAGTGATCATAACTGTAGGTGGAACCCATTTCAGTAATAATCAAATTAAGAGACTGATTGAGAAATATAATATTATTCATAGAATCTCTACTGTTTATCATCCCCATACTAGTGGTTTAGCAGAAGTGTCTAGTCATGAAATTAAAAGAATTTTGGAGAAAACTATGGATAATCATAAATTAGATTGGTCTACTCGATTAGATACTGCTTTATGGGCTTATAGGACTGCTTTTAAAACCCCTATTGGAATGTCTTCTTATAGATTAGTATTTGGTAAGACTTTCCATATACCAGTTGAATTGGAGCATAAAACAAATTGGGCAATAAAAGAGTTGAATTTTAGTTTGAAAAATGTTGGAGAAAAAAGATTTATGCAATTGAATGAATTAGAAGAGATTAAAAATGCATCTTTGATCCACTTTTCGATATTTATACTTACAACTATGATATGAAAATTAGCAACAGCACCAAAAACTTGATCCCACACTGAAT
The DNA here is from genome assembly GCA_022702705.1 of Papilionanthe hookeriana x Papilionanthe teres. Classification (NCBI taxonomy): domain Eukaryota; kingdom Viridiplantae; phylum Streptophyta; class Magnoliopsida; order Asparagales; family Orchidaceae; genus Papilionanthe; species Papilionanthe hookeriana x Papilionanthe teres. Next base: position 58,256,374 of record CM040435.1, on the reverse strand, counting down.
AGATACTGATGATTCTGTTATGGATTTTATGATTTATATTGTTGATACTACGCAAGTATACATATCGTTATCAAATAATGTAGGGCTATAATGAAGTCCTAGATATCGATCCCACAAGGAAGTTAGAGAATTTCAAAGACAAATTAAAGTAGACTTACTTACTAAATTAGTATACGGAAATTAAGAACACTTAGACTAAAATAAACTAATGCTTAAAGGTTGAAAATAAGATTCTAATTGAGAAAAGCATCTTTTTCCTTGTTGAGAGAATTAAGTGAATGATGAATTTAAGTAGTTTAGAGTTTGTATTGTGCCAAATAGGAGCATTCCTATTCTTTACCCTTTGGTCCAGGTGCAAAGAACATTGACTAGTCCTATGTTTAATTACTGAATCTGCGGCTAGGCTGGGAGGATACCAGCTGCCACTTCAGAGCTCCCACGTTCCCCTCGCCTGAGGGCTAACATCTACACTTCAGCTCTCAAACAATAGGACTGAATTGAATATTTTAGTCTGTCAAACTACAATGTCCAATTCTATGCCCGATAGTTAATATTTCCCTATTTATTTGCACCCTCCTTCCAAGGCTTTTGACTTCTCTGAATCTTGGATGTAATCTTTTCATAGTTGATAATTCAACATATGTTAACAAATCAATTGGCCAGATTGAAAGTAAATTAAGATTTAAGTAAAAGTCTATAACAATATTTAATAATTTTAGGCACAATTACTTTTGATTCATCATTTCACATAATCTCAACAAAAAGGAAAAAGACTAAGGAAACTACTCAAAATGCATGGGAAAAATAACATAAAGCATGGATTTCATTAAAGTTAACAAACAATAACAAATATACTTATCTCACTTCTTCTCCCCAAGTAGACTCCTTGAGGTTCCTTTGACTCTTCCTTCCAGTACAGACACCAAAATGCTAAACACTTTATCTACACACTAAAAATACTCTAGAATGTCACTTAACTCGCACAAAACTTAACACAAATGACACAAAACTGACACACCACTGACTAGATTTCGTCTCTATTTATAGAAGGAATCAAATCTCCAAAGGTTGCTTAAACACCTCTTCAAAAAGCATCCAGGTTCAATGTATTTTGGCTCTTTTCAACTGTCTCGCCGTCGGCGGCTTGATCTCACCGTCGGCGGGCTTCTAGAAGATGGACTAACCACGCCGATCTAGTGCGTCGGCAAACTCGATCTCGCCGTCAGCGAGCTCCTTATAATATATTCAAAACTTTTGGGAAAAACTCGCCGTCAGTGGCCTTAATCTCGCCGTCTGCGGGACAGTTCAATTTTTATCAAATTGAGTCCTTTTTACTCCAAATCTGCTTCTTTTGTGCTTTTTGCTTTCAGTACTTATAAATCTTCATTCTTGCAATAAAACAAAGAAAATACCTTTCTTTAAAGTGCAATTTCATATAATATTGGTATGAAATTCTTAATATATTCTCTAGTGATCAATCTTATCACAATGACAAGATCAATAAAGAGAAAATGAAGTTGTGGCGTGATAGGAAGATATTGAGAAAGAAATTGGAATTTGGACAAAATGTTTTGTTATACAACACAAGATTGAAATTATTTCCTGGAAAGCTCAAGTATAGATTGTTAGGACCTTTTACAGTTGTAAAAGTTCATTCTTTTGGAGTTGTTGATATTAAAGATCCCGATACTGGAAAGATTTTCAAAGTTCATGGGCATCGATTAAAGCCTTACTTCGACGGGTTTCAACCTGACTTCAAAGAGATTTTAATGCTGAGTCATCTCGATTAACTGTATGGTTTCTCGGGCTGACGACGTTAAACCAAGCGCTTTATGAGAGGCAACCCATATGTATTTTTATGGTGTTTTTTTCTTGTTTATTGTAGTTATGCTTTTTAGATAGTTATTTTTGAATCCTAATTACTCCTAAATACTTTTAAAATTGAAAAATATTGGACCGAATTGAGATATTGGAATAATTTGGGCCAAATGAAGTTCGGTGAGAATTTTTTACCACTGACGCCGCCGGTGCCAGAATGGGCGCCGCCGGCGCCCAATCACAGAGAAGTTGCTGAATTTATAAGTTTGAGCGCCGCCGGTGCCCTGTTGATAGTTTTTGGAGTTTCAAAATGCGAGTTTTATCGGTTTTGAGTGGGATTTTCGTCCTTATAACTCCTAAACTCCATTTTAGACTTCCTAACTTTTGAAAAATGAAAACTACCATTTCTAATTCGCATCCCATGGATTATACTCTATAGAAACCCCTCGATCTCACATTTTTAACTGAAGGAATTTTATAAGTTTCGAGGTGCAGCGATTATTCAACAAAGTGATGATGAAGAGGAGGATTATCAAGGAAAGAGGCTTCATAAATCAAGGTATGGATAATCCTACTACTAGAATTGAAGAGATAATTAAGGAGAGACATTGGGAAGTGCTTTGCTATACTACCGCTGCCATAGTTGTTCTGATCGTGAAAGAATTATACGTAAATCTTCACGGGATCAACCAAGGGTTCGTATTTGTTCGAACTAGGATTGTGCAATTCACTTCTGCAAGAAGTAACGATCTCTTTATGATTGAGAATGTACTTATTTTCCATTATTCTAATTTTAATGCCACAAGTGATAATATGAATGATGTGTATCGTTATTTGATGGATGAGAATAAGGATTGGGAAATTAGAGAAAATGGATACATTAGTTTCCCTTCAGCATCTTTAAATCCATGTCAAAGGAGTGGCATTACTTTATTTCGACAAAGTTATTTACAACATTGAAGATTAGCAAGGTAACCAAGGAAAGTGCCATTTTGAATTTATGTATTCAAACTGGGAGGCCGATTGACATTGGTATTATAATTATGAAATCAGTTTTGGGATTAATTGTTCATGGATCAAAATATGGGCTTGGACACCCGTCCACCATATTTATGTTATGCAATCATTCACAAGTTCCATATGAGAGTTGGGAAAAGGTTCTTCTTCCATGGAGGCCTATTCATCTGACTAATCCTTATGATTACCAAACAGTGGGAGATGAAGGTGATATGAATTTGCTTGCTGATCAACCAACATAGACTTCACGACCGATTCAACCCTATTTTCCTGAAAGTTCTAGAATGATATTGACGAGGATGAAATAGTTGGAGAATGTGGTACAAAATGTTATGAATGCAATCAATAACATTTATGTTTTATTCAATCATATAGATTGAAGGATGAAGGAACAATTTGATCACCCTGGTCGAACTGAGATGGGCTTGATTAATCTGATGAAGAAGAACGCGATGATTGCTGAGGATTCATCTAATGAATTCCCTTTTCGTCCATTCTACAAATTTTTTCATGCATCAGCAATCAATTGGAGACATCAGAGGAGAAGACAGTTCTGAACCGATGTGGAGTAATTATTGGATTCTACTTATGTTTGTTGTGTGTTTAGTTTACTTTTCTTAATTTTTCTTGGTGTGTGTGGTATTTACTTTGCTTTGCTTTGCAATTTGAATTTAGATTTGGATATGCTTACTTTCATTGTTTGTTTAGATTTAAGTGTTTGCTTATCGTAGCGTACTTGCAACACTAAACATTTAAGAATTGTTGGTTTGGTTTGAATGAACATATTTGGTGTTTATATTGTAACTTAAATTTTATATATAAAAGTATTTTGTGTATTGTTTGTGTAATGAATTGTGTTAATTATTGCTTGTGAGATGAAGTAGATGCTTATTGAAGTGTTAATCATCATTGTGGAGGTCGAAACGATCAAAATTATGAAAAAAATTTTGGACCCAGAAAAAATTTTGGACTGGCGCCACTAGCGCCCAAATCCAGAGAGTTTGGAATTTTTTATAATCGCTGAAAACCCTTTATTTCGTGATTTTGACCCTAGGACCCGCAGATTTTTCCATTGATTTCGTCTTCCTCCTCCATTTTTGTGATTTTGAAGACCTAGGGCTTGCTAGATCTCGGATTTGAAGTGATTTCAAAGCTTTTCGAGACTGGATCTACACTTCACTTGGTAAGAGCTTCTCTTTAAATTAAAATTTTTTATTTTCACCATGGAAATCTCTCAAATTGCTTAGGTTGGAATTTTGGATTTTAAAGATATTTTGAGATTTCCATGATGAAATTTACTCTTACTTATTTAGAACAGTATTTAGAGTTTGCTACATTGTGAATTTGGAATTTATTGGAATTTTCTTGCAAATTTTAGAAATTCACATGGCTCCAAGGATGAGTAAAGGGAGGAGAAAATTGAATTTTGATGAAGAAAAATTTTTTAATATTAAAGCGCAATTTCGCTTTAACTCTTACTTTTACAAAAAGAAGTGTATCCAGGATTGAGCTTTTGATAATCCTGGTGGATATGTAGAACGGTTAATTACAGAGCAGAACTAGGAACGATTTTGTTATTTTACTGCGAATGTTGTTATGAGAGTTGTTAGAGAGTTATATGCAAATGTGCCCTAGACTGAGACTAAGTATGTGTTAGTTAGAGGAAAAATGGCTGAGTTTACTCCTCAGTGTATTAATGCCTTCTATCAGACTCGGGAACCATTTGTTTGTGAATATGAAAACTTTGATACTCGAGAGACAAATATGAGAGAAGTGATTGCTTTTCTGATGGATGGAAGAGGGGAAGGAAAATAAGTCAAAACAGATGATTAACTTTCCCGCTTCCACATTGAATGTTGCATCAAAATTTTGGCACTATTTCATCTCTGTAAGACTATTACCTTCTTATCACCACAATGAAGTTACAAGGGATAGAGCAATTATGAACTATTGTATTCAGAAGATGAAAAAAATTGATATTGGAACTATTGTCTACAAGAACATTAAAACTATTGCTAGAAGTGAGACCACTAGTGGATTAGGGCATCCTACCTTAGTTCATGCTCCGTGTGTTCAGTCTGGAGTGGAGTTCAACAGTTCTGAAGAAGTGGCTATACTGCTGAGACAAATTAAAAAGACTATTATTCGTACTTATAAGTCTCATGTGGGAGCTCGAGTTGAGAGTAGGAGTACTGATATTCCTACTACGAGTTATGACGATCCATCTATATCTGAGCTGCCTACTTTATCTGATATTATGCAACAGCTGAGATCACAGAGTGCTAGTTTGGATAGACTCCGTGGTAGGATGGATGTGTTTGAGGCTACGAGTGATGTGAATGAAGATTATTTGAACAGGAGAGTTGAGTTTGATATTGCCTATTATGATGCTCAGATCAGATTTATGAGTGGGGAGTCTGATGTGATATTTCCTACTTGCCCCAGCTATACACCGTATAGACTTGACCCTACTGATGATCCTGGTGATGAAGATTGGTAGATTGTTTGTTTCTATTTCTCTTTTTCTTGTTATCTTTTGTTGTATTGTTGTGATGTAGTAGTTATTTGCTTTTCATGTGATGTGTAACCCTGTTGGTGTACTGTTATGTTGTATTAAAAAAAATTGAAATTGTTAAATGAACTGTGTAGTGATGTAATAGTTTGTTTAGTATTGTGATGTTTTTTTGGATGTTTAAATGTTTAAAGTTAATTTCTCTTCACCTTGCAAAAGTTTTAAATATTTATATATTACTGTTACTAATTGTTTCATGCCTGCTAGTTGTAAATTTTAACTAATACCAGATAGTTGTTGAAGATTTCAAGATCTCAGCACAAAAAGGTTAGTTTTCTTTTACTCTCTACTGTGTCAAATTTATTTAAAAATTTAAGTTTGGGGGAGGGTAGAGAAATAGTAACTCTTATTTGTTCTCAATTATTATATTTTTAAAAATTATTAGCATAACTTCTGGCAGTTGAACCTTAATGTAGGTAACTAAAACATTTTTTATTTCACTTGAATATTTTGGAAGGATTGGATGAAAGTTTTTTGTAATAAAGGTTAATTTTATAAGGGTAAGATATTTGGTTTGAAAGGATTTGATTATGGTTAACTATTTAATGTAAAGAAAACTGTATTTTTGAAATGCTAAGAGACTTAAAGTATTGTGTGTTAAGAAAAGATTGTGACTTTATGATGAATAATAAAGCTTGTACCAAATTATAAAGTAAGGAGGTGTCTCAAGTTTGAACTTTAGAAAGAGGAGAGTGAAGTTTAAAATCAATAAAGGCTATCCAAATATAGTAATTCTCATTAAAAAAAAGAGAGAAAAGAAAAAGAAAAGAGAAGAAGGATTGAAAAATAATCCCACAAAGAAAAGAAAAAGAAAAGAGAAAGAAAAAGATAATTATGAGGAGAAGCTTGAGGAGATGCCTAATCAAAAATTGGCTTCACTTGAATCACCCTAAAGGGAGAATTTGATTTCATTTTTGAGTTTATATTTAGAGTATTGGCTTACATTCTGATAAAGCTTGCATGAACCCCTTTTTCACATAATCTTTCAAGGCATTCTTAACCTGACAAATGATGGTTTATCTTGAAATAAATAGAAGACTAGAACTCTTAGACTTGATTGCTGAATATTCTTATACCTGTCGTATTGACTTGAGTTATTAAATTGCTTTCTTAAGATCTAACCAATATATTCTTTTGAATGAAAAATTTTAGTATCTTACAGGTGAAAAGTGCATTGCCTAGAGGTATATTTTTATGTAGTAAAAGGATTACTTGAGGACAAGTAATAGTTAAGTTTGGGGGATTTTGATGCACCAAAAATATATCCTATTTTGCTATATAATTTTACCCATTGTTGGTGATATTTGTCAGCATATTTTTAGGTTTTTGTTGTATTTTGAAAAGTGGGTCACCTACAGAAATTGTCCGTGAAATTTAAATTTAAATTCATATATAATATATATATATATAATTTAGAAAGTAGCATTTTGATTTTGAAAATAATTTTAAGTTTAAAAATTTTAAGATATGAAATCAAACCGATCTCACATCCCAAATAGTTTATATAAACGAGCACCACACCACAAACCGTGCATCTATCCCGAAGAATAGACACATTGCTTGATGATGGGGCTCGATTAAATAAACTAGAAGATTTGTGACATCTGTTTGGTCTGCGAACCAATTTTATAAGCCGACAAGTTCCCCTGCTTAATATAAATGAATTAAGTAGGGTTTATATTACCTGGTTTCTTAAAATTCCCTATAAGGGCAAGCCCATATAGTTAATTACATCTTAAATGCCCGAAAACACTTAAGAAAACTCTCGATAATGATCAATTGTTTTGCTCTAAATAATTTCAAAGTTTAAGGTTTCAAACAAATTGGATTTTGGAAATTTCAATAAGGAATAGCTCAAATTTGGAACAGTTATTTTCAGAAGTCTAAAGGAAGAGAAGTAGGAGAAGTTGAGGATCCAAGAAGAATCTTGGCAACTTCCCAAACTATCATATTGTTTGGCTTCAATTTAAGAGTTTATTTAATATTATTATCCTGCCAATTTTAATTAATTAGGACTTATACTTGTATGATAAAAGCACACAAACAGCCTCGAAGATGTGAGGGTTTATGTCGTACCAAACGACTACCTCGGAATCCTAAAACTGGTTAGGACTTGATTTGCATAACATGATTATGCAAATGCCTAACGAAATAGCCTTATATCTATAGAATTAATTTGAGGATTGGCTCACTATGGTAAAGTGTCCTGTTTTTTGGGTGGATTTTGAGCTGAGAAATTGAGCTCAGCTAGAGGGAATTAGGGTTGGATTTCAGTGGGGATCAAGTGCTCTATGTATGGAAAGGAGTGTGGAGCAATATTGGCAGAGTTTTGGCAAGGTTTGGTTCAGCACCACTTTTGGCCGAGAGGTGGTGGTGTTTAAATGGAGGTGGCTGGAGGGCTTCTCAGGGGAAATTGGAGGCTGGGATCAGCTGCTCAGGGGAGGAGAAGAACAACCATGGTGTCCATTTGGATTGGGACAACTCAGCCAGTGGGTTTGAATTTTTTGAAGCCAAATAAGGCTCTCGATCTGGTGTTTTTCGGCGTATGTGGTGGCCGGCAAGCCAGGCATGGGTCACCATCATGACCAGCGAGGTCAGGGCTGGGGTTTGGTGAACTCAATTGGCTTTTGCCATATGTAAAGGAGTGGATTTAAGTAGAATGGGGGGATATTATATTTTGGGCTCATTTTGGTCAACTCATGCATTTGGGTTTGGTGCACCCACCAAGGCCTGATTTTATGCTCAAAGAAATCATTTGGCTCAGCCAAGAGAAGGTGGTGAGGTCTCTATCCATGGTGAGGTGGCTAAGCTTGGTTTAGAGTGTAGCATAAATGGGGTTAAAAAGGTTTAGTGAAGGGTTAAGAAAGAATCCCCTCTTCTTGCAATTAATGGCTTGGTGAGGTATCAAAGCTCTCATGGCTTCATATGGCTTGTAAATGGCTTCATTTGGCTTGCTCATGGCTTGGGAAAAGGTTGGCTTATTTTCATAGGAATGAGTTTTGGGATTTTTGATGAGTTTAAGGGAAATTGGCTTGAGGCTTGATTTGGATTTATTTAATGATTGATTTAGAACTTAGGGATGATATCAATTAAAGGTATGATGAGAAGAAATTGTCATGTGGGCTTTGGAGCCAATTTTGGGCTTTTTGAAATCATTTTGGATGGGCTTTTAAAATGGTTTAAGGAAGTGGGCTTTTAGGTTTTGAAATAAATTGATGGATGAAAATTGGTGAGGGTTTGTGTCAAATAAATGTTGGGTTTAGTTTAGATATGTGTCATGAGAACTTTAGAAGAGATTTGATGCCATTTGGAGTTGAAATGGGTTCAATTTGGGCCTTTTAGTAATGGAGTCAAAATGGGCCAAATTGGGCTAACTTGGGTTAAGGTTGGACAAATCTTAGTTTTGATGTAAAATTAATGTTGAAAAATGTTTATGGGGGTGTGACAAAGAGTTTTCAACTTTGGTTGGTTTTTGATTTTGGGATTTGGGCTCATTTGGGTTCATGATGGATTTATGCCAAATTGGGGATTTTTTATTTTGGTTAGGTTTGGGTGGAGTTTGGTTTCAAATTTGGGGCAAATCATGTTAGTTTTTTGTTTGTGGGGATGTTAGGAAGGTTTAGGAAATGATTTGGGGTTAATTGGAGTTAAGTTGGGTTGGTTTGGGCTAAGTTTAGGTCATGGGCCAAAATTGGGCTTTAAGCTTCAAATTGAAATTGGATCCACATGTTGATGAAATTAGGTTTGGGTTTGGTCTAAATTGATATTGGGGATATTGAATTGAATTTTAGAATTGAATTGGATCAAAATTGAGGTCAATTGGGTTGGTTTGGTTGGGCCTTGGGCTCTCCTAGGTTAAAGATAGGCCAAATTGGGGGTTTTGTTAAAAGTGGGCTAAATTGAAAAAATTGGCCTATGGTGTAGTTGAACAAAATGAAATTGGGAATATTTGGGATTTTCTGAAATTTTCTGCGAATTTTCTGAATTTTTGGAATTTTTGGGTTAAAAGGGTATTTTGGGTATTTGGAGGGTATTGAGGGGGTATTTGGAAAATTTTGGTGTATTTGGTCATGGATGATCAATTTGAGTGGGGGGAAATGTTTAGGATTGGTTTTGAAGAATTTTTGGTAATTTAGGCAATTTTGCAAATTTTGGGCAATTTCAAGGGCATTTGGTAGGCTTGGTGGGTTTAGGGCCCAGGGGGTCAAAAATTGAAATTTTGGAAGAATGAAGATTGATCAAGTGTGAGTGAAATGAAATCATTTTGGTTGAGCCATGAAGCCATATTAAGCTCACAAGAGCCATGGGATGACTCATTTTAGACATTCACTATGGTGTTCCTAACCCTCTTATCCAGTGGCCTAGGGGTTGAGGTGCATCCATATGAATTACCTACATGAGTCGAGAAGTCAAATTGGTTAAAGGTAGTTTTAGGGTTTGGAATGTGTGTGAGAGTGTGGTGTGTGCAAGTCAACCCTTACCAGACCAGGCCACCCAGGGTAATCCTAAGGCCAAAGACTCCTATAGGAAACTCATCCTTTAAACCTCCACATTTGATTTTAACCCTCTAAGTGGCTTAGGGGTTGTTAATCAGAGTTTAAGAGGTGTTTGAATTTCTAAGTGATGGCTCTCATTTCTAGTCCTCTAAGATAGTCAAGGAGAAGCCCTATGGCTAGATCCTAAGTACTAAGGAGAGAGAAGAGAAAAGACCTCATCAAAAATGAGGTCAACAAATGGACCCCCAGTAGGTGTGGTGTGCTAACCAAGCACGCCGTGCATATTGGCATTGACTAAAGAGATCAACAAAACCAACACAGATGTCTAAGTGACACACTTAGAATGAAACGCAGAAAAATTTCCGCTGGGGAGTAATAGGTAAATCTCCAAGACTGAAGATTCCAGAACTCTCGATGGGGAAAATAAAAGGAGGTGAATTCCAGATCACAAGATCTGGAGAAATTTGATTTAGATTTCGCTTCATCTTCTATTTCAAGTTTTATTGTTGAGTTTGGATTTCGATTTGTTTTGAGTTTCAATTTCGATTGAAGTTTAATTTAAAATCGATTCAAGAAAATTCCGAATTTGAAATGAGAATTGGAACCTAGATTCTAACCTCGAGATTTACAAAGAGAACTGGAATTTAGGTACCAGCCTCGAAGTGAGAGTCAGAGTTTAAGTATTGATTGAAAAGGATGAGAATCAAAATTTAGGTGCGATCTCGAAATGAGAACTGAAATTTGGTACCAGAATCGAAAGAGAGAATTGAAATTTGGTATCAATCTCGGAAATAGAGTCTGAATTTGGTATCGACCTAGAAAGGAGAGAACTGGAATTTGGTACCAGTCTCGAAAGAGAGAATTGAAATTTAGTATCAATCTCGGAAAGAGAGTCATAATTTGGTACCTATCTCGAAAGGAGAGAACTGGAATTTGGTACCAGTCTCGAAAGAGAGAATTGAAATTTAGTATCAATCTCGGAAAGAGAGTCAGATTTTGGTACTGACCTCGAAAGGCGAGAACTGGAATTTGGTACTAGTCTCGAAAGAGAGAATTGAAATTTAGAATCAATCTCGGAAAGAGAGTCGGAATTTGGTACCGACCTCTAAAGGAGAGAATTGGAATTTGGTACCAGTCTCGAAAGACAGAACTGGAATTTGCTACCAGTCTCAGAAAGAGAGATGGAATCTGGTACCAACCTCGAAAGGAGAGAACTGGAATTTGGTACCAGTCGTGAAAGAGAGAATTGAAATTTTGTATCAATCTCGGAAAGAGAGTCAAAATTTGGTACCGACCTCGAAAGGAGAGAACTAGAATTTGGTACCAGTCTCGGAAAGAGAGACAGAATTTGGTACCGACCTCAAAAGGAGAGATCTGGAATTTGGTACCAGTCTCAAAAGAGAGAATTAAAATTTAGTATCAATCTCGGAAAGAGAGTCGAAATTTGGTACCGACCTCGAAAGGAGAGAACTGGAATTTGGTACCAGTCTCGAAAGAGAGAATTGAAATTTAGTATCAATCTCGGAAAGAGAGTTGGAATTTGGTACCGACCTCGAAAGGAGAGAACTGGAATTTGGTACTAGTCTCGAAAGAGAGAATTGAAATTTAGTATCAATCTCGGAAGAGAGTCAGAATTTGGTACCGACCTCGAAAGGAGAGAACTGGAATTTGGTACCAGTCTCGAAAGAGAGAACTGGAATTTGGTATGAGTCTCGTAAAGAGATGGGAATAAGAATTTAGGTACTGATCCCAAAAGTTTGTATTTGGTTTGGTTTTGAAGATTTTGTGGAAATTTCAGTTTAGTTGAAGATTGGAATGAGACATGAAGGTGTTTCACATCCTAAGAGAGTTGATCAAAGTTTGATTGTTTGGCAAAGGATATGAATCCATGCCATCAGAACCAAATAAAAAATTTCGTGGTTCTGTGTCAGTAGACTCAGTCGACCTTCTCAAATGAGGAAAGAGATCGTGGAGAGTCAAAAAGGATTTCAGGACGACAAAAAGATTTAGAAGTTTGGAATTAAGGTTTGAGTCTTCCATGGGGAAGAATCAACTCAAAAGAGATTTCAAAAGAGTTTCAAATGGATTTCAGTCGAAAGATTCAACTCGATGGATTCATATCAGAATTCAATTCGAGATTTAGATTCGTTTCGTTTTTTTTGGTGATTCAATTTCATTTTTGTTTATTTAGAGTTTGTGTTAATTTGGAGTTTATTTTGGCATCAGATTTTTAAAAAGAGTTCTCATTTATTTTCTATTTTTCCTTCGTTCTTTGTTCGAAGTTCATTTAACTTAATAGCGTTTCCTAGTCAATTTGCACAAAAAGAGGTGAAGGCAAAACATGACATGGTCATTTTCATTCCAATCTTGTCGAAAATACATTATATAGCTCGATCCAAAACATGATGATATTTTCTTTGAATATTCAACATCTCATATAATCCATATAAATCCAAAATAGATTGTGTAAGATTCTTGCAAGTTTCTTCCAAAAACATCTGTCAAGATCCATGTCTAAATAGTGAGTTATATGGACAATAACATCACCTTCCAAGCCACCCTTGGCAGGAAGTGCCGTGCGGATGTGCATTGGAGGTGTGCTATCTCCAATGTAACTCACAGCTAGTAGGGTCGGAGACTCTCTAACTCTGGATCTCGCTGAAAGTGGAAAGGCATTTTTCTGTCATCCATCCTCCTGAAAGTGAAGGAGATCCGTTCAACAGGCACTCTTGGAATGCAATGTTTTGCTACATCCGCTCCATTTCCTTTTAACATCAAGACGGAACCTACCGGTAGTGGTATCTCCACCGGCCCTCGGAATTCTCCGGGGCCTGCAATCCGGAAGTCAGATCCGAACATGATGTTGCACTGGTTGACAAAAGAAACTGTGCAGAAAGGTCTGATGAAGTCATGATGGTCTATGTGTGGAGGTATGCAGTCGCCCTCCTTGTAGATATTAATGATGCAGCTGTTGGGTATGCAGTCCGAGGGCAATACCCTCCATGCCAACATCCTCTTTACCATTCTCTTGATAATTCTTGGCATCGGATCCACCTCACTGCGACGGAGTATCGCTGGTGGATTTCCTTTTCTATCTACCGCGAAGTTGTAGCAACACCCGCATTGGATCGTAACTCTTCCTTTTCTTGGCATCCATCTTCGGGGTTCTGAATAGGTCTTTTCCCTTAGGTGGCCAGCTCGACCCATTTTTTGAAGTTCAACGATGCAGTCTACAATTTGCTGCTGTTCATAATCTAAAAACACATTTGTATGCAGCTCAAGGCCTTCTAGGATGTTGATCCTCCTGCCTCGAATCCTTTCAAAATATTCAAAAGTTTTCTTCTCAACATTTTGCATCCTTTCCAGCTCGTATTCCGGAATTATCTGCAATCGGTGAGGCCTGGTGACATACTGGGGAATGTATGGTTCAACACCAGCACATTCTCCCGCATGTCTTGGCTCCTCGGGGATAGTCTTTGTCGGGACATCCTCCGGGGTTGCTTTTGCAAAAAGACTCTTCAGAACTAGTACATCTGTTTGGAGTCGAGGCGCTGATTCAATTTCTGTTCTTTTAAGAGTTTCTTTCATCCTTTCTGTTGTTCTTGGAATTTCTTTCATCCTTTCTGTTGTTCTTGGAATTGACTTTCTCTTTTCTGGTTCCTGACGAACCGATTTCTTCGAAGTACTTGCATTGATGGTAGCAACTATCTCTTCTTGTTGATCCGCTGCCAGCTTGGTCAGCATCTTGTGAATCCAAAGGTTCTTGTTTCTTCATTGAGTAGGAGTGAGAGTAGCTCTCCTTACTTCTTGAATTTCCGTGGGCATGGCGTTGATAAGCCTGCCCTCTACTGTAGCAACCACGGACTTAACTTTCTTGTCCTCTCCTGTTGCATGAGCAGCGTTTCCTTTTCTTTTCTTGCTTGTAGACGGCTGACTTGGGTCACCTAATTTCATTACTCTATGGCTATGGAGCTCTTCCTGATCAATCAGAGTCCAATCAGTTTCTTCATATTGTAGCCCGGTACGGTGTGAAATCAGAGTCAATCTCAATCACGGCTCCATCCCTCACCCACTTTTCATCAAGTGCTAGACTCACGCCATTTTTAAAGTTCAGAACCAACCGCCCGTTCGATATTTCCCTGCGAAAAACAAGGAAAGGATCAGAGGCTGTACTAAGAACAAGAACAATAAGAAAACATTTATTAATGAAAAATTTTATTTACTTCTTTCAAATTTTAAAGAGAGTAGGAAGAGATGAGGAAAGATCAGGAATGAATTGATTTAAAAGGAAGGAATCAAAATTTCATTATTACTATTTCACATGTTTTCTTTTAACACATTTTTAATGATTTTTTTTATTATCCATTTTTTATGTTTTTGGGTTCGGACTCAGTTACGAATGATTACTCTGCCCGGGTTTCTAGGAATGGGACTCCACTTTTAAAGTCCATCCTTCGAAACAACAAGTTGCGTAATATTTCTTCAAATATCGTCCATTAATTAGAAGCATATGCCATTCTCCATGGCAATTCACAAGCTGGTAGGAACCTTGTGAGTAGACTGTCTCGACCACGAATGGCCCCTCCCAAGTTGGTTCAAATTTACCTCCTATCTTGCAGTGCGCAAGAATAGGTCTCTTGAGGACTAGAACTAAGTCACCGACTTTGAATGTCCTTGGATGGACCAGTTTATCATGGGCCTGGATCATCTTGCCTTGATACAGTTCCAAATTTTGCTACGCTGAAAGTCATTTTCCTTCCAAGCTTTCCAATTCTTCCAGTCGTAATTTGGCATTTTATTCTGTAGTGATCTTGTTTGCAACTGCAACTCTGAATGAGGGAAGCTATACCTCCAAGGGTAAGACGGCCTCGGACCCGTACACTAGGGCGTAGGCCGTAGACTGAGTAGGAGTTCTGAAAGTTGTCATGTATGCCCATGAGGCTTCTAACAACTTCTCATGCCAATTTCTTTTGTTGTCGTCCAAAGTTTTCTTTAGGATTTGGACGAGAGTTTTATTAAAAGCCTCGGCCAGGCTATTTGCTCTTGGGTAGTAGATCGTTGAATAGCGCCAGTCAATCCCGTGTCTTCTGACAAAATTGTTGATCTTCGTACTCTTAAACGTAGACCCGTTATCTGAGATAATTCTGCGCGGTCCCCCAAAATGGTAGACGACTTGATTTTTGAAGAACTGTAGCACATGGTACACTTTTACTTCTCTGAGCAGTACTGCTTCTGCCCACTTGGAAAAGTAATCTGTAGCTGCCAAAATGAAGTGATGTCCTCTTGAAGAAGGCGGTTCTATCGGGCCCACAATATTTGTGCCCCAACATTCAAATGGCCACAACGCGATTATCGGATGTAGCACATTTGGAGGTTGATGTAGGACCAATCGATGCACTTGGCACTGGTGACAACTTTTGGCAACCTTCATGCAATCGGTCATCATTGAGGGCCAGTAATACCCTAGTCTCTTAATCTTCATCTTCATTTTCAGACCTGACTGATGAGCGCCAAAAGTCCTGAGTGCACTTCTTAAACAATTTCACGCGCCTCGGACTCGCTCAGGTACCTTAGCCACATCTGATCGAAAGACCTTCTATATAATGTATTGTTTATTAATGCGTAAGACAGAGTTCTTTTCTTGATCTGATGAGCTAATGACTTACCGTCCGGTAGGTTTCCTGTTTGCAGGTAGTCTATGAGTGGTTGACGCTAATCTTCTGTATTTTCTATTTCTGTCGCAACTTTTTTTTCTTCTTATTCTTCTTCTTCTACTGATTCGTGCATTGTACCCATGTCGAGTTGTGATAGGACATGTCATCTCTGAACTGACATTTTAACTGATTCATCCTGCAAGCAGGCAAATTCCTTTGCAAGGCGGGCTAACGCATCTGCGAGAGCATTTTCTCTTCTGGGAATCTTGTAGATCGTTACATTCAGAATTGTTCCAACAACTTCATGGCATACTGAAAGTACTGCTCGAGTCTCGGCTTCAAAATTCTATACTGTCTGGCGACCTGTTGAATGATCAACTGTGAATCCCCGTAGATATTGATATCTGTTATCCCCATCTGAATAGTTAACTCTAATCCGGTTATGAGTGCTTCGTATTCGGCCTCTTTGTTCGTACATGGCTTTGTTAAATGGTAGGAGTATCTTAACATTCCCCTCTCCGATGTTATAAATATTAGTCTGATTCCTGCTTTACCGGGCACTATCGTTTGCGATTCTTTATCTTCTTGTGCTGAAGATGCTTCATCAAAGTACAGCTCCCAACGCTGATCGTTGGGGTCTTCTAGGCTCATTATTGGAGAATTGAAATTCAAAATATTTTGAAAACATTGTGATGACATTAATACCTGATCTTACTTTACTTTTTAAGTTGGTCATTTAAATTGTTAAAACCTGTTGAAGAGTTTTGAGACCTAGAAGGAGAAGAACTCTTAACTTGTAAATGTCACATGAATCCTGGGGTAGTCGAAGGCCATGTGCGGGCTATTCAAGGTGAAGTGCAAATAAATAGGAAGATAAGATTTAAAGGACGTAGAATTGATAAGTTTTAAGAGTGATAGACTAAACTCTTATAATTTGATTTATAGATTAGGAAAGGGTCACTAGTAGGGCCTACCATAGCCACCCTTGGACATCTAGTAGTATGAGTCTAGATTAACCAATTCTACTAACAATACATTCGGACCTGATCTATAAATTAACCAAAGTTCTTTGCGCCTGGATCAAAGGGTAAGAATAAGAATGCTTCTATTTGTCACAATACCATAAATCAAATTCTCCAACGAATATTAAATTATCTTAAAAATCTTAGATTAATTGAAGGGAAGAAAGTTGTTTATTTTATATAGTTTTCATAAATCATTTTCTTATTATTGTTTTCTTTATTTGCATCTAGTAAATTAATAGTAATTATAGTTAAATTAAAAGATAAAAAAATATTTTTAAAATACAATATTTAGAAAATTTATTACTATAATTTTTTCCCGTGGGATCGATACTGGGGTTATAAAAGAAAACCCTATATTACTTGAAACGATACGTATACTTGCGCAGTACCCCTAGTGTGTAAAATATTTTCTAAAATTTTACAACATTTTGATTTTATACACTAGCCGCTATTTATAAATTGGGTCAAGTTTTTTTGGCCATCTTTTGGAAGCAAATATTACTGCGTTATTGCGGGTCGGGTCAGCTTCTCGCACCTACTGTTCCATCATGTTCTTGATATCCTTCTCTAGAATCATGCTTTGCGTAGAATCTTTCTTCGGTTGTTCATCTTCGTTAACAGACGTGATCTCCTTTCCTCCATCCACGATGTGAATAATTTCTGGGGGTGTTTCCTTTTGAGGTTACAGCTGACTCTGGAGAGTGGCTAAGACAGCTGCCATCTCTTCCATCCTTTTTACCATTTGGGAAATTGTATCATCCTTTTCTCGAAGTTGTGCTCTCATCACTTCCGGTTCTTCCCTTTCTGAAGCTGAGGAGCGCCTTGTGAAGCTGCCGATGCTCGGGTCTCGACCATATTAATCTCGGCGTACTCTTCATCCATAAATTCTGATGAATCTACTTCAATTTCCAATTTTTCTCCTCTTTCCTTTGCCAACCGTTAGATGTCGGTTCTTATCTTGCCTATGGCATCCTCTAGTGGCCTCTTCCAAATGGTTTCATGGTTGTCATGTGATAATTGTTGGACTTCTTTCTCAGGAGTTTCTTTTAATGCAGTAGCACTTTCTTCAGATTCTGGCTTTCTGACGAGACTCTTCTTTCCAGAACATTGTGCTTGTATCGGTTCAGCAATAATAGGTCACCACACCATCCTTCTCGTAGTAGAAGGCCTAGGACCAGATGGTCTGTTGGCTGTGCGTTGGTAGGTGGTGTCTTCCCTAATATGGTGTCCCGATATGACAACAGGCGAACTAGCTCGCACTTTCTTCCTTGGCCTCTCCGGGGGAGTGACAGGGTTCACTCGCGGTCTGAGGCAGGATTTGACTGGCACTCTTCCCATTCTTCTTAAGATTTCTGATACGTGGCATCCTTCCTTCTTAGATAGTTTCTCTATTACGGCTCGCAGTCAAGTAAGCGGCGTAGTCTTGGCCCTCTTCCTCTTACAATCACTATAGTATGTAGGTCGGGGTAATGCAGCAATGATCCTCCAGACATCTTCCTCATCCGATGCAGTAGAGAGAGGGTGAAACCTACTTCCCTCCAACAAGGGTGAATACTTAGGCAGTTCTTCCTCTTCCTCAGGAATCTCTTCCAGAAAAGCAACTTCAACAACCTTAGCCTTCTCGATCCTGACGATCTTTCTGCTCACATTTCTTCTTTGAGTCCGAGTTAGGGGTGCAACTCTTGAACTGGACCCTATCTCGAAGACAGGGGGTATTATAGAAAAATCTGTACCCTCCATGGTGACAGGCTCATCACAGTCTTGGATTTCCTTCCCCTTCAGTTTTGCAGGAGCCGGGGTAGGTGCAGAGATGACTAGACCTGTGGGGGTAGAGACAACAGTCCTCCTACGAACAGTGGTACTTCTTTCAGCTGGAACCCTTTGCAGAGGAGGGAACTCTTGAGTCGATTTCAGGTTAAACTCAATTACGGGCTCCTCAGTTTCTGGCACTTTGTCCATTAGTGTGAAGAGGGTGACGTCAGCGAACTTAATATTTGTATTGTCGAATCCTTCTCCAAAACTGATGATTCCATTGTAGGCCAGTTCATCCTTATAGACGGCGAAGTCCATTCCATTGGTGAAGGAGAAAATTAACTTTGGTGCAGTCATTTTCTGCAGGGTAAATTTCGAACGTCAGTCCCAAATTATGCTTCCTTTTGTCGCAAAACTTAAGACGACAAGGAAAGAGTCCGAACACTTTTTAGTTTATCTTAATGTATTTGCGATTTAAAAGAGTTCTCTTATTAAAAGGTTGTTTATTAGAGGATTTGTTTGTTAGGAACAAAATGATTAATGGAGGAAGGTTAAATGAAAGGTAAAGGACCCGATTCAGAATTGGAAAGGAAGAGAAAGTCTCGTAAGACCTCTCAACCCGAAGGACCGCTCCTAAGCTAACACCTATTGGGTGTCCACCCCACCTCAGAAAGAGGCAAAAGGATTTCAGAACCTCTCTGTTTAGGGGTGCCTAAAAAGTGGCTCCAAAATCCGAAAGGAAATGACTATACCCGTTCAACACAGAAATGAACGTGGTATGCCAACGGAAAGAATGGTAGTTTGATCCACTAGGGGTATGAACTCACTACCGATTTATGAAAGCAAAATCATATGATCAAAATGGAGAGAGGAAATAGTCCCCAGCGGAGTCGCCAGAAGTTGTCGGCATATTTTTAGGTTTGTGTTGTATTTTGAAAAAGGGGTCTCCTACAGAAATTGTCGGTGAATTTTAAATTTATATATATATATATATATATATATATATATATATATATATATATATATATATATATATATATATATATATATAATTTAGAAAGTAGCATTTTGATTTTGAAAATAATTTTAAGTTTAAAAATTTTAAGATATGAAATCAAACCGATCTCACATCCCAAATAGTTTATATAAACGAGCACCACACCACAAACCGAGCATCTATCCCGAAGAATAGATACATCGCTTGATGATGGGGCTAGATTAAATAAACTAGAAGATTTGTGACATTCGTTTGGTCTCGCGAACCAATTTTATAAGCCGGACGAGTTCCCACTACTTAATATAAATGAATTAAGCAGGGTTTATATTACCTGGTTTCTTAAAGTTCCCTATAAGGGCAAGCCTCTATACTTAATTACATCTTAAATGTCGTAAGATAGTTAAGAAAAATCTCGATAGTTATCAAAGGTTTTGCTCTCAAGAATTTCAAAGTTTAAGGTTTCAAACAAATTGGATTTTGGAAATTTCAATAGGGAATAGCTCAATGTTGGAACAGTTATTTTCATGAGTCCAAAGGAAGAGAAGTAGGAGAAGTTGAGGATCCAAGAAGAATCTTGCCAACTTCCCAAACTATCCTATTGTTTGGCTTCAATTTAAGAGTTTATTTAATGTTGTAATCCTGCCAATTTTAATTAATTAGGACTTATACTTGTATGATAAAATCACACAAACAGCCTCGAAGATGTGAGGGTTTATGTCGTACCAAACGACTACCTCGGAATCCTAAACCGGTTAGGACTTAATTTGCATAACATGATTATGCAAATGCCTAATGAAAAGTTGAGGATTTATGTTGCACTAGGCAAACTACCTCGAAATCCTATGGCTTGGTTATTTAAAACTAGGAAAGATTTAACTGATGTCGATTCAAGTTTTACTGATGACGATGGCCGTGCTGCCCACTATGCTCCAAGCTTCTTGTCGTTGCAGAGGTTTAGTTTTAGAAAATTATAATCAAGAGATGAGAGAAGTGTTTTGTTTTAGAGAAATCTTGAAGTCCAAATGTCTTTAATGTTTTAATTAAAACAAATCTTTAAGTTGGTTAAACAGAACCGATTAAGATCCCACGGTTCCATCATCCCGACACTGTTATTTTCATCAGATTCACTTAGTCCAGATGAATTTGCTAAACTCAACTAAATGAGTTCCACACTTTCGTTTAGACCGTGGGAAATCCCGTTAGCAACACGTGAGTTGCATCATTCGAGGTATTCCCGATTATCCAACGAGACGTTTTAATTTAGTTGCAATTATAGTTTTGTTGTTCTGTTTGTGATTAAATTTTGAGTTGTTTTATATTTTGAATATTGTGGCGGTGAATTTTATCTTGTTGTGACTTTTAATTTAGTTTTGGGTTTTAGTTTTGTGGCTATCCTAAAGGTTTCAGTTTTCATGCAGGGTGTCAATCTTGTTTAACATGCAAGAAAAGTAAAGTGCAGTGCTGGTAAGTAAATAAATTACAATAAAATAAAAGCGTACCTGGAGGGTCTTCCTGTCATTCCAAACTACACTTAAAACACATGTTAGAGCATTTATATATTTGCAACAAGTACCTAGGTAAAGCTAAGGGAAGGTTTTGGTTGTCTACCAAATTCCTAATCCTATAGCTAGTCAATTCTTATGACGTCTAGGTTCTCGTGTTTTGTTAAGGATGATTTTCTTCATCAAAGAACAATTAAGTTCAATTGTTCTTCTAAAACATCTCATCTTATTGAGAAAGTGCTTAGGATGAGTCCTAAACATCTTTTCAATACTTCTGAGATTATTTTGAGTCCAAATGAATTTTATTGTACTGGTGAATTAATCATCCAAAGTTTAGTTGAGTTCTTCTTCTTGCTCAGTGAACTTGGACATTTGATTGTCCGATGAGTAAAGTGACATTTCACATAATGTTTCATCTAAGAGTTATAATAATGAAAGCCTTTAAGGGGCAAATCAGTTTGTTAAAGAATTTAACCGCTTTGATTAATGTTTAATTGATGATTTAGGATGATTTAATTTCATTTCATAACTCAAGTTGATTTTCTCTTAAGTGTTTTAAGTTGTTCGAATTGAGAGAGGTGTTTAGATTATTTAATTTAACTAAACTTTTAATGATTTAAATTTAATTTGACTTAATTGTAACACTTTAGGTCAATTTTAATTGGTTTGATTTTTTATGTATTAAATTATGAATTGTCTTAAGGTTGGTTTTCTTTAATGTTTCAAATTTGTTTTAGATTTGTTTTTAAGTAATTTCAAATTAATTTTAATGTTTTAAATTTATTTCAATTTGATTATCAAATCACTTAATGTTTTAAGCTTTTAATTTAATTAAGTTTTATTTTCCTTTTAATTATCTAATTATTAATTTCAAATATCATTTTTGAGTTTGATTAAGAGTTGAATATTATTAAAGTGATTCATTTAGGGATTTTAAATTAAAGAATTGATATCTTCATAAATTATACTCTTAATCTTAATAATCCAAATTTTAATTTATTCTCCCAAAATTCAAATTGTTTAATTAATTAAAATTTACTTTAAATATTTTCAAGATGATTAATGGGTTTCTACCCCTTAATCCCCTAGGTTTCAATCATCTAATAAAAATTTTGAAATCAGATATTTTACCCTCCCCTTGATTAAACCTAAATATTAATTAGGGTTAAAATTCTTTAATTACCTTTATGTCCTTTTAAGCATGTTCATTTCATAACTCATCAAATTAAGCTCAAATGAACTTAAAATTTTTATGTCACTTCACTCACATGTAAATTAAGACATTAGAGAAGAGAATGTGATTTTTCTGAATTTAATTTAATTTTTATATTTATTTTTATGAAAAATATGGGTTTTCAATAAAAATTCAACAACATGACCAAGGTAAGGTTTCTATCCTTAAGAAAATTATGGAATGTTTCTACTGACTAGAGGACCATTTAAAACAATTTTGGTGATTTTTTTAATTATATTTTATTTATTATCATTATTTTGAATTTTGGAGTGTTAATTAATTATAAAATAAAATTAAAGTTAAAAAATTAATTTTATATCTTTCTTAAATCTCTCTGACCTCAATGAGTCCAGGGAATCAAATTTTATATTTTTCTAATTTTTCTTTGATTTATTAGAATTAATTTGGTGAAAAAGTTGGAAAATCCATTTTTTAATATTAAAAATTGCCTTAAGCCTTTAAAATCCAATATCATAACCTAGAGACGTGAGAAAAATATTTGGTTTTTTCCTAAGTGATTAGGAGTCAAAATGTAACATTTTTATGATTTTTAATATTTTTGTGATTTTTATTATTTTTTAATTATTAAAATATTAAAAATATGGTTAAAAATGAAAATTTTTAGAAAATTTCAATTTTAATTTTCTTAGACTCCTCTGATACCAGAGAAGTCCCAAAATTAATTTTGGTGAATTTTTTAAATGTATTTTGGGTTTTATGAATTTTTAAAATTTAATAATGATCATGACACTTAAATAATTCATTTAGTAGGGCTAATCATTTTCAATTGATTTCAATTTTTTATGTGAGACTCCTCTAAGCCTAAAGATTAGTGGAGAATTGTTTTCAAGTGGTTTTGATGAGTGGTTAATTCAAATTAATTAAAATTCAGTTTTGGGTGTTTAGACCAATTATGGTTATTCTTAAAGAATTAAACGAAAACAAAATTTTCCTAGGGTTATCTGGTCATAAGATACCTCCCTAAATTTTTATAGAATTTTTCTAAGCAACATGCTAATTACTGGAATTAAAATGGTAAAACAGATACATAAATTTGGAAAATCAATATCTTGCCGCAGAGATAGCCTCTAGCCTTGAAAAACTCAGGGAATGTTTCCAAGAACAGAGGCTACAAAAGCCCTATGGTCTTATTCCATGGTTAATTTTATAAATGCATGGAGAATTAAAATATTGAAATCAAAAAATAATTAATTAAAAATAAAATACTCATCAAAATAAATTAATTCTTTTTCCACATTGTTCTCCTCTATTCACTGAGCAAGAGGGTATTTTTATTTTATTTTTATGATTTTTCTACACAAAGATATGGATTTTTTAAGTTTCTGGTATTTAAATAAATAGAAAATACTTTATTTATCTGCTTAACCTAGTCAGCACCGCGTCAACCCGGCAGCTCCGAAGCCCCATGCGGCGCGCTCCTATTCGACGTCGCCACCTGAGTCAGCAGCCACGCATCCCGCTGTCTCATTCCATGTCCTCGTCATGCTCGATCTGGATCGTCCACTCGATACACGCGCGATCCGACGGTTCCTGGTCATCGTCTACGACTGGTGTGTCCCGAGAGCCATCCACACTAAAACCCTAATATCTCCCTCATTTCTTAACCAATTTACATGAAACTTGATCCTATGTGTTTGTCTAAATGAGAGCTACAAATCCATACGGCTAACATGCATTGAAATTAACTCAAATGAAATGGAGAATCGCTTGAAGCTCTCAGGAAGGAGGAGTTCTATACCTTGGCTCTGAGAAGTGAAGCTTCAATCAGAGGGGCTTGGCACGTTCGTTGGAGCTAGAGGAGCCTAGGGATGAAGCCTTTGGCCCTGGTGAATTATCTAGACTGGACTTCCACCAAGCCCGATTTCAAAGCTTTCCCGATAGAGGAAATGGCTGGCCTGGAGAGGGGGCTTTTGCTGGGGATTTTCTTCTCTTGGTCTGTTGAAGGTGTAGGGTCAATCAATTTGAGGATTGGCTCACTGTGGTGAAGTGTCCTATTTTTTGGGTGGATTTTGAGCTGAGAAATTGAGCTCGGCTAGAGGGAATTAGGGCTGGATTTCAGTGGGGATCAAGTGCTCTATGTATGGAGAGGAGTGTGGAGCAATTTTGGCAAAGTTTTGGTAAGTTTTGGTTCAGCACCACTTTTAGCCGAGAGGTGGTGGTGTTTAAATAGAGGTGGCTGGAGGGCTTCCTAGGGGCAATTGGAGGCTGGGATCAGCTACTCAGGGGAGGAGAAGAACAGCCATGGTGTTCATTTGGGTTGGGACAACTCAGACAGTGGGTTTGAATTTTTGAAGCCAACTAAGGCTCTCAGCTTGGTGTTTTTCGGTGGCTGTGGTGGCTGGCCGGCGAGGCATGGGTCACCATCTTGACCAGTGAGGTCAGGGCTGGTGTTTGGTGAAATTAATTGGCTTTGGCCATGTGTAAAGGAGTGGATTTAATTGGAATAGGGGGATAGTATATTTTGGGCTCATTTTGGTCAACTCATGCATTTGGGTTTGGTGCACCCACCAAGGCCTAATTTTGGGCTAAAAGAAATCAGTTGGCTCAGCCAAGAGAAGGTGGTGAGTTCTCTATCCATAGTGAGGTGGCTAAGCTCGGTTTAGAGTGTAACATAAATGGGGTTAAAAAGGTTCAGTGAAGGGTTAAGAAAGAACCCCCTCTTCTTGCCTTTAATGGCTTGGTGAGGTGTCAAAGCTCTCATGCCTTCATATGGCTTGTAAATGGCTTCATTTGGCTTGCTCATGGCTTGGGAAAAGGTTGACTTATTTTCATAGGAATGGGTTTTAGGATTTTTTATGAGTTTAAGGGAAATTGGCATGAGGCTTGTGTCGGCATTATTTTTAGGTTGTGTGTTTTATTTTGAAAAAGGGGGTCCCCTAACAGAAATTGTTGGCGAATTTTTAATTTAATTTAAATAAATAATTTGAAAAGTAGTATTTGATTTTGAAAATAATTTTAAATTTGAAAATTTTAAGATATGAAATCAAATTGATCTCACATCCCGAATAGTTTATATAAACGAGCACCGCATCACAAACTGTGTATCTATCTCGAAGAATAGACACACTGTTTGGTGATGGGTCTCGATTAAATAAACTAGAAGATTTGTGGCATCCGTTTGGTCTGCGAACCAATTTTATAAGCCGACAAGTTCCCCTGCTTAATATGAAAGCATTAAAGAGGGTTTATATTACCTGGGTTCTTAAAATTCCCTATAAGGGCAAGCCCCTATAGTTAATTACATCTTAAATGACGGGAATCACTTAAGAAAACTCTCGATAATAATCAGTAATTCAGCTCTCAAGAATTTCAAAGTTTAAGTTTTCAAAGGATTAAATTTTGGAATTTCAATAGGGAATGGATCAAGTTTGGAACATTTTGTTTTGGGAATTCAAAGGAAGAAAGGTAGGAGAAATCACAGATTCGAAGCGAACTTCGGTAATTTCCCAACTATCCTATTGTTTGGCTTGGATTTAGGAAAGTCCTAATGTTTATTTAGTATTTCAATCTTGCCAATTTTAATTAATTTAGACTTATATTTGTATGATTTTATCATACAAATAGCCTTGAAGATGTGAGGGTTTATGTCATATCGGATGACTACCTCGGAATCCTAAGACCGGTTAGGGCTTAATTTACATGACATGATCATGCAAATGCCTAACGAAAAGTTGAGGATTTATGTTGCACTAGGCAAACTACCTCGAAATCCTATGGCTTAGTTATTTAATTCTAAGAATGGTTTTGCTGAAGTAGACTCAGGTTTTGCTGATGACAATGGCCGTGCTGCCCACCATGCTCTGAGCTCCTTGTTGTTGCAGAGGTTTAGTTATAGAAGTCATAAATCAAGAGATGAGGAAAGTGTTTTGGTTTAGAGAAAATCTTAATTTCTAAGTGTTTTTTATGTTTTATTTAAAACAAATCTTAAAGTTGATTATAACAACACCGTTTAAGATCCCACGGTTCCATCCTTCCGGCATCGTTATTTTTATCGGATTCACTTAGTCCGGATGAATTTGCTAAACTCAATCGAATGAGTTCCACACTTTCATTTAGACCGTGGGAAATCCTGTTAGCAACACGTAGGTTACATCATCCGAGGTATTCCCGATCATCCAATAAGACGTTTTAATTTAATTATAATTGTAGTTTTGTGTTCTGTTTGTGATTAAATTTTGAGTTGTTTTATATTTTGAAATGTTGTGGCGGTGAATTTTATCTTGCAATGACTTTTAATTTAGTTTTGGTTTCAGTTTTAGGGACTATCCTAAAGGTGTAGGTTTTCATGCAACAGTTGTTTATCATGCAAGAAAAGTAAAGTGCATTTGCAATAAAGTAAATTGCAAGAAAGTAAATTGCAATAAAATAAAAGCGTACCTTGAGGGTCTTCCCGTCATCCCAGACTGCACTTAAACACAATTTAGAATATTTAAGTTCCTAGATAAAGCTAAGGGAAGGGTTATGGTTTTCTCCCAAGGTCCTAATCCTATAGCTAGTCATCTCCTATGACGTCTAGGTTCTTGCGTTTTTTGGTTTGAGGACGATTTTCTTCATCAAAGAACAATTAAGTTTAGTTGTTCTTATAAACATCCTATCATATTGAGGAAGTGCTTAAGAAGAATCTTAAACATCTTTTCAATATTGCTAGAATTGTTTTAAGTCCAAATGAATTTAGTTATACAAATGAATTAATCGTCCAGGAATTCAAGTTTTGTTATCTTGCTCGCTGAACTAGGACATTTGAATATCCTATAAGTGAAGTAACATTCCATTTAACGTTCTGTTTAGGAGTTATGATAACCAAAGCTTTCGAGGGCAAATTGGTGTTCAAATGGTTTGTGATTTAATTTATATTCAGTTATCTGGCTTAAATTTGGAATAGTGTCCAAGTCGCTTTATTTTGAATTTCTTTATGTCTTAGGTGATGTTATTTTTTAATTCAATTTAATTTAACTTTAATTTAATTTAATTTAGTTTAGTTTCAATTTTGATTTAATTTGACTTGATTTTAATTTTAACTTCGATTCTATTATTTAATTTAATTTAATTCAATTTAATTTGATTTGATATGAATTAATTTAATTTAATTTAACTTGAATTAATTTAATTTAATTTAATTTCCTTTAATTTAATTTAATTTAATTTAATTTAATTTAATTTAATTTAATTTAATTTAATTTGATTTAATTTAATTTAACTTAATTTAATTTAATTTAATATGTTTTAATTTAATTTAATTTAATTTAATTTAATTTTAATTTGTTTTAACTTAATTTTATTTAATTCAATTTAATTTAAATTTTAATTTAATTTTACTTTTAATTTTAATTTAATTGAAATTTTAAAAGGGTTTAATTTAAATAATTTAACTTTAATTTAATTTAATGATTAAGTCTTTTAACATTTTAAATCTTAAATTTGAATTATCATTTTAATTAAGAATTAAAAATTATTGAGATGATTAATTTAGGGATTCTTAAATTAAAGAATAAATCTCTTCCTAATAATATCCCTATTTTAATAATTCCAATTTTATTATTCTTCCAAATTTAATCAATTATTTAATTAAGGTTTATTTCAATTATTTTAAATTGTTAAGTAGGTTTCTACCCTTTAATTATTTAAGTTTCAATCATCCAAATCAAATTAAGATCAAATATTTTACTCTTTAATTTTATTAAGCCTAAAGTTTTAATTAAAGATTAAAATTTTAATTACCATTTTGCCCCTTCAAGCTTAATAATTTCATAACTCACTAAATTGAGCTTAAATGAACTTGAAATTTTTATTTGACTTCACTCATATGTCAATAAAGATATCAGAGGAGAAAATGTGATTTTTATGTATTTAACTTATTTATGTAATTATTTTTGGTGGAAAATAGAGATTTCCAAGGAAAATTTAATAATATGACCAAGGGAAAGTTTCTGTCCTTAAGAAAATTATGGGACATTTCTAATGACCAGAGGACCACTTGGACCAATTTTGGTGATTTTTTGAATTATATTAGTTTTATTATAATTATTTTGAGTTTTGGATTATTAATTAATTTAAAAATAAAATAAAGGTTGAAAAATAAATTTTATATTTTTCAAAAATCTCTCTGATATCAAAGAAATCAAAGAATCAATTTTTACAATTTTCTGATTTTTTTTTATTTATTAGAATTATTTTAATGGAAATGCTTTAAAATTTAATATCTCATCAAATAGACCTAAGAAAAATTTGGGGTTTGTTCCTAAGTGATTAAAATTCAAAATGTGACATTTTGGTGAATTTTATTATTTTTGTGATTTTTATTATTTTTTAATTATTAAAATATTAAAATAATACAAAAAATCAACTTTTTTAGAAAATTGAAACCAAAACCAATTTGGTGAATTTTTGAAAAGTATTTTGAAAGTTATGAATTTTTAAAGTTTAAATTGGCTAAATGGCTTAATCAACCCATTTAGTAGGGCTAACCAAGTCCAATTGACTTCAAATTTTTATGGTGGGTTCCTCTCGATCCTAAAGGTCAGTGGAGAATTGATTTCAAGTCAATTTGATGTATGATTAGCTCTAATTAATTAAGGACCTATTTTGGGTGTTTAAGCCAATTAGGGTTATTCCAAGTGGATTAATTCAAAACCTGTTTTTCCTAGGTTCCTCTGGTCATAAGAAACATCACCAAATTTTCCTAGAATTTATTTCACAACATGCTAATTATTAGATTTAAAATACTCAAAACAGCAACATGAATTTTAAAAATCAATAACTTCTCATAGGGATGGCCTCCGACTTTGGAAAATTCGGGAATGTTCCCAAATTCAGTAGGCTTCAAAAGACCTATGGTCTCATGCCATGGTGAATTTCCTATATGCATGGAGAATTAAAACAATGCAGAGGGTAAATAAATCATTAAAAATAAAATATTTGATGAAATTAAATGATTTCTTTTCCACATTATTCTCCTCTGATCACTGAGCAAGAGGGTATTTTTATTTTATTTTTCTGATTTTCCTACACAAAGTTATGCATTTTTGAAGTTTAGGGAATTAAATAAATAAGAAAATACCCTAATTTTCTATTTAAAACGGCGCGGCCGACTCATCCTGTGCATCTCCGAAACGCCGCGTGTCGCGCCGCCATTCGACGCCGCCACTCGAGTCGGCCAGCTCGGGTCCCGCCTTCCGCGTATCATTTGCCGATCCGACGCGATCCTAGCCGTCCGTCCGCGCGTGTATTAAATGAACGGCATCCGTTCATCGTCCCCAGCCCGTTCTCACCCGAGAGCCGTCCACACTAAAACCCTAAGAACTCACTCATTTCTCAACGGATTTTCATGTTCTTGTGCTCTATGGATTCGTCTTGAAGAGACGAATACATCTATACGGTGATCATGCATTGAAATTAAGGCATTTGAATTGGAGAATCTCCGTAAGCTCCGGGATAAAGAGTTAGCTCATACCTTTGCTCGGAGAAGTGTGGCTTCAATCCGAGGGTTGTGTCACCTTCGATCGGGTCCAAGCATGCTCCGCGATGAAGTCTCTTGGCCCGGTGAATTGTCTAGGTATGATTTCGACCAAGCCCGATCACAAAGCTTGGAGTCCGGAACGGATGGGTGGCCCGGAGAGGGGGCTTTTGCCGGTGGACTTCTTCCTCGGTCCAGTGAAGGTGTAGGACCAATCAATTTGAGGATTGGTCCACCGTGAAGAAGTGTCCTCGGTTTTGGGTGGAATTTCGGTCGAGAAATCGGGCTCGTTGGTGGGGATTAGAGCAAATTGTCACCTGGGGATCAACCGCTCTAAGTATGGAGAGTGGTCCGGAGCAATTTTAGCGGTGGTTTCGGCAAGGTTCGGTTCAAGCACCTCTCATGGCCGAGAGGAGGTGAGGTTTAAATAGGAGAGGGTGGAGGGCCTCCCAGGGGGGTTTAAGGCTTGAGATCAGCTACTTAGGTCAAGGGAAGAACAGCCATGATGGCCATTGGGCATGGGGCAGCTAAGCAAGTGGGAATTCCAAACTTTGGCTCACATGGGTTCTCTCGGCTTGGTGATTTCCGGCGGCTGTGGTGGCTGGCCGACCAGGGTCAGGTTACCCTCAAGGTCAGGGAGGTCAGGGCTGGGGCTTAGTGCAGTCAATTGGCCATGGACATGTGTAAAGGAGTTGAATTGAAATGGAATGGGGGGAAGGTTATTTTGGGTTCAAATGAGTCAACCCATGGTTTTGGGCTAGGTTCACCTTTCCAAGCTCTAATGTGGGCTGAGGGAGGTCAGGTGAGTCAGCTAGATTAGCAGGGAGAAGTCACTATCCAAGCAAGTTTAAGTTTAAACATAGTTTAGGGGAAGCATGAAAAGGTTTAATCACCTTTAAGAGATTCCTTAAAGAGGCTCCTCCTCTTTCCATTTATGGGATGGTCACTTGTCAAACTTCTCATGGCTTTACATGGGGCTTGAGGATGGCTTCATGGCTTTATTTGGGCTTGGGTATGGCTTAGTCAATTTCATTGGAATGGATTTTTAGGAATTTTGGCATTTTGATGGGAATTTGGATAAAGCCTAATTTGGAATGATTTAATCATAGGTTTCAAACTTTAGGGAATGATTTTATCAAGTGGATGATGAGAAGGAATTGTCTTGTGGGCTTTGGATGAATTTTTGGGCTTTTGGGTTTGGTGAAAGTGGGCTTTTTAAAAGGCTTCAATAGGTGGGCCTTTATATTTCAAAATGGACTTTTGGATGAAGAATTTTGTAAAAAACCATGCCAAATTAATTTTGGGTTTAGTTTAGGGATGTTTCATGAAAGGTTTGGAATCAATTTGGTGTGATTTGGCATAGAATTGGTTTGAATTTGGGCTTTTTGGTAAATGGCTCAATGTAGGTCAAGTTGGGCTAATTTGGGCCAATGTTGTGCTAGGGTTGAAATTTATGTAAAATTAATGTTGGGAGATGTTTATGGGAGTGTTTCAAAGAGGTTTTGGCTTTGGTTGGGTCTTGATTTTGGGGTTTGGGCTTATTTGGGTTAGGTTTGGGTTTAGGTCAAAATTGGGCCTTTTAGTTTTGGGTTGAATTTGAGTGGGGTTTGGGTCCAAATTTTGGGCAAATCATGTTAGTGTTTTGTTTGTGAGAATGCTAAGGAAGGTTTAGAAAAGGTTTGGGGTCAATTGGAGTTGAATTGGGTTAGTTTGGGTTAGGTTTGGGTCATGGGTCCAAATTGGGCTTTAAGGCCAAAAGTGAAATTGGATTCAAATGTCAATCAAATTGGACTTGGATTTGGTCTAGATTGGTGTTGGGAATGTTGAATTGAAGTTTAGAATTGATTTGGACCAGAATTTGGGTCAATTGGGTAGATTTGGCTTGACATTGGGTTCACTTAGGGTTAAAATGGGTCAAATTGGGGGTTTTGACAAACGTGGGGTAAATTGACAAAACTGGCCCATGGTGTAGTTGAACAAAATGAAATTGGGAATATTTGGGATTTTTTTAAATTTTCTCGGAATTTTCTGAATTTTTGGATTTTTGGGTCAAGAGGGGTATTTTGGGTATTTGGAGGGTATTGGGAGGTATTTTTGGAATTTTTGGTATTTTTGGGTATGGATGATCAATTTGAGTAATGTGGGAATGTTTGGGATTGGTTTTGAGGAATTTTGGATAATTTAGGTGATTTTGCAAATTTTGGGTAGTTTCAAGGGTTTTGGGTAAAGTAGGCGGTGTAGGGTCCTGGGGTCAAAATCGAAAATTTGGAAAAATGAAGATTAGGTGAATGTAAGTGGAATAAAATCATTTTGGTTGAGCCATGAAGCCATATCAAGCCCACATGAGCCATGAAGGGACTCATTTGAGGCATTCACTATGTTGTTCCTAACCCTCTACGCAAGGGCTTAGGGGTTAAGGACCATCCATGTGAATCACCTTTATGAGTCAGGAGGTCAAGTTAGGTATGGGTGTGTTTCTAGGGTGTGTGTGAAAGTGTAGTGTATAGGTGTAGTGTGTGTGTAAGTCAACCCTTCACTGCACTGAGCCACCTGGGATAGGTCCCAAGGCCAAAGAGTCCTATAGGAACTCATCCCTTAAACTTCCACATTTGATTTCAACCCTCTAGGTGATTAGGGGTCTATAGTCAAGTTTGTGGAGTTTGCAGGGATTTAAGAAGTGGTTTGAATTTCTAAGTGGTGGGTCACGATTCTAATCCTCTAAGATAGTCAAAGGAAAAGCCTAAGGCTAGATCCTAAGTACTATAGAGAGAAGAGAAGACCTCATCAAAAATGAGGTCAACAACTTGATTTGGATTTATTTAATGATTGATTTAGAACTTAGGGATGATATCAATTAAAGGTATGATGAGAAGAAATTGTCATGTGGGCTTTGGAGCCAATTTTGGGCTTTTTGAAATCATTTTGGATGGGCTTTTAAAATGGTTTAAGGAAGTGGGCTTTTAGGTTTTGAAATAAATTGATGGATGAAATTTGGTGAGGGGTTGTGTCAAATAAATGTTGGGTTTAGTTTAGGGATGTGTCATGAGAACTTTAGAAGAGATTTGATGTCATTTGGAGTGGAAATGGGTTCAATTTGGGCTTTTTTGTAATGGGGTCAAATTGGGCTAACTTGGGTTAAGGTTGGACCAATGTTGGGTTTGATGTAAAATTAATGTTGAAAAGTGTTTATGGGGGTGTGACAAAGAGTTTTCAACTTTGATTGGGCTTTGATTTTGGGATTTGGGCTCATTTGGGTTCATGATGGATTTAGGCCAAATTGGGGATTTTTTATTTGGGTTAGGTTTGGGTAGAGTTTGGTTTCAAATTTGGGGAAAATCATGTTAGTG
Organism: Papilionanthe hookeriana x Papilionanthe teres; assembly: GCA_022702705.1. Lineage (NCBI taxonomy): Eukaryota > Viridiplantae > Streptophyta > Magnoliopsida > Asparagales > Orchidaceae > Papilionanthe > Papilionanthe hookeriana x Papilionanthe teres. The sequence continues at coordinate 58,223,486 of CM040435.1, read as the reverse complement.
TTTTGTTTGTGGGGATGTTAGGAGGTTTAGGAAAAGATTTGGGGTTAATTAGAGTTAAGTTGGGTTGGTTTGGGCTAAGTTTAGGTCATGGGCCAAAATTGGGCTTTAAGCTTCAAATTGAAATTGGATCCACATGTTGATGAAATTTGGTTTGGGTTTGGTCTAAATTGATATTGGGGATATTGAATTGAAGTTTAGAATTGAATTGGATCAAAATTGAGGTCAATTGGTTTGGTTTGGTTGGGCATTGGGCTCTCTTAGGTTAAAGATAGGCCAAATTGGGGGTTTTGGTAAAAGTAGGCTAAATTGACAAAATTGGCTTATGTTGTAAGTGAAAAAAATGAAATTGGGAATATTTGGGATTTTCTGGAATTTTTCTGGGAATTTTCTGAATTTTTGGAATTTTTTGGTTAAAAGGGTATTTTAGGTATTTTGAGGGTATTGAGGGGGTATTTGGAAAATTTTGGTGTATTTGGTCATGGATGATCAATTTGAGTGGGGGGGATGTTTAGGATTATTTTTGAGGAATTTTGGGTAATTTAGGCAATTTTGCAAATTTTGGGCAATTTCAAGGGCATTTGGTAGGCTTGGTGGGTTTAGGGCCCCGGGGGTCAAAATTTGAAATTTTGGAAAAATGAAGATTGATCAAAAGTGAGTGAAATGAAATCATTTTGGTTGAGCCATGAAACCATATTAAGCTCACAAGAGCCATGAGATGACTCATTTTAGACATTCACTGTGTTGTTCCTAACCCTCTTAGCTAGGGGCCTAGGGGTTGAGGTCCATCCATATGAATTACCTACATGAGTCGGGAAATCAAATTGGTTAAAGGTAGTTTTAGGGTTTGGAATGTGTGTGAGAGTGTGGTGTGTGCAATTCAACCCTTACCAGACCAGGCCTCCCAGGGTAATCCTAAGGTCAAAGACTCTTATAGGAAACTCATCCTTTAAACCTCCACATTTGATTTTAACCCTCCTAGTGGCTTAGGGGCTGTTATTCAGGCATGTGGGGTTTAAAGGGTGTTTAAGAGGTGTTTGAATTTCTAAGTGATGGGTCCCATTTCTTGTCCTCTAAGATAGTCAAGGAGAAGCCCTATGGCTAGATCCTAAGTACTAAGGAGAGAGAAGAGAAAAGACCTCATCAAAAATGATGTCAACAATATTGCACTTTAAAGAAAGGTATTTTTCATAATTTGTTGCAGGTATGATGATTTTAGGTGATTGGAGCGAAAAGTAACGATTTCGGAGCAAAAAGAAGCAAAAAGGAGGAAAACAGATTCTGGCGCTGCCGGCGCCAAAATGGGCGCCGCTGGCGCCACTTTTCAAAGAACTTAGCAATTAATTCGATGATAGAGCGCCACCGGCGCCCAATATCGGTGGAATTCAAATTTGAAGATTTTTGGCGACTTTTGAAGGGATGATTATAGAAAATCTTAGGATTTCATTTCTAACTTATAAGTAACTTTTTTTGGACGAAAATGATGTGATTTTAGTGTGTGTTCTGAACTTCTAGAGAGGGAGAGTGTGTGTTGAGTGTTAGGGCTTAGAAGAAAAGTGTGTAGAAGTTAGAATTTGAGAGGAATTAGGTGTTGAGTGTTAAGGCTTAGAAGAAAGTGAGAGATTTCTTCTTCCTTTCCATTCTAAAGAGGGAATTAAGTGTTGCAAAGAAGAGAAAAAAGGATTCAAAGGAACTTCAAGGGAATTGCATTGGAGAAGAGAGAGATAAGTTGTATTTTCTTTTGTGATTTGTATGACATTTCTTTTATATATAAAATCCGTGTTTTATTGTATTTTCTTCATGAATTCTGAGTAGTCTCCTTTGTCTTTCTTCTTACATAGGGATGTGATGATGGATTGATGTGGATTTGAAGTGCTTTTAATGTATTGAAGAAATTGTGATGGTTTTTCATTTCGAACTTAATTTAATTTTTGATCTAGCCAGTTGAATTGTTAAAATATGTTGTTAAACATTAATTTTGAAAGGATTTAGTGTCCTACAACAATAATGAAGAATCCATTCAATTTCCATGGATGAATTGTGTAGTTCATAAGAATTTAGTGCAAATAAATAGGGAAATGTGTTTTGATGGACTTCAATTTGGAGGTTTCAGGGTGACAGGCTGAGATCCCCAATTTGGTCCTAAGATTAGTAACTAAACTCAAAGGTTAGCCTTCAGGTGAAGGGTGTGCGAGAGCTCCATAGTGAGAGCCGGTATCCTCCCAGCCTAGCCTTAGATTTAGTGACTAAATTTAGATATGTCAATGTTCTTTTCATGCTTGGAAGAGGGGGTACTCTTTTAAGGGTAAAGAAACATTTATGCTCCTATTTGGCACAATAACATATATAATCATTACATATCATCCACACATCATATTCTCGTTGCAAGAGTAAATATACTTTTCTTATATATCAAAAAACCTTTCAAATATACAGCTTAGTGTGTGTCTGTTAGTTAATTCCGTTTTCAAAGTTATTAGAAGTAATTATAGTTTGATTAATTTTTACTATTTTCTGCATAGTGGTAGTAGAAATAAACATTAAACTTTAATTGTAATTTGAGTATCGGATTTCAGTGCTACATTACCTATTGTGAAACACTTTCTTCTACTTCGTAGCTTCCCTGTGGGATTGATAACCAGCACTCCATTAGAGCCATGTATTACTTGATACGATAAGTATACTTGCGTTGAATGCTTGGACATTACAAAATCATTATAAACATATATAAATTTGAGTTCATAAATTCTTGCAAAATAAAAGTATGTAAATCGTCTGGTCAGAACTTTTCAAAGTATAATATATAATTGAAATCCAAAACTCAATTCACAATGCAAGTTCATGTAATATTTAAGTTGCTAGTGTAAAGATGACTAAAGCTAAATTAACTAAAATTACTTTCTAAACTTTTAAACAGGATTACCTAACACAGACTAAGTTTTGTATTGAAAGATTCAACTATGGAAAGCATCTTTCTTCTTGCAATGATTCTATGATGAGTGAGTGATATAGATTGATAATAAATTTGTATTGCGCCAAATAGGAGAATTTGTATTCTTTACCCTCTTCAAAGTACCCCCTATTCAGAGTTATGTAAAGAACATTGGCAAATCCTAGGCTTAGTCCCTAAATCCATGGTTAGGCTGGGAGGATACTGGCTCTTGACCCGACCGCAAATAACGCAGTAATGTTTACTTCCAAAAGATAGCCAAAAGCTTTGACTCAATTTATAAATAGCGGCTAGTGTATAAAATTTATATAATTTAGAAAATATTTTTACATACTAGGGGTACTACGCAAGTATACGTATCGTTTCAAGTAATATAAAGTTTTTAAACAAAGACCCCAGTATCGATCCCACAGGGAGGATTTATAGAAAACAACTTTCTATGAAGAAAGAAAAATAAAGTAAAATAGTAAAAATATTTATATTTTATCTTTTAATTTGATTAGAAATTACTATTAATTTACTAGATGCAAATAAAGACAACAATAATAAGAAAATGATTTTATGAATTCTATATAAAATAAACAACTTTCTTTCCTTCAATTAATCTAAGATTTTTAAGATAATTTAATATTCGTTGGAGAATTTGATTTATGGTATTGTGCCAAATAGAAGCATTCCTATTCTTTACCCTTTGATCCAAGCGCAAAGAACATTGGCTAATTTACAGAATAGGTCCGGATGTATTGTTAGTAGAATGGGTTAATCTAGGCTCACACTTCTAGATGTCCAAGGGTGGCTTTGGTCGGCCCTACTAGTGACCCTTTCCTAGTCTATAAATCAAATTATAAGAATTTAGTCTGTCACTCTAAAAACTTATCAATTCTACGCCCGTTAAATCTTATCTTCCTATTTATTTGCACTTTACCTTGAGTAGCCCGCTCATGGCCTTCGGCTACCCAAGGATTCATGTGACATTTACAAGTTAAGAGTTCTTCTCCTTTAAGATCTCAAAACTCTTCAACAAGTTTTAATAATTCAAACGACCAATTTAAAAAGTAAAGTAAGATCAGGTATTAATGTCATCACAATGTTTTGAAAATATTTTAAATTTTAATTCTCCATCGAATCTTTATATTATCTTATCTATCTCTTCATAATTGAAGAAATAAAGTAAACTAACTACTCAGAACACATTGAAAATAAATAGCAAAACATGATAATTAAACTTTGAATCAAATGTATAAATATACTTATCTCAAATATTTCTTCTATAGATTTTCTAATTCCTACTGACTCCACAGTGTAAGGAACTCCAGATGCAATAACTTGAAAATAAACTCACTAAACTAAACAAAAGTGGCCCTAAATTTCTCTCTCTAATTCTCTCTAAGGATGAGAGATCCTAAAGTAGATAAGAGAAAGGGGTACAATGGGAGGGGCACGTTTTCTGAAGAAATGGACCTCTATTTATAGGCTTCAAGGGTTGCCTTGAGGCACCTCTTCAAAACATGTCCACATTCAATGAATCTTCTAGAAGGTTGGTCTAGCGCCTAGGCACCGGAATCTGGCGCCTAGGCACCGGAATCTGGCGCTTAGGCGCCGGACACCGCGTCCAGTTCTTTGCACCTCTTCACTTTGGCTCGCACCTCTTCGCGTTTAAAACCGTTTTGGAGCGTCCAAATGCAATGTATCACATGTCCTATTATCAAGGAACAACTGTCAGCCTTCTAGAATGTCCAATAACCGCTCACTCCGTCAAAATAACTGATCAAACGTTGTCAAAAACTTGACAGTTTTCGTATCGAGTCTGGCGCTTAGGCGCCAGGCCATATTTTTTTTATCCTTTTGGTATTTTGCTCCATTTTTGCTCCTTTTTGCTCCTTTTTCCTTCTTAGACCTTTTTGCATTACCTACATCCAAAAACACAAAAATATGTTTCATTAAAGCATAATATCCATAGAAATTAATAAGAATTTAGACATAAAGAAATAGGTATTTTTTTATAGATTAAAATCCCCCAAACTTAAATGTTACTTGTCCTCAAGTAACTCTTTCTACTATATATAAAAATATAACCTTTGGAAATAAAGATAAATATTTAAGGTTCCTTATAATTTTTTATTTTATAAAGGCTTTAGTAAATTATTAACCCAATTTTACTAACTAGGTTTAATTTTAAGAATTTAAAGAGTATTTAACTACCAAATCATATGGTTTCAAACTTTTCATTCATTTTGAAAATAATAGAAGTCTATTATATTAAGCTTTCATAGATTATTTACAAGAAAAAGATCTTCTTGAAAAATCTTTTCTAAATAAATATTTATGTATAAAAATTAACTATAGTATGTAATTAGTTTTCTTTCTATAAGATAATTCAAGTGAAGCCAATTTTTGATTAGGCATTTCCTCAAGCTTCTCCTCTCCATCTTTATATATATATATATATATATATATATATATATATATATATATATATATATATATATATATATATATATATATAGGATTACTATATCTGGATAACTCGTTAATGGTTTTGAACTTCACTATCCTTAACTTATATTTTCAAAATTTATACATTTCTACTTAATTATTATAACATAAATAAAAATTCAAAAAGAATTTCAATCTTTTCTTTTCCAAGTGATAATTTTTTATTACTTAATATTTCTAAAATTCTATTATTTCTACCATGAATAGAAAAATTCTTTATCTCATTCTTCTTTAAGTTAAATAATTCTATTCTTAAAATCAATCAAAGTTAGTAAAAGTTTGGTTAATTTCACTAAATTATTTATAATTTCAAAAATAAAAGTGATCTCAAATAAATTATTCATTTCTTAAGTTATGTTAAAAAGTTTTTATTTTTATGAAAATATTAGTTCTTTAAGGACAAATAAAATATAATTTTGAATGGATTTTCCCTTCCCCCAAACTTAAGTTTTGGTATACTATGATAATTTGAAAGTATGTGAGAAAGAAAATCATAAGAATTTTTAATAAGTATGTAAAAACAATCTTAAAAAGAAAAATTAACTTCTAATCATGCTTTTATGAATAATTAAAAATTAAATTTAAGCATGTATAAAAAGTAAGAAGGCTAATTTATGATGATATTAAATTTGAAACAGAATTAAAACAGAGCAAAATAATTAAGTACTAAACATTTAACTAAAACAACTTATAAATTAATTCTAACTTCAGTCTCAACACAACAGAATCCTAAAACTAAATAGTCAACATACATCAAATACAAAACTAACAAACAATCCAAACAAAACAAACTAACAGAGTAGCACATCATAGAAATCTATAACTACTAATCACTAGCTGTAGCTTCATCATCATCTTCATCACCAAAGGAAAATTCGACGTCCTTAGGATCTACAAATGGTGTGAAACTAGGAAAAGTAGGAAAACTAACATCATGTTCACCCTTCAGGAATCTGACTAGGGCTTCATCATACTTAGCATCATAACTACTCTTCCTTTGGGTATAATCAGATAAATGATGTAGTTTTCTATCAATAGTATCAATCCTGCAGTGAGTTTGAAATAAATCCTGCTGCTGCTCTAAAAACTGATCATGCATTGATTCCCATAAAATCTGATGGTGGCTCAGCAGAAGTAGAGGGTCTAGAAGTAGAAGGTCTACCTGAAGTATGTGCAGAAGTAGAAGTAGCGGTTGATCTCTTCCATTGAAGACAATCATAGATACTAACACTCTCCTGCCTTATTGTCTTAGTAGACTTTAGCTTCTCCTCAGAAATATCAGCAGTGACTCCATTACTAACACATAGTGAGTAGATTAGAGATGGAAATCCCAATCCAACAGAAGTGCTGGACCTCGCAGTAGACTCCACATAATCATAAATAATGCTCCCGACATCAATAGGCTTCCTCTCCTGAATGCAGTAGTTTAAGATTGCTCGATCTCTAGTCACTTCACTCAGGTGGTTGGAAGGTAACAATCTTGCAGAAATAAAGTAGTGCCATGCTTTAGATACACCATTTAATTCAGAGGATTTGAATTTTACCCTTTTTCCGTTCCTGATCTTCCAAGATCCAGTATCGTCAGTAAGATAAGCAATAATCATGTCCAAATCTCCCTCAGATGGTGATAATCCGAATAATAAGCACTCAATAAGTCGGTGGCAGTACCATAAAATATGTTGATTCTTTCGGACTAAATCCTACTCGATACCTCTAACAAAGACTTCAAAATTCTCGGCATCCAGATAAAATTTGCATAAAATTCTCGAACAATTGGGATAACAACAACAACAGTAAAATAACAAAATCATTGCCAGTTGTGCGCAACAATAGTGTTTTCGATCATTTCTCCAGAATGGTAGAAACTTGGTTCAGAAATGAACTTTCTGGACGTTACAAATTCATGGAAGCGAAAATGCGCAGCCATGAATAGAGAATTTGTTGTTATCATAGTTATCTCGTGCCTTCCCGCGTTTAGATTTTGGAGCCATCTAAACGTGAAAGAAAACAAGAACAAATTTAGGAATCAAAGATTTAAACTCTTTTTAAGTTTATAAAACTTCCAATTACTCATATCAGAGTAGAGCTTCAGTTTCTAACTTCCACAACATTTTTCAAAAATTTATTAAAATTAAATATTAAATCCACCAATCAAACATAAGGTTTCAATCAAACTTACTAATTTCCATTTAAAATCTTCAATATTGACTCAATACATTTCAGATAAGTACTACATTTGATTCAAGTTCCTAATACACACTCAAACATAACAATTTCAAAGCAAAAGCAACATATATTGAACATGAAAGCAAATACACTAATAAACACAATCGATTCTCTAAATCGATACAACGACTCAACAAACATAATAACTATCTCATTACCAGAATATTCTAATTTTCATAAGGGAAATTGTGTATTCCACTTGGAAAGAATACTAACGCTCTCGGGAAATCAGTAGCCATTTTTTCGTCAATCCATTTGTTCTTCACATACATTTCAACTTGAGCATCTTGATAAGCCGCAAAATGATCAAATTGAAGTTTCATTTGCCATTCTAGATGTTCAACTTGATGAAACATCTCATGAAGGTAATCTCCAATCCTTTTAAAATCTTCTTCAAACTTATCCAAACGACTAGAAATATTCTCTAAACTTATAGCGATGAAACCATTGAAGTAGGGTTGAGGATCCCTTGAGACCTTGTCCCTAGCCTCTTCTCCATGATTTCTTCTATCCATTTCTTCAAAAATTTCTCAAATCTCTCAAGAATGAAGTGTAAGGGACGTAATTTTGATTGCTTGATGGTTAGGGAAGAAGATGGGTTGATTTAAAGGGGAAAATCGTGTGAAAAACTGAAAATTTTCGGTTCTTGCACGACCCAGTAACCGTGGCGCTTAGGCGCCAAATCTGGAGCCTAGGCGCCGGACCTGTTGACACATAGTTGATTCTGGCGCTTAGGCGCCGAATTCTGGCGCCTAGGTGCCGGAACTATGTTCACCTCCGTTTCTCCTAATCATCAAGTTTTCAAAATTTCGTTCTCCAAGATAGGTAAATTATACTGGTAAGAGTAATTTAGACTTGATAACTCAAATTGTAAACTATCATAATGAAGGTTAACTTAATCTCCTTTTTACACATATTCAAAATAGAGTGATCCTATTTTTAAATCTTACATACTTCAAAATAATTTTCAACCTAAGTCAAATAAGACTTATAAGCATCAAATTTTTCTAAAGTAATATAAAATTAATCAAGATCGAGGCATAACCTTACATTAAAACACAATAACACAAGATAAGTATGGGTTGCCTCCCACAAAGCGCTTGGTTTAACGTCGTCAGCCCGACTTAAGTAAATCTTTAATCAGGTTGACTCAATTCATAAGCCTCTTTATAAATCTTCATAATATCTCCCAAATAAGGCATCAATCTTAATCCATTTACTTTTAAAATTTTTCCTCTTTTGGGATCTTTAATATCCACAGCTCCATAGTGGTATACTTTCTCAACTAAATAACGTCCAATCCATTTAGATCTTAATTTTCCAGAAAAAAGTCTTAAACGAGAATTAAACAGTAATACTTTTTGTCCAGGCTCAAAAATTTTTCCTGAAATTTTCTTATCATGCAACATCTTCATTTTCTCTTTATAAATTCTCGCATTTTCATACGATTCGTTTCTAATTTCTTCCATCTCATTTAGTTGCAATAATTATTTTTCTCCTGCTTTATTCAAATTAAAATTAAACTCCTTTATCACCCAATAAGCTTTATGTTCAAGTTCTACAGGTAAGTGGCAATGTTTACCATAAATTAATAGGTAAGGTGAGATTCTGATTGGTGTCTTATAAGCTGTTTTATAAGCCCGTAATGCAGAATCAAGTCTATCAACCCAATCAGTTCTTTTAGGATTAACAGTTTTTTCTAAAATTCTTTTAATTTATCTGTTTGATACTTCAGCCATTCCACTAGTTTGAGGGTGATAAGTAGTTGCAATTCTATGTTTGATTCCAAATTTTTGTAGTAATGATTGAATTCTTATATTCCTAAAATGACTTCCACCATCAGTGATAATTACCTTAGGCATTCCAAATTCTGAAAATATCATTTTCTTTAAAAATTTTGAAACACATTTGGAATCACAGTTAGATAAAACAACAGCTTCAATCCACTTTGAAACATAATCAACTGCTAATAAAATATAAATTTTTCCAGATGATGGAACAAATGGTTCCATAAAGTCTAATCCCCATATATCAAAAATTTCAACTTTGAATATATAGTTTAAAGGCATTTCATCTTTCCTAGATATATTTCCCATCCTTTGACATCGATCATATGTTTTCACATATTGTCTCACATCTTGAAATAAGGTAGGCCAATAAAATCCAGAATTTAAAATTTTAAATGTAGTTTTATCTATGCCAAAGTGTCCTCCAAAATCAGAATCATGACATTTTTGAATAATAGCAAAAGTTTCCTCATAAGGTACACATCTTCGAATCATAGAATTTTTACAAATTTTAAATAAATGAGGTTCTTCCCAAATATAAGATTTAGCATCATATTTAAATTTCTTAATAAATTTGTTATCCAAGTCATAAAGTAAAATATTGCTAACTAAATAATTAACAATATCAGCATACCACGGTGTTTTGTATCTTTGAATAACATATAAAGATTCATCGTGGAATTTCTCATTTATATTTTCTTCCGAAATAATATCATTTTTAATTCTAGATAAATGATCAGCAATTTGGTTTTCGGCTCCTTTTCTATCTACTATTTGAAAATCAAATTCTTGTAGAAGTAAAACCCATCTTATAAGTCTAGGCTTAGAATCCTTCTTAGATATTAGATATTTAATAGCAGAATGATCAGTATGAACTATGCATTTAGTACCAAGAAGATAAGGTCTAAATTTATCAAAGGCATATTTTATAGCTAGAACCTCTTTCTCAGTGGTAGTGTAATTTCTTTGTGTTTCAGTGAGAGTTTTACTAGCATAATATACAACTTTGAAAACTTTCTCATATTTTTGTCCTAATACAGCTCCAATTACATAATTACTTGCATCACACATTAATTCAAAAGATTTATTCCAGTCATGTGCAACAATGATAGGTGCAGTTATTAACTATTCTTTTAGAATATTAAAAACATTAATACATTCTTCATTAAATTCAAATTGTGCATCTTTTTCTAATAAATGACAAAGAGGTTTAGAAATTTTAGAAAAATCCTTTATATATCTTCTATAAAATCCAGCATGACCTAGAAAACTTCTCACATCAGTAACAATAATAGGTGGTTGCAATTCAGCAATAATTTTCACTTTTGCTTGATCTACTTCCATCCCTTTTCGTGATACTTTATAACCAAGTACAATGCCTTCTGTGACCATGAATTGACATTTTTCCCAGTTAAGAACTAAATTTGTTTCTTCGCATCTTTTCAGAACTTTGGCTATGTTTTCCAAACAAGATTCAAAAGAAGTTCCAAAGACTAAAAAATCGTCCATGAATATTTCAATTCCTTTGTCAATCAAATCACAAAATATTGACATCATACATCTTTGAAAAGTTGCAGGTGCATTACATAAACCAAAATGCATTCTTCTAAAAGCAAATGTTCCATAAGGACTTGTAAAAGTTGTCTTTTCTTGGTCCTCAGGAGCAATAAGTAATTGATGATAACCAGAATATCCATCCGTAAAACGAAATATGAGTGTCCAAACTACTTTATCGAGCATTTGATCCAAGAAAGTTAAAGGAAAATGATCCTTTCTAGTGGCTTTATTTAGTTTCCTATAGTCAATACAAATTCGCCATCCAGTAACTTGTCTTGTAGGAATAAGTTCATTTTTATCATTAATAATGACAGTTACACCTCCTTTCTTCAGAACACAATGAATAGGACTTACCCATTGACTATCCGAAATAGGATAAATAATATCAGCATTTAACCACTTAATAATATCTTTTTTAACAACCTCTTTCATGATAGGATTTAATCTTTTTTGATATTCTATAGTAGGTTTAAAATTTTCTTCCATTAAAATTCTATGCATGCAAATGGAAAGGAATATTCCTCTTATATCAGCAATAGTCCATCCAAAAGCATTCTTATAATTCTTTAACACACTTAGTAATTTTTCTTCTTGATCTTTACTCAGTTCAGAAGAAATAATAACAGGTAAAGTTAACAAATTTCCAAGAAACACATATTTTAAATGGGAAGGTAACATTTTTAATTCCAAGTTCGAGTGCTTTTTTAATTGAGGGTAAAAGTATATCATTTTGAGTTATGTCTAAAGTTTCCCAATTATCTTTAAAAAAATGAGTCTCTTCTTCTTCTACTACTTCATCTTCATCAGTTAAAAATTCAAATTTTTCTTCAGATATAACTTTACATTTTTCTTGATAATGTTTTTCAATTAAATAATCAATTATATCCATTCGATAACATTTCTCTTTATCAGGGTACTTCATTGATTTAAGAACATTGAATTTAATTTCTTGATCATTGACTCTCATGGTTAGTTCTTTTTTTTGCACATCAAGCATAGCTCATCCGGTAGCTATAAAAGGTCTTCCTAAAATAATAGGTATCTCTTTATCTTCTTCCATATAAAGTACTATAAAATCTACAGGGAAGATAAATTTATCCACTTTAACAAGGGCATCCTCTATAACTCCTTTAGGATAAGTGATAGATCTATCAGCTAACTGAAGAGTTACAATGGTGGGAGTAGTATCTCCTAAATCCAATCTTCGAAAGATAGAAAATGGCATGAGATTAATACTTGCTCCTAAATCACATAAAGCTTTTCCACAAAATTTTTCTCCAATAGCACAGGGTATAGTGAAACTTCCAAGATCCTTAAGCTTTTCAGGTAATTTCTTTTGAATTATTGCACTGCATTCTTCACTTAATACAACAGTTTCAAAAGCTTCAAATTTTCATTTTTTGCTTAAAATATCCTTCATAAATTTTGCGTAAGTTAGCATTTGTTCCAAAGCTTCAGCAAAATGTATGTTAATAGTAAGTTTCTTAAAAATTTCAAAGAACTTAGAAAATTGATGATCAAGTTTCTGCTGTTTAAGTCTTTGAGGGAAAGGTGGTGGTAGTTTTTCAACTTCCACATTAACTGGTCTAACAGTCTGATCTTGACTAGGAGAGAGAGTTTCTTTAGATTTTTCAATCTCTTCAACCTCAATCTCTTTTTCAATTTCATTTTGCAATCTTTCTTTTAATTCCTTTCCACTTCTAAGTTGCACAGCTTTAACTTGTTCAAGTACTTTTCCAGTTTCCTTTGGATTGATTTCAACATTATTAGGAAGTGTTCCTACAGATTTGTTATTAATTAAAGTAGCAATTTGCCCCATTTGATTTTCAATATTACGAACAGCAGTATTTTGATTTTGTAATTGATTATTCATTTGCATAATTAATTCTTCTATTGATAACTTTTTCTGTTGATTATTAAATCTAGGAGGTTTATAATTTGAATTAACTTGATTATTCCAATTTCCAGTGGGATGAGATTGATTATTACCCCGTTGTTGTTGTGAATTATTCCAGTTAAAATTAGGATGATTTTTCCACCCAGGATTGTAATAATTTGAATAAGGATTATTTTTACTTGCAATAGCTAGTAAAGTTTCAATAGTTTGAGAATCTTCAATATTAGCAGAGTTATTATGTGAAATATTAATTGCAAAACTATCTAATTTCTTAGACATTGCTGCAACTTGTGAAACTAAGATAGAAAAGGCTTCATTATCTTGAATACTGGCCATCTTTTTAGGATTAATCCTTTTGGAAGGCCATTAAAAATTATTATTAGCCATTTCTTCAATTAAAGTGTAAGCTTCTTCAAATGATTTAGACATTAAAGAACCTCCAGCAGCAGCATCAAAAATTGATTTTAAAGATCCAATTAATCCACTATAAAATGTTTGAATAATCAACCAATCAGGTAAAGCATGATGAGGACATTTTCTTAATAGCTCTTTAAATCTTTCCCAAGTTTCATATATTGTCTCTCCGTCAAATTGACTAAATGAAGTAATATCATTTCTTAATTTAGCAGTTTTAGAAGGAGGAAAATATTTAGCAAGGAATTTTTGTGTCATTTCAGCTCATGTTTTAATAGAACCAGTCGCTAATGAGTTTAACCACATCTTTGCTTTATCTCTTAAAGAAAAAGGAAAGAGTCTAAGTCTAATATCATCATCGAAACATTGTTATATTTAAAGGTAGCACAAAGTTCTAAAAAACTAACAAGATGTAAATTTGGATCCTCATTTGGTGATCCACCAAATTGATTGTTTTGCACCATTTGAATAATAGACAGTTCAAGTTCAAAAGAATTAGCATCTACAGTGGGTATTTGAATACTACTATGAAGTTCATCAACTGTAGGATTAGCATAATCCCTTAATGGTTTATAAATATTTTGATCATAAAGTTCAATTGGATTTTGTAAAGTAGCCATTTCTTGAAATTTTTGAATTTATTTTCTCTTTTTAATTTTTCTAATTGTTCTTTCCAATTCAGAATCTAAAGGTATTAATCCTTCAGAACCAAATCTTCACATAAAACAAGTAATAAAATTTAAACTATTCTATTTCTTTCTTCCTTACTTCCTTTCTTCCCCGGCAACGGCGCCAAAAACTTTACCCAACCGCAAATAACGCAGTAATGTTTCATTCCAAAAGATAGCCAAAAGCTTTGACTCAATTTATAAATAGCGGCTAGTGTATAAAATTTATATAACTTAGAAAATATTTTTACACACTAGGCGTACTGCACAAGTATACGTATCGTTTCAAGTAATATAGGGTTTTTAAACAAAGACCCCAATATCGATCCCACAGGGAAGATTTATAGAAATAAATTTTATATGAAGAAAGAAAAATAAAATAAAATACTAAAAATATTTATATTTTATCTTTTAATTTGATTATAAATTACTATTAATTTACTAGATGCAAATAAAGACAACAATAATAAGAAAATGATTTTATGAATTCTATATAAAATAAACAACTTTCTTTCCTTCAATTAATCTAAGATTTTTAAGATAATTTAATATTCGTTGGAGAATTTGATTTATGGTATTGTGCCAAATAGAATCATTCCTATTCTTTACCCTTTGATCCAGGCGCAAAGAACATTAGCTAATTTATAGAATAGGTCTGGATGTATAGTTAGTAGAATGGGTTAATCTAGGCTCACACATCTAGATGTCCAAAGGTGGCTATGGTCGGCCCTACTAGTGACCCTTTCCTAGTCTATAAATCAAATTATAAGAATTTAGTCTGTCACTCTAAAAACTTATCAATTCTACTCCCGTTAAATCTTATCTTCCTATTTATTTGCACTTCACCTTGAATAGCCCTCTCATGGCCTTCGACTACCCAAGGATTCATGTGACATTTAAAAGTTAAGAGTTCTTCTCCTTCAAGGTCTCAAAACTCTTCAACAGGTTTTAACAATTCAAACGACCAATTTAAAAAGTAAAGTAAGATCGAGTATTAATGTCATCACAATGTTTTGAAAATATTTTGAATTTTAATTCTCCATCGAATCTTTATATTATCTTATCTATCTCTTCATAATTGAAGAAAGAAAGTAAACTAACTACTCAGAACACATTGAAAATAAATAGCAAAACATGATAATTAAACTTTGAATCAAATGTATAAATATACTTATCTCAAATATTTCTTCTACAGATCTTCTGATTCCTACTGACTCCACAGTGTAATGAACTCCAGATGCAATAACTTGAAAATAAACTCACTAAACTAAACAAAAGTGGCCCTAAATTTCTCTCTCTAATTCTCTCTCTAAGGATGAGAGATCCTAAAGTAGATAAGAGAAAGGGGTACAATGGGAGGGGCACGTTTTCTGAAGAAATGGACCTCTATTTATAGGCTTCAAGGGTTGCCTTGAGGCACCTCTTCAAAACATGTCCACATTCAATGAATCTTCTAGAATGTCAGTCTGGCGCCTAGGCGCCGGAATCTGGCGCCTAGGCTCCGGACACAGCGTCCAGTTCTTCGCACCTCTTCACTTTGGCTCGCACCTCTTCGCTTTTAAAACCGTTTTGAAGCGTCCAAATGCAATGTATCACATGTCATATTATCAAGGAACAATCGCCGACCTTCTAGAATGTCCAATAACCGCTCACTCCGTCAAAATGAGTCGATCAAAGTTGTCAAAACTTGACGATTTTCGTATCGAGTCCGGCACTGGCGGCGGTTCGGCTCCTGGCGCCGAGCCATATTTTTTATCTTTTTGGTATTTTGCTCCTTTTTGCTCATTTTTCCTTCTCAGACCTTTTTACGTTACCTACATCCAAAAACACAAAAATAACTTTCATTAAAGCATAATATCCTTAGAAATTAATAAGAATTAAGACATAAAGAAATAGGTATTTTTTATAGATCAGCTCTCACTTCAGAGCTCCCACTTCCCTTCACCTGAAGGCTAACCCTAGCTTTAGTTACCAAGCTTTAGGACCAAATTGGGGATTTCAGCCTGTCACCCTAAAATCTCTAATTCGACGCCCATTAAACCACATTTCCCTATTTATTTGCACTCAATTCCCATGAACTACGGAACTCATTTATGGAGATTGAATGAATTCTGAATTATTGTTGTAGAACACTTAGTCCTCTCAGATTGAATGTTTCATAAAAAGTTTTAACAATTCAATTGGCTAGATCGAAAAGTAAATGAAGCTCAAAGTGAAAACTCATCACAATTTCTTAGCATTTCAAATAACACATCAAATATACATCACCACTTCACCACATCTCATTACAAGAAGAAAGACAAAGAAATATACTCAAAATTCATGAGGAAGATACAACAACACATGGATTTTATATATAAAAGCAAAGTCATACAAACCCCAAGAAGTAAATACAACTTATCTCATATTCTTCCCAAAGAAAATCCCTTGAAGTTTCTTTGAATCATTTTCTCTATTCACTACAATACTCAATTATCTATTTAGAATAGTAAAGAAGAAGTAATATACTTTTTAGAGAAGAATCCCTCACAAAATAAGACTTCTACAAACCCTACACGATTTCCTCACTCCAAAAGACTCCTCTCCCTCTCTTCTTTCTCTTTCTTGGCATCTAAATCTGTTTGAAATAGTTTAGAAACGAATTCCCCAAGAGTTTCCTCAAGCGACCCTTCAAAAATTGTCCAAATACATTGAATTTGACTTCCACCAACATAAGGCACTGACGCCGCTAGATAAGGTGCCGGTGGCGCTGCCGCAACGATTTAATTTAAATGCTCTCTGGAATTGGGCACTGGCGGCGCCATTGTGTTGTTTATGCCAAAATGCCTCTTTTTACTCCAAATTCGCTCCTTTTGCTTCATTTTGCTCCAGACACCTAAAATTGTCATACTTACAGCAAAACATGAAGAATATATTCTTTTAAAGTGTAATATCATAAAAATTGAGTATAAATTATATTACAAAAATCTATCATATTTTTGGTGCATCAGCGTCAACTGGAGGAGCGCCACACCGAGCTTTAGAGCTACCAAGATTGACGCACACGCTGGATAAATAGGAAAATATGGGATTTTTTCATTTATTTTAATTCCAGAACCCTTAGTTTAGAAAAATCATAAAAATAAGAGTAAAATACCATGTTACTCAATGAATAGAGGAAAACAATATGGAAATAAAATAAAAAATATTTGACTTATATTTATTTTTAAATTAATGAAATACCCTACAACTTCATGAAATCATAACTTGTTATATACAATTCACCCTGGCATGGAGTTTGGAGGTTTGTTCCCTCTGTGGTTAAGGATCTTCTCTAATTTTTCCAATGTCAGAGGATATTGTTGACCTCATTTTTGATGAGGTCTTCTCTTCTTCTTTTTAGTACTTAGGATCTAGCCTTAGGCTTTTACCGTTAATCGTCTTAGAGGACTAGAATTGGGACCCACCACTTAGAAATTCAAACCACTTCTTAACTCCCTGCAAACTCTACAAACTTGACTATAGACCCCTAATCACCTAGAGGGTTGAAATCAAATGTGGAAGTTTAAAGGATGAGTTCCTATAGGGCTCTTTGGCCTTAGGACTACCCTGGAATGCCTGTTCTGGTGAAGGGGCTGACTTACACACACACTACATTTATACACTACACTTTCACACACCTATACCCAACTTGACCTCCTGACTCATGTAGGTGATTCACATGGATGGTCCTTAACCCCTAAGCCCTTGGCTAAGAGGGTTAGGAACAACATCTTGGATGCCTCATATGAGTCCCTTCATGGCTCATGTGGGCTTGATATGGCTTCATGGCTCAACCAAAATGATTTCATTCCACTTACATTCACCCGATCTTCGATTTCCCAAATTTTCGATTTTTGACCCCGAGACCCTACACCCGCTTAGCTTTACCCAAAACCCTTGAAATTACCCAAATTTTTGCAAAATATCCAAATCACCCAAAAATTCCTCAAAATCATTCCCAAACATTCCCACACCAATCAAGTTGATCATCCATAACGAAAAATACCAAAAATTCCAAAAATACCTCCCAATACCCTCCAAATACCACTGCTTTCAAAAATCGGTAGTACATCCATGTCCCTAATGGATCAAGCTACCCTTCTTTCCGTTGGAATATTATGTTCATTTCTACCTTGAACAAGTATAGCCAACATTCTCTCGGATTTAGGAGCCACTGTTTAGACACCCCTAAACGGAGAGGTTCCGAGATCCTTTTACCTTATTTCTGAGGTGGGGTGGACCCCCAATAGGTGTTAGTTTAGGAGTGATCCTCCGAGTCGAGAAGTCTTGCATAAGACTTTCTCTTCCTTTCCAAGTCTGAATCGGATTCCTTACCTTCTCTACACCTTTGAACATTCCGTTCTAAATAAACAAACCCTCTAATGAATGACTCTTTTAATAAATAACTCTTTCTTATAAATACATGAACAAGAATGTGTTCGGAATCTTTTCGATTCCTTTCTTTTTGTCCTGATGAGAAGAAGCATAACTTGGGACTGACAATCAGAATCTACCCTACAGAAATGGAAGCCCCAAAGCTGATTTTCTCCTTCACCAATGGATTCGACTTCGCCGTTTACAAGGATGAGCCGCCCGACAATGGGATCATCCGGTTTGGACAAGGATTCGAGAACACAAATGTCAAGATCACCGACGTTTCCTTTTCGCGCTGACAAACAAAGTATCCGAAGCCGAGAATCCGTTGATCGAGTACAACCTCAGGTCAACCCAAGAGTTTCCTCCCCGCAAAAGATTCCAATCGAGAGGAGTACTCGTTGTCCGTGAAGGATCGTTCTTGCTACCCCACCGGTCTAGTTGTCTCCGCACCTACCTCGGCTTCTCGCCAGATTAAAGGGGAAGGAAATCCGTAACTATGGTGAACCCGTTACCGTGGAGGGTACGGACTTTCTCGTGAGACCTTCGTTTTTGAAATCGAGTCCGATCTCAAGAATTCCATCACTAACATGGACCCAAAGAAGGAACGAAGTAGGAAAATTGCCGGGAAGGCCGTAGCCGTCGAAGTTGCTTTCCCGGAGGAAATCCCGGAAATCCCCGAGTACACACCACTACCCGAATACATACCATTGCCTGAAGATACACCCTTTTTAGAAGGAAGTAGATTCCACCCCCTTTCCGCCGCAACTGATGAGGAAAATGTCCGCAGGATTGTTTCTACATTACCTCGACCAACATACTACAATGACAGCAGAAAGAAAAGGGCTAGGAGCACGCCATTTGCCCGACTACAGACTGTGATCGAGAAACTAGCAAAGAAAGAGAAATGCCCCGTATCGGAGATTCTAAGAAGGATAGGGCGGGTGCCAGTCAAATCCCGTCTTGGGCCACGAGTAGAACCTGCCATCATTAAAGAAAAGTCAAATAAAAGGATGAAGGCTAATCCGCCTATCGTTGTTTCAGGATTACAGATTAGGGAGGATACCACCTTCCAGCATTTAGCTGACAGACGATCTGGTCCTAGACCTTTTGCTGCTAGAAGGATGGTATGGCGTCCCACTACTGGATAGTTAAGATTGAAATAACAGCCTGAGAAGGAAAGTCTGGTCAGGAGACTTGAATCTGAAGAAAGCGCCACTACAGTAAAGGGGACTCGTGAGAAGGGAACCCGACAGCTATTACACGATAACTGCGAAGATGCACAGAAAAGACCGCTAGAGGAAGCTATGGAAAAGTTGAGGACTGATATTCGACGACTAGCAAAAGAAAGAGAAGAGAAATTCGGAGACGAGATTGATTCATCGAAATTCATGGACGATGAGTATGCAGAAATCAATATGGTCAAAACGCGAGCTTCGTCAGCTTCGCAAGGTGCTCCTGCAGCCGCAGAAAGAGAGGAGCTGGAAGTAATGAGGAGGCAGTTTCAAGAGAAAGATGATACGATCTACCAAATGGCGAAGAGGATGGAAGAGATGGCTGTAGCCCTAGCCACTCTCCAAAGTCAAGTGCAACCCCAAAGAGAAACACCCCCAGAGGTCATTCACATTATAGACGGAGGAAAGGAGATTACATCTGTCAACGGGGATGATCAGCTAAAGAAAGATACAACACAAAGTATGATTCCGTAAAAGGATATCAAGAGCTTGGTGGAACGAGCAGTGCGAGAAGCCTTATAACAATCAAAGAGCGGGACATCCATTCGGACGGGTAGACCTTACCCGGAAGAATTCGACGCCGTCCAATACCCAAAAGGCTTCGTACCACCTGCGTTCAAGACCTTTGATGGAACCGGAACCCCGACAAGCATGTTGCACACTTTCGTGCCGCTTGTTGCAATGCCGGCGGGAGCGATGCATTACTCTTCCGACGGTTCGTCGCGACTCGTCGTGGATCGCCTTTGATTGGTATGCAAAATTACCAAATGGTTTAGTGAAGACGTTCTCAGAACTAGAAAACCTCTTCATCAAGCGATTCGCCGGAGCTCAGCACCACATCACTATAGGTGATTTAGTGGTAGAGAAGCAGAAGCCAAACGAAACTTTGGTGGATTACATACTTTGATGGAGAAATCTGAGTATGAAGTGTGAACCACAATTACAAGAACAGCATGCAGTCGGCATCTTACTTAAAAGCATTCATGGCCCGATAGCACTTCACCTCAAAGGATTCACTATTAAGACTTTCGAGAAGTTGTTAAGCAAGGCCGGGAGCTTGCAAGAGGAGGCGAAGCAATTAAGTTTCGCCGACAAGACAGACAAGCAAAAGCCTGTGAAGACTTTTGAAAAGAAATTCGGGATCGTTGCAGCAGTCGACAAAGGCAAGCAACCGATACAAATATCGTCCGAACGGCCGCAGCAACCTCAACAGAATTATCAACAACCTCGACCCAGCTATCAGTCATCTCAACAGTATGAACAACCTCCTCGTCCGCAACGTACATTAAGGGAGCTTCTGAGCAGGGAATATCCATTCAAGAATGAAGCAGTGCCAAAAATGTTCCGTAGTCTGATGAAGACTCCAGATTTCCACCGCCGAGCCTAAGAGACCGGAAGAAGTCAACAAGAAAGGTGATCCCAACTTTTGCCCTTATCACCGGATGCTTGGGCACAAGATAGAAGATTGCATTACCTTCAAAAGTTGGCTCAACGACAACCTTCGGAAAGGGAATATAACAATCCCAAAGGAGTACATGAAGGAACCCCAGAAAGGAGGTTCCGTCAATGTTGTCTCGACTGATCTCATTGTTCCGATAGATCCCTATGCAACTGACGATGGATGGACTACCGCTTGGACAAGGTCTTCAAAAAAGATTTTAGACAGCATCCAAACCACCTCGGTGCGAGCTTCAATTCAGAGTTCGAAACCTGTCAAGTCGGCACTATCACTTACGATAGAAGGACCACCTCAACAGAGACGATCGAAGAGAAGAAGAAAATCGACGAAGAAGAGAGGACCGAGGCTCCTAAGGCTAGACTAGGGGCCGCTTATCCTAGGATAGTTGTTTCCGATTCGGGGAGAAATCCCTCGAACCTCCGACTCGTATGATTATCTCGCTCACTTCGGTAAGATCTTATAATGATAAGGGTGATGGCGTTGGCTACGTTTTGACCGTTTCTAACGATTACGTAACTAGCGACAATCCGGACATCGATTTCGATACCAATGACAATTCTCAAATCATACACAATCTCGATGATCACGATGACGAAGAAGACATCCATCAAGGAGGTTACGAGAGTTCAACAAGCAACGAATCTATCTCGCGAGTTTCGAGGAGCTCCAAATACAATAGAATTAGAGCCTTCGTACTCGAAGCTAATCCGGAAGAACCCGTTATTCCGATTCGAGAAGAAACACCAGCAAGCTCAACACTAGATTCGAAGAAATTACAGAAGTCAACTTAACAAGTGGAAGAGTTCTACCTCCGAGAATGGGTCCAAAGGACAAAGGAAAGCAGGTGGTTGTTCAGGAAGAACCAACCCCGGCGGAAGAAATACCCATTCGAGAGGAAGCCGAGACACATGAAAACAAAGTAGACTACAACGTGCTAGCCCATCTTAGGAAACTACCGACCAAACCGAGCATCTACGACGCTCTCATCTTATCAAAGGAGATGAGAGAAGCTCCGATCAAGGCCTTACTTCGATCCAAAAATTTCGCTTAGCTCAAATGGCCGGAGATTCCTTAGATGAGGTTTGTTCGTTAAAGGAACAACGAGGTGTTTCCTTCACGGACAATGACCTACCGTGCTGGGACGATGGACCACAACCGACCGTTGTACATTTCAAGTCATAATTGGGAAGTTTACGCTCTCCGCAGTATTGGTGGATCCGGGAGCATCATTTAATATAATGAGTCTTCGAACACTAAGCATACTTGGAAATTGATGCCCACGAGCTCGAAGCCGACAAAATGTTATTAAGAGGATTCAACCGTAAAGGAGAAAGAGCCCTCGGATCAATAACACTACTAATGAAGACCGGTGACTTAGCAAAGACAACCGCAAAATTTCACATAATTGATTCGAAACGTCGTTCAACGCTCTACTGGGCCGACCATGGATACATGAAAACAGGATGGTACCATCATCTCTACATCAGTGCATCAAATACTACGATGGAGGGGAACAGTGCATCAAAGGTGACTTACAACCATTCTCCGTACATGAAATTGGAATCCATGAAGATGCAACTTATTATGCACCACCGAAGAAAACAATCTTCTCCAGAGATACCATAACAAATGAAGCAAAGAAAGTTCGGGACAACGAAGAACCTGAAGTTCTAGTCCAACAGTCACTCACCACTCCCTTACGGCGAGATGGTGAAGGTTTCTCCACAACTCGCATCCGAGGTCGAGGCCGGGGACGAGGTCGTGGTAGAGACGTTAGGACAGATTGGACAGAGGAAATCAACCATCAATGTTGATTGGGAAGACAGTTTCGAAGAAGAAAAAGAAATCAAGCAAGAAGCAGTGATAATAAGTCGGAAGAAGCCGCAATTCAAGATCTCTCTCGAAGATGAGAAGAATGAAGAATATAAATCGATGTACGAGAAGATTAATCACTATGTACATACTATGACCCTGACCCCGATCCATTCTAATAAGATCGAGGGTATGGTGGTCAAAGAGGTACATAATGGCGGTGCAAAGCCAATCAAATTCTACCGTGGTTCTCCTTCCTCCAAAACTCGAAAATAATGTACAATTTGAAGATGTCACTTCATCGAATTAATGGAATTACCTTTCGAGTGGTACTCTCCCGTGTTCAAAATTTAATTCAGCGTGGTTTCTTACCTCGACAATGGACAAAAGGTCAATCACATCATTCCGAAAAATTATGGAATAACTCCGGTCGTCCACCCAATTCAAAGCATGGTGTCGGATTCGGCACAAGTAGGATCGACCGACGATACCGAATTTTGCTTGGTTGTCACTTGCGAGTCCAATGAAAACCGCATGGAAACTACGAAGAATTTGAAGATTTACAAATTGAAGACGCTCCACCAGAATTCGAAGAAGAGATTAAATTTACAATAGATGAGTTAACGGAAGTTAACTTAGGTACTAGCGAAGAGCCTAGACCTACCTTTGTTAGCTCCTTACTCAATAAAGAAGACTCCGAAGAAATAATCAAGTTATTAATAGAATTTAAAGACCGTTTTGCTTGGAGCTACGATGAGATGCCGTGATTAGCTCCAGCAGGTCGCAATCCATAAGCTAGGAGTGGATCCTACTTCGTCCCGACGGACAAGGTCCTAGAAGAATGCGTCTAGAAATCGAACAACAAGTCATAACCGAAGTTAAAAAGCTAATAGACGCTAAATTTGTCCGCGAAGAACAATACTCGACTTGGTTAGCCAATGTGGTGCCAACGTAAAGAAGAATGGTCGATCGAATTTGTGTGGACTTCGTAGATTTAAACAAGGCATGTCCAAAAGATGAATTCCTCTACCGATCCTGCAACTAATGATCGACATTGCTTCGACACATGAGATATTCTCATTCATGGATGGATCTTCGGGATACAACCAGATAAAAATGGCTCCGGAAGATGAAAAACTTACAAGCATTCGTAACGCCGATCGGAGTATATTGCTACACAATGATGCCATTCGGACCGAAGAATGCAGGAGCAACATACCGTAGAGCGATGACAAGAATTTTTGATGATCTCATCCACAATCAAGTCGAATGCTACGTGGACGATGTGGTCATCAAAAGCAAAGTAAAGGACAACCACTCGTATGATTTGAGAATTGTTTTCGAACGATTAAGACAATTTAACCTTAAGATGAATCCCTTAAAATGCGCCTTCGGCGTCACCTCCGAGAAATTCTTAGATTCGTTGTCCGACATCATGGAATTGAAATCGACCCGGAAAAGATTAAAGCTATCTTAGAAATGCCGCCTCCCAAAACCTTAAAACAACTACGATCTTTTCATGGGAAGTCGGCATATCTTCGACGCTTTATCTCAAACTTGTCGGTAGGTGTCGACCTTTCTCGGCACTAGTTAAAAAGGATGCTAAATTTATTCGGGAAGAGAAATGCCGTAGGGCCTTCGAGGACATTAAGCAATATTTAATGACACCTCCCGTCTTAGCAGCCCTGGCCTCGTGTAGATTGCTAATACTTTATACCGCGGCTTTAGACGACTCTCTCGAGCCCCGTTAGCCTAGGTCAATGATAAGGGTAAAGAAAATGCTCTTTACTATTTAAGCCGTCGTTTACTTCCGACGGAAATAAGGTATCCCGCAATCGAAAAGCATTGTTTGGCCCCGATCTTCGCCGCTCAAAAGCTCGTGCACTACATGCTTTCTCATAAGGTCAACCCGATCTCGAAATTTAATCCATTGCAATACTTGATGACCCGCCCAACGCTTTCCGGCGGACTTGCCGCATGGTCAATGATATTATCGCAATTCGATATAACTTTCGTGCCTCTTCGTGCCGTAAAGGGACAAGTCCTAGCGTACTTCCTCGCAAAGACACCCTTTGCCGGCAGAATCTCCTCTCAATGACGATTTGCCGGATGAACAAATAATGAGCCTAGAAGACCCCGATGATCGACGTTGGGAATTATATTTCGACGGAGCATCTTCAAGACACAAAGACGAAGAATCGCAAGTGATAGTGCCCGGTAAGGCAGGAATCGGACTAATCTTTATAACACCGGAGCGGGGGATGTTAAGATACTCCTACCACTCGACCGAACCGTGTACAAACAACGAAGCGTAATACGAAGCCCTCATAACAGGACCGGAATTAGCTATTCAAATGGGGATAACAGACATCAACTTCTACGGGGATTCGCAGTTAATCATTCAACAGATCGCCGGACAGTACAGAATTTTAAATCCAAGACTCGAGCAATACTTCAAGTATGCCATACAGCTGTTGGAACACATTCCGAATGTGACAATCTACAAAATTCCTAGGAATGAAAATGCTTTAGCAGACGCGTTAGCTCGCCTCGCAAAAGAGTTTGCCTGCTTGCAAGATGAATCAGTGGAAGTGTCAGTTCACGGACGTTAGGTCCTATCACAGCTCGACATAGACACAATACACAAATCAGAAAAGAAGAAGAATCAGCTTGTAACAATGGATGTAAAACACATGAAGATCGAGCGACAACCATTAATAGACTACCTGCAAACAGGAAAGCTACCTGATGATAGGTCGCTAGCCCATCAGATCAAGAAAAGAACTTTGTCTTACGCATTAATAAACAACACGTTATATAGAAGGTCTTTCGATCAAATGTGGCTAAGGTGCCTAAGCGGGTCCGAGGCCCGTGAAATTGTTAAAGAGGTGCATTCAGGACTCTGTGGCACTCACCAGTCGGGTCCGAAGATGAAAATGAAGATTAAAAGACTAGGGTACTACCGGCCCTCGATGATGACCGACTGCATGAAAATCGCCAAGAGCCGTCACCAATGCCAAGTGCACGGAGTGGTTCTACACCAACCTCCAAATGTGCTACATCTGACAATTGCATCGTGGCCATTCGAATGTTGGGGCACGGATATAGTGGGTCCAATAGAACCACCATCTTCAAAAGGACATCGCTTCATTCTTGCGGCTACAGATTACTTTTCCAAGTGGGCAGAGGCAGCTCCACTTAGAGAAGTGAAAGCACACCACGTGCTACAGTTTTTCAAGAACCAAGTTGTCTACCGTTTCGGAGTGCCGTGCGAGATCATCTCGTATAATGGGTCAGCATTCGTAAGCACGTAAATCAACAATTTTGTCGTGAGACACGGAATCGACCGGCGATATTCAACAATTTACTACCCAAGAGCAAACGGCTCCGGTCGAGGCTTTTAATAAAACTCTCGTTCAAATCTTAAAGAAAACTTTGGACGATAATAAGAGAAATTAGCACGAGAAGTTATTAGAAGCCTAATGGGCCTACCGGACAACCTTCAGAACTCCTACTCAAGCTACACCTTACGCTCTGGTGTATGGGTCCGAGGCAAGTGTTACCTTTAGAGGTTCGGCCTTCCTTCACTCGAATTGCAGCTTGCAAATAAGATCATGACGAAGAGAATGCCAAATTACGACTAGAGGAATTAGAAAGCCCGGAAGGGAAAAGACTTGGCCAAGTAGCACGAATTTAGAATTATACCAAGCTAAGATGGTTCAAGCCCATGACAAATTGGTCCGCCCGAGAACCTTCAAAGTTGGTGACTTAGTTCTCATTCTCAAGAGACCTATCCTCGCACACCGCAAGATAGGAGGAAAATTTGAACCCACTCGGGAAGGGCCGTTCGTGGTCGAAGGAGTATACTCGTGAGGTTCCTACCAGCCTAGTGAATTTCCAGTGGAGGACGACATATGCTTCCGATCAACGGACGATACTTGAAAAAGTATTACGCTACCTGATGTTTCGAAGGAATGAATTCTTTATCCTTAGAAGCACGGGCGAAGTAATTACTTATGACTGGGTAAGAACCCAAAAATAATAAAAAATGTGCTAAGATAAATAAAATCATGATAATAAAGTTTTCCTTGTTTTCTCTTCCAAATCAAAATCACTCACTGATCTTATCCCACTTCATTCCTGTTAAATTTAAAAATATAAGAGTAATAAAAAAAAACTGTCCTTAATAAACATTTTCTTAATTTTCTTGTTCTTAGTATGCCCTCCGATCATTTTCCTTGTCTTTTCGCAGGGAAATGTCGAACGGCGGTTGGTCCCGAACTTTAGAAATGGCATAAGCCTTGCACTCGATGAAAAGAGGGTGAAAGATGGAGCGATAATCGAGATCGACTCGGACTTCGCACCAGCAGGCCTCGCAAGACGAGGAAAATGATCGGGTCCCGCCGATCGAGAAGAACCGCCCGGCAGTACAAGTGATGAAAGTGGGTGGCCCAAGCCACCAATCCAAAGAAGAAGAAAAGAAAGGCAAACACTGAAGAAGACAAGAAAATCAAGTCTGTAGTCGCTACAGCAGAGGGCAGACTTGTCAGCGCCGCGCCCACAGAGATTCAAGAAGTTCGAAGAGCTACTCTCACAGCAACGCAATGAAGAAATAAGAATCGTCGTATCCGTAAGATGTTAACCAAACTAGCAGCGGACCAGCGCGACGAGGCAAGCTTGCTACCGCGCACATACACTTCAAGGACACCGGTTCACCAGAACCTCGAAGAAAGGAGGCCAGCTCCTAGGATAACAGAAAGGACCGTGGAAATCTCACGAAGATCGAAGAAAGAAGGCTACCACGCTACCGGATAGAACCACCGCAATGCATGACCTTGTTGTGAAGCAACCCCGGGGATGTCCCGACGGACATCATCCCCGAGGAGCCGAGGTATGCAGAGAACGTGAAGGGATTGAGCCGTATATCCCACAATACGTCACTGTGCCTCGCCATTTGCGATTATTCCGGAATACGAGCTGGAAAGAATGCGTAATGTCGAAAAGAAAACCTTTCGAATACTTCGAGAGAATCGTAGGCGAAGGATCAATATACTGAAGGCCTCGAGCTACATACGTACGTATTCTCGAATATGAACAACAACAAATCGTGGATTGCATCCGGGATTTGAAAAGAATGGGCCGAGCGGGCCGCCTAAGGGAAAACACCTACTCGTAACCACGGAGATGGATGCCGTGGAAAGGAAGAATTACAATACAATGTGGATGCTCGTTACAACTTTGCGGAAGACGAGAAGGAAACCCACCGGAATACTCCGTCATGGCCAAGTGGATCCAATGCCATTAGTCATCAAGAGAATGGTAAAGAGATTGATAACATAGAGGGTATCGCCAGCAGATTGCATACCCAATAGCTCGCATTATTAACATCTACAAACGAGGTGATCGCATACCCCCGCACATAGATCACCACAACTTTGTTAGACCTTTCGCACGCCTCTTTCCCGAACGAGTGTAACATCATGTTCGGATCCGACCTCCGGATAACAGGCCTGTGTGAGTTCCGAGGGCCGGTGAAGATACCATTACCGGTAGGTTCCGTATGATACCGAAGGGCAACGGAGCGGATATCGCTAAGCATTGCATACCAGGAGTACCGAT
The DNA here is from genome assembly GCA_022702705.1 of Papilionanthe hookeriana x Papilionanthe teres. Taxonomy (NCBI): domain Eukaryota; kingdom Viridiplantae; phylum Streptophyta; class Magnoliopsida; order Asparagales; family Orchidaceae; genus Papilionanthe; species Papilionanthe hookeriana x Papilionanthe teres. The sequence continues at coordinate 58,194,974 of CM040435.1, read as the reverse complement.
GAAGCGGATCTCGATCACTTTCAGAAGGATGGACGACAGGAAGACACCTTACCATTTCCAGCTGGACCCGAAGCAAGAGAGCCTCCGGCCTTACGAGCTGTGAGCTACATGGAAAATATCACACCTCCAATGTACATCCATACGGCACCCTTGCCAAGGATGGCTTGGAAGGTGATGTTATTGACCATATACCCCACTATTCGTACATGGATTTTTGACGGATGCTTCTTTGGATGGATCGATAAAGATCATACATAGTCCGTTTTAAGTCTACATGGATTGTATGAGATGTATTCCGGATCGAGTTGTATGATGTATCTTCGACATGATTGGAATGAAAGTGACCATGTCACATTTTTGGCCTTCACCTCTTTTATGCAAATTGACTGGGAAACGCCATTAAAGTTAAATGAACTTCGAACAAAGAACAGAAAAGAAACCAAAAATAATAATAATAATAAATGAAAATAAAAAAAACTTTCCTTAAAAAATCTAAAAATGACGAACACCAAATTCACATGAACATTAAATTCACGATAAAATAAAATTTGAATCGTTAAAGGACAGACAAAATGAACACAAATCTCAATCAAATTTCAAATTCAATCTTTCCAAATTCCAAATCAAATTTCAATCAAATTCCAAATCCAATCTCGATCAAATTTCAAATTCAATCTTTCCAGATTCCAAATCTCAATCAAATCTCAAATTCAATCTTTCCAGATTGCAAATCAAATTTCAATCAAATTCCAAATCCAATCTCGATCAAATTTCAAATTCAATCTTTCCAGATTCCAAATCTCAATCAAATCTCAAATTCGATCTTCTAGATCCCAAATCAAATTTCAATCAAATTCCAAATCCAATCTCGATCAAATTTCAAATTTGATCTTCCAGATTTCAAATCAAATATAAATCAAATTCAAATTCAATCTTTCCAGATTCCAAATCTCAATCAAATCTCAAATTCGATCTTCCAGATCTCAAATCAAATCTCAATCGAAAATTCAAATTCAATCTCCCAAATCTGAAATCCAATCCATTCTACTCTCTCCCTTGTCTGGGATGGAAGAGTTGATTCCATTGACGCGGATCGAATCTGATAGCGAGGGATTATATCCAATCCAAACCAGTGACTTCCGATCAACTCTTTTGAACGGGGTATGTAGCATCTACATATTCCCTCCTAATCTATTTTCTTCCATGAAAGTCTTTTACAACTTTCATGAAATTCTCGAAACACCAAAATTCCACACCTTTCAAATCAACACTACAAATCTTTGCAAAGTCAATAAATACATCAAAATCAAACTTTTTGGAGTTGAGGATTTTACATCCGAGACTGCATTGCTTTAGGATTCTTTCCCTATCGCAATGAAATACATCAAAATCAAACTTTTTGGAGTTGAGGATTTTACATCCGAGACTGCATTGCTTTAGGATTCTTTCCCTATCGCAATGAAATACATCAAAATCAAACTTTTTGGAGTTGAGGATTTTACATCCGAGACTGCATTGCTTTAGGATTCTTTCCCTATCACAATGAAATACATCAAAATCAAACTTTTTGGAGTTGAGGATTTTACATCCGAGACTGCATTGCTTTAGGATTCTTTCCCTATCGCAATGAAATACATCAAAATCAAACTTTTTGGAGTTGAGGATTTTACATCCGAGACTGCATTGCTTTAGGATTCTTTCCCTATAGTAATGAAATACATCAAAATCAAACTTTTTGGAGTTGAGGATTTTACATCCGAGACTGCATTGCTTTAGGATTCTTTCCATATCGCAATGAAATACATCAAAATCAAACTTTTTGGAGTTGAGGATTTTACATCCGAGACTGCATTGCTTTAGGATTCTTTCCCTATCGCAATGAAATACATCAAAATTCAAACTTTTGGAGTCGAGGATTTTACATCCGAGACTGCATTGCTTTAGGATCCTTTCCATATTGCAATGAAATACATCAAAAATCTAATTCTTGGGGTTGAGGATTTTACATCCAAAACTGCATTGCTTTAGGATTCTTTCCCTATCGCAATGAAATACATCAAAATTCAAACTTTTGGAGTTGAGAATTTTACATCCGATACCACATTGCTTTAGGTTCTTTCCCTATTGCGATGAAATACATCAAAATCAAACTCTTGAGGTTAAGGATTTTACATCCAATACCGCATTTCTCTGAGATCTCTCCTCATTGTAATGATTCAATCCAATCAATTCAATTTTCTTTTGAAGTTGAAGATGTTACATCTAAAACCACAAAATTCCAATCCTCATTTCAAATCAAATCCCTTCAAATTAATCTTAACGAAACATCAATCTAAATTAAAACTCCAAACTAAAATCTAAGCTCACACATCAAAACTTAAGCTGAAACAAAATAAAATCTAAATTGAATTCCCTCGGATCATGTGATTTGGGATTCACTTCCTTTCCTTTCCCGGCGAGAGTTCAGGAATCTCCGAGCCTCGCAGATATACTTGACACTCCCCAGCGGAAACTCTTCTACTTTGTCCTAAGTTTGTCACTTGGACATCCGTGTTGGTTTTGTTGATCTCTTCGGTCAACGCCAATACGCGCGGTGTGCTTGGTTAGCTCACCACACCTATCGGGGGTCCATTTGTTGACCTCATTTTTGATGAGGTCTTCTCTTCTTCTTTTAGTACTTAAGATCTTGCCTTAGGCTTTTCCTTCGACTTGTCTTAGAGGACTAGAATCGGGACCCACCACTTAGAAATTCAATCCACTTCTTAACTCCCTGCAAACTCTACAAACTTGACTATAGACCCCTAATCACCTAGAGGGTTGAAATCAAATGTGGAAGTTTAAATGATGAGTTCCTATAGGGCTCTTTGGCTTTAGGACTACCCTGGATGGCCTGGTC